>JANJGK010000042.1:19834407-19911907 GCA_039081455.1 Macrobrachium rosenbergii | reverse complement strand
TAAAAGAACTCACATCCTTACAGCTGGGAATCCAATAGGCAGTTGACATTGCATCAGCAATGGTCTAAATGTGTTACATATAAATTAAAAGTGAAAGGGATATTTATAACAAGTTAGAAAACATGACAAGCTTGGATGAGGTTCGTTTGAAGAGAGGGAGAAATATTATAGTGAACAGAGAAACAAACAAACGGAAAAAGAATGCCGGGCGACGGAAACAACAAGACAGACAGGGACAGAAGGACAGGGAAGGAGGGTGGAAAGACGGGCAGTGAGAGAGAGAGAGAGAGAGAGAGATGAATATTGTAATCCTGATGACAAACCCTACCTAACCTTAGACTTGTGGGCGACCGGAGAGGCAAAAGAAGCAAAGAGAAAAGAATCATTATTCTCAGGCTCCTTCTTTCCTCTCGTATTCCTTACAGCATATAGAGAGCTCCTTCATCCTTTCAAGATATAGTCCTTGCTTGTCAGCAGTAAATAAGAAGACATTCCAGAGTCCAAATGCGTTTTTGAACGGGGGTAAGAGATTTGCTTTTTTCTAGACGACCTACAACCCGGTGAATAACAATAATAATAATAATAAAAAAATCGCCTGCATGTGATATTGTCAACATAATTGAATATCTCCCAAAGATGGACTATCAAGGCTTCCATAATTCCTTTTGGTCTCACTGCAAACCACGGGTAAGTCACATTTTGTCAGAAAAGTTTTATGTGAAAAAGGCAAAGTTACTATTAGAAAACTGTAGAGGTTCTGAAGCGGGAGGTGGTCCCTTCGTTCCCTGGCACTCATGTTCCGTAAGAGAATGAAAGGGATGAGTTGAAAGACAAACTAACAATCTGCAGGGCTACGAAAATGAAAGAGAAAACTTGTTTCAACGATGAAGATGCACTGCCGTCAGGCAGAATCTCTGCTCATCATCACAGGTGAGGTTTTCGGAAAATTGATGGACCTCAGTTATAAAATCCATCTGATGAATTATAATTCTACCGATCGTGTAGCAGGAGCAAAAAGCGTTCAGATAAACAAAGTTCTAAAACTTCGCGGATCACAGATTGTTCATAAATTATAACCTTTTTGTTTTAATGTCATCATAAATAGTGTACTGATTACGAAAGAAAGCTTGCCACTCAATCATTTTTCGTAAGGAGCAAGTTTATAAATAAAATAAAGTCACATGGCAAGAAAGATAAAAAAAAAAAGCCGCTGAATTTGCTCGTAAAAATATTTAGCTTTTTGAGTATTAGCGAATTTTAAGTAAAGTTCATCTTCAAATTTTCTCCTTTTTCACCAACAAGCTCCTCCATCATCCGCTTGACCTCCCATTCTCAAGCATATGCATCTGCCCTTCTGAAATCCCACGTTTCATCTACCCTTTGGCGACTTTCTGTGGGCACCGTGGCTTTGTTCCAACGTCATGGCAAGTTTCGACCATTTTCTAGATTTTTATACGGAAAAATACTTCAGTGGCATTTAGACGGCGTAAATTTGTCTCGACGCTAGCAAGTTGATGAACAAATAGCCTACTGAGCTTCTGTTTTCTAGGGAGAACCTTCGAGTTTTCTAAAGGAATCGAGGATTGGGCTTATACAGAGCGAGGATGCGCTTACCAAAACAACCATCATTATTGTCATGACGTGAAATGCTACCTTAGACAGATATCCTTCTTCCCTGTCTCCACCAAAATGATCGTGAAACATCTCTTATTCCGTTAAAGACATCACTGCAATTCCCTCAGGAACTTTCTGCATCATTTTCTTTCTAAAGTGGAATAGTTTCCTGGGAACTTTGGGAATCGACACAACAGCCCCCCCAGTCACATGGGGTAGTGGAACGCAGACACCCAGTACAGGCAGTTGGTGAAGCTTCTTGGCAGTCATTCTGGGTGAGTATAATAAATATCCTCTCTCTCCTTGTCTTTTCTTTTTCTCATATCAGTCATCGCCGCAGAAAGATTTATGCCAACACGGCTAAAGAGCGGAAGCTTTTGTCATCGGAATGACTGTTGACAGAGTAACACATCAAAAAGGCTTCTGATACTCATGAAATAAGCCTTCTAATCCATGAAAAAGGCCTCCGTAATAGCTATAACTTACAATCAAATCAGTCTTTGGAAGAGAAAAAATTTTATTTTTTGTGCAGTTCAATGTCTGGCTCTGCGTTATGTCCTCGTTTTGCTTTCGGGGGAAAATGATCATGATATTTTATTTATAAAAAGAGACGCGTAACATCTACTGAAGAGAATTCTGGTTTCTCTTCAACAGCATCGTTTAATTACGGTTTGATGTATCGCAGATTATTGGCAATTTTAAATAAGAGTACAGTGACATATATTTCTATAAATTAGTTACATAAAGTTGTGGACAACGTACTTTATACCAGATTTAGTAAGAAATATAAAAGGAATAAAATCATTTTGGTCAGTGGAGTCAAAGAGAATTCAGTAATCTAAATAAAGCAAAAGAAAACTGAAAGCAAAACCATCTTTGGGGAAAAAATCAATCAGTAGAGTTTTAGAGTACTATATTGGGTTCAAATTTCAGTTCATTTTTCCTGTAAACAATGGTAATGAACATAAAAATAAAGTGAATAGAAGCTGAATAATGTTCTGTTACATATAATCTTATAACATGCTATCAGGTAAATTCTTATAAGATGATCAAAGGATATTTAAACATTTCATGTTTACCAAGGTAAAAATAATTCTTGTCAAGTGGAACATATGACATGGCCTCTTAGTCTTCGTAGTAAATACATAAACTAAGAATGTGTGCTGTGAATTCCACATTTTCGAGATTTCTTCTTTTATTGTTTACTTGTATTCCTCTTCCATAAGTCTGATGATAGAAAAAGAGACAAGTGTAATTTGACGTCCTTTGACGACACACTAAAGGCCTCGGTGTGGTTAAATCCATTTCTGAAACACTTCCGGGATTGAAAGGTCACTTCAGCTGAATCATTCAACATCTTACACCACATTCACAAGTAATTATGACGTGCCAAAGTATAAGAGAGAGAGAGAGAGAATGCGATTCTCAAGTTCATGAAATTAAACGAAACTTGTCGTACCTGGTAGAAGTAACGAACTAGAATACTGGTAATTTTTATCCCAAGATCTTGTCATAGTTGACCTGTTTGAACTTTTCGTTCCTCTTCTCAAATTATTTTAAACAGCTCTTTGCCGGTAACTCAAAGAAAATTGCATTTTTTACTTAAATGTTTCATTCAACAGACTATGGCAACACTGAAAGAGTTGATGGTCAGTTTTCATTGTTTCAATCTATTTTTTGCATGAATTAGATATCCACAATGCTCTAACAATTAAATCTATATTCATCATTCAGTTTCAGTTTTTGTTACTGAAAGTAATACTTTCATCACGACCAGTAACTTCACTTCAAATCTCGAGGGAAAAAATGGTTCTCTCCAACAAATATATTTCTCATGAATAGAACTCAGCCGCATTTCATAGGGTACAAATGTTACTGCTTATGTTGACTGAAGTAAAAGATCTTCCCATTTTGATTTGCTAGAATATATTGACTGTCATTATTCTTGTGTTGTATAGGAACTGTGCTATTTAATATGGGAGCAAAAATGGAAATAAAACCCAGCCGCAAAATATCTGCGGCAGATACATCACTTGGTAAGGGGAGAAGAATCATCCGGTGTCCATCCAGCCTCTATCGATAGCAAGGGCAACTGACTGAATCTCTGTCTTCCAGGAGCTGTTAGATTACAGAACCACTTGGTACCCAATGGACGGATAATCCAGGTTAGTAATAAAAAAAAATTATATGCTTTCGAATTAATTAAATATTTTGGAAAACTGTCCTGCTCCTTAAAGAATGTTTGTTTTGAAAATGAACAAACATTCACATGATGCCCTGAATTTTTACTGCTTTGAGGTTCGAATGAAAAGTACAGTTACGAAATGAAGATGAAATATATAGCCCTTCATCCAAGTACAGATTCCTTCCACCCCTTTGGTACATCTCCTTACAAATGCATTTGGAATCCTAAAAGACTTTTCAAGCAGAATTTCTAATGAGATTCTTTTAAAGGCGATGAAAGGGAAAGGTTAAATATTCATGAGGTGTCTGTAGATAAAGTGCTGTCAAAGACTGTAAAGGAGAATAAGACCAGAATGAAGAGGAAGATACAGTAAATAAGATCTCTTGGGAGGCCTTCATTGAGAGAGATATGAAGTACTCGAGGTCTGAGATCCCGTGGAAGGGAGGAAACCATTTGTTCTAAAGGGAAATGGTTACTCCCACAGTCATTGTTGTTATCATTAACCAGGTGTGCTCATTTTTCTGTGGAACAAGCTTCACCAAATAAAATGCCAGACTGTGAAACTAGGAAAATTCAAGAAAGAAGAATAACACAAGGTTGAAATAATAATAAAAAAAATAAAGTTAAAGATCACAGAGCAAAGGAAGAAAAGTCTGCTTAATGAAGCACAGTCTCAGGTGAAGGAAGTCTAGCGCAAGAAGACGTCTGAGAGCAGTAAACATTCTGCAGAGGCTGTCCAGTGACAGCGTAGGGGGCTTTAGGTGAGACTGAACTGCGTAGGTACAAGAGCAGATATGACCTTTCGGGAAGCCTCTCGTGTGGATGTGTTTCATCCTTGGTTGATCATCCAGGGTTGGCTATGCCAACGCTGTGATCTCCTCTTCAATTGCAATTACTCCTTTTGAGGAAGAACTTTTGTGCTGTAAATCAGTGAATCCAATGACTCGAAATTGATTCTGCATCGAAGTGGAGAGAGAGAGAGAGAGAGAGAGAGAGAGAGAGAGAGAGAGAAACCTGGTCGAGGCCCTCATTTTTATACCTATGTGATTCTATTAGTTTGAGAAGGTACTGAACACTCAAGTCTGTTCCAGTTCGAAAAACGGAAGTTTGTTATCTAGTGTTGTAAAAGAGAGAGAGAGAGAGAGAGAGAGAGAGAGAGAGAGAGATTTTAAAAGAAATTTGAAACGACCTCATAGGACTGCATTCTGTGGCTCATGAAGATTATACGTAATACATTTACCTACATTCAGAAAAATCTTTTTGTTTTACATTTACGTGAATCTGAAAGATTTCGTCACATTCAACAAATGCCTATACATTTTATTATCGTCATCATTATTACAAGTTGAGTTTCTAAAGAAGAGGGCTGAAGTGGAGGGGGGAGAGAGAGAGAGAGTGGCTCTCGGGGTTTGTGTGAGGGGAGTCGGTGTCAAGGAGTGAGGGAAAAGAAAGAAGTTCTCTCATCATAATTTTCATCTTACTTTGTGTCCTTTGTCACATGCTTTCTTGCTTCTGCTTGTTATATTTATGTATTCGTCATTTGTTAAAATGCGCGGAAAAATAAGAAAAGAAACCAAAGTCCTAAGAAATGGAAGTATGATATACAAAACGGCAATGTATGCAAGAAAAATCAACTTTTTTCTTCAATCAGCATCATTCATCATACATGCTGTATCCGTATGGGTCATATACAATGAAAGCTTGGACATTATACCGCCTGTTATAACTAATGATTATTAGTTGGGGACACCATGAAGATTCGGCACTTGCAATAAATAGCTCCTCGTGAATCGGAAGGTTCTGCTCAAGGTCTGGTGGGGATTAGTTGGGTGTTTGGGGAGATGGGGATTGTTTGAATGGAATCCTCAGAGCAGGACACCTTGCACAGACTAGAGTAACTTCCATTTTGATCTTCTGTACATCTGGTATCTGCCACCACCCATGAAAACACTGAATGAAAGAAACGTAGAGAATTAGGAGGCAACAGAATACAAAATGTCGCCAAATTTAGCTTGAAGCCCTCAGGTTATATTAGTCTTTGAATGGTTTGTTTTAGCCACTGAATAGGAAACGGACTCTGTAACTCCAAGAAAGTTAACAAATCTTTACTTTAGATAATCAAATACTTCTGTGGCATTACAGAAACAGGCAGTTAGGATAGGGTAAGAGGGTCAGCAGGACTGTTCATTGCAATGACATGATTGCAATAAAATATGCGATGTACAAGCCCTCCTGACCTGAAACGTGGAATGTCCCTCCTCTCTCTCTCTCTCTCTCTCTCTCTCTCTCTCTCTCTCTCTCCTCTCTCTCTCTCTCTCACAAGCACACACACAGGCGCAGTCTAGTTGGGAGGCAATCCTCAAAATTAGTGGACTCGTTGTCGTCTCAAGTATATTCATATAAGCGAGTGTGAGTGTGGATGTTAGAGAGAGAGAGAGAGAGAGAGAGAGAGGAGAGAGAGAGAGAGAGAGAGAGAGAGAGAGAGAGAGAGAGAGAGAGAGAGGGAACCAGGACATCAAAGATGAAATCGGACCTCTTCGTTTCATCTTGAAAGATCTTCCCTGACTAACTAAAGCCTCAGAACTCTTAAGCTGTTCTCGTCAGCCTCTTCTCGACGCCTGCAATATCTTTTGTCTATCACACAAGCAATTTGTTTGATGTAATCTCAGGGGAGCAGCTGTGAGTTGGTATCAGTTAATTCACAAACGAACAAGCAAACAAGCATTCAGAGGGAGGAGAGGAAAATAGGCGAGGGACAGGAAAGCAAGAAGATATCAGAAGATTGGGACTAAGTATACGACAGTGAAGGGTGGAGTGACGCAGATAATTGTTAACAAAGACAGATGGACAGGAAGTAATGCTATATATTGAGAAATCGACTGCACCCGTGTAAGTGGCACAAAAGATAAGGAGACCTGCATCGAAAGGCTCGCAATGATGCACA
The DNA here is from genome assembly GCA_039081455.1 of Macrobrachium rosenbergii. NCBI lineage: Eukaryota > Metazoa > Arthropoda > Malacostraca > Decapoda > Palaemonidae > Macrobrachium > Macrobrachium rosenbergii. The sequence continues at coordinate 19,905,164 of JANJGK010000042.1, read as the reverse complement.
GCTTCCATAAGCAGGTCACCAGAACAAATATCTTGAACATAATAAGTTAGCTTTCTTGACAGTTCTCCGGAGAACTTGTTAACGCCAGGCTGTTTTAAAAGAAATGTATCACTAGAGTCTACGGAGATATGGTTCATAAAAAAAACTGTTTTCAGAGAACGTAATTTTCCTCAATGGAAGATATAAAAGGATCGGCATCCGCACACCTAAGCATCAAGAAGTGACAAAAGTTTGGCTTTCATTTTCTAGGGCTCGTTTTTTAGCAATGATTTTTATGTAGTTATAATTGTTTTCTTACCGTCCCACTTTCTTATTTCGAGTTGAAATGTGCCTGCACAAGAGAGAGAGAGAGAGAGAGAGAGAGAGAGAGAGAGAGAGAGAGAGAGAGAGAGAGAGAGTTTGACTTCCAAACTTCTCTCTAATTCAGTGAATCGGAAGGCGAGTGGGACCTCAGTTCCGGAACTTTCAGCTTTCTTTTTGTGGTCATCTCCCTTCCTCCATTTGCATTCAGTTTAGGATGAAGAATAATGGTATTATCTCGCATATTTCTGTGATAACTATGATGTTGCTAAAGGCTATTTCTTGCTTGTAGTCTGTTCCACACTCATATTCGTTCATAACGAGCCTGCCTCTCTCTCTCTCCTCTCTCTCTCTCTCTCTCTCTCTCTCTCTCTCTCTCTCTCTCTCTCTCTCTCTCTCTCTCTTCCGAAAACGCGTATGGCTGCGATCAAAAGATGGACGTCAAATTCAATTATGAGCAAAGCGAGAGTACTCCCGGGACGCGAGAATTGATTCCCTCTGGAGTTAAAAAAAAATGGTTTAAATGTTCCAGGAAGCAAAAGCTCTGTAACCTTCATTCAACAAAAATGATTGCTGAGCCAGTCTTTTTATTGCATTAACCCAGGAGAGAGAGAGAGAGAGAGAGAGAGAGAGAGAGAGAGAGAGAGAGAGAGAGAGAGAGAGAGAGGCAAACATGCTTATCAAAGGACTCCAACTTCACACCATTTTAATCACACGCTGTTTCTAAATATAGTTTTAAACCGTACCCCTCTAGTATCTAAGGTGATTAGGAAAAATTGAATAGAATAAAGAAACGAATAAATATATAATTTATAAATATTAAAACGAAATAATAAGTAAACAGTTCAAGAAGCGGAAAGCCAAAAGTAGCATCAACCAATTTGCTTCGAGATAAATATGGAAGGAATGAAAGCTATTAGAACCGTAACAAGTAAGCTTTATGTCGTTCCCCAGACAGCACTTACCAGTATGGTGGTGAAATAGACAAGCGTCAGAGATAGAGCCTTGGCAACAGAAAAAACAAGATAAAGTGTCTACCTCAGAAAACACTATCGTTCATTTGTCACTTATGCAACCGAATTACCTTCATGTGGATAAGCATCAAAATTTAATAGGAATCAGTTGATTCATAGATGTATGAGAGAGAGAGAGAGAGAGAGAGAGAGAGAGAGAGAGAGAGAGAGAGAGAGAGAGAGGAGAGAGAGAATTCAAGAAGTAGAAAATTTCGTTTGATTTTTATTCCTTAAAGTAGGAACACCACAATAGAAGACTAAATCCTTGCCTGCGTTTGATCTCAGACTAAACTCCGATGCGTAACGCAGCATTCGCTAAGAAGACGTGCCTAGTGGAATGAGGAACCACGAAAGCTGAATGAAACCTGTCAGTCTTAGTCCTATCCCACCGCTGCCAGGGGAGAAATAGAGAAAGGGAAATACCAAGAACCACCCAGCCTCTTCCGCTGAGAAAAACAAAAAACATGATGGTGCCATTTCCGAGCTATGAGTCATGACATATCTCCGGAGGGGTATTTCAAGCGACATCAGAGGATATTACAGCAATATAAGAGTCACATATGGCATTCAGAAGCTCTGTCCGGAGTGATTTATGAGGCTGATATTAAGAATACGTTTTCCTACGGAAAGGGTTTCGTTCTATACAAAGTTGAGGTTTGTGGACGCGTTCTTTAAGCTGATACAAAAAATAAAACAATTTCCTACTTCTTCCACCTCTTCAACATCAAAATCAACAACTTCATTTCATATATTTATGCAAAAGGAGACTGTCCATGTCTGGAAAAAAAAAAAAAAACAATAAAAATTTAGGGACATTATGCTGCTGTTTCTATATCAGACACACACATACACACGTTAAATATATATGTATATATATATATATATATATATATATATATATATATATATATATATATATATATATATATATATATGAACACACATATATGTGTGTGTGTGTGCGATGGGAAAAATTTGTCCTGGTGGAAACTGAGAGGCAGAAGGTCTTTGCTTTAGCCTACATAGATAGTGGCTAAAATGGCATCATAAATTAAAAAGACATTTGAACAATTGCGATCTCATAATGACATCTCTGGAGTCATTAGTACACAAGATATTGACATATCTGAGGGAATCCTCGTTTAGAGATTCTCTCAAACTCTGCGACTTTAGCTGAATGAGAGGGAATTGGGAATTTGACTTTGATGTAACAAAGGAGTCTGATATTTGGAGGAAGAAGAGGCAAGGCCTATGGAGAGTGAACCATTGCCCGTGAGTGAAGGGAAGAAAGGCAAACGAATGGAAGCCGCTAATAAAAATAGGGAAAAGAAACTGTAGGAGAGAAATAAGAACCTTGAAGATCGCTTCTCAAAACAGAGATGGAAGCAAGAGTTACGTATAAAGTTGCTAGATGAAAATATAGCAAACAGGTTTACAGTAAACGAATGAAAGGTATGTAAAAGTTTCTCTCGAAACCTCATAAATTGCAAAAAAGACATTCTTAAATAAATCAAAAGAGGTACAGGGCAGAACACTAATGTACGACTCACACTTTGCAATAATCAATAAAGAAATTTAGATATTTGTTGATAAATATTGAATGAATAAACAGGTATATCTTGTACGTCTTTTGCAGTTTTGTTGATTTTTGTCTCCATCTTAAAATCGAAATCGCCAGTGCCACAAGGCAAATATAGATCAAGAGAGAGCGAAAATTCATTTGAATTCAGATCCCAGTTCCGTGTGATGAGAGACCCAGAAATGATTGACAGCCATTGACACCAAGTGTATGTCGCTTGTTATAAAGCAAATCCTTTTATTCTTCGACGGTTTTTCCCCTCTGGAGGAATAACATCTTTTTCTCTGTACTATAAAATTTTGCCGCTGGAATCTTATCATTTCACAAAAGTTTCCTTTGTAATTATGTCAGTTGCTCATGTGTTTTACGTACCCTTGTCAATCAGGATTTCGTTTTACTTAGAATGAACAGACTCCCATTTCCAGTCCATCCCTTGTACACACAGTCATGCTTATTTGCTATTAGGAAAAGTCTGTCTTGGAACTGATTGGTAATTCCAGTGAAGGGTCTCTCTCTCTCTCTCTCTCTCTCTCTCTCTCTCTCTCTCTCTCTCTCTCTCTCTCTCTCTGCCCCCTTTGCTTCCTGTGTTACTTATATGTCTTTGATATATCCTCTTGCCCGTGTGTGTGTTCAGTAGAGAGATATTCCTAGCCAGATCGTTTGTTCGGAGTTCCTCAAAATTTCCTTTGCGTGACTATGGAATATTGTAAAGGCTCCAATTATACCAAATTTTTGTCTGTGTGGTTTTCTTTCTTTTCAATGCCTTTTTTGTTTCCTTCCTTTTAGGCATGTCAACCTTCCATATTCATTTTTGCTTGATTCCACTCAAAATGAAAGGCCAGAGTTGTTCCTGATCTAAAGTTTGACTCTGAGAGGACAGTTCTCGAGTCGCCCACAGAGAATCTCAGGTCTATGTCTAGGCACAATTGTTGTCATGAATTTCAACATTTTCATGAAGAAGAGGTGGAGATGGACCTGGCTGCCAAATCATGATCAGAGACTGCAAGACAAATGTTTCTTAGATAGAAAGGACTTCGGTTCTTTAAGTAATGGCAAACCTGCTTCTATAAAGAAATAAATAAATGAAAGGAACAGGTCAGACGGATTAGGAAGTACAGAGAGAGGAGGAAATTTCCAGACTCTAGAAAGAAACGGTCTGCATAACTGGCCTAACAGACTGAGTTTGAGGTCACAACTTCCCCGAGGTGCTTGTAGAGTTTCCTAAATATAAAATTAAATTTTTTCCTCTTTTCGATAAATAATCTATTTCTTTCCTTTCCGAAATAATTTTATAGTTTTTTCTTTTCTCTATAATTTTCCTATTTAAACTCCGTTCCGGTTCGTCATGTTTATAAAGTATTTTTATTGTTATCCCTTAAAATCGCATAATTTATCATTCGTAGAAACTGACACTGATTCATCGCTTTTATAAAACTGCTTTTTTTTTTAACTATATCCCGCAGTTTCCTCAATATTGTTAGTTTTGCGAACTGTGTAGATATTCCCTCTTGAAATATGTTACTGTAATTCTGGAATATTTGGGTAAAAAGCCTTTTTTGTCATTAGGTTTTCCTCATGATTACTACCTTCTGTCTCATTAAAGTTTCCCAGCGATGTTGACTAATGCAGTGAGTCCTTCCTACTCAAAATTATCCTCGTGTTTCCTTTTGCTAAAAAACTGCCTTTAGTCCCGTTGCCCGACGCAGGTGGAGATCCTCCGTATCTCTTCAGCGGTGGGGCCCTTTGTATACTTCTACCATAAATAATTGGCCTAATAAGACCTAGCCACTTCATGCTCCCGGGAATACATTCAAAAAGAAATGGTCACATTCCATATTGGCAAAGTACGCAAGTCATTCATCCTCTCATTAATCAAACAATCAATCAATTCCTGCCGGCCCTCAAAGGGTGGGGAAGGAGTGTAGGATGGAGGGACTTATACTGAGCGGTAGGGGGGGGGGGCCAGGTGGTACTTTGTTGTTTTGGCAGGGAGCTGATGTAGTTGGTGGGGGGGGTTTTGGTTGAGTGGTGTGGGGTGGGGGGAGGTAGTAGTGTAGTAGTAGTAGTAGTGTGTAGTGTGTGTGTGTAGTAGTATGTAGTATGTAGTATGTAGTGTGAGTAGTATAGTACATATAGTATAGTATTAGTAGTAGTATATAGTAGTGATATAGTGAGTGTATAGTATAGTAGTAGTGTATAGTATATATAGTATATATATAGTATATTATATAGATATATATAGTAGTAGTATATAGTTATATACTATATATATATATATATATATTATATATATATATATATATATTATAATAATTATATATATATATATATATATATGTATGTATGTATATATATAATATAATATTATTATATATACTATATATATACTACTATATACTATCACTACTATATCTATCTACTATATACTATAATATATATATATATATGTGTGTGTGTGTGTAAGTGTGTGTGTGTGTGGTTTGTGTGTGTATATGTATGTATGTATTGTAGCGTTAGTGGCAGTTTTTCAAAGTTATCAAATTGACCATTTGTGCCGTACCTGAGACAACGATTAACTGGAATCGTTACTGCACCCACTAAAGATGCACCTGATGAAAGGAAAGACGCTTTTTATAAAAAGCTGCACGAAGGAATAGGAAGAGTTGCTGCTAGTCATGATGTTTTGATTTGTATTTGAGACTTCAGTGCAATAATGGGCTTCTCGAATGAGGGATTTAAGGCTTGTACTGGGTAAGATGGGTGTCGGTGGTTGGATGAGTGAGAATGGACTAAGGTTTGGGAGTTTCTGTCTAGCAAATGACTTAGTCATTGGGGCACACTTTTTCAACGTCACAATATACACAAGACGACATGGGTGTCACCGTGTGGAAAATATAAAAATCAGATTGATTATATTGCTATTAGTAAAAGGCATAGAAGGGTCTTTGCTAAATGTTCGTGTTAATCGGGGGAGCAGATATTGGCATTGATCATCAACTTACCGATGCAAAAATAAGGCTTAAACTAAAAAGTCAGAAGAAGGGAAGACCTTTGTTGATAGATACGATATTGATATGCTTAGAAGGGTAGGAGAGGAAAAGGAGGGATTTAGAATATAATACAGAAACAGGTTTTTGGTGTTGGAATCATTGGAGGAGGGAGGGAGGGAGAAGTGTAGAAGAGATGCCGGGGATGTGAATAAAGCTTTGCAAGAGGCTGCTGATTGTACGGTCAGGAGGAGACTCAATTGAGGAGAATGATGTGGATGTCTGAGGAAACATAGGATATGACCAGAAAGAGAGGTGAGGCAAAAACTGAGGAGTGAGGTGCATTTTGTTAATGATGAAGATTTTGGATTAGCAAGAACTAAGTAATTGAGTTTGGATTCAGAAGTTAAAAGACTAACTAAGAGAGACAAAAGAAGATTTGTTAATGAAGTTGCGGAAACAGAAAAATGAATTACTAAAAATGATGGTCAGAGACAAAGGATAGCATATAAAGCAATTGGAGAGCTGGATGGCAGTGCTGGTAAGAGTAAGGATATGCCAGTCAGGGATATGAAGGTAATTTATTGACCAGAAATCAGAAATACATGGAAAGAGCACTCTGAGACAGTTCTTAATAGACCAGTCCCCCCAGAAGAGGATACACCGCTTGCTCAGGAATATTTAATTGTTGATGAAGGTGAGATCAGGCTAGAAGAAGTAGATAAGGCAATAAAATAGTTAAAGAATTATAAGGCACCAGGAGAGGATGCGGAGGCGTTCCTGAGGGCGGGGTGGGGAGGGGGGGGCGCTGTTTGAAATCGATCCCCTGGCCACAAAGTGAGATGGGGCCCCCCAAAATGCGAAATTTAACCATTGCTTCTATGACAGGACAAGCTAAATTTCTGAAATTTGCATGTACAAGTGCCTTTAAAATTATCCTACAATTGCTCATATTTTAAAAATTTTTCCTCCCAAGAACCGCCCCCCACCCCTTGTTTTTGCCTCGCTTCGCTCGCCTCACACCCCATAAGAGGGGGCCCCATATGGGACTGTGCTCCCCGGGCCCCAAAATGTCTACGAACGCCCCTGAGACATTCATTCCCGGAAATGTTTAAAGTGGAAGAGTATCGATTAGCATTTGTCTTGAAGATATTATTCAGTGAGATATGGGTGACAGGGATAATACCATCAGGTTGGAAGACTGGTGTGATTATTAAAGTTCCAAAGAAAGGAGATCTGAGTAGGTGTGGTAACTGGAGGGGAATCACTTTGTCACCCCTAGCCTTGAAAACTTTCAATTGAATATTGTTGAATAGGTTGGAGCCAGTGGTTGATGGTACTCTGAGGGATAAACAGGTCAGTTTTAGAAAGAGACGGGATTGCAGTGATCAGATCTTCATAGTCAGAAATTTAATGCAGCAAGCTAATGAAAGGAAAACTCCTCTAAGTCTTAGTTTTGTTGATATTGAAAAGGCCTTTAATAGTATTTCGAGATGGACTATGGGAAAAATCATGAGGCATTATGAAATATCGGAAAAAGTTTGTAAGGGTTATTATGAACATGCATGAGGGCACATCTTGTAAAGTGATGGTTGTTTGAGTGATCCGCATGAAGTTAAGTCTGGTGTTATTCAGGGTGGCATTTTGTCTCCTCTGTTGTTTGTGTTAGTCGTACATTAAGTTATGAGAAGAGTTAAAAGAGAAACGGATGCAGGTATTCTCTGGGGAGAAAATGGGAAACTTCTTGACTTAGATTATGCTGTTGATATAGTTTTGATGATCTGCGCTGATGATATAGTTTTGATCTGCGCTGATGATATAGTTTTGATCTGCGAGGGACCAGAAAAGACGCAGAGAGTGTTGGATTGTCTAGTGAGTGAAGGTCGAAAGGTTGGTTTGGTTATTATTAGTGTAAAATCTGAAATCATGAATATGAGTATTGAAAATGCACAGGACTGTCTAATTGAAGGTATGGTTGTGAAGCAAGTGGATAAGTTTATATATTAATAAGGTACATATTTAGATAAGGATGGTTCTCTGAGCACAGGATTTATGGAAAGCTAAAAAAAAAAATTTATCAGACAATACGAATGCTTAAAAATATTTTGAATAATAAAACTTTTTCTGTGCATACAAAAGTCAAAATTATCAGGTAATGGTTAGGAGTATGTCGATTTATGGGCATGAGTCATGGTACAGGACAGTGACTTCGGATAATAAATTCTTAGTATTTGAAAATAAGGCGCTAAGAAGAATATTAGGAATTAGTTTGAGGGATAGGATATCAAATAGCAGAATTAGAGAGGTAACAAGGATGCGACTGGTTGATGAATATGTTAGGTTCTCAAGCTGGAAGTGGCTAGGCCATGTGTATAGAAGACAGGGATTAGTACGAGATACTCCAGAGTGGGTTGCCCTTGGTGGAAGAGGTAGAGGTAGGCTAAGGGAGACGTGGTTGAGGACAATGAGGCGGGAAGCAGTTGAGTGATGGGGAGATCTTGAGGAGTCAGCCCAGGACAGAATGTTGTGGCATGAGTTCATCGAGGCCCTATGCATCCCCGTGGGTTCCACAGGAAATTATATATATATATATATATATATATATATATATATATATATATATATATATATATATATATATATATATATATATATATATATATATATATATATATATATATATATATATATATATATATATATATATATATATATATATATACGCACACACACACACACACACACACACACACACACACATATATATATATATATATATATATATATATATATATATATATATATATATATATATATATATATATATATATATATATATATATATATATATATATATATATATATATATATATATATATATATATATAAAACGTTCTAAGATGTGGTGGTTACTAGTAACTCGAACAATAGGAGACGGTTGAAGGAGGACGTACATCTCAGGTGGTCCTTAAAGTACATTTATTGAGACGTTTCAAAAATCAAAGGTTTCATTTTCAAGCTATAAAGACAATAAACAATAAAATTAACATTAAAAGCGCTAAAATACAAATACAAAACATAATTCATTATAAATAGCAAAATCAAAACTAGTTGTAGCAGAACCAACCACCAAGAGAGGAAGGAAGGACGAAATGCAGAAGGAACAAACCAGAGATGACAGAAGGCAACGGCTCACGTAAGGTAAAGCGTTGTCGCGGGAGACTGCTAAGTGTTCAATTGGGGAACAAGTTGTTTAATAAACAAGGGCTCCTGGATTGTCAGTAGTTTGCCATTCGGTGCCCGTCGCAATATTTCAAAACCTTTGTATTGTATGTTATGCTTGCATTTACTGGCGTTGCCTGATGTTGGAAAATCCAGGATTAGAAAGTTTGCTACCAGTTCGATAGCTAACGCCCTTATGGAAATCAGTTCTGACCCTTAGTAACCTCTGCTTGGGTCCCACGTAGATCCCTAGATTACATCTAGGGCAATTAAACTTGTACACAACGCCTGAGGTCATCAAAGGGTCAATTTTATCTTTGAATTTAAACAAACAACCCAAAGTAAGTGGATTTGTCGGGATGATATTAAATTTAATAGCTGGTACATAACTGAATATGAGTTTTCTTAGTGCATCATAAAAATTTTGGTCATGGATCAGAGGTACATTTGTATAAACCGGTAGCTTACGCACATTAGGTAAGGACACTTTTGGAATAAAAACGTTATTAAGAAATTTAAAACATACCTGTGAAAAAGTGTGGTGGGAAAATAATTGCTTGTATAATATTGATGTAAGAAGTGGATTCCGTCGTGAAAAACTCCCAGCTACATGTCAGTGAGAAGGCACGATGAAGTAATGCAGATAAAGAGTTTAATTTAAAGCCGTAAAAACAGTGACTATAAAAATTTGAACCTAATCCTATAAAAGTTCTCTTCCTGTAAATTGAAATGTTAAAATGATCGTATTGTCGTAAGACCAAAACATCTAAGAAAGGAATTTACTATTACTTTCACAATCCATAGTAAATTTCATATTTGGGTGTGCCCTATTAATAAAATCAAGAAACCTTTCGGCGTCAACTTGAGTTTAAAAAGAGCAAAGGTATCGTCAGCGTACCTTTGTAGAACAGCGGATGGTAACTCAAAGGACAGGTGTCTAAAAAAGGCATTTTTATGTGCTCCCTGGAGGACCAAAGTATAGAATTTCCAAAACCTTTAAATGAGAGAAACGAAAATCAGAAACAGACCCATTGCAACAAGACCATCTGGGAATAATTTATGCGATCGGTCCACATCTATCATGAACTAGTTTGTGACTTCATGAACACGTTATTCGCATTCTCTCTGTCTCTGTCTTTCTGTCTGGCTTTCTCTCACTTTCAAACTGTCTGCCTATCAGGCTAATTTATTTGTTGTTTCCTTTTGTGTTTGCATCTTTGCCTCTTTCTTCGTAGGCAGCCCTCTCCAAGTTTATTCATTTTGTTGTTTCCTTTTGATCTTCTCGGTTCTGTCTGTTAAACATCGTTCCTCCTATCTAGGGTCCGGTTTTCTCCTCCCTTCTTAATCCTTAACCCCTTCTCTAAGAGAAAGCAAAAAAAAAAAAAAAGGCCGGATAGTGGTAAAAGGGTGTGAAGTGAGGTGTCGTTTGTGGGCCTTCGTTGTTCCGCTTCTGGACTCAGGAGAGAGAGACGAAAGCAACTGTGTCACTTCTCGAGGGCACGAAAGAACCGCAACGATAAGATGAGAGAGAAAAGAAAAGAAAAGATAGAGAATATATGAAACTCTCGTCTAAGAAACACAGCTTCTTATATGGTCTGAGCGAAGGGCGATGCAAAACCAGAGTTGACGGTCTCCGTTAACTCTCCAACGAAATGAAGCCGGGAGTGGTTGAGTTTCTGTGCGTATATACCCTAAGAGACAAACCCTCTCTGTGTGACAATGAAAGGTCTGTTAAATCGCTCTATGTTTAGAATTTGGGAACCTGTTTCCCGTTTATTTCCTACCCAATTTAGACAATATACTTTTGTATTTGTACCTATATTTTTAAGATTTTTCTGCCAGTCAATTTTACTTTATCTTGTATAAACGTTATTTTATTTGACTTTACTACTTCATTAATTTTAGATGCTACAAATATTCCGTTGTAGGTTTTACGATTACGAAGATATGGAAATCAAAACCAGTCGCCACAAATAAAGATGCTGTTCATTCAAGCGCCGGTTTCGGTACTTACCATTCCTCTCCGGCTTCCACGTAACTCTTCTATTGTTTGATAATTTTCTGTCGTACATTTTCGCAACCACTGTTGAATATCAGCATTACAAGTAAAAAAGTAAACTTCCATTTATCTTCATATGCTGTTGTTAGGAACAATCGTTTGTCGATTGTTCCCTTAGTGGGTTGTTGCCTCCTTGTTTTTTATTTATTTTTCTTTCTGGCGAGCTGACGTCTGATGAATGGCGTCAGACTTCGTCAGTCAGGTTCGTAACAGCAACGAGTCAGGTTCGTAACAGCAACAAGTCAGGTTCGTAGCAGTAACGAATCGGGTCCAAGGTAGCAGCGAGTCAGTTGGGGTAGCATCAGCAGCAGGTATCCATACCTGCGAGTCAGGGTCGTAACAGCAACCAGTCAGGTTCGTAACAGCAACGAGTCAGGCTGAGGGCAGCAGCAACGAGTCAGTTGGGGTGGCAGCAGCAGGTATTCGTACCTGAGAGTCAGGTCTCGGCAGGAGAGCATTGGAGAGCATTTTTCGCCGTGATGGTTCTCGTCTCTATTCTGTCATGGGCTCCCGGTATTGGAGGAGGACGTCAGCACTGTTTCTTGAAGGACAAGATGGTTGCCGTATCGGCTCTGTCATGGTCGTCGGTTTTGGAGGAGGACGTCAGTACGTTTCTTGAAGGACAAGATGGTTGCCGTATCGGCTCTGTCATGGTCGTCGGTTTTGGAGGAGGACGTCAGTACGTTTCTTGAAGGACGAGATGGTTGCCGTATCGGCTCTGTCATGGTCGTCGGTTTTGGAGGAGGACGTCAGTACGTTTCTTGAAGGACGAGATGGTTGCCGTATCGGCTCTGTCATGGTCGTCGGTTTTAGAGGGAGACGTCAGTACGTTTCTTGGAGGACGAGATGGTTGCCGCGTCGGCTCTGTCGTGGTCGTCGGTACTGGAGGAGGACGTCAGCACTGTGCTTCAGGACGAGATGGTTGTCGTGTCGGCTCTGTCTTTGTTGTCCTGCAGTGTTCCTGTTAAGCAGCTTGGGGCTGTTTCGACGGCTCTATTGAGTTCGTCTGGTGACGTAACTTTATCATAGTGTATCTTGTAATGATTTTGAGTAACCGTGTTATCGTATATATTTTTCATTGGAGGTAACATGTTTATTGAGTCAAAGAGCTCATTTTGTGTGTTTAATGTTATTGAGTATTTCAGTACGTGTTTTGCGGGAGTAATGGGTGTTTAACTAGATGTTTGTGTTGCTGTTATTTATGCTCTCTGTTTTGAAGTAATTTACTGACAAAGATATTTTATATAAATTTTGGGTTTATTATTTTGCTCTAATGATGTTTAAGACATATTTTACTAATTCTGTCAGCTTGTCTGTTTATAATGTTTGTTTAGCTGCTTATCTTTATGATTGTCATTTTTTATATGTTCACTGTTTTTTTTTTACTTTTTTTATTTTGATTGTTGCTGCTGCTGTATTCCTTAGTAATGTTCATTTCATTGTTTATTTTAAATTAAATTGAACCTTGACTCGACTGTACATTATGTAAATAACTTAACTTTGTAAATAAATTAATTTTAAGGTAACTTTTTCGTTTTGTTCTGCTCCTCCCTCCTTTGTTTGTCACCTCTCGTCAGTCATTACAGCCCAATTGCTTGTTTATTTTGAAGAACCTGTTAATCTCGAAAAGTGAGATCATAATATTGGCGACCTTGCCAGGATTGGTTCTGTTTTGGCTGACGGGGGTGTGGCAGCATTGGGGGAGAGTTTTTTTTGTTTGTAAAAAAAAAATTTTATTGTAAATTTTTTTTTTCTGTTAGGTGGGGAGGAGTTAGGATCAATCGTTTGTCGATTGTTCCCTTAGTGGGTTGTTGCCTCCTTTGTTTTTGTTTATTTTTCTTTCCGGTGAGCTGACGTCTGATGAATGGCGTCAGACTTCGTCAGTCAGGTTCATAACAGCAACGAGTCAGGTTCGTAACAGCAAGTCAGGTTCGTAGCAGTAACGAATCGGGTCCAAGGTAGCAGCGAGTCAGTTGGGGTAGCATCAGCAGCAGGTATCCGTACCTGCTAGTCAGGGTCGTAACAGCAACCAGTCAGGTTCGTAACAGCAACGAGTCAGGCTGAGGGCAGCAGCAACGAGTCAGTTGGGGTGGCAGCAGCAGGTATTCGTACCTGAGAGTCAGGTCTCGGCAGGAGAGCATTAGAGAGCATTTTTCGCCGTGATGGTTCTCGTCTCTATTCTGTCATGGGCGCCCGGTATTGGAGGAGAACGTCAGCACTGTTTCTTGAAGGACAAGATGGTTGCCGTATCGGCTCTGTCATGGTCGTCGGTTTTGGAGGAGGACGTCAGTACGTTTCTTGAAGGACGAGTTGGTTGCCGTATCGGCTCTGTCATGGTCGTCGGTTTTGGAGGAGGACGTCAGTACGTTTCTTGAAGGACGAGATGGTTGCCGTATCGGCTCTGTCATGGTCGTCGGTTTTAGAGGAAGACGTCAGTACGTTTCTTGGAGGAAGAGATGGTTGCCGCGTCGGCTCTGTCGTGGTCGTCGGTACTGGAGGAGGACGTCAGCACTGTGCTTCAGGACGAGATGGTTGTCGTGTCGGCTCTGTCTTTGTTGTCCTGCAGTGTTCCTGTTAAGCAGCTTGGGGCTGTTTCGACGGCTCTATTGAGTTCGTCTGGTGACGTAACTTTATCATAGTGTATCTTGTAATGATTTTGAGTAACCGTATTATCGTATATATTTTTCATTGGAGGTAACATGTTTATTGAGTCAAAGAGCTCATTTTGTGTGTTTAATGTTATTGAGTATTTCAGTACGTGTTTTGCGGGAGTAATGGGTGTTTAACTAGATGTTTGTGTTGCTGTTATTTATGCTCTCTGTTTTGAAGTAATTTACTGACAGAGATATTTTATATAAATTTTGGGTTTATTATTTTGCTCTAATGATGTTTAAGACATATTTTACTAATTCTGTCAGCTTGTCTGTTTATAATGTTTGTTGAGCTGCTTATCTTTATGATTGTCATTTTTTATATGTTCACTGTTTTTTTTTACTTTTTTTATTTTGATTGTTGCTGCTGCTGTATTCCTTAGTAATGTTCATTTCATTGTTTATTTTAAATTAAATTGAACCTTGACTCGACTGTACATTATGTAAATAACTTAACTTTGTAAATAAATTAATTTTAAGGTAACTTTTTCGTTTTGTTCTGCTCCTCCCTCCTTTGTTTGTCACCTCTTGTCAGTCATTACAGCCCAATTGCTTGTTTATTTTGAAGAACCTGTTAATCTCGAAAAGTGAGATCATAATAGCTGTATATTCTGGTTGCATCTTGTAGCTGGAATCTGGATAAAGCAGTTGGAGTCAGCATTAGACCAGAAGGTTTCCTCTCCCGAGTGGGCGACTGGAAAAGGTTTTAGTCATTTTCAAAATGGAGATGTGTTGGATGAACGATTAGGAAGGAATTTTGGAAACGATCCCTTCAAAATTGATGAAAGAACGTTGAGCTTCGTAAATTTTACCTCAAAAGATCATTATAACTTGCTGCTATGCCCAAAAACATAACAGAACTCAGAAAAGATGAAAAATAGCGGGTTCTGTGCCACAGAAATTTACCTATATTAAGTGGTTTTCATCTTCAGAACAATACCTTTCATAAATTGAAGTCTGCGACAAATCGACATTAATTGTACATATGGAGCAAAAGCAGAGCCATTAGCTGAAGTAATGTCTCATTCACCAGAGGTTAGCTTCTTCAGAAAGGGCCTCAGCTACAGGGAATCATCATCAGACCTTTGGATGGCTTCTTGGGATGTCATTCTGATAGTGATGGATGTCCATTTTCTTATTATGCATATTTCCTACCAAAACTATAAAGCCCTGCCATTTTTCTCGCTTGAAAAAATCTTTTTGACATAGGTAAAACAAGTCACTATTAAACCTCCTACGAGGCCTTTCACGGGATCAGAAGGACTATTGCATGAGTTTGTTTGATGTGTCACTCACTTTTTCCACAGTCATTCCGTTGACAAAAACTTCCGCTCTTTCTGTAGCTATGTTGACGTAAGAGATCCTCTCTCAGGTCCATTGCGTCTTCCTTTTTGAGGCAGACATATAATCCAGTTTTGAGGCAGAGATATAATTCAGTTATTGGAATCTCGCGCAGCTCTCTCTCTCTCTCTCTCTCTCTCTCTCTCTCTCTCTCTCTCTCTCTCTCTCTCTCTCTCTAGCTACCTGTGACGGTCCTGTGTATATATATATGTGTCCTGATAATTCCCATTCAGTTTTGCCTTTGATTTTATTATAAAAATTAAGAAAATTTTATTCTTATTTTTCATGAAAGTCTGCCAACAATCTATCAGTCAACACACACACACACACACACACACACACACACACGCACACACACACACACACACACATGTGTATATATATATATATATATATATATATATATATATATATATATATATATATATATATATATATATATATATATATATATATATATATATATATATTATTATGATTAGCAAGAATTCGCTAGCAAATTGCCTCCCCCCCCTCCTTTGTTGTTGTTGGTTGTTCATTTAATGCCAGCCGGCCGATCGATAGACCATTTGTCTATCGACTTAAAAACAAGGGTTAAAAGATTAAAGGCGCTCCCATTTTTGATAAAGATCTTTCCTTCGAGGCAAAAGTAATCTGGCTTGGGTGTTTCTCCTACAGGCCAAAACCTCCCCTGCGGGCAGCAGGTGCAATGAGTCAAAGCATCTGTGTTGGACGCCCCCCTGCCCCATAGGAGGGGATAAAAAGCAGAAACCCACGAGGTCGACACACACACGCGGGCTGGAAGATATGGAGTGAACTTGTGAAGACGTCCTCAACACCTGGCCCCATCGATGCCCTTGCATCCTAACCACGTGGCCCTTTCCAAAGTATACTTTTCCTCGTGCCCTTCGACCGTATTCCTCGAGCCCACACGCCATTGCTTCGAGTTTCGAGGAGTCCCCATCGCCTTGCCCCTTTACGGAAGCCTGGCATCTCACCACGTGGAAGAAACTCGTCCTCGGAAATCGCAAGTCATCCACGGACTGCCTTCTACGCGCCCTCGGAAAATCTGCTAAGGTAAAGTGCCCTGGAAGAGCCCCATTTCAGTCACGCTTTTGTCTCGTAATATTTTCTTAAAGAGAAAGCCAGAAATCTCCCTTGTCTAATGTCTGTGCGCCTCTTGCATCGGCAGTATTAATTCTTTATTACTCCTTTGGCACCCTCAGTGCAGCTTCGAATTCATTATTCTTTTGTCTGTTTTCATTACTGGCGTATAATGTGCATATCTCTCATTTCAGAGGGATCCTATTTCGTGGAAGCTTCTCGGGCTGTGTCTGGAATCCCCCAGTTTCATTCAATCCCGTAGGAATCTCCTTCAGGATAGTAATCTACTTGAGTTCCTCTTTCCTGTACTGATATCATTATGTAAATACACTCCTTTAAATTTGCCCACGTGTTTTACGTAATATTTCCCTCAGTAACAAGAGCCCTATGCTCGTATGAAATTCTCCTTTGTTTTCCTCTTTTTTTACGTTTTCCTGTACCCACGAAGTCAGAATCACAAGGCTAAATTACCTTAAATCGTTGCTGCCTGTCTCACAGAGCATATTTCAAACTAAAACCACGGAAAAACGTAAAAATGGCGACCTTGCCAGGATCTCGTTTTGCAGTTGCAGTTCCCCTAGTGTTGCTTTATTGCATTTGCAACTTGCCAGATCAGCTATTAGCAAAGCTAAGCTGGGTACGAGACAATTACGAACCTTTTGTGTAAAACCAGCACACAGATCCAGAAAATTCCACGTAAGTAATGTGTTTATCTTAGCAAAACCTTTTTACAATCGTGACTGTTCCTAGGAATTAGAAATAGGGACGCATGTAATCACTGAGAGAAAAGAACCGCCGTATTAGATTCGTTAATGCATGCCTTTCAGGATAGGTAGTTAGGAAATAACCAGTGCTAACCATCCTTTGCTTCGAGGAATAGTGCGAAAGAAATTCCTCTGTGATAACTTTTACTTCGCATTTCGAATTAGCGAACTGTTATTTAGGCGCGAATAAAATTCCCACGTGGGACACGACGAAGTCAGCTTGCATTGCTGAAAATTCTCTCAGTGTAGTTAGAATTCGAGCTAGGTGTTAGGAAAGCGAAATTTAAACTCCGCTTATAGGGAAAATTACTAGGCCGTTGTACTGTTATCCTCTCAGACGACTGGGAAATTCTCCGGAATCCCAGACGGTATATAAATATACGGGTTCATTCACCCAGAATCTAAAAATACCTCCGGTGTTGGCCAAACGACCTGCACCCCCCACCCCCGCCCATGCCCGCGTGTGTAGCATTTTTTTTTTTTTTCTTTCCCCCATTCATTTCCCAGCATTCATTTCTCTTTGGGTTTCCCGTTAGTAATTTCTAAGTCCTAAGGGACGAATCGTAATTCCAAGTCCTAAGTGACTCCTAAAATTCTACGTCGTACGTGGCGAGAATTTCTCCAAATTCCAGTCCTCAGAGACTCCTAAAATTCTACGTCGTACGTGGCGAGAATTTCTCCAAATTCCAGTCCTTAGAGACTCCTAAAATTCTATGTCGCATGTGGCGAGAATTTCTCCAAATTCCAGTCCTCAGAGACTCCTAAAATTCTACGTCGTACGTGGCGAGAATTCCTCCAAATTCCACAAATTCCAAGTCCTAAGTGACTCCTAAAATTCTACGTCGCACGTGGCGAGAATTTCTCCAAATTCCAGTCCTCAGAGACTCCTAAAATTCTACGTCGTACGTGGCGAGAATTTCTCCAAATTCCAGTCCTTAGAGACTCCTAAAATTCTACGTCGCATGTGGCGAGAATTTCTCCAAATTCCAGTCCTCAGAGACTCCTAAAATTCTACGTCGTACGTGGCGAGAATTCCTCCAAATTCCACAAATTCCAAGTCCTAAGTGACTCCTAAAATTCTACGTCGCACGTGGCGAGAATTTCTCCAAATTCCAGTCCTCAGAGACTCATAAAATTCTACGTCGTACGTGGCGAGAATTTCTCCAAATTCCAGTCCTTAGAGACTCCTAAAATTCTACGTCGCATGTGGCGAGAATTTCTCCAAATTCCAGTCCTCAGAGACTCCTAAAATTCTACGCCGTACGTGGCGAGAATTTCTCCAAATTCCAGTCCTTAGAGACTCCTAAAATTCTACGTCGCACGTGGCGAGAATTTCTCCAAATTCCAGTCCTCAGAGACTCCTAAAATTCTACATCGCACGTGGCGAAAATTCCTCCAAACTCCAGTCCTCAGAGACTCCTAAAATTCTACGTCGCACGTGGCGAGAATTTCTCCAAATTCCAGTCCTCAGAGACTCTTACAAAATTTCTACGTCGCACGTGGCGAGAATTTCTCATTCCTGCGGGAACCCAAAATTAAGTCCTTTTGAGACATTATACAGTGTAGTTCACACACATCTAAGCCCCTACGGGACTGATCATTCTAGTTCGTTAGAACAACTCCTTAACTTCACGCTACAGCCGGCCAAGTCCGAGCGTGACAAAATCCAACTACGTCTTCCGAGACGCATATTAGAATTCGTTCGCCAAGAACAACCACGTCTTTCCAAGACACATCCAATTTTAACAAAAAGTCTCCTCAGACTTACTAATCAACTGTCTTATTCGGACAGATCCATTCTCCTGCAGTCTGAACAATTGAGTGTTTCAGATTTCTGCAATTGAGTCTTTTCAGACAACCTGAGTCTTCTCAGACATATCATATACCCATTATTTCAAGATGGCTAATACCAGAGCCCAACAAAACGAGGATTTCAATTTCTACATGTCCGCTGGGAAGGACATGGGACTATCGGGGCCAGATCTGAGAGCATGGGTTCAAGAGCGAGTGGACGATGCCAAGGCGGAGAGAGCAAGAGAACGTGAAGAGAGAGAGAGAGAACGAGTTGCCCAAAGCAACGAGAGGCCAAAGAACGTGAGGAGAGAGAGAGAGAACGAATTGCTCAAGAACAACAGGAGGAAAAAGAACGTGCAGAGAGGGAGAGAGAACGTGAAGAGAGAGAGAGAGAACGAATCGCTCAAGAACAACGAGAGGAGAGAGAACGTGAGGAGAGAGAGAGAGAACGCGCCCATGAGCTCCAGGTGCTAGAACGACAGCACGCCACCCCCCCGCCCCCTGCCGCGGGAATGAGTGCCCTCAGCCAAGCTCACTCGTTCATGCCAAAATGGACAGAGTCCGAACCCGAAGTATGGCTTGAAAGGGCCGAACGAGTCCTGGAGTGCTGCGATCTCTCCCCCGCGGAACTCTCCCTTGTTCTCACAAAATTCCTGGGCGGAAAGGCCCTCGTTGCCTACCACGCCCTTCCCGCAGACGATCGGGGAAACTGGGAAGCCGTACGCCAAGCAGTTACGAAGGCGTACGAGATTACCCCCGAGCGGTGGAGGAGACGTTGGAGAGAGCAGCCCAGAGAAGCAGGCCAGACTTGGTCCGATTGGGCGTACCATTCGCAGCGGGCGTTGACAAAATGGCTCGATTCCGAAGGAACCACTAACACCGCCGAGGTACTCGAGCGGTTTAAATTCGAGCATTTCCTGCGCTACGCCCCTCCTGCCCTCGCCACCCGTATAGTGGAAAAAGCCCCAGCAACACTCACCGAGTGTTGCCGAATAGCAGATATGTGGGAAACCCACCACCCTCAAGAAGGATCCATGGGGCGGAAGATAAATCCCCCGCCCCTCCTCGGAGGAACAAATTCCCCTAAGGCTGGAAACTCGGGCAAGCCCCTAACTTGCCATTATTGCAAGAAAACGGGGCATTCCTTCGAACAGTGCCGGAACAAGAAACCGGCTCCTCTCTCTCCCGGAAAACCGACAAATAACTCGCCTGCGCCCTCCACAGGGGCAGCGCGGAAAGACTTTAGCCAGACCTTTTGCACGGCGTGCAAGGTTTATGGCCATTCTCCCGCATGGGCAAAATGCCCACGCAATAATAAAGTAAATACTCCCACCGTCGCCCTGGCCGTCACAGATCCCCAGTCATTAGGCCCTCCCGCCGAAGGGCCTGTATACGTGGCCCCTCCACGAGGTAGCGAGCCCGCGCGCCGAGTCACTGCATTCGAGGACTCGGGCGCACAAATCTCCCTCATCCGAAGGGACAGAGTTCCCTACGGAGCTATCGTCAATAGACGAAAACTCGTCACGATCGAGGGAATAAATCAATTTAAAATGATACTCCCTACGGTCCAATTGAGAGTCATAAGACCTCACCAATCCAAAATTTGCAATCTTGCAGTAGCAAGCCATCTCCCCGGAGGCTATGACGTCATCCTGGGACAGGACTTTCAGTCCCCACCGAAATCACGACAATCTAGGGGTCCACGTTCCCCGAATAATTCCGCGGGCGCGAGTAATCCTCCCCCACTTCTTCCTCAGTCAAGACTGGCGCCCCCTAGGTACCAGGAGGACGTGCAGTCCCCACCAGTGCCACCTGAGTACAATGTACAGTGGCCCCCTCGATCGGTTCCCGATCCAATTCCAGTGCCCGGCCCTGCCTCAGTGCCAGTGCCAGGGCCCCAATCAGATCTCCCTTCAGGAGATGCCAAATTCCTGCCGGTGCCACTTGCATGCCCCGAGCAGGGCCAAGCTTCGTCCGTCCTGACCGACGAGCCCAAGAAACCTCTGATAGCGCCTGACGCTGCCCTAGTGCCAGCGCCAAAGCACTACGCCGATCTCCATTCACGGGATCCAACTCAGGACCCCCTCTCTTCCCCCGGCCTGGTACCGCTACCAGCGTCGGTCAGAGAGACGGTTCCTCCCGACCACCGCGGAAGCTCCCCTGCAGGTGCGGCCTCGCAACCCGTGCCTGAGCTGGTCAACGTTACCTGCGAGCCGCTCACGCCACCCCCGACCGCCTCCTCTCTGCCTCAGCCCGTCGCCGACGCAATTGCAAGTCAGGATTCTGCCATATTTCACTTGGCCGATGAACTACAAGAGCCGCGACGGATCATGGTAGAACCCGCACGGAACACTCCTGCGTCAGCTGTCGCATCAGCAGGCCCAGGTGGTACTCCGTGCCGCCCTCCGGTCGCGGGCCCTCCGCTTCCCCGGCCGAGGACGACTGTCCCATTAAGAAAGACTCGAGGCGAAATTACCACGGGCGTGGGAATTTCCAGGTAGCTTACAAAGAGCTCTAGAGCTCCCATGGCACCTGTGCCACCATTTCATCTTTCGAAGGTCTTGGCATCCCTAATCCAGAAGGGGATGTCAGGCCCTCCTCTATCTTCCTCCGTTCCTCAGGAACTTCTATCTCTTATCACCTTCTATTAATCTTCACTTAAATTATCACCACAAGAGGCAATTAAATACGGGATACCATTCCCCACACAATGTATAAATCATTAAGAATAACAGAGTGAGAAGTGGCACGCCCTTGCGCCCATACCTTGGCACCGGGCGTGCGTGTCAGCCCCTCCTGAAGGAGTCGCGCCCTTCGGGTGCACTTTCCTCGCCCTGGGACTGAAGTGATAGTCCGGGCCATAATTTATAGGCGAAAGACGATAAATTCCCGCCTAACACAATAAAACCCTCACTCTTTTTCCCTTAGCTCTTCTGCCAATATCATTTACTTTCTTTTAGTCATTTATTTATCTTTAATTTTAATGAATCGCGAGTCACAAACTCTTGCCCTTGTGATTTAAATGCCCCTTTTGTAAGCTCTGAGGGACGTGTCCCGCCTTTCATATGCTGTCAAGTTTCATTCGTAACGTCTTGGTAATTTTCCTTTTGTTATTATTATCCCTTTTCCCCCTTCCATTTCCTTCCAAGATCTCTGTTTGTCCTACCCCACATCTTTTGTCTGCTCGCCCCGTCATAACATTGAGTAGGCAGTGGACGCATAAAATTAGCGTAGTTTAAGGTTAGCGAATTAAAACCTCGCGAATACTCTCGCCCGCATACGGCTGTCAAAATCCGTGTGGGGCCGGCTAAGCAAAGTACGTTAAAACGAAGATAAATTATCAATGCGAATATGTATAGTCATTACAGTATCGCGTAAAAGGGGATGTCATTTACAAAAATAAACGCTGTTTTTCATTTACACAGCCTCTTCAAGGCAGATTGTACTAACCGCATGCATTTTATCTAAAATTAAGTAACCGTGTATTTTAATTCTTGAACAATAACCTTTCTTTTCATTTGTTGGCCATAGCCTCATATACGTGGTCCTATAATCTTAATTAATTCACAATTGTTCGAGTCACATTATAAAGTTACCAGTGGGTAACCAAATCTAATTATTCTTTTGCAAGTGTTTAAATCACTTTGCGTTCTGTTAACGAAAATTGTCCCAATGTGTTATTAAAAGTAATGTCACAGCTTCATAAAACCCTTAGGAGTAAAGTTCATTGCAAGGCAGAATGTAGAGTAACGTAAAGCATTTGCCGCTCATTCTTGAATATCGATGTACACACCCGAAGGAGGTATGTACATCATCTTGTATGGGGAGGTATTATGATTAGCAAGAATTCGCTAGCAAATTGCCTCCCCCCCCCTCCTTTGTTGTTGTTGGTTGTTCATTTACTGCCAGCCGGCCGATCGATAGACCATCTGTCTATCGACTTAAAAACAAGGGTTAAAAGATTAAAGGCGCTCCCATTTTTGATAAAGATCTTTCCTTCGAGGCAAAAGTAATCTGGCTTGGGTGTTTCTCCTACAGGCCAAAACCTCCCCTGCGGGCAGCAGGTGCAATGAGTCAAAGCATCTGTGTTGGACGCCCCCCTGCCCCATAGGAGGGGATAAAAAGCAGAAACCCACGAGGTCGACACACACACGCGGGCTGGAAGATATGGAGTGAACTTGTGAAGACGTCCTCAACACCTGGCCCCATCGATGCCCTTGCATCCTAACCACGTGGCCCTTTCCAAAGTATACTTTTCCTCGTGCCCTTCGACCGTATTCCTCGAGCCCACACGCCATTGCTTCGAGTTTCGAGGAGTCCCCATCGCCTTGCCCCTTTACGGAAGCCTGGCATCTCACCACGTGGAAGAAACTCGTCCTCGGAAATCGCAAGTCATCCACGGACTGCCTTCTACGCGCCCTCGGAAAATCTGCTAAGGTAAAGTGCCCTGGAAGAGCCCCATTTCAGTCACGCTTTTGTCTCGTAATATTTTCTTAAAGAGAAAGCCAGAAATCTCCCTTGTCTAATGTCTGTGCGCCTCTTGCATCGGCAGTATTAATTCTTTATTACTCCTTTGGCACCCTCAGTGCAGCTTCGAATTCATTATTCTTTTGTCTGTTTTCATTACTGGCGTATAATGTGCATATCTCTCATTTCAGAGGGATCCTATTTCGTGGAAGCTTCTCGGGCTGTGTCTGGAATCCCCCAGTTTCATTCAATCCCGTAGGAATCTCCTTCAGGATAGTAATCTTCTTGAGTTCCTCTTTCCCGTACTGATATCATTTATGTAAATACACTCCTTTAAATTTGCCCACGTGTTTTACGTAATATTTCCCTCAGTAACAAGAGCCCTATGCTCGTATGAAATTCTCCTTTGTTTTCCTCTTTTTTTACGTTTTCCTGTACCCACGAAGTCAGAATCACAAGGCTAAATTACCTTAAATCGTTGCTGCCTGTCTCACAGAGCATATTTCAAACTAAAACCACGGAAAAACGTAAAAATATATATAGATATATATATATATATATATATATATATATATATATATATATATATATATATATATATATATATATATATATATATATATATATATATATATATATATGCATGCACAAACACACAAACGCATATATATATATATATATATATATATATATATATATATATATATATATATATATATATATATATATATATATATATATATATATATATATATATATATATATGTATATATATATATATATATATATATATATATATATATATATATATATATATATATATATATATATATATATATATATACATACATACATACATATATATATATATATATATATATATATATATATATATATATATATATATATATATATATATATATATATATATATATATATATATATATATATATATATATATATATATATATATATATATATATATATATATATATATCTATATATATACATATATATATATATATATATATATATATATATATATATATATATATATATATATATATATATATATATATATTTTTTTTTTTTAAGAAGAGCCTTCTATTTGCGTTCTTAAGAAAAACGCGTTTTGTTCAAATCTATCTGCGTCGATAATTGATGAGAGAGTAAGGAAAGGCAAGGAAGGAGAGCATAGATATTCTACTCACACTGAGTAACGTCTAAGAAGCTTCACAAACTGCCTGTATTGGCTGTCTGTGTTTCCCATCCCAGCTGCTGGGGCTGATACGTCTATTTCCAAAGTTTCCGGGAAACTTTTCCACTTCGAAAGAAAATGATGCAGGAAATTCCTGATGAAATCGAAATGATGTCTTCAACGAGATAACAGAGCTTTAACGATCATTTGGAGGACGCAGGGAAGACGGGTTATTTGTTTCAGGCAGTGTTGTTCTGGTAAGAGCGTCTTGCTCTCTATGCAGTCCTCACTTCCTTCAGAAAACTCGAAGATTCGAGCCTAACAACAGAAGCTCAGTCCTCTATCTGTTTAGTAACTTGCTAATATCTAGATAACTTTATGGTGTCTAGATACCGATGGAGTTTTTTCTCCCGAACAGAAATCTATAAAAACATCAAAATTTGCCATAATGAAGCAATCGTGAGCAGAAAAAGTAAGAAGCTTTTTTGCTGTTGATAAAACTCTCTGCACTAATGAAATGCAGACAGTGCCACTAGATTTCATCAAACAGACTGGCAGACTGTTCACACAATATGCAGACATCATTATTCATAAAAAGGGTTCCACGAAACAAATCGACGACATCAAAATAAATGTGATCCAACGCCACTGCAGAAAGAGAGCGAGACCGACATCATTTCAAGGACCTGATGATGATTAACTATTTAACAGAGGACAGATCACACATCTTGACTTTTATCCCCCCCCCCCACATCTCTCTCTCTCTCTCTCTCTCTCTCTCTCTCTCTCTCTCTCTCTCCTCTCTCTCTCTCTCTCTCTCTCTCTCCATTAAATGTGAAGAAAACAGGATATGTGCCTTTTCCATGTGCGGGGCAGAATGGAACACTCCTTTCCGCTGTGAATCAAGAGTCTTATCGGCGCACCAAGAGGAGAGAGAGAGAGAGAGAGAGAGAGAGAGAGAGAGAGAGAGAGAGAGAGAGAGAGAGAGAGAGAGAAACTCAAAGGAAAGATAAGCAACTTTGGTCTGTCTGTTTTGCGGTGGTCTCTCTTTCTCTCTCTCTCTCCTGGTGAAGTCGGTGTTTATAATAGTGACTGTTTTTCACTTATAAAAATGCAGAGGACTCTTCTTTGATATCCAACAGCAGAAGTGAAAGCACTAAATACCAGCGCTGCTTTTCAACAGCCGAAGGAAAAGTAAGGAAACCAGCATAAGACGGATATTGACAACGTATAATGAATTGTTCGTGACTGAGCCAGCCACTTATTAGAATTCATGTCTGTTTTCTAATGGAAACTTTTGGATAACTAATATAGAGTTCACCTGTACTGGAACAAATTAAGATTAGTTTTCATGAAATAGATGTAAGTAATACTATCGTCGTTTTCTTCATAAATTAGATGTTAGTAGTACCATCATAGTTTTCTACTCGCTTCTCTTTCTATAATGAGAGAGTGATAGACAGATAGATATGGACTAAATGTGATAAAAATATTTGTTGAACTTTTCAGATTTGTAGCATGAGAAAGTCATAACGTCTACGCAATTTACGGCAGAACCTCCGAAGAATTTCATGAAACGATATGTCTGCGATGGAGACTTCGTAGACACGCATGAAAAAAATGTTAACGATTATGTCTAATCAAGGAAGGCTATAGACATTCACATGAAATTAGAATGTCTCCAAGTAATGAAAAAGACATGAGTTATTTTTAAGATGGCTTCATATGCCGTCGTTAACAACGCTTTCAGACGGACTCACTCTCGTCAGTTTAAGATGAGTTCATATGAACTATGGTCTCCCATTACTATAACAAAGTGAGTAAAACACACAAGACACGACAGCCACTAGAAAAAAAGAAATTATTCTCTTTTCCTAATATTTCTAAGTTTCTTTCCTAAGTGTTCCCTCTTGTTTACAAATACGCATGCAAATGTTTCGGTTGATTTAATGTTCGTAGTGCTCTTGTTTCTTAATGCAATGGTCAAGCGTGATAAACAGTCAGTCGAGGTTGGGCCTTACGTATATGTAATTTAATGCTATGAGCAGCGAAGGAGCACTAGCACCAGTAGGAATCTTGACCTTAGAAGAGGAACTTTTCGGAAGGACTGAGAGAGCTAAGCCACTTACAGTACCATATTTCATCGGGTAGTCATCGTCCCCCTTTCCAAAGACTTCCTCCAAGATGCAAAAGACTTCGGGGGCAGAGAAGAGATTTAGGAGCCTTTTCTTCGAAACTGAGGCCTTTGATAGCATTCCCATTCTATGGCCCATTTGGCCCGAGGGTCCATTTCATTTCATAAAGTTTTACTTTCTGTCACCCTCGATTCCCTCACATCGCTCTCTCTCTCTCTCTCTCTCTCTCTCTCTCTCCTCTCTCTCTCTCTCTCTCTCTTTCTCTCTCTCTCTGTTATTCTCGTTCTTATTCTAATGGGCCCGAAGATAAATAGCACAGGTTTTCCTTGCGACAGTTTTGACTAGAATTTTCGGTTTTTGGAAAAACTGGCCGAGGAAATAGTCTTACCGGCTACGATTGACTCTGGAGCTGCCGAGTATGAAGGAGCATCTCAGCGTTACTCTGTGCGCAGCTCCAAGATAATCTGGTAAGGGTCCTCTGGAATTGTTGATACGGTCAGGAATCCTGAGCTAATTGCAGAAACTCTGGTGTCCACTACGTTGTTTTGGCCAAATGGCCAAATGAGGGTAATGAATGGCAGTTACGTGCAGTTCCCCCTCAGTGAATTATTGTGTTGGTTACTGGCTAGGATCAAGTTCTTCATATTTTTCTTCCTCTTGTCTGTTTTACTGTCATGTAATAATGATTGGTGTGTGTTTGGGAGTGATTCAGGAGTGTGATTGTTCTTTTTGTTTTCTGGTACTTATTTATTTTTTCCTGAACTGTGTAGGTGCGTGTTAGGTGTGTAATTAGACCTGAATGTGTTTTGTAAGCAAATGTGTAATTTTCCTGATTGGTCAAGGTACTTCTTGATTCTATTTTTTTCTTTTAACTTAATGCAATAAACGAATAACTTTGGAGTTGGTTAAGTCTTTACCCTTTATGTGTATCCCACCACTCACTAAGGTTGATGGGTTTTCGGACTATACTAACAACATTTTTAAATTAAACTAACTACTAAAGGTGTGAGAAGGGTAATTGAAAAGATCCTGGTTTAAAACAAATATTGATGGATTAATTTGACCTGTATGACCCTGGAGTCAGCGTTGACATATGACGAGTGGCGACCTAGCCAGGATCCCATTGAGCTCTAACCCTCCTGGGATGTATAAGCATTTTTAGCATAGTTCGGTGGTGAGGGTATTCACAAAGGAGTTTTGTTGTTCTTGTTGTGTGTTTTTTTTTGGGGGGGCGCTGTTTGTTTCTTGGGGAGAGATTGTACATGCATTTTCCATGCTGAGGTGCTCTTAATCCGAACAAGATGAGGACTGTAGGAGAATGGTCAGACACTGAGGACATTCCATCCTTTTTGGAAAGGTCAGATTGGGAAGAGGCAACAGGAAATTTAAGCAAGGCTCAGTTGTTATCGATTCCTGAATATTTGCATTTAGAGATACCGACTGGAGTAAAGAAAGGATCATTATTACTATGGATAGTTGAGGCCACTAGAGATAGCAAAGACGGTCGTTTGGATGTGAGTAATGTGCATGGAGAAACTTTGTAATTAGAAAAGCAAATTAAGCTTCAGGAGGTTGAAATGGAAAAACTACGGTTGCAGGTGGTTGAGAGGGAGACAGAGAGGAAGATGGAGAGGTTAAGATTGGAGAATGAGAGAGAGAGAGAGAGAGAGAGAGAGAGAGAGAGAGAGAGAGAGAGAGAGAGAGAGAGAGAGCAGGTGGCACATGAGCTGAAAGTTTTAAGCTTAAGACAAGTGAGTAGTGTGGAAGGGTTTGATGTATAGACTGCTGTGAAGTTGGTACCCACTTTGGTGAATCCAGTGTTATTGAGTTTTTTTTTTTTTGTTGGCTTCGAAAAGATTACTAATAAGTTACTGTTGCCAAAAGGTATTTGGACTACTCTTGTTAGTGTTGTCTTGTGGGAAAGGCACAGAAGGTATATAAACTTTAGATGAAGACATAAGTGCAGATTATGATAATGTTAAATCTATCATTTTAAAGGCATATAAAATGGTGCCAGAGGCATACTGCCAAAAATTTAGGGAGTTGAGGAAGCTGCCCACCCAGACATTTGTGGAATTTACCCGAATGAAAGAGCAGGCCTTTGGAGACTGGATTAAGTTGAAGGAGGCGGATGAATTTAACAAGTTGAAGGAATTAATCCTGGTTGACGAGTTTAAAGCATGTGTGCATTGTGCATTAAAGGTTCATTATTTTGGAGTAGTTGAAGCTAGGCACTTTACAGAAAGTGGTCATTGCTTATGGTAGGACAGGGAACAAGAATTTCCATTGGGACAGGAATAAAAGTAGTAAATCAAGAAAAGGGTAATTGGTCACCCAAGAATAAATTTCCACTAAAGGGGAGGGAGAACGGAACCAGTATGCTGCTTTTGTCATCAGAAGGGACATTTGAGGTCGAATTGTGCCAAATGGAAAAGCAAACTGACAAGGTAATGAAACCTGTTGGATTGCTGTCAAGTACGACAGGTTTAAAGAGTAAGAGTTCCAGAGTACTGGATCATTTTAAGGATTATATTTCCATAGGTAAGTTTTTCTTAAATGAACAGAGGGAACAACGTAAAAGAGTCAGCATTTTGAGGGATACGGGTGCCGCACAGTGATTAATTTTAAGATCAGCCTTACTTGGGGTTTGCTGAGTCTCAGCAAGAGCATGCTTTGTTAGGGGTATTTCCTAACACAATCCCTGGAATGTATAAAAATAGAATATTCTACTGTCTACTCTTTTTGAGAAGAAAATTCTTATTTGGTATGCATAAAAGTAGACAATTCATCCGAAGAATATTCTCCGAAGAAAATTCTCCACACGCTTAGCAAATTTAGCGTACGTATGCATAATAATAGATTATTCTTAAAAACTGAAGAATATGCTTCACATTTGAAAGGCAGGCCATCAGGTGTCTTCGAGCAGTTGCCGGTGGTGGTCGTCGTGCATTATGGCTGCGTTCATGAATATTAGAAAACCTAAAATATATAACGTTCGTCGCTCAGGCCATCATGTCCATGACTACAAACGTCTTTTCCGATTTGACGAGGATAACGTACATTGGATTGTACAAAACGTACTACTGGACAATAATGATGTTGAGACCAGAGGAGGAGCATTATCTACAAAACAGCGACTTGAAGCATTTCTTAGGTATGTGTCCGATCCAGGTTTTCAAGTCGGAGTTGGTGAAGACTTAGGAATAGACCAATCTTCAGTTTGCCGTTCGGTTCACTACATATGTGAGAGACTCGTACAAATAGCTGACAACTGGATCAAATTTCCTCAAACACGGCAAGAGAAAGAAAACGCTTCCTCGACGTGGACTGCAAAATATTCATTTCCGCAAGCTATCGGGGCGATTGATTGCACTCATATAAAGATAAATAGGCCTGTGCGTCGCTTCCACCCTGACGAATTTGTTAACAGAAAGGGAGTGCATTCAATTAATGTGCAGGCCACTTGTGACTCTAAAGAGTGTTTTACAAGTGTTTGCGCTAGTTGGGCTGGCAGTGTTCACGATTCGAGGATACTACGATGTTCGGACATTCCACATATCATGCAATCAACAAGAGGTGACTTTCTACTGTTAGGTGACAGTGGATATCCTATAAAACCTTGGCTTATGGTACCCTTCAGAAACCCTGAAACTCCCGCGCAGCAACAATTCAACAAAGTTTTCACTAAAGAACGAGTAATTATTGAGCGATGTTTTGGGCAACTTAAGAAACGTTTTCCTATGCTGGCAGGTGTTGTTCGTGTTGCAACAACACAAGTTCCCAAAATTATTGTAGCATGTGTTGTTTTACACAACATTTCAAAGTATTTACATGATAACCTGCCAGAACAAATAAATCATGAGCCTATTGTCGATGAAGAAATTGAAGAACCTCGTGTGGAAACAGATGCTGTGCAACGACAACTTGGTCAAATAAAACGACAACAGAACAGAACAGATATCAGCTGATATTCTACAAAATCTTAACTACTAA
Source organism: Macrobrachium rosenbergii (assembly GCA_039081455.1). Lineage (NCBI taxonomy): Eukaryota > Metazoa > Arthropoda > Malacostraca > Decapoda > Palaemonidae > Macrobrachium > Macrobrachium rosenbergii. Next base: position 19,874,557 of record JANJGK010000042.1, on the reverse strand, counting down.
TGTGGGTAATAATACATGACTGCATTGTTAATTATTGTATTGTTATGAGGACAATAATATAAATATTGGAATTACACTCAACTTTCTTTTAGCCTTGAAATTTTCATGAAACGTAGTGTTATGAATATATATATTTATATATGAATTATCATTTCTGGTTATTATTTATAGAAAACATGACTAAATAAAGCTATTTAATATTATTGAAATGAAAGCGATGGCATGAAATTATAATGAACTAAAAAATAAACATATTTAGTTACACAATTTCTATTGTGTTCTACTTTAATAAAAAGAATGGGGTGTTCAGTTATAGATCTTTATGTTCCTACAGATACAAGCTTATGACGCTCTCTTTTTCCCGAAGAATATTCTACTTTGCTCTCTTTTATCACGAAGCAAATAGCAAATTGTTATGCATACCACATTTAATGAATATTCTATTTTCTACTAAGGATTTCCTTTTTCCTATTTTTGGAAGAAGATAGAATATTCTATTTTTATACATTCCAGCCATTGTCTACATATCCACTGGACTGTGTCTTTATAGAGTCCAAGTTGGTTACTGGCCCTTTGAAATTAGCAGTGGTGGATACATTACCGTTAGAAGGCATTGATGTAATTATGGCAAACAATCTGGCTAAATGTAAGATAGACGTTTGTCCTATTTTGAGTATCACAGGTATGTGTGATCACCTCCTAAATGAGGTGTTGGCTGAAGACAGAGCCGATTTGGTGGAGGTCCATGAGCAAATTGTAGTACCTGAGGTATATAGAAACAAAATGTTATTGCTATCGCATGAAGATTCTTTTTCAGGTCATTTTGGTGTTCAAAAGACTTACCAGAAATTAGCAGAGAATTCCTTTTGGCCTAAAATGAGAAGGGATGTCAGACTTGCAAGTAACTGGGAAGCCAAACAAAAAAATTCCAAAGGCCCCTCTTGTACCCATTTCTTCAGGTGGAGAACCTTTTAAAGAACTGACAATAGACATAGTAGGTCCACTTCCTAAAACCAGTAGTGGAAATGAATATATTTTAACCATTATGGAAAGTATGTCTAGATATCTAGAAACCATACCCTTAAGGAACATTGAAAGTGTGAAGGTAGCAGAGGCATTGCTAGGATTCTTCACAACATTTGGGTTACATAAGGTTTACAATCAGACTGTGTATAAAGTTTTGTCAGCAAGTACTTTCAGGAGAAAATGAGATAACTAACGATTTAACATGTGACATTGTCTCCTTATCATCCAGTGAGTCAGGGATTGCTCTTAATTTGTGAAAAAGTTTCACTGGAAACTGAATATGTCATGAAAACTTCGTAAAGGCTCCGGTAAAATGAAGGAATATTTTGATTGTAAGCAAAAGAAAGAAGCTTTGAGGTTGGGGATAAGGTTTTAGTATTATTGCCTATACCTGGAAATCCTCTTAAGGCATCATTTCCTGGTACTTTGAAAATTGTAAAGAAAAATTAAATAATAACCTTAATTATTTAGCAAAAACTCCTGACCAGAAGAAGAAACACCAGCTGTCACATTAATATGTTAAAACTGTAAGTTGAGAGAAAATGTAAAGTAGCTCCAGCACTGGTAATAAAGAATGTAAGGAATCATTTACTTATTAAGATCTATTTTGATCAGTTATCCTGTCCTTAGGTCACCAATTTTATCAAAATCCTTGCAGCTGGCAGTGGATGCTAGTGACATTGGTGTTGGAGAAGTTCTCTCACAGCTTGATTCTGCGGGAGTAAGTCATCCTGTTGCCTATTACTCTAAGAAATTACCATCAACCCAAAAGAGGTATTCCACAATTGAAAAAGAAGCCCTTAATTTAATTCTTGCTTTACGTCACTTGGAGATTTACTTGTCTGGGTCTACCGCTCGTATTAAAATTTTCGCAGATCACATCCTCTGGTATTCTTAAGCAAATTCCAAAATAAGTATCAGAGATTGATGCGATGGAGTTTAGTTCTTCAGGAATGGAACTTGGAAATTAAAAATGTTTCTGGGAAAGATAACTTAGTGCCATATGCTCTCTCTAGAGTATAATATCTGACCTTTATCACTTTCTTTTTTAGGAGTATGTAGTTAGTATGCTAGTTTTACATTATAACGCTGAGACCAGCACAGTATACGTATAGAACTGAGCATCCAGTGTTATCTCTGCCTGAAAACATTGGGCCATGACTCTGAGGAATATCCAAGAATCAGAGATGAAGATCAATGAGTAAAATCCTGACTCAGGTCAATTAACGAGGCCTTGAGGAACCATTTGGTTCAGTTATCTACTCGTATATCTCTCCAGAAGTGACGTGGTCAGTGTAGATACCGCTATTTCCTCCGCTTCCTGCAAGTTATTAAATGTTTATCTGGCATTATAACTAGCTGCTTTGAGTAGTAGCCTCAGAATTGTGGTGGGTGTCTTTTTCTTTAACTTTGTTCCTCCTCTCCGCAGTTACTATTTCAGTCATTGTTCCATTGAGCTTAAAACAGGATCCACTTGCTCTCTCAGGCCACCACTTCCCTCTTATAGTGATTTGTGAGGAATAACTGAGTACTCTTCCCTAATGTCCATTTCCGATATGAGATAAAATCACTGAAACTCAGTTCTTTCGTTACGATCCTGATATCAACTCTGAGTCGCATTTTACAGCCAAGGGAATGACTGGATGTGCGGAAGCGCTACGCGAAGAGGTGACCTCACATAAGCTAATATTTGGCCATCAGCAATTTAGAGCCAGACGCTGATCATTTCGGGTAGTCGAGATGCGATCTGTTTTCTCTCTCTGTCTCTCTCTGTCTCTCTCTCTCTCTCTCTCTTAACAATTAAAAGCAAAGAATTCATGAAATTCGTAAGGGAATCCCGAGAGAAAACCCCATTCAGCAGCCCAGTCGAGTTGTGCGCAGGTGGCAGGAGACGCCTCTGTTGTCATTATTGTCTTGATTAGGTTTTTCATTTTATTTCGTCTAAACTCTTACAGGAATTGTTAAGATAAAAGTACTTCCCCGACCTTCGCTCGTGAAATATTTGTTTCACGAAATGCACGATGCAAAAATCGCTATTTTATTAACAGACTATTTCACAGTTATATTGTTCCTATCATATGCAATCATACGCAAAATGAAGTTAAAGCTAACAGACAAGAAATAGCGATAAACAGACTAGAATTAAAATACAATTTAAGAAAACAAATTTTAAAAATACACATAGTATAAAGAATACACAAGAAAAATATTGACAATAAGTAAGATTCTGAAATCGAAAGCAGATTGATTAGACGAAAGCCAAGTAACATAGAAAGAAGGAACCTCTCTGATTAGGGGCAACTTACTTTAGATAGTAATCTGTTGCAGCTTCTGCAAATTGGATGAAAAAATCACAATTAAATTCCATGGATTTCCCGTAATTACATTCAAGAGCTGTCCTATCATGATTAATTACACCAATCAATCCAAACTTTATGAGCCTACCAAGATTTGTTTTTCCTTGTCTATCAATCAATCTTTCATGTCCTTGTCCAATCAAAATAAACCCGTGCATGCCAAACAAAGACTGCATTGCAGTTGGATAAACATAAGACTGTCCTACGCTTTACCCAGTGTCAATGCAAATGGATCGATTGTTACGCCATTCTACTTAAATCAATCAGTCAATCAGTGCTTCAGTCACCACGAACTCTGTCTTCTCCCATTTCCTTGTTTTTGAAAGAGGTCTGACTTAGGGATTAAGAAGGTAAAGGGATTAAGAGATCATTAGATCTCCTCGATGTTTATTTCGCTTACTTTACCATTACTGTTACTGTTACTATTTGCCGCATTCATCGATATGAACCGAGATCAACGTATCTGAGCGCGACAAACATCCCCTGCGTCTTCTTTACCCGACCTGGCTGTTTTTGCCGGTAACTCTAAGCAGCTGCTGCTGCAAACCGTGTGTCGTCTTTTAATATCTATAATGATAAAATCCGAGTGGATCTTTCTTGTTCGTCCTCCCCGTGTGGGGGCTGGGTATGTAGGGGATCAGGAGGGCAAGAGAGACATGACACATCCACCTTCCTCCTGCAAAACTGTTTGTCCGCCCCGGGTGGGGGTATGGTTGGTAAGGAATCGGGAAGGTAGGGGAACATGACACATCCACCTTCCTTCTGCAAAACTGTTTGTCCACCCCGGGTGGGATGGGGTAGGTAGGGGATCGGGAGGGTAGGGGAGACATGACGGGCAGCGCCCTGTTCCAGCGCAGCATAGCTCACGCCATAAAGCTCGTAAGGTTTAATAATGCCCAAGTTAATCTTGGTTACCACTAAAGCTACAATTAGTTTGCCTAGTGCAGTTCTGGAATCTTCTGGTCTCCGAATATTTCGGAGCGGAGCAAATTCATTCCTGCTGTCTGCTGCTGACGTCTTCTGAGTCTCAGGTGCATCGGTTTCATTTTCTGTTCCTTTATGCTTATTTTTTATTAAATTTTCCTTTGATTTGTCTCTCTCTCTCTACAGGTTGCAGCCTTCTTGGTTTATTATCTGTTGACTCTGTCTACAAAGGTTTGCAGAAAGAAAGAAAGAAAGAAAAGTTACCGTTACATTTAGAATCGCACGACGTATAGATAAACTTGAGAGAGAGAGAGAGAGAGAGAGAGAGAGAGAGAGAGAGAGAGAGAGAGAGAGAGAGAGAGAGAGATTCCCCTTTCCCTCAAGAGGGGGTTCTCGATATAACTTTCATTGAGCTGGACGCCTCTGACCAAGTTAAATGGGACAAGAGGTAGGGCACACATCCTGGGAGACCGTCGTAGTTGTAGTATTAATGGTAGTTGAAGTTTTTATCCCGTTTTACCATCAGTCACTTCATCTTGTTAATCCTGGTGGCGTTTGAAATCGTTGAAGATAATGCTCAAATAGCTGAAGTTAATAAAAGCACTAAGACCTGTTCATTTTCAGATATTTCAGTTTCAACTTTCTTCAACGATAAAGTCACAGGTAGTCTTGGTGTCTATCCCTTTTTCTTCACTTAATGAAATCTTGCCATTAACAATCTGATTTTTTTTTTTTTTTTTTTGTAACGAAGCAAAGTGAAACTTGGTGTCTGCAGCTTAGAACGTGAAAAAATCACGAGAGCTAAAAAGCTGTCAATCATTTTCGCTGTCAATCTTCCTGACTAAACAAGGAAAGTCTCTCCGAATCTGACAACACTTTTCCTCGAAACTTTGGCTGAATCTGTAAATCATCTGACGGTTTTTGCGAGGTAATCAACTATAAGTCCTCTGCAACGTGCGGAATTTAAAGTAAAATAATTACGGTGTCTGTTGAGCATTAGAAAATTTCAGTTATGGATTTTCGATGCCAGCTTTATCAAACCTCTGCGTTCTTAATTTTTATTAGCTGATTTTGGACGTCAATCAGAAAGAGAGTCCTTGCCACATATTTTCTTATAAAAACATTTTCTCTCTCTCTCTCTCTCTCTCTCTCTCTCTCTCTCTCTCTCTCTCTCTCTCTCTCTCTCTCTCTCTCTCTCTCTCTCACTCACCACTTCTCCCGCTGCTTCAGCCATTTGAATCGAACAACAGAAACTTTCGGAGTCATTATGCTGATTTTTTCTCTTGTCTTCTCCGGCATTTCCATAAGTACATTGAGCCATTATTCGTTCCTGCTACTCAGTGGAGTTGTCTACAGTATAATATTATTCTGAATGTATAATAATCTTATCATATAACCGGCGGTACATTCCTTAGAAAGAATAAAAACTTTCCTCACTCTCTCGGTCTCATCTTCCTCTCTGTTTCTGAACCCTGAGCTTTGACTGAGTTCCTCCTACCCAGACCATTATTATGAAATGAGGATCTGGAGATGTCCTGTCATCCCCGAGGAACGATATTCTCAAAGCAAGAAGAGTAGGAGAGCTGTTAAGAACTTCCTATGAAACGACATACCTATATGATGCTATCGTGCGCACGAGAGAGAGAGAGAGAGAGAGAGAGAGAGAGAGAGAGAGAGAGAGAGAGAGAGAGAGAGAGAGAGAGAGAGAGAGAGGCTATGAAGATTTTCTTTTGAATACTGGAAAATTTTAATTTTCATCAACTAGAACAAAACGAAGTGCATGAAATACTGGCTCGTTTAACTTCTTTCGCTGATTATTAAGGCTTTAAAATGTGTCGGAATATAGGTAACTCTCTCTCTCTCTCTCTCTCTCTCTCTCTCTCTCTCTCTCTCTCTCTCTCTCTCTCTCTCTCTTACTCTAAAGGAAAATTTCTCACGTGGAATACCGAATTCAACATAATAAGGCCACATAATAATTCTCCCCGAAAAGCAAAACGATGATTTGCAAATTTTTTACATAGCAACCAATATTCTATTTCTAAAGGATCTTGGAAGGTTTACAAATCCGACTTCATACTGTGTAACGCGTGTGTGTTTTTTGGGGGCCAGGGGGAAACCAAATCACCTAAATGGTTTGTTGTGAAAATATATATTTTTATTCAAGTTAGTCAGCAAGAGAAACCTCGGGAGGCAGTCGCATCCGAAGTCCTGTGTATGACAAGTAACAAAACGCCTAAATTGGAGGTATATTTGTTATTTATTGAGGGCTGTATGTCCACGTGAAGTCGCCTGAGGGTAATCGTTCCGTCCTAAATCAATAACAACAAAGAAGAACTCAATCATCAGGAGGGAATGATGGATGCAGGAACTTGTGAAGGAACAATATACCAGCACTGATGCAAGATTCAGGTGCAATCAGGGGAGGCAACGAAAGTGGCAACGCTTGAAACGACAAAGTTACACGAACATTAGTCAATAAGGCTTCCAGCTCGAGAGACGAGTGATGGACAAAGCGTGAAAGACGGAGAAAAGTGAGACAGAAATACAGAGAATATGAAATTCCTGTCCACACTCTTACGCACGGGAAACGACGCGTACCAAGAAGATGAAAACTGAAAGATTTATTCCTTGTCAAAAAGAGGATCAACTAAGGGAAATGACGTTTGTTTCCTGGGTAAAGACACTGACATTCATATTCCTTTGAAGTGTGATATAAAACTCCAACTTTTTCTGGGCACCAGAAGAAGGAAGTTGATCTTTTCCTTTTCGATAAGAATGAGATGAGAGAACCATCTTCTGGTCTCTGCAGACAGATGGAAACAATATCAGGTTTTTCCTGATAATTTATTGCCTGTTAAGTTAAATACTTCCAGGTATACTTCTCACAGGTGTCACGGAATATTCGTGTAATTAAAAGTAGCATTTTGTTACCAAGTTTTCCTGCTCCGATCCTTAGTTTACACTTTGTGTTTTATTTGATTCTAACTTCCGTTCTACCGTCCTTTTCTGTCAAGTTATGAAGGTTAAATCTGAATATTAGTAGGTTTTCCATACTATTTTCCAAAACAGGGGTTTCATTATACTCCAAATGGATTCAAGGTCGGTGCAAATGAATATTATATATTTTTTCTCACCATTAATATACAAAAACACTTTAGAATTAATAGTCGTTTATTATACTTATATAGTTGTTGTTTGGGAACTTTTATCTACCCTGTGGTCATAATTTTTCAAAGTTGAGGGCATTCTTAGTCTAATGTCTTCATGACGACTCACTTTCTTCCGATATCTTCGAGTGGCAGAAGTGAAAGTTTCTCTACTTGAATAGCAATAATATGAATTATCACAGTTAAGAAATATGAATTGTTATAAATTGAGATGCTTGAAATATTTCCGAATATCTTATAAAGAATAAACGAAATGACGAGGTATAATAAAAACAGCAACAGTGCACATGAATTAAATAACATCTAAAACTCAGACGAAGGAGGGAAACACGAAATGCAAACACTTCTCTTGGCGAAACTCGCTAAATAACAGAGGTCTTTCAGGTCTTATTTTAGTTTCCTGTAAAAGAAAACGATTGTGCCGGCTTTATCTGTCCGTCCGCCCTCAGATCTTAAAAACTACCGAGGCTAGAGGGCTGAAAATTGGTGTGTTGATCATCCACCCTCCAGTCATCAAACATATCAACTTGCAGCTCTCTAGACTTGGTAGTTTTTATTTTATTTAAGGTTAAAGTTAGCCATAATCGTGCATCTGGCAATGATATAGGGCAAGCCACACCAGGCCATGGTTAAAGATTTATGGGCCGCGGCTCATACAGCATTATACAGAGACCCCCGATAGATCTATTTTCGGTGGCCTTGAATATACGCTGTAACGAAAACTCGATTGCGCTGAAGAAACTGCGACACATTTTTTACTTGTTTTAATGAAGAAAATTATCTTTCTGCACTCTTGCCTAAGTTAGGCTAATCGCGCTTCTGACGCTGTCGTTGAAAAGGGCAAAGGGACAGGGTATAAGGTCGATTATCTATAATGGTATGGTGATCTGATTATGATGCTGAATGTTTCACGAATATCATAGTCCTTTATTGCTCTCGTTGCTATTAATGTCAAATAAACTTAATTATATCGAAGTTTTTAACAAAGTATTGGCATGTACAGCAAGAAGGAGCTACGTTAAATCGCTTAAAACTTTATATCTTAGAATTTACTGAGACCCGTGTGCTTTTCTTGTTCTTTGCGTAAGTAAGAGAGAGAGAGGGAGAGAGAGAGAGGGAGAGAGAGAGAAAGATCGAGAGAAAATGGTTTTTCCCTGTGGATGACAGTTCGTTGACCTTTAAGGAAGTTTCTTGTTCATTTTCCTCTTTTACTCGGTCTTGAACATTTCTTTCAGAATTAGTGGTCTGTTTCACCGTCTACCTTCGATATTGATTAAAGCAACAGCAGATTAAAACGACATTGTCAAGGTTCTATCGTTACTCTAACCTTAACTCTGTCCTCGATCTCTACCTCCACCCTTTTTTTTCGTTATTCAAATCCATGAGAAGGACAAACAGAAAAGGTGACATAAAATTCCCTTGCAGTACCCCACTATGTACCGTAAATTCACTTGATCAAACTACATCAACAGTAGTATCGCATCTACGACAATTTCACTGAACTTTGCAGTAAATATTCAACGTGAGTACAATATGGTCATTTTCATTTGTATCTAGGGTTGCTAGACTAGACCAAAAAAATGGTAAATCGAAGAGCTTAATAAAGACTGTGAAGCCAGATATCTTCAGCAAACAAAAGCATTTGGGAGTCAAGAAAGAAGCATGTGAGTGCAAAAACAAGAATAAGTCGAAATAATATTAATTATATTACTCTTGACAATGAAGCACACAAAACGCCTCGACATTTTCTGCTTAATGGCCATCATCTTCAAAGTGAAAAGGAAAATGACTCTTCTACACTTGGAGGGTTCCTCCATTTTGCGGGGACGAGTCTCACCTATGACATTTGCACCGTCTAAGAGGCGTGGCATTTCCTCCAAACCACCTTTATGTTATTACTAAATATATTCACGGCTTTTGTTGTGTGTTTCATCTGATATTTTATTTCATTTCCTATATGTATAATATATATATATATATATATATATATATATATATATATATATATATATATATATATATATATATATATATATATATATATATATATATATATATATATATATATATATATATATAATGTTAGAATAAGATTAAGAAACCAGGGATTTCACGAAATCCCTGAAATTTTCAGGGAATTTGTGAAATCAATTCACTTAGGAACTTGTGATCCTTGAGGGGCTAGTACTAAACACGGGAACACAGTGACTCATCTACACTGTTTCGCCGTGTTTAGTACTAGACTGTTGGGGATCAAATGTGTTTCCGTGTTTCCTTACGTTATTGAGGTAGTGAACACAAGTTTCTCTGGTGAATTTCTTTGTACGTTAAATTAAATCCTACTGTATTCAGTTTTATTGCATGAATGGTCCTACATTCATAGTGAAGATGGGTGATGCGGCTGATGGCAACTAAGGAATGCCAGTTTTTGCTCACTTAAATCACCGTTATTTGTGATATTCTTGAAACATTAACACAGTAAGATTGGGATACTTTCGCTCTATCACAGATACATTTATATTCATAAGAAAGATAAATCAAGAAAAACAGAGAAAATTGCTGAAATACCGAGACAAAGAGAGAGAAAACAAAAATTGGAACGAAGAAGAGTGAAAGGTTCCCCGGTAGCATATTTCCCAAGTCTGGAAGAGTATAGGGATAGGGGAAAATTAGGACCAATCAAAGCGCGCAGAGCTGATCCATGACGTCACAAGCCACGCCCTTTAGCTCCTCGGTCCCATATCCATTACTGCCAGTCACAATGCCGAAGAAAACTTCCCAATTTCACAGTTTACGGCTTGTCTGACTTATACAATTTAGTCAGATACATCTAAACGAAATGCAACACTAATTTAACAATATTATATTCTTCAAATGAGATGCACCGTGAAATATATTATGCGTTAATGGCTTCTCCCTCTTGGTAATAGTGGTCAGTGCCCCGTTAATTCCTGCTCGCAAAGTCGATATTTACTGCATAAGTAATATTTTCATCGCGAGTTTCTAAATCATATACTTGAAAATGCATGTTTAATGCCATTTATAAAGGGTTGCGATCACCCATGGGATGAATAAAAAATACACAAGATGGTAAAAATGATGGTATGGTAAATAATGATCTTACAGTATCTGACCTGCAATTAGCACTACAGACTCCGGACAGGAGGCCAAGAATTTCGCGGCATTTCTGCTCCCATTAAGTTGAATTTAATCTTGGACTTTGAAAGTGACGGCTGTAAAAAGTTGACATTAAATATGAACAAGACTGTGTAAAACTTAGAGCCAATGTCAAGTTCAGAGAAGAATCCAAGCAGTGGAAAGACATTTTTTTGTGTAAAAAATAAGCAGTCTTTCAATTCTTATAAATTGTGCCCACTTGGCGGGGAAAGAAAAATGTTTCACTTTGCAAAGTTTGCTGTGCCATCACAGTGTAAAGCACAAAGGATTAAAGAAAATTGCAACAGGGTAAATATATTACATTTAGTATTACGTATATAGCATTTATGACTACAGCGTAAAGGGCAGGGAATCCAAAGTCTTAAGTATACTTGGACCCTAATGGAAAGCCGTGGGGCTTACATATACAGTCACGGTGCGTGAGGCAAAAATTGATGTGATTGAGTTTATTCAAGAATAAACTGTGTCATTTGATAATATTTATATGAGCCTCGCTTTATTTTCACAACAGTCCTATACTAGGTATGTGCATCATGTTGGGGTTTGAGCACATTGGTGATACCTCCACATTGTAAGTTGAAACAACTGCTCAGTATGGTAATTCAGAAACTGAAGTGGCTCAGCAAAAATTCCCTCGGCGAATACCTTCGGTTAAAACTACAAATCAGCTGAACAACTTGCTGAATTGTGCAGGCTTGTCGATGACATACAGTATAGTGGAGCTATCGTGGCAAGATTCCTTGCCAACCAACGACAATAGCATGACGATCCCCAGGAATGCCAAGAGGAGCAGCCCCCTTCGGTAAAGGACGTCGACCAGCATCAGCTCTGTCATCAAACCCGGAATGTACAGTGCAATGTTGCAAATGCTAAGTCGCATGGCAGTGGTCCCTGAGGTAGAGGACAACTGAAGTAAGTTGCTGCTAAAATGTTGACAGGATGTTGTGTTGTGTGCTGGACTCTGCTGTATACTTTTTTTCTCATCCCTAAAGTACTTCTTGTGAGTTGAATATATATATATAAAAATCAAGCTCTGAACATTTACCTGTATATTATTTCAATGCAGTTTGTTTTATTTGGCTTTCATAGTTGTATAAATTTAAGTCTCAGCTCAGCATTAAGTCCATTTTAGCCCCCAAGGATCTGTACTGTAAAGTATTGTATGTGTGTGTTTATATATATATATATATATATATATATATATATATATATATATATATATATATATATATATATATATATATATATATATATATATATATATATGTTCCAGGACTGGGTTCTCATTTATCTCCATATATATATATATATATATATATATATATATATATATATATATATATATATATATATATATATATATATATATATATATATATATGGAGATAAATGATAACCCAGTCCTGGAACATGAGTTTATTCCAATGTTTCGAAGGCTGAGGTCTCCAGGGAACTGATAAAGTACAGGTTATAGCAAGCATATATACAAAATCATATTCCCTAGGGCTGCAAGTGTGGGTAGGGTAAGGAGATTAAAGCAATAGTGCAGCCCTAGGGAATATGATTTTGTATATATACTTGCTGCAACCTGTACTTTCTCAGTTCCCTAAAAGAAGAAGACCTCTCGAAACGATGGAATAAACTCACGTTCCAGGACTGAGTTCTCATTTACCTCATTATAACCACACCTGTCAAAAATGAATTCTCATCATGTATATATATATATATATATATATATATATATATATATATATATATATATATATATATATATATATATATATATATATATATATATATATATATATATATATATATATATATATATATATATATATATATATATATATATATATATATATATATATATATATATATATATATATATATATATATATATATGTGTGTGTGTGTGTGTGTGTGTGTGTGTGTGTGTGTGTGTGCGTGTGTGTGTGTGTATGTGTGTATGTGTATATATATATTTATATATATACATATATGTACTTATATATATACACATATATATATGTGTGTGTGTATATAAGGATTTTGCCAATCTTAACGTTTACCACTGGCCTACTCGAGCATGGAATGTTTTTCAGGCGTTACTGCCTGTTGTTTCAGGCTATAAAAAGGTATTATGTACAGTCCTAAAATAATAACTGCCTTATGCTTAAATGAAATGTGGAGGATACAGTTTTGATGACAAATTTATGCAATTAATTCAAGGCATACATTTGGCTATTGAGTGTGAGCTTGTATGAAAGTAATGGTATACTCATATACTACCGTTATCCCTGGCTTTAATTAATTCATGCTGAGTATTTGTATAAAATTTTCTGTTGAAAGAGATTTTGGAAAAAAGTGTCATCCATATTTATTTTAAAGCGTATCGCAATTCTAGTAAATTTATGCATCAATTCTGCTCTAGTTCAGCTCAGTAAAAAGTCTACTGTAACTCCATAAATAGGTATTCTGTACTCTTATCATTGCTAAAAATATTAAATACTAATGAAACACTCGTTTTAATTCTTTGTACACAATGAATCACAAGTATGAAGGGTTTGCTAAAAAATATTAAAATATAAATTAAATAATCAGCGTTTTCTTTGTACACAATGAATTTTAAGCAAAAATCACGTTAGGGCTTGCTAAAAATATTCAGGACTAAATTATATTACCACTTTTTATTTATTTGTACACAATCTATGAAAAGTAAAAATCAAAAGCAAAAAATATTCAATAAAAACTTTTTATATATTTGTACACAATGAATGACAAGTACCAATCAGGTAAGGACATTTGGAAGGTTATCAAAAGGGAATCCACCTCAAAAAGGCAATGTTTTACTACAGCCTATCAAGTACACCTTGAAAAACAACCTTTTTCAGATTAGCTACTGACAGGATGAGTTTGTCAAGTAATTATATTTGGTTACAGTAGGCTAACTTAGATCGTCAAAGCAACAATGCCATAGGTTTCCTTAATTAAGGGGACATTAGCTCTTGAAGTAATTTAATGAATGAAGCTGATGCTGTGTCCCTGTAAATAGTAGGGATTATATCAGTCTGATTCCTGTTCATGACCTAGTAATGACCAGTATATTGCTTTTATACAATGCACAGTAATGTGCAATACTGCGAAATAGCATATGTCCAAAGAAAGCCGAAGCGTAAGCCTACTCCCTCTCTCTCTCTATTTTCCCCTACAAACAGGTCAGATACCATCATTTTTACCATCTTGTGTATTGTTTGATTCATGAGTGATCGCAACTCTTTATAAATGGCATTAAACATACATTTTCAAGTATATCATTTAGAAACTCGCGATGAAAATATTACTTATGCAGTAAATATCGGCTTTGTACAGGCACTGACCACTATTGCCAAGAGGGAGAAGCCAATACTGCATAATATATTTCACCGTGTATCTCATTTGAAGAATATTATGTTGTTAAATTAGTGCTGCATTATGTTTAGATGTATCTGACTAAAACGTATAAGTCATACAAGACATAAGCTGTGAAATTGGGAAGTTTTTCTTAGGCATCGTGATTGGCAGTAATGGATATGGGACTGAGGAGCTAAAGGGCGTGGCTTGTGACGTCATGGATCAGCTCCGCTCCCTTTGATTGGTCCTAATTTTCCCCTATCCCTATACTCTTCCAGACTTGGGAAATATGCTCCCCGGTAATTGTAGTGGGGGACAAACAATTCGCGAACGCTTGTTATACTATTGTATATGGCAGTTTCATTGGCTGCGCGAGGTTGCGGCTAACAAAAATGAGCTGTAATTGATTAATCTTTTACCCGTCTAATAATAATTAATGTTAATGTAGAATACCTTGGCGGTGGTAAATTAGTTCACAAGCAATGTTGTTATTACGTTCGTAGTTTTTAAATGGAGAAATGAGCCTAACTTAAAGTTTCTAAAGACTGCGCTGCCCACACCGGTATCGGGAGGTGGAAATGTGATATGCACAAAGGCCGAATACGGTGACTTAGTTAAAACCCTACTACCTTAGGAGGTTACTGACTTGGTCTCTCGAAGCACCGAAGTAGTTTTCAAAAGGGTTCCGATCGTAGACACCGGCAAAGGAAACGTCAGACTTACAGCATTCTTTATCATAAATATTGTTTTTTTATTGTGATCATTGGCGACTATGCTATGTGATGAAATAGATGTTGATAAGTTTCACTATTGGTCGATTATTGTTTAGCATTTGTTTATATTTTAAAGATCTGATAGCCATAAAACCTTACACCTGTTATTGAATTTTATTTAACATACTAATGCTTGAGAGAGGTGCAGGGGATTCTACCGAACAGTCATACCCATACTATTTTAAGCTTTAAGGGTTGATAGTGTGTGTACTTTCATCGTTATTAGAAACATTTCCTATATGGATTGTTTCCATTAATGATAAAGTATACAAACAACCTTCCCTTGGAGGAAACGTGAAGTTAAATAATGCAAATTCTTTAAAACCTTTATCAAAGGTTTTATTCTAATAGTTAGATATTTGATGTAATGATGTGTTGATATGGCCAGCATAAATCTGTGCATCAAGACTTCTATTTAATGAAACATTAATCGGCCACAACAGCTACGCCCGAAGGGTGCGCCCCATAAATCATGCTTAACGAGGCAGAATCACCGAGTTGTGGAACAACAACAGTGCCGAGTAAAACTCCTCGATTGGGGAAGACCGCGAAAAGGGTCAGGAAGTGGATCCGCCGGTGGGGGGAGGAGGGTTCGCTGAGAACAGCCTCGAGGTGGGAAGCCACTTGTAATCATGCCCAGGACAGATGCCCTGATTATGGCAGCTACTGAGGCGCATCCCAGGAGAACATCGGCCCAACATCTGCGGTTCAACTGCCATCCCATGACCCCGAGACTCAGACTCAGCAGAGCCGGGATTTACTGCCATATCCCAGCATGTGAGAAGGTGTGGTATTGTGATACAATTGTGAATGAAAAAAACCTCTCTTTATGAAAAACTCAACTCAGAGAATGCATAGAGCTTAAAAATGAATGAACAAAAAAACCCAAATTTTACGCTTTCTGGAATAATACAGCAAAATAGGATTATGCAGAAATTATAAGAGGGAAAATTCCACACCAAGGTGAATCAAAACTTACTGTTCCGGCCTGATGAGTTCTGCCTGATTGGTTTACGTCAATGGCCTGGGTCATGGCTGCTTCCTCATAAATCCATACCTGCAAAATAAAAAATCGCATTAACAGACGTGAGCTGTGGCAAACAACAATATTTTTTTTTGGAATAGTGACACATTAAAGAATTAGATCTGACTGAATATTTAAACGAAAAGCAAGTGACATTTTATTTTATTCTATGATACAAAAAGCCATTTCTTCTTTCAATTATAAAATTCTGGAAATATAACATAGGTTTTTTTTAACTAGCCACTCCATGGCCGTACAACTACGTGTAAACAGATGTGTATGGCGTATTTAAAACTACATTTAGTTTAACCTCTCGTCTTGCTGAGTGGATTTCACATGGTAAAATATGAACTTACTGGTGAAAATTTAGAGGCTGCAAGTTAACTTTTATTTTGCCAATATCTTATAATACAGTAAATTTAATAAAAAAAAACTTTAATAACGTTGCCATTAAACCAAAATACGACCCCGTTGGTTATCAATTCCTATCTATCTTACGAAATAAATTTTATTGTATCTGGCTAAAGAAAGGTCTCATAATTTTTATCTGAATTTTTGATGGTTAATGTTACATTTTATTTATAGTTAGTTACACTGAGTAATCTTTCCCAGCTGCATTCAAGACAACTATGTACAATTTTGGACGAAACAAAGTCATTAGTTTTCCGTTATCCTTTTATGTGTATATACTTCTATATGATTTCAATATAAAAATATCGGTATTCGAGTGTTCATTTAGTTTTAACGTTACAACGCTGAATGTGCACATTTTATTACGTAACTTTCTGAATATCTTTTATGTTAACTTGAACTAATTATAGTTAGGTTCTTAATTCACATCACTAGGTGGCTTTATTCCTGTATGGGCGAAAATTTTAGTCTTGCTTGGCTACTATTATCGAGTTGGCTCTTAATCAACACCGGAAAGTATTCCATGACACTGACGGTGACCAACAGCCTCTTTCATCTCCCTTTCAATTTGCTTTCTGATTAACGTTCATTCGGGTTCCTGTTCTCTTGGCATTACAAAACCTTACGTGATTTTAACGGCATTTACGCAAACCTACTGCCTGCGTTATTCTGTGATTTGGACATCGCCAGATAAGAATGATCATTCTAAAACCGCTGAACGAGAACCAAATTACAAAAGGATACATGAAACCTAACAGCAAGAGAGACACGCACACATGCACGCACATACAGATAAAGTTTACAGGAATAATGACTGAACTAGACTGAGGAAAAACAAGAGGGAACTGGAATTGAATCTACGAAATTACCTAAATAACTTGCCTGCTTCTTTAGGATTGTATCGGATCCTATAAAGTGGAGTTTTCATTAAAAATAATATATTTCCAAAATGGACCGCTGAATATGCATGACATTTTCATCAAAATTATAATCCAACATTTGATTTTGTATTACTTTCACCTCAGCTCATTTCCTAACAAAATGTTTGGAACAATAAAGCTTTGATGTAAGTAGCTTGACATGACAAGGAAGTGAGTGTCGTAGTACTTAGATATTTTCACTATCTGTCAATGTCCTCTGCTGTGTAGATTTGGCTAATGGCCTCACCAGTCGGGTGTCTGATGGTGTTAGGGCAACAGCACAAATGATTTATCATTGTTGGGCCCTGAATTTGAACAATTGTCTTTGGCATATTAATGAACTTCGCGCTATTGATAGTAGTGTAAAAGCTATAAAGAGCATTAAGGCTGTGATATCTACATAATATTAGCTAATAATACGTTGTAATATATCAAATACACTCTGATTATCAAAACCTTTATTTAGAATCTTCCCTTTCCTTCGTTAACAAGATGTCAGTGCATTTCTACAGTATTTAAAACTGAGGGGTGGGAAAACTCCTCATTCATGGCCGTTATTACTGTTTGGGCTATTAAGTCTTGGCTAGACATTAACGTAACTATTCTTATATTCTTATCAAAGAAATCTGCGTTAAGTGGTGAAGGCTGCCAGCTTATCCATTTTAATAATAATGTAGTTGAGTAAAAGAATTTAAACATAAATGGTAGTTACTATATTAAAACAGATCAAACGCAAGCATGCACTCAGTCCTTGCGGCTGTTTAGCGTCGTCATGACGTAACGGGAGAACTGCCTCAGAGCCGGGTCAGAGTTCAAAAGGTTCGAGAATCATTTTTGCTGCTACTTAATAGTCGTAAAGAACGAAGTCCCTAAAAATGGATGTAAGTCAGCCGCGCACCTGCCACGTTTCATTAATCATATCTTCCACTTCGGTTAAGATGATGAATGTTTATCTGCAGAAATCGTTATTACTCTTAATTGAAAATGTCACCCAGGCGTAGATGATGCCTTCCTCGTTTGACAGAAAATTTACCTTTACTAAAAACCCGACAATTCTGATAATAAAAATATCTTCATTAAGGACTAAGGAATGTATAAAAGTATCTTCTATTGCAAAAAATCAGCGATACAAGATATATTCACAACTGACGAATTCAGCTTCACTGGACTGAGGTACATAAGATCAGTCACAACAGCACTGGCGGTTAAGAAACTGTACTTCTGAAAAAACTTAACTTCGGATATTTTCGTAGTCCATGATAATTCTGTAATGATATTTTAGTTTAGGACAATTTGCAGTTTTTACTTCATACTTCAGAGTTGTTTAGTGTGAAAACAAAAGCTCTTAAACATTTAAGTGAATTGTCTTCAGTGCTCTTTATTTCATTCTATCAATCTCACGTGACTACTATATCAAACCCTAGTTTTGGTGCATTGGCATCAGATGGTCATATAGACTAATGAAAAATAACCCGGGGTACATTACCCCGTTTCCATCGTTCTGGTGCCTTTCCTTGTTCTGCAGTTTTTCTGTAGAGTTATATAGGTGAGGAACTTTCTCCTCTTTAACTCTTTAATTTCTCTTGGATGAATCCCATCTGGGCCAGGAGATCTGAACTTTAGTTTTTCCATTTTGTTTTTAACTTCTGTAAATATTATTTTGTCAAGCGGTTCTGCCCCTTCATATTTATTTAATACCTGGTTCAGGTACTGAGGTAGTGTCTTCAATTGTGAAAACACTGGCAAAAAACTTATTTAATACCTCTGCTTTTTCCAATTCCGAGTTCACTAGGTTTCCTCTATTGTCTCTTAAGGGACCTATGCTATTTTTTATTGTCTTCCTACTATTAACATGAGCAAAGAATTCTTTTGGGTTTTCCTTACAAACTGATGCAACTCTCTGATCCTCATTTATATTTGCATTTCTTACTAATTTGTCCACCTTCTACAGAATTCTTTAAGCCTGCTTGCTTCTTCTGGTGTTGGGTGTGGATTCATTGATTTGTGCGATCTATCTATTTCTCTCATTTTATTTTTAATTTCTCTGTTGAACCACTTAGGCTGAGGGTTGCCGCTTGTTCGTATTTGCTTTAACGGTATACACCTGACGAATTTTTCTGTGTATTCTGAGAGAGAGAGAGAGAGAGAGAGAGAGAGAGAGAGAGAGAGAGAGAGAGAGAGAGAGAGAGAGAGAGAGAGAAACTCCGTATGCTTGCACAGCATGTACCACTGTGTAATGTCTTCAAAAAGATAATTTCAAATTACCTCACTTTCTTTTCTTTGAGGGAACGAAGTATTGGCAGCAAAAAGAAAACAGCCTTATTTCGACACAAGTGGTTACAGGACTTTAAGAATCACTTCATAATAGGCGAAAAATTTTGCAGGATCATATACCTTTGTTATAATTGACCAATTCCCGATTCCTGTTTTATATGGTGAACAAAAAGCGAGAGAATAGCCTCTCAGTAATAAGACATCTTTTCCATAAACTGAAAGGTCCTCGTTGGGCGAGTGGGTTCCGTTCTCAGCTACCACTCTGTTGGCCGCGAGTTCGAATCTCCAACCGGCCAATGAAGAATAAGAGGAATTTATTTCTGGTGATAGAAATTCATTTCTCGCTATAATGTGGTTCGGATTTCACAATAAGTTGTAGGTCCCGTTGCTAGGTAACCAATTGGTTCTTAGCCACGTAAAATAAATCTAATCCTTCTGGCCAGCCCTAGGAGAGCTGTTAATCAGCTCACTGGTCTGGTTACTCCAAGATATTTTTTTTTCCTCCATAAACTGAAGTAGTTATGGCCAAAGCAACTCGGTAGCAGTCAGTCATCCAATTAACAAAGTTTAAAAAACAAATGGTGCGTTTGCTTATACTAAATATATAATCGTAAGCATGGTTGCAATGGATACAAGTTGCAATCTAGTACTGTTTCATTATCATACCATACAATACCTGCTATAACCCTCTTTAGTTACCTGTAGAACGGATGGTTTCCACAACTTCTAAACCATTGCTGTGCTTTCCTGCTTTCTTCCAGAATGCCTTCGCAAATTTGGTTTTCTTGACAGACTCCTCTACCACCACCGGACCTGCCGAGAGGCTTCAAGATCAGTATATTCCAGAGACTATTTCTATTATTGCTAAACTTAATATTTTTGTTCCTATCTTAGTCTAAAACTCATCCAGTCAGCGGTGGGAGCCGCGTTCCCTTTAACAGTATTTGGGATTAAGTCTTCTAGTTCTACGTATTTTCAGGGTAGTTAGTGACATTTAGTTCGCTCAAACTGGCAACGCAATAGTTAACCACTGCCACTAAGTTTTTGAGGACTATTTATATAAAGATAAATTAAATTCATTACATTACCTAATAATTTTCATGTTGGGGCAATTTAATTCTATCAAATTAACCCATTATACATTATATCCATCAGATTTGATTACACTATAAAGGGTCAAAGTCCTGAATTTTATTGTCCAAAACTCCACCTCTGACTGTCCAGAGTTTAACCAAGGTCATAAGCCTTCGAACTTTAAACACACAAAGGTATCTCTCGGGGTCCAACCATGCAGCAATTGCCACTGCCCTATTAAACTGTCTCAGCGTAAATTTCAAGAACCTGTATACTCTGGATAGGAAAATCTAGTTTAATTTTCCAATGGTACATAGAATTGGAATATAGAATTTTGGGACATTGAAACTTTAAATTCTCAGTTTTCATTCTCAGTAAGCGAAGATAATGGTTGCAGGAATATTTACCCCTACATTTGCTGAATCACATCAGACATTGTGTTACGAACTTACCACGAACTTATTATTAAACGTAATAACTTTCAAAATTCTAAACTGAAACCTTTATATTTACTATGTTCTGTTCCCCTTTAATTACAAGTTCCCAATAGTTACCGTCCCTTTGTACCAACTCATCTAATTTACTGGGCTTATATTAAGACAAAATTCGGTCCGCTAGGAATAGCGTTTCCATTGATTAAAACAAATGATGAAGGTACCTACATTTAAGAGCCAAATTACACAATTCCATAAATTATCTGCACTTCCAAGAAAACCTTAAGTGTTCAACCAACGCATTACACAATAGCTAGTCAAAAGTTTAATATGAAAATATTAAATTTTATTCATAGCAGTTACATTAGGATCAGGTAGTGATTAAGAATACGTTGCTAGTTCTGCTGACGTAGTGTTATTCTGTTAAAATTGTTTGTTACATCAAATATCAAACACGAAGATCACAGCATTCCTCTTCCAATCTTCAATGACAGTCTTCATAACAAGGCTTGATAACACTAAGAAAGTAGGCTTCAACATTTTCAAGAAACTGCCAAGTACTCGAAGTTGCTCAGTTGGCTTCCGTGTACCACACTTAACAGTGTTTCTCCATCCTAACTTAATACCACACTGCCGTGAGCGCTGTACAAGTTGAAAATTCCTGTCAATCAGACCAAAACCATAGGTTAAGACTAAATTAAACTATGAATAAATGAAGACAATTACAGGAGATCAGTTATAAGAAAACTGACTACGCCAGGACTGAAAAACTTGCTAATATGCTGTAGTAGCAACCATCCAAGCTAAACTTACGACCTGTTTACGTCAAAACTGAAAGTAAAACTGCCGCAAAACAAGGTTACACATCTTAAATTTTTACACATCAGCCACTACCTCAGTCCCACGTACAGAACTCAGTAACGAAAGCTATTTGTATAATCATTCCGCTTAGTATGAACATAACTCCACCAACCACTACCAATCACATGTTAAATTTGTGCAAAACTGAGTATGCCCATTCCCAATCACATTGCATCTGACCTAAGTTACAAGCATAGAAGTTTAATTATTAACTGAATGGAGGGTAAATCTTTTTGCAAAGCGCTTGCAGCCTTCTCTTACTTTAAGGATTTATATTGAACAAAATAGGACGACCGAGAGATACCCTATTCCTATAAAGACCCTTAGTTTCTTTGACCTTAAAACCCAAAACTATACTGTAGAAATAAAATCTTTGAATATTATTCCATTACACTAAACTCAAAGTTATTGAAAATCTCAAAGCTATGAGTAAACTTTATTAAGCCTAAAAATCAATATTTACACTCCATGTTACTTTACTTTAATTTCACAGTACTTTTAAACAAGTTGAGATTTATCTATTTAACTAATTATGAACTTATGAAATATTTAAAAACTATTTGAATATTTCACCAAATAAACTTCAAAAACTTCAAGAGAAACTAAAATTCCTTCACTGACTAATCTAAGAAACTCCCATTTACACAAACCTGTAATACCTGTATTGAACACCGTAATACGGATTAGTACTAACCCCTTTGTTTGTATTAAAAAAAAAAAAAAAAAAAAAAAAAAAAGACGCAAGCCCCCTCCTGGCGTACGGCAGACCGAAGTCTACCGTACGTCAGAAGGGCATCCTCCCCCAACAGGGGCTCCGCCCCTGAAGGGGGAGGAATAGCTTGCGAAGTAAAAATTTGCAAAAACATAAATTAGAAACATTAACTCACCTTTTGGAGCGATGAAATATACGTTACCAAGTCCGTGTGGATAGATTGATATGTCCAACCGTCAGCGACTCTTGAGCAATATAGAAATTCAGACAATCCTGAAAAGGAAAGATTTCATTTAAACTATAAACTTAAAAACTCTCAAAGTAATGTACAAGCTTCAACATACATAACGCTATGGAAAACTATCAATAAAAATATAAAATATTAATTACAACAAAACTGGGCACTATCGGAATATATCAATTACAATATCAAAACGGCAAAACATTTTACAGCGTACTAAGGGACAAACCTCAAAAACGTGAAACACTGAAATAAAAGTAAAGTACCTCAGGAAACCAATATAAAACCCCAGCAAAGTTCCACGAAGACTTGCCTCTCCTGACATACAAAAACAGCGTATACACGGACTCACGAACAACAACACGAAGAGCAGGAACGAACGCACTATCACCAACGAGTTCCAATATTGAGCTGACGAGACTCCTCGATTTTGGTCGGACGAAAACCGGAAGCTCCGACGCCAAGGACCCTAAATTTAGGCACAGCCCAACCGGGAGACAAGAGCTCCGTCGTTTTCCAATAGAATTGTCACTTCAACTATTAACCACTGCTCAGGAGTTTGGTTGATCGAGACACTTCTAATCATTTTCAGAAATATCTATCAGGCAAATTCCAATCATTAATGAAAATAATAAGTGATTTTAGACTATGTGAAGCGTTAATATTCGGTATGGAAAAGTGACTGATAGGTTCGCAATAAATTGTTTTGAGTAATTCCGTAGCATACTATTTTATATGAATTTTTCATTATTACTGTTAATAAACAAAGACAATAAAACGTTTAGAAAAGTATGGACACGTGAAATACCACAGTACCTAAGTCGTGTTTAGACTCTTTCTCTCTGCATATATATATATATATATATATATATATATATATATATATATATATATATATATATATATATATATATATATATATATATATATATATATATATATATATATATATATATATATATATATATATATATATATATATATATATATATATATATATATATATATATATTTACGTTTTTCCGTGGTTTTTGTTGGAAATATGCTCTGTGAGACAGGTAGCAACAATTTAAGGTAATTTAGCCTTGTGATTCTGACTTCGTGGGTACGAGAAAACGTAAAAAAAGAGGAATAACAAAGGAGAATTTCATATGAGCATAGGCTCTTGTTACTGAGGGAAATATTACGTAAAACACGTGGGCACATTTAAAGGAGTGTATTTACATAAATGACATTAGTACGGGAAAGAGGAACTCAAGTAGATTGAATGAAACTGGGGAACTCCAGCCACAGACCGAGAAGCTTCCACGAAGGGTCCCTCTGAAATGAGAGATATGCACATTATACGCCAGTAATGAAATAGACAAAGGAATAATGAATTCGAGGCTGCACTGAGGGTGCCAAAGGAGTAATAAAGACTTAATACTGCCGATGCAAGAGGCGCACGGACATAAGACAAGGGTGATTTCTGGCTTTCCCTTTAAGCAAATATTACGAGACAAAAGCGTGACTGAAATGGGGCTCTCCCAGGGCGCTTTACCTTAGCAGATTTCCCGAGGGCGCGTCGAAGGCAGTCCGTGGATGACTTGCGATTTCCGAGGGCGAGTTTCTTCCACGTGGTGAGATGCAAGGGCTTCCGTAAAGGGGCAAGGCGATGGGGACTCCTCGAAACTCCAAGCAATGGCGTGTGGGCTCGAGGAATACGGTCGAAGGGCACGAGGAGAAGTATACTTTGGAAAGGGCCACGTGGTTAGGATGCAAGGGCATCGATGGGGCCAGGTGTTGAGGACGTCTTCACTCCATATCTTCCAGCCCGCGTGTGTGTGTCGACCTTGTGGGTTTCTGCTTTTTATCCCCTCCTATGGGGCAGGGGGTGTGTCCAACACAGATGTTTTGACTCATTGCACCTGCTGCCCACAGGGGAGGTTTTGGCCTGTAGGAGAAACACCCAAGCCAGATTACTTTTGCCTCGAAGGAAAGATCTTCATCAAAAATGGGAGCGGCCTTTAATCTTTTAAACCCTTGTATTTAAGTCGATAGACAGATGGTCTATCGATCGGCCGGTTGGCAGTTAATAAACAACAACACAACCAACAACAAAAGGGGGGGGTGGGAGGCAACTTGCTAGCGAATTCTTGCTAATCATATATATATATATATATATATATATATATATATATATATATATATATATATATATATATATATATATATATATATATATATATATATATATATATATATATATATATATATATATATATATATATATATATATATATATATATATATATATATATATATACTTGCAACGTATTCCATTATATATCCTCTCAGTGATGATAGTACTGAAAATCAACTCCATGTTTAACCTTGTCGACGTCCAGCCCGGGGTAAGCCTTCCTAACAGCTAACCCCCATATATGTATGCAGCATAAAGGGACCTTCGACCCAAACTCTGACGGTACTTAATGCCCTTTTACTCGGGACTTACTGTCTCGACTCTATCTTATAAAATGTATTTTTTTATTGCACGAGTATACTAGAGAATATATATATATATATATATATATATATATATATATATATATATATATATATATATATATATATATATATATATATATATATATATATATATATATATATATATATATATATATATATATATATATGCATTAAGCTACAAACGTCCTTTAATATCCTATTCGCTCTACCTCGGAAATAATATGTTTTCATATATGTTACCCGAAGGGGAATTTTTTAATTGATAATATGTTCGTCGTCTTGTGGGCTCGAACCACGGAAGACAAGGCCGTGTTGTTAAAATGCGCGTCACCGAAGTCCTGAGTTCTTGTCTTCTGTGGTTCGAACCCACGAGACGACGAACTTATTATGAACTAAAAAATTCACCTTCGGGTAACATATATGAAAATATATCATTTCCGAGGTATAGCGAATTTAATATTAAAGGACGTTTATAGCTTGATGCTTTTATGTAAATCACGGTGATGTGATAAAATTCATATATATATATATATATATATATATATATATATATATATATATATATATATATATATATATATATATATATATATATATATATATATATATATATATATATATATATATATATATATATATATATATTTACGTTTTTCCTTGGTTTTAGTTTGAAATATGCTCTGTGAGACAGGCAGCAACGATTTAAGGTAATTTAGCCTTGTGATTCTGACTTCGTGGGTACAGGAAAACGTAAAAAAAAGAGGAAAACAAAGGAGAATTTCATACGAGCATAGGGCTCTTGTTACTGAGGGAAATATTACGTAAAACACGTGGGCAAATTTAAAGGAGTGTATTTACATAAATGATATCAGTACGGGAAAGAGGAACTCAAGTAGATTACTATCCTGAAGGAGATTCCTACGGGATTGAATGAAACTGGGGGATTCCAGACACAGCCCGAGAAGCTTCCACGAAATAGGATCCCTCTGAAATGAGAGATATGCACATTATACGCCAGTAATGAAAACAGACAAAAGAATAATGAATTCGAAGCTGCACTGAGGGTGCCAAAGGAGTAATAAAGAATTAATACTGCCGATGCAAGAGGCGCACGGACATTAGACAAGGGAGATTTCTGGCTTTCTCTTTAAGAAAATATTACGAGACAAAAGCGTGACTGAAATGGGGCTCTTCCAGGGCACTTTACCTTAGCAGATTTTCCGAGGGCGCGTAGAAGGCAGTCCGTGGGTGACTTGCGATTTCCGAGGGCGAGTTTCTTCCACGTGGTGAGATGCAAGGGCTTCCGTAAAGGGGCAAGGCGATGGGGACTCCTCGAAACTCCAAGCAATGGCGTGTGGGCTCGAGGAATACGGCCGAAGGGCACGAGGAGAAGTATACTATTGAAAGGGCCACGTGGTTAGGATGCAAGGGCATCGATGGGGCCAGGTGTTGAGGACGTCTTCACAAGTTCACTCCATATCTTCCAGCCCGCGTGTGTGTGTCGACCTCGTGGGTTTCTGCTTTTTATCCCCTCCTATGGGGCACGGGGTGCGTCCAACACAGATGCTTTGACTCATTGCACCTGCTGCCCGCAGGGGAGGTTTTGGCCTGTAGGAGAAACACCCAAGCCAGATTACTTTTGCCTCGAAGGAAAGATCTTTATCAAAAATGGGAGCGCCTTTAATCTTTTAAACCCTTGTTTTTAAGTCGATAGACAGATGGTCTATCGATCGGCCGGCTGGCAGTAAATGAAACAGCACATAACAACCAACAACAACAAAGGAGGGGGGGAAGGGGAGGCAATTTGCTAGCGAATTCTTGCTAATCATAATAATATATATATATGAATGTATCAATGTCTATTGATACATTGTTTATATTCACAAATATTAAGCTACAGATATCGTTTAATGTCCACTTCACCATAAATCGGGACTAGCTTACACCAAGAGGAATTACAACTGATGATCAGTTGTAATTCCCCTTGGGTGTAAGTTATTCCCGAGGTATAGCGAACAGGATGTTAAACAACATTAGTGGGTTAATTTTTGTGAATACATGTATGTGTGTAAGAATTCCCACTGTGCATATTGTACAGCATTCCCTCTGAAACCAGGATGAGGAATTCCATCAAAAGTTTAACTGAAATCCTTCTTGAGGTTTTGAGGTTTACTTAGCCTTCCAGGTCAGAGATTCGTAACTGAAATGAAACTCAGGAAGAAAAGTGCGCATTCATGCGAAGGAAACTCTTTTGTTCATGTTCCATTAAGGGTATTTCAATAAACTTCTGTATGTTTGTGCAAATGGCCTCTACCTTGAGGGATGAAGTCATGAAGAATGACTGGAGAGACAAACGAAAAAGGCTTTTAAACAGAAGAGTTCCTTTGTGGTTAGACCTGGCGCCTTTCACAGGTGTATATATATATATATATATTATATATATATATATATATATATATATATATATATATATATATATATATATATATATATATATATATATATATATATATATATATATATATATATATATATATACCAATTTGCTGCAATGGACGGAATCATCAACTACTGGCATGTGCGTTATGAATAATGATTATGGGCAGAGTTGGTTGCCTGGTCTAAAAAGATCCTATACATCAACTTCATCACATGTGCACATAAGTCTGTCTCGCACTTTTCCTTCAACATCCCCTCCACGCCTTCACCTCTAGTTAAGAATAAAATTGAAGGCTAATTAGACAAATAAATAATTGAATACAGTTATATACATACTAGCGACTCAAATAGAAGGTGTGAGAGTAAGCCGGCACATGATCACGATAATAGGGTCAAATGAGCCGAAGACTCTGAGTTTCTGTGGAGGTCACTTACACAGCAACACAACTTCTGGTTTCTGATAGTTAAAAAAAAAGAAAAAACAGTGTGCCAGCACGGGCTCTTGCTCCTAAGAGCAGCCCGGTAAAAGCAAACTTAATCCTATGCCTACGTAGCTCTCAGTCAATCGATCTTGCTGAGTATAAACTTCCAAACTTCAATGTCTCTCGCCCCTCTAAACTTTTTTCTATGAAAATAAAATGTACAGAATGATTGCTTGTATGTCTGTGTGTGTGTGAGAGAGAGAGAGAGAGAGAGAGAGAGAGAGAGAGAGAGAGGAAACGTAAACTCTTATGAGATTGTAGTTCATTCTAAATTAGTCTGACCTTGTTTCATGACGAGCATTTGCTTCTAAACAGCCTTAATACTGAATATGAAATTTGGCTTCGTAATTGCTTTGGTCAGTAGAAGAGATTTGTCCTAGATATCAGTTGATGTTATTATTATTGGTCTTATGCCAACACGGGTTTTAATTCTTCAAGCAGTACGTAAACATCAGTTAATAATCGAAATCTGAAGAAAGTACTGTGTGGGGAAGAGAAAACCGGAGATTCTTTTGCGCTGCTCCTTAGCCTCTATGAAGTGGGATCCATACCAATTCAAAGTAAGTGGTTTTGAAAAGTGCCAGGACTGAAATCCCCTAGCCAGATAGTTGAGACGCCATAACTTGCACAGCATGAGTAGTCTACACGAGGGAGTCATAGACGAAGTGGTAGCAGCAATGACTACTGTTTTTGGGCAGAGGTGTCCGTCCAACGGAAAAATGTGCGGTCACGAATGGGTGTGATCAGTTGTGCTACATAATGATACTCTGAACAACACCAGAATCCAGTAGTTTTAATCTGCTTTAATTTGTCGTCGTCAGAAAACTTGTTCCATGACACCTGCCATTTCATAAAGATGGTGAGATTTAGTGGTAGTAACGAATCACTGGCAGGGACAGTATACTTGATCTAGTCATAGTGATTGCATTGTTGGCTGCTTTATCAACATTCCCTTTATGATTGCGTGTTCAGAGTTCTGATATATTTACACTGGCACCTGCTTTATGTAATTTATGAAATAAAAACTGTTATGAGAGAGAGAGAGAGAGAGAGAGAGAGAGAGAGAGAGAGAGAGAGAGAGAGAGAGAGAGGGTGAAAGCAACATTTAAAGCCTCTTCAATTTAATATGGTGTGTAAAAGATCCTTCGATTCCCTTTATGAAATGGCAGGTGTCGTGGAACAATGATTCTGACGATGACAAATTAAAGCATATTAAAACTACTGGATTGTGGTAGTGTTCAGAGTATCATTGTGTAGCACAACTGATCAAACCCATTTATGACCGTTGGACAGACACCTCTGTCCAAAATCAGCAGTAACTGCTGCTGCCACTTCGTCTATGACTCCCTCGTGTAGACTACTCACGCTGTGCAAGGGGATTTCGGTCCTGGCACTTTTCAAGACCACTTACTTTGAATTGGTAGGATCCCACTTCATAGAGGCTAAGGAGCAGCGAGAAAGAATCTCCGGTTTTCTCTTCCCCACGCAGTGCTTTCTTCAAATTTCGATTATTAACTGATGTTTACGTACTGCTTGAAGAATTAAAACCAGTGTTGGCATAAGACCAGCAATAAAAACATCAACTGATATTTCGGACAAATCTCTCCTACTGACCATTTTGTCGTTTTTGTTCATTAACAGCAATAATGAAAAGGTCATATAAAATTGTATGCTACGGAATTACTCAAAACAATTAATAGCGAAGCCATCAGTCCTTTTTCATACCGAATGATAACGGTTAACATAGCCTAAAATCACTTATTATTTTCATTAATGATTAGAATTTGCGCGTTCTGAAAATAATTAGAAATGTCTCGATAAACTAAACTCCTGAGCATTGGTTAATAGCCGAAGTATCAATTCTACTTGGAAAACGACGGAGCTCTCGTCTGCCGGCTGGGCTGTGCAGTTAGGGTCCTTGGCATCGGAGCTTCGGGTTTTCGTCCGGCCAAAAGCGAGGACTCTCGTCAGAAAACTATTGGAACTCGAGGGTGATAAATCTTTTGCACCAGCTCTTCGTGTCGTGCGTGCGGCCGTGCTCACGCAATTTTGGTCTCCGAGGAGAGGTGAATCTTCGTGGAACTTCCGCGGCGCTTTAATATTGGTTTCCTGAAGTACTATGTATTTGTTGTTGAATCTGAAATATTCCTATAGTACATTGTTAAATGTTTTAGTTTTGACATTGCAATTATTACTTTATTCCCATAGTGCCTGTTATTGAAATTTTCCCACTTTGTGAGTTTTAATATTTTAATGAATAGTTTTTCCATATGCTACTTTGTATCTTAAAGCTTTTACATTACTTTGATAGTTTTTCAAAGTTTTAGTTTTATTACGACGAAATCTTCCTTTTCAGGATTGGCTGAATTTCTGTATTGCTCAAGAGTTGTTGACTGTCGGACTTAATCTATCCACATGGACATTGGTAACGTATATGTCATCGCTCCAAAAGGTGAGTTAACGTTCTTAATTAATTTATGCAAATTTAACTAGGCAAGCTATTCCTCCCCCATCAGGGGCGGAGCCCCTGTTGGGGGAGGAGGCCCTTCTGACGTACGGCAGACTTCGGTCTGCTGTACGCCAGGAGGGGGCTTGCATTTTTTTTTTTTTTTTTAATAAAGGTTAAATATTAATCGGCATTACGGTGTTCAATACAGGTATTATAGGTTTGGATTAGTAAAGAAAACTTAAGTTTTAGTTTTTAACGTTCGTTTACTTGGTGAAATATCGCAATGTTTTTAAAATATTTCAATGTTAAGTTCTTAGATCGATAAATCTCGACTGATACTATGAAAGTAACTAGGAGCATAAATATTGATTTTAGTCTGTTAGATAGTTGAGATTTTCAAATAGGTTAAAGTTTAGTGTAATGTGGGAATATTAAAAAATTTATTTGTATAAGGTTTTCAGTTAGATGTTCAAGCTTAGTGTAATGGAGGAATATTAAACACTGTATTTGTATAGTAAAATTTTGGTTTTTAAGATCATCAAAACCTGTTTTTATAGTAACAGGATATCTCTGTTGTCAGATTGTTTAATGTAAGTAATTCTTAAAATAAGAGACGGCTGCAAGCACTGCAAGTTATTTGCCCCCGTTAATAAATTATTAGCCTTGTGCATATGGCTCCTGACTTACAGCAGATGCAATGTGATTGGGAATGGGCATATTCAGTTTTGCACAAATTTAATTTGATTGGTAGTGGTTGGAGTTATGTTTATATTAGACGGAATATACTGATAGCTTTCGTTACTTAGGGTTCTATACGTGAGACTGAGGTGGCTGTTGTGTGCAAATTGCGAGGTGTATCTTGTTCTGCGGCAGTTTTACTTTCGATAGTGACATAAACAGGTCTAAGTTTTTACTTGGATGGTGGTTACTACAGCATATGATAGTTTTTCAGCTTTCAGTTATGGCGTAGGAGTTTTATATAACTTATTTCCTGGAATATATAATCTTCATTCATTCGCAAGTTGAATTTAAAGTCTTAGCCTTTGGTTTTGGTCTGATTGACAGGTGTTTTTCAACGTGTACAGAGCTCTCCGCAGTGTCAAGCCTTGATATGAAGACTGTCATTGGGGGAGGAATGCTGTATTCTTCAGGTTTCGATTTTTGATGTAACTTAACCTTTTAATAGAAGTAGAGGAAAAAACCCCATATAGACTCCACTTTTCTAACCCCGCCCCCGAAGGGGGCGTGGCCACCCCCCCCTTCCCCCCCTCCTGATAACCTCATGTACGTACGTGAGGCCTAAAAAGGGGCGGGGCAACGCCCCCAACCCCCAAAAGGGGGCGTGGCTAGCCCCTCCCCCCTCCTGATAAGCTCATATACGTACATGAGGCCTAAAAAGGGGGTGTGGCCTCCCCAGACCCCAAATAGACTCCACTATTCTGGTGGGCGTGGCCACCCCTGACCCCAAAACGACTCCAGTTGTATTATAAGCTCATGTACGTACATGAGCTCATATTGGGGGGGGGCGTGGCCACCCGTGACCCCAAATGGACTCCGCATGTCTTATAAGCTCATGTACGTACATGAACTAATATATGTACATGAGGTGCAAAAGGGAGTGTTGCCACCCCTGACTCCACTTGTCTTATAAGCTCATGTACGTACATGAGGTCGAAAAAGGGAGTGGGTGCGTGGACACCTGTAACTCTACGGGAATGAAACCACTTTTCTGCACCCCCCGTGACGTCACGCAACTCTACGGGAATAAAACCACCAATTCAACCCCTGACCACAAATTGACTCCACTTTTTGGGGGCGTGGCCACCTGTAACTCTACGGGAATAAAACTAACATTTCAACCCCCCGACCCCAACCGGGCTCCACTTTGCCGCACCCCCGTGACGTCACGCAACTCTACGGGAATAAAACCACCAATTCAACCCCTGACCTCAAATTGACTCCACTTTTTGGGGGCGTGGCCACCTGTAACTCTACGTGAATAAAACCAACATTTCAACCCCCCGACCCCAACCTGGCTCCACTTTGCCGCACCCCCCGTGACGTCACGTAACTCTACGGGAATAAAACCACCAATTCAACCCCTGACCTCAAATTGACTCCACTTTTTGGGGGCGTGGCCACCTGTAACTCTACGGGAATAAAACCAACATTTCAACCCCCCGACCCCAACCTGGCTTCACTTTGCCGCACCCCCGTGACGTCATGTAACTCTACGGGAATAAAACCACCAATTCAACCCCTGACCTCAAATTGACTCCACTTTTTTGGGGCGTGGCCACCTGTAACTCTACGGGAATAAAACCAACATTTCAATCCCCCGACCCCAACCTGGCTCCACTTTGCCGCAACCCCCGTGACGTCACGTAACTCTACGGGAATAAAACCACCAATTCAACCCCTGACCTCAAATTGACTCCACTTTTTGGGGGCGTGGCCACCTGTAACTCTACGGGAATAAAACCAACATTTCAATCCCCCGACCCCAACCTGGCTCCACTTTGCCGCACCCCCCGTGACGTCACGTAACTCTACGGGAATAAAACCACCAATTCAACCCCTGACCTCAAGTTGACTCCACTTTTTGGGGGCGTGGCCACCTGTAACTCTACGGGAATAAAACCAACATTTCAACCCCCCGACCCCAACCTGGCTTCACTTTGCCGCACCCCCCGTGACGTCATGTAACTCTACGGGAATAAAACCACCAATTCAACCCCTGACCTCAAATTGACTCCACTTTTTTGGGGCGTGGCCACCTGTAACTCTACGGGAATAAAACCAACATTTCAATCCCCCGACCCCAACCTGGCTCCACTTTGCCGCACCCCCCGTGACGTCACGTAACTCTACGGGAATAAAACCACCAATTCAACCCCTGATCCCAAATTGACTCCACCACTTTTCTACCTCCTGTGACGTCACGTAACTCTACGGGAATAAAACCATCCTTCCAACCCCCTACCCCAAATTGACTCCACCTTTCCTACCCCCCGTGACGTCGCGTAACTCTACGGGAATAAAACCATCCTTCCAACCCCTGACCCCAAATTGACTCCATTCCTAACCCCCGTGACGTCACGTAACTCTACGGGAAACCCTTAATTTGAACCCCCGACCCCAAATCGACTCCACGCTTATGCCCCCGTGACGTCACGTAACTCTACGGGAATAAAACCACCCCACCCCAACCCCAAATAGACTCAGTTCACTGCTTTTTGCGACTCATGTCCCCTTTAATTGTTTTCAACGTAACCGGGACGTTTACCTCCTCCTCATATAAAATCTCTAAATTAATATATGCACATCGCGAATGTAGCCTCTATCAACTTCTCTCTCTCTCTCTCTCTCTCTCTCTCTCTCTCTCTCTCTCTCTCTCTCTCTCCCTCTCTCTCTCTCTCTCTCTCTCCCTCTCTCTCAGCCGTTACATTTTGCTTAGATATTCGGAGTATCATGATAAAAGGATATTTGGCGACTGACTTCAACCTCATGTGAGACATATATTTATCAATTTGATATCTCCCCCAATAACCGACACACGGATGAAACCTGACCTTATCGCCATATTTGCCAAGCTGACTTCACCCTCACGTGAAATTTTATCTATCATAGAATTTGAGTCATAATCTCCATACACTACACAAGTTTAAAGGCAAACACTTCAATTTGTTTATTTATTAATACCGAGTTTGAAAGAGGTTAAATGAAAAATCAAATGACAGACGGAATTTCAGTTTTGTTTATTTATTAATACCGAGTTTGAAAGAGGTTAAATGAAAAATCAAATGACAGACGGAATTGTTATTTTATATTTGTAACCAATGCTAAATACAGGGGAATGAATTAATATTCCATACAAATACATACATTAGAAAAAAAACTGTATATACAAACACGAACGCGATAATATACGCATTCGCTTTTCCAAAAACAATACTTCAACGAAACACACGGCTACTAAATATTTTCTAACCCGTTCCTTCACATCACAGCCTCAGTATATGCCACATACATCTACTCCAGCACTTTCCCGACCGTTTATCAAAGACGACGTTTCATCTAACACCTCAAAGCTTTTAAATTTAGCTAACAAGTTTTTCATATATAAATCTTCCACGCACCTTTCCTCCAACAGGGATAAATTCTTTTTCATTATAGCCACGCAACATATTTTACCAATTTTGCTCATTTCATCACTGAATGTAGCTAACACAGGTAAATATTGATTCAACCAAGTCGTATTAACACGCCCGCTTTGACCGATGCCAGCGGGAAAGATAACATACTTGACATAGTCATACGATGATTTAGATAATTCTTCCTTCAATTTCTTGACCGAAGAAAAAAAGTGGTTGAATCTCATCTGCTTACTATCTCTGGCCAAACGATCGGCATGATCTTCATCTTTGGAATAAGCCACGCTCTTTTGTGCGTATTCGTTCTCTTCAATGGGGGCGCCGATACCGTATTGTGTTAATAAGGTAGCTATGGTAGGGAGATCAACTTCATCGTTGCATTCCCAAGATGTGATATTTTCAGGTCTTTTCACAATGGCGAAACCTTCAATACCCCTATCACGAGGACATGCATATGATGCACCAGTGCGAGAATATCGAAAACCTGCCAACTCGGCATACGGATAAGCACGAATGACGTCTGCCACCACACCGTAATTCCTGCATGTGACACAATTAGTGGCCACTACTAAACACGTGTTCCGCTTCCTGAACATATTTTCGGACAAGTTCCCGAAAACTAACTTGCACGAGGAGGTTGATGAAGCCATGGCGAGAGTCCACGTCTTGATGTGACAATCCTTCAAGAGATAATGAGCTACCCGAGCTCCCTGCCTTTATCACAATCACCGATTACAAACCAGTTGTGACGAAGCATCAAGTCTCTCTCCCTCCCAGCCATGATTCACACACACACGAATAAACAAGTCTTATCATTCCCTCACGCCAAAGGTCATCCACACATATGACTCATTTTATCAAAATCAGTATCACTCCCAGCCATGATTCAAGCTCACACGAATAAACAAGTCTTATCATTCCCTCATGCCAAAGTCATCCACACATATGACTCATTTTATCAAAATCAGTATCACGTGACTAAACAGCTCCGGCATCATTGTTCCTAAAATGTTAATAAGCCACCCACGCATCCACCATGCTTCTGTTTCGTTTCTTCCTCACAATCGCCATCTTGTTTTTCCCTCCCCCTCCTCCTCCTCCTCCTCCTCCTCCTCCTCCTCCCTTTTTCCCCATATTTCGCCACGTTTCGATTTGTTTTTTAATGGCTATATTCCTTAACATCCAATCTTTAACCCCGGCCATTTCTATGAAGTAGTGATAATTCGAAATATTATCAACGTGGGTTTTTTTATTCCCTTGAAATTCTCGAGCTATATCTAAAATATTATAACCTGCGAGTGGATGAGTTAAATCTCCTTCTTCATTCCATTCAACCGTGTTAGAATCTTGTAAGTGCTTAACAAAAGCCGTAACATATGACTTTTGAGGTTCTTTAAAAAATATTGGAATAATACCTGTTAAATCGGGATTGCTTTTTTTGCGAGTCATGTCCCCTTTAATTGTTTTCAACGTAATCGGGGCGTTTACCACCTCCCCTCCAGTCACTGCACCTACACTTTCTATAGGAGGAGGAGGAGGAGGAGGAAGAGGAGGTCCCGTGAGCGATATAGCTGGCACAGACAGTTTTTGGATATTAAGAGGGACGTGTCCGCTACTACTAACAGCTGTCGTATCCAACTTGCCAGTACCCTCCAGGTTATTAATATCACCATCACAAACCTCTTTTCTATTCATTAACCTCTCGTAGGTAATGGCAGGGATAACGTAAAACTCCTTCATTTTCAATTAAAAAGACTTCCTACCAAACTCGCTGCAATAGGCAATAACGCTGATAGAATAGCCCCCCCTTTACGACTTTTCAGTATATTTTTCTTCTTAGATATGGACGTTGTTTTCAAGGACACAAGATGAATTTCTCGTCTACAATTTCTTAAGTGTTTAATAAACTTCTTATCTTGAGTTAGATTACCACAAAGAAAATTTCTAAAAATTTCCGAGAGCGTAGCCACCAAACCACCGTTTAAGATGGGAATGACTTTACTTCTTTCACTGGGTGATAAACCAGAGATGAATAAAATAAAGTTTTTATTTTTACGTATTAAAGGCTGCTTACGGTTCATATCCGTTCAATTTGAGATTCATCAACCCAGGAATTGAATTGTCTCGGATAACCTTTCCAATGAACGTAATATTGAGTTTTATTATTTTTCTTCCTCCTTCCCAGAATAGTGATATCATACGTTTCTGGTAGATTTGTGGGAATTAATTCTTCACGATAAAATGC
The DNA here is from genome assembly GCA_039081455.1 of Macrobrachium rosenbergii. Classification (NCBI taxonomy): domain Eukaryota; kingdom Metazoa; phylum Arthropoda; class Malacostraca; order Decapoda; family Palaemonidae; genus Macrobrachium; species Macrobrachium rosenbergii. The sequence goes on along the minus strand of JANJGK010000042.1, from coordinate 19,837,515 downwards.
ACCCTTTATTTCTTCACCCGCTAAATCTTCCAAGAAGTATACGACTGGATTTTGCGATGTATCCACTTTTCGGATTTTAAAAATTTCTAGAGTATTTTGAATTGTGTATCCCCTCCTAAAAATTGCGTTCCGACGCTCATCGGCAATGCGTACAACGTCTCCAACATTCAAGAGCGAAATGGTGGGAGGATTAACGAGAACAGCCTTTTTATACATACTCGAGAATTGACGTTCAATGTCATCTCTAGCCGTTAATGCGTGAACCTCTTGCGGGGTGCGACCCAAACTCCTATGGGGGTTGTGGTTGTAACTCTGAACAATGTCATGCAAGACGTTAATGTATTTTAAGGTATTCTTATGTGTGAGATATCTATATATCCGACTTTTAATAGTCCTTATGACTCTTTCAGCTATAGAGGATTTGATTTCTCTCGAATAAACGCTATATAATTTTATATTTTTACTATCTAAATATTCTCTGACATGTTTGTTATAATATTCTCTACCCTCATCACTATTCAAACGTGAAATTCCCGAAAATTCGGTAGATTCGATAACCTTCTTCAAAGCGCGACGCATAGTAACACCATCCTTCTTTTTCAAGGGAACAATTTGTAGATATCTGGAAAACACGTCAATAAAGACCAGCAAATATTTAAACCCATTATTATACCGAGCTAATTTGGACATATCGGCTAAATCGGTGCTGGCTATTACTCGCGGTTTGGGTGACATGATTTTTCTTCTGGGGAATTTTTTTCGAGTGACTTTATGCAGTGTGTAAGACTTTTGTCCACGCAAGAATTCTTTAACATTTTCACGTGTAATTTGGCTATCCAGATTTTTCGCTACCCTGAATAAAGAGTCCACCCCGCTGAAACTACCCACACCCCGTGCATCTCCGTACAAAGTTTTTAGCAGTTTTATCCGTTCTTTATCCATATTGGTAAGCTATTTGATATTCCGTTTCACCCAGAATATTAGTTCGGAGCTGTAACAGTTCAGGTGTTGACGGAGCGAAGTCTACTAACAAATAACCGTAGCGGTTACGTGATAGGGCCTTTTTATATATGTCCGAAAAGGCTGAAGCTTTTTGACGGCCGAATAACTGCCGACCTAGAGTTTCAATTTGACTAAAATCACGATTTTTCATTAGAATATAATGTGAACAATTCAGGCTTATACTTCTACTAAACTTGCCCGAATGAAACATATTCTGCGTTATGAATATAACTGAAATAGATGAATGACGTCCCGCTGTGAAGGCGTTAGTGACAAATTTATTATCACTAGCCTCGAGGAAACAATCGTCGAGTATGAATAATAGACCTTTATTAACCTCTGTCTCCCCCTTTTCAGCGTAATCAAAGGGATTTAAAATTTCTTTGGATACTTTAAATTTGGGACCTATTGAGGGATGCATTTCGAGGGGGTGTTCAGATACCCCGCAATATAAAATGTATTGGAAACGCGTTACATAGAGTTCAATGATTTTTTGACAAAGGACGGACTTGCCACTGTTACTAAACCCCGCGATGATAATACGAGCGGGATTAGCGAACGGGTCTAACAACTGCCCGGGGAAGGGACCTGCCGCAGCCATGATGTTAGCGCGTTCAAGACTAAAGTTGTATACTATACACGCTCCTTTTATATGCAAGCCTTAATAATAATAATTAGGGTGAATGGAAGTTGACGGCAATAATATTTGTTTAATTTCCATAATGAAACATATACAGGTTTTTCCTACAATATCAAAATACAATGTACAGTAAAAATGCAACCTATAATAAAAATACAATTTAATAATTTAAAAATATAAAAAAACAACTGTGTATATGAATATATTATATACAATATAATATATTAAAATATATGAATATAGGATAAAATATATAGTAAAATATACAAACTATGACACCCGGTCAAGGTGTGATACGCCTCCGTTTAACTGGAGGAGAGGGTGAAACCATTTCCTGTCGAGGCGAAGTCAAAGACGCCGAGGAGAGAGAGGAATTAACATTGTATATTTTACTATTCTCTCTTCGACGTTTTGAACATCCTTTCACCCGCGGGAAATGATGTGATGGATGTAGGGTCGGAGGAATTCTCGAGGTGCTAGGAGCGGGAGAGATTGCCGCTACTGCTGGCACCGCCACTGCCCTCTCTATCTCCTCTCCTCCTCCTCCCCCTCCCCCTCCCCCGCCATACCCTCCTCCACCCCAATGTCTGGATGTCCATACGCCAACGATTTATAAGGTGTCACATAATATCTCTTGTCCTCTAAAGGACAGAGAGATACCTTTCGCTGGCTCGTATGACACATCGTACCTCCTACTCTTTGCAAATTGTGCACACGAGTATAAGTAATCTCATTCTTTTCGATTACAGCTCGATACTGGTCATGCGGAATGGTCTTTTGCCGGCACCTTTGTACTCCTTTCAAGGTGTTACTACGACTAGTTTCCGTCAGATACGAATAAACTTTAGGTTTAACGCCGATAAACTCCCTCATGAGTTCAGCTCCCGTTTCAACCTTGACTAACCCTAGTTTCCCCTTACGTGACTCATCATACAATTCGTGAGTTTTGGGGAAATTACTCAAATCCATGTAGGGTTTGAGCACACCCTTCAGTTCTCGATTGAGGTTATCAGTCGCGAGGGAAAAGATCAAGCTGTCAGTGTCGGTATAAAGGAGCTGAACTCGGTGTCCATACTGCTTTCGAAGAACGTCGTAATAGAACTGATACACCATATCCTTCGCCATGTCTAGTATACTGAAACCGATATAAATCGGGGATTCAGCCATAACAGACTCTTTGCAATGGTTCACAATGTACCTGTCATTACCCAGTTTTTCCAAAGACTTGTACGTGTGTTTGGATACATTCCTGAGGAGAGAGGCTTCACCGGTGGTGACGACAGTTCGGGTAGAATAATTCAATGAATTTTTAATAGTGACACCGAAAAGACCATTCATTATGATTTTGATGGTGTTCCTCTTGTCCGGATCGGTCTCTTTAGCACGCCTTTCGGCATTCTCCAGAATATATTCCCTCAAATAAAAATCCTGTTTGAATTTGTACACTTTCCTTATTACATCAACTT
>JANJGK010000042.1:19831661-19834307 GCA_039081455.1 Macrobrachium rosenbergii | reverse complement strand
TGAGACCCAAGGAGGAGATTTGTTCCATTTTTGTCGACGGCGCAAGAACACATCTCTAACTCCTTGTTTATTTATTTTCTTTGTATCTACTATTTATTGATTTACTATTTTCAAAAGGCTGCATGTATTCTATTCTCATCATCGACCCATATTTTTCGTTTTTACAGGAGCACCGATCTAGAGTTGACTCGTTATAAAAATGCAGATCATAATAACAAAGATATAAGGAAAAAGTATTTGTCAGCTGCATCAATGTGGATTCATCCTGGGATGTTTCCCTGACGTGGTAGGCATGACCTCACTATTAGACAAGCCACATTGAAAAGAAATAAAAATATGGTGACGCTACGATATGTACCTGCGACTCAGGCAACATTAGTAAAGAGGCAGTAACTAGGAAATATAATGGTCTTTTGTAAAGGTCTTAATTAACTGTAGGTGAATTGAGGAGCTTCTCTTTTGCTTGTGGTAGGAAAAGCGAGATTCTTCACGGTGAAAACTTTCATTTATTCCAGTACTGAAGACAAGTGGAAGAATGTGGGACATTTCAACCAGGAGGGCACACAGTGTCATCCCGGGCCTCCCGAAGACCCAATTCCCCTGCCTCATTTGTCAAGGGGAATGTCACTGCCCCTGATAGCCAAAGACTTTGCCACTCGCGTCGTGCACAAATTCCCTGCACTGAGGCAGCAGTCAAGTTGGGAAAAGGCGACAACTGGCATATCTGGAATTTTAGGGCAATATGAAGGAAGACTTAATTTCCATGAATATCCCGGGTGCTATTTTCTTGATGCCAGAAGATACTGGTCCCAGTTCACAGCTGGGTGGGCTGGGACCATTAGGCAGGAATTGGATCATGGACCTAGCAAGCGTAAGCTAGCTCTGTACCCCTCAGCCATAGCACACACTTTATTTTTCTAAATAAAAATCTCCGTTCGATACCACCCTGTTTAAATGAGGTCCTGTATATCAACTGTATTAATGCACGTAACAATTATGCAACTGATCTAAACTAACGCACACGCGCATATATATATATATATATATATATATATATATATATATATATATATATATATATATATATATATATATATATATATATATATATATATATATATATATATATATATATATATATATATATATATATATATATATATATATATATGTGTGTGTGTGTGTGTGTGTGTGTGTGTGAGTGTGTGAGTTTCTGTGTGTGTGTTAAACTAGATCAGTTGCACAATTGTTCTATGCATTAATACAGTTGATATACAGTTGATATACAGGTCCTCATTTAAAGAGGATGGTTTCGAATGTCGATTTTTATTTAGAGAAGATTCGGGGCGAGCATTCTTTCGGCAATGAAAGGAAAATCCTTTTTCGACACACTTTTGTAAGAAGAGACCGAGATGGCCACCGCTGCCCGAATGATGCCAGGCCATTGGAAGACAAAATGCGTCAGGTGTTATAATGAAGTGATGGAAACCTTCCTCTGAAGAAAAGGAACGTTTTAATCATCCTGAAAATACAGAGGAAATCAGAAAGTTCCCCACTGGACGTGAATGCGATGCAAGGCCTGATCACACTGGCTGTTTCTTGGATTTCCAACTTTTTCGCAGCGTCTCAAGGGCTTCCGTCCTCTCTAAGATTTATCATAAATCTTTTTTTTTTATATTCAAATGATGCTTCGTCTCTCTATAATGCTTTATTGCTATTACTTTCAAAAGTGTTCATATTTCTTCCTGTATAGATATATTTCTACTATATCAGAACCGAAACTTCCTTATCATTCCTGAACTGACCAGATTGGTCGCTTCGCTGGTGGTCTAAGCTTAGTTTGCTTATATGTAATCATCCTGTCTCACGAACTCTATCTGGGGAATCTAAAGGAACTGTTTGTGAGATCCACTGTTTCAGAAAGGGTCTGGCATAAGGAAGGCATCTTTACTTGAATTTTTCCTGCAGTTTCCTTCACATCGAAATACTTTTCAAGTTGTGCACCTAAATGATCTATTTCCTTTGGTGGTGTCGCTATATCCCTGCTGCCCTTGAACCCCAGGGTCAAAGTCCCTTGCTGTTTTGATGCTTCCATTTATATAAGACAATAAAAAACCAAAGACTTCTTCATGTGAAAAAAAAAATCCAAAGTCATGGTCAGTCTTTGCATGGAAGCTTCCCACGAATCAAAACTTTGCAATGCTCGTTTGTGAATCTAAATGCAAATGTCCTGATGACACTACAAATGGTCATTGCAACTAAAGCCATTCCGTTTCAATGTTCTTTCAGAAATTCTGGGGACTTTTCTCTTCATGGAACTCATATATAAATGTTATGCAGAGATGTCGCTAAAATAAACACTTCGCCATCATTATAAATCTCTAGGACTACAGAATAAGTATTCACGTTTCTTTGCTGTATCTCCCGCTGGAAGAGTTATTCTTAAAATGAAAGCAGAAAACTTTTGTACATTCACACTGATTTGTCAATTTACGTATTCTGTCCGAGAATCTTGGGATCAGTTTTAGGTAGCATTCAGTGGGCTCTATCTGTTTGTCCGATTGCCGTCCCCCACTTCCCCGACGTAAACTCGCCAAGGAAAAAAAACAAACTCCAACCGGTAAGGAGGCAACAACCACTAAAAGG
>JANJGK010000042.1:19796661-19829161 GCA_039081455.1 Macrobrachium rosenbergii | reverse complement strand
CGCGTTCTTGAAGCGGAGGAAGAGGCTGATCGGGAATAATTTAGGCTAATGGACTTGAAATTCCACAAAGCCCAACGACATCTTATGCGAAGTGCTTGAAGGCATTGCTTTTGCTAAGAATGGAAATGGGGGAACCGGAAGCTCCAAGCGGAGCAGAATTATTCACTGGAGAAAGGCTTCCTTTGGTGCACAGGGAGGAAGAGTGTATGTAAGCGGTTTTCATTTGAACAGGTGAGTTGCTGAGTCATGTTCATTTGTTAAAAAGGTTCTCTGAGTTACCTTGAATTTGCTACAATGCTGCAGGCTGGATTGGGACTGCAATTGCACAGAAATTTGCTTTTGCTTGGTTGGTTTACATTCAACTGGCCTCGTGCCAACACGTAAGTATCGTGAGGTGGTGAATTGGATGAGAGGCCTGATGTGGACCTCTAAACAAACATTTCCTGGGCGTAAGTAAGAACTACCATTGTAATAATTCCACTAATGGTAAAGATGACAATGAAAACCACTGAAGCAGAACGAAAAACCTATTGAGGTAGTAATGCCAACAGGAGCATCAACAGCCATTTACACACATCTCGCTAGGTACTCATTTATCGCACCCAAGGGAGCCATCACAACGGGGCTACCGAATGAAAGTTTTCGCTTAGGATTCCTTCTGGAATTTCACGAATTCTTTGCTTTTAATTGTTAAAAGAGAGAGAGCTCAGAGAAGTAATGACTGAATAGCATCAGCGGAAAGAACCAGGGGCCACACTATACTGTACAAAGACATAACATTGACTGGACATATTGTTTACAGTTCAATCTTCTCGAAGTGGTAAACAAAACAAAAGGAAAATCCACCCCAAATGTGATGCCACTACTCAGGGAACGTGTTATAATGCCAGATAAACATTTAATAACCAGAAGGAAGGGAAGGAAATGGCGGAATCTACTATACAGAACACTTCACTTCCAGAAGGGTATACGAGCAGCTACCTGACCTAAATGGTTCCTCCGGGTCAGGTTTATTGTAGCCAAAATACCTAAATGAGGACGTTGAATGATTTGAATAATCATCGATAGTGGACTATGTTTTGGCAAGCATAAATCAGGCTGATAAATTTTCGTGCTATAGAATTAACGTGACAAGAATTATCAAAGCCACTGATTGAAAATACGCATTATTTTTTGCATATGTTTTCAGATTATATTGTCTGCCTAACGCCTTATTTTCCCTGTTTTGCCAAATATATTTCGAGATCTCTAGAGACGAATGTATATATATAAACGATACATGAATATCTGATGAGTGGAATTCCCCCACTTTTATTCAGAGACATTAAGATGTTTGAACGCTCAGGTCTATATAGGTAGGCTAAAAAAAATGGGTCGTTTGTTTGTAGTCTTATTTCCCTCCCTGATATTCTCGTAGAAAAGCCTTATAGAAATGAAATACTGGAAATGCAAAATGTGAAGCTGGAAGGCCTCGCGTCTGTTCTTTACCCAAAAGGAACAGGTAATAAAAATGACCATGTGTCCACCGGTTAGATGCTCCTCGGGAGGACCTATCACGAAGAAAAGGGCTGACATACAGCCTCTTGTCCGTTGCATGACGAAGGAGAAACAGTTTTGATGGTTACCCAAGACCAATAAATTCTAGGTCTTCAGCAAGTCTGTCCTACACCTCTTCTTTACCTGGAAGTTCTCACATTCAGTTCGTTGTTTCCCTCCAACGAGATCTTTGTTGAGTACGCCTTTTTAACTTCGGACCATCGTCTTGACCTCCCAGCTTAAGCCCGAAATTCATTTTTCTCCTTCCTCTTTCTCCCTCTCATTAATCACCTCCTCCCATTCACCTACATTCTGGTGCTCTCTCTCTCTCTGCCTTCCGGCACTTCTCTGTCGGTTTTATTAATCTCTCTCTCTCTCTCTCTCTCTCTCTCTCTCTCTCTCTCTCTCTCTCTCTCTCTCTCTTTCAGACATCTCGCTGGGAGGAAGGAGAATCCTATGTGAATCATAAAACACAAGAAAGGTGATGATGTGTCTTCTCCTCCCCTTTGCTGTTCCGATTACGGTGGGTTTATCATGATGCGATACTTCCGCGAAAAGTGACCGCGGTTGTTCCTTTGTTTTTATTGATTTATTTAAGAAAAGCTTATAATTTCTCAAGGAGCACGAAATTTTAATTTCATCACTCATGAGAAAGATACTGAGAGATATTCTTGATCGCAGGCTGGTGATGCACTGTCTCACGAGCGAACACAAGAGACACTGACGTTTTTATAAAAAGAATTCTAATGTAGAGTAAAGCCTTCTTTTTAGTTAACTCTTGCTTTCTATTTGTAAGTGGTAGAGTCCTGATTTCTTCTGATAGTTCTTCCTAATCAAACATTCTTCCGAGAAAATTCTCTTAACATGAATATGAATTCCCTGAAGATAAATCGTTTGCATTTGAGTTTAGGACTGAAACATTTCCATCTCAAGTCATCAGCGTTTTAAAATAATTTTTTTTTTTATTTAACAGCCAGGGAGGAAATTCCCGTTATCAGTGTCTTCCAACAAACTCATGGGCCGGACCAATAACAGCACCCTAAAAGCTTATCCGAACTCGCCCTGATTCGAGCATGGTGAGATTTGGGGTTCCCTTATCTGAGAAGCCTTACTTGCCTCATCTACAGACCTGAGTGAGGATTTTCCTCAGTGATCTTCATCTTTGATTCCTGGTCGTTCCTCAGAGTCAAGGACGATTGTTTTCGGGGAGAGAGAACGTTGGATGCGCCCTGGTGCATGGATACCAGTCTCAGCGATATCTACCTCCAGTGGATTGTCATTATCACATGGCATCTGCGTCTGTCTTCAGTCTCATTCAAATACGTTTTGACTACCTCGACATTTTCTGGAGTAACTGAAGGATTATAAAGGAGTTATGAGTATCAGTTAAGTTTGTGCAAAGTCAGGAATATTACAGCGGATTTTATTTCGGTAGGAAAATGAACGGTCGACCGGATGATAAGTTTTAATCACGCAGTAAGTTCGTTTTTAGCTTATGTTTTTAGTCCTAAGAATACCTTTAGTTATAATAACAATTAACTGAACGTCAGATTAAAATGTACTTAAACTTATAAAGCGTTCCATGATACCAATACGTCTTTTCCTGTCCTGTCCTCTCTGTTAGCCATCGTCCATAACATAAAAACACCAAAATATGATTCCTAGATTAGTGTCATGCTTGTTCTCTTAAAACCTTTCCCCTACATTCACTTTCTACTTTTGTAACACTTATGAATCCAGGAAATAAAAAAGAGCATTATGAGTATCTTGAGATTAGGAAGAGAGAAAATGACAGGAAAAGGAAGGAGTTTGTTTATCTTTCCACTTTCAACTTCAAGAGAAAAATTTCTTCTGCTTGTCTTTTTGAGATGAATTTTGAGAGGCCCGTAGATGTAGGAAGAGGAAAGGAGAGAAATTAACAGAGTGGAAGACTGGTGACTCTTCTGATTAAAAAGACTGACAGAACCACAGACAAATAAACACTCATGAAAAGCGATGGAGAGAAAATGTAGCCACAGTCTTAGATAAGAACAGTGATAAACACTGATCTAGGCTGTAAATAACTGCCACTGGGGCGTCTTAAGTTTTCTATCCTTAATGAAGTGTGGAGAGGGACTTTGAAGCTTGGCTTTTGCTTATCAAGAGAATACTGAAGTTGTTTCCTCCATAATAACTTAGTTCAGCGTTTTTCAAGTGGGAGTTGAGATAGGTCCACAGGACTGAGAATTACGTCCATATGTGTTTAGGAGGGCCAAAGAAAGAAGCTCCAAAGTTATCAACGTTGAAAAATGAATTTGTTTCTCTTAACCTAGCAAAATGAGAATTTATTCGTTGCCGGGAATGTACTGAATAAGGCTTGGCAGATCAGGTATAATTTCACTATCGTTTTGATGACAAATAAGAGCCACGAAAGGCATTGTCTAATCATAAAAAAAACTGGAAATGAAGTTTCCAGCAGATTTCAGAATCTTCCAGAAGACCATTACAAGACAAAAGGGGAGGGCTGAGTGTGAATCAGTGATCGTGCCTCATAATCTAACCTTACTGAAGCCAGCAACAAACGTCAATTATCTGGTGTGAGCGGCAATGTGTGGTTGTAACGACCCGAGTGGGCCGTTATGCAGGTTCTTTAATATACTCAGGACGGGGCTGTCATGACTGACGGCAGATGCAACAAACAAAGGAGGGGAAAACAACAAAAACAATAAAATGAGCTTAAAATTAATTTATTTACAATATTTACAAGTGAGTCAGTTCTGGCAAAAAGATAAAAACCATAAATACAAAATGAAACAAAAGGCAGCTCTAAACAAAATCAAGTTAAACAAACAAAAAGTAGCTGTAAGAAAAAAAGGCAAAAATAAACAACAGCAGGCAGAAAAAAAAAAAAAAACATACGTCCTCCATCGGGGCACCAAGACAGCCCTCAGCTGTGCAACAGGGACAAAAACCCATCAACCAGAAAACCCCGATGGAGACGTCAGGACAGCCTCACGCTGTCATCAAAGATGAGCAGCTCGTGGTCACACGACTACTCATGGTCACACTCCACCTCTACGACGTGCTCCACTTCGTAGGCGTGCTCCAATTTGCTGCTCAAAAACTCGACCAACGTCGACTCCAAAAAACTGCCTGCTGCTGCTGCCACTGCCGCTACTTTTGCTGCCCTACCAGACCCGACTGACGACAGAAAACCGGCAGCTCACCACGAAAGCATCAAAACAAAAAAAAAAACTTGAAGGTAAGGAGGCAGCAATCCACAAAAGGGAACGAGCGGGGAACCAGCAGTTCCCGCAAAACCATCACTTAACGTGACAGTGGTGATTGAATGGAACACATCGAGTGCTGGAGAGTGAGCGAGCATCTTGGAGAGCTGTTCATAAGTCAGTGTTTACTTGTGATGATTGAAACCTGAGCTCTGCTAGCTACTATAAGGGACATCCGTATTTGCGAAATGCTGGTACTCGTCATGAAATTCTCTCTCTCTCTCTCTCTCTCTCTCTCTCTCTCTCTCTCTCTCTCTCTCTCTCTCTCTCTCTCTCTCTCTCTCTTTCTCACGAGATCTCTGTTAATTAGCCCTTCATATCACTGCATATTCATGAAGCTACGTTACCCATCACAAAAGCCAAAACATCTTCTGAATTATTGATGAAGAGAATGATTAAAAAATGAGAGATGCAATTAAGCACATCTTCCTCAGAAACGCTGGATAATTAAGCCTAATGAAGGCAGGTTGCATTTTTATTTCACATTAATTGAAAGTGAGTTTTATAAGAGAACAAATAACATCCAGTTTGTTCGAATGTCTGCGAAGGAAGAACAGCTTGTTCTAAGGTTTCTTCGGGAATCCTCTGAAGAGGAATATTGACGCTAAACTGCCAGTTTTGATCGTCTTATGGGTTAACCATAGCAGCAAGGCAAATTGAATCTCGTATCTCAAAATTTTGTATTTCAGTATATAATTATCATCTCATGGGAGAAAATGTTAAAATACTAAAGAATTATTTGGATATGATTGACAGCCAACAGCTTCCTTAATTAGGACAATGACGTGGCTAATCACACTTATTGGCACCTATAGACAGAGAGAAATAGTATAATCAGTGGCACTCTAAGGCCTGAAGAAACCGTCATTTAGTTTTGGTGGATTTGCCTTTGATGTCGAAAGATTCGGTGATATTCGGCCATCTTTCATGATTCATATTTGATTACATGAAAGTATACAAATAAACATCTTTGCTCAAATATTTATATACCAAATACAAAGCAATAAAAGAAACAGAATGCTTACGAAGTCGTATAACGAAGATAATCTTACATTTCTCCCTTACAACCGACAAGAAGAAGAAGAAGGCTTTCTTTAAACAGCCGAGAAGAAAAAGATGAAGGCTTTCTTTAAACAGATCTGAGTGCAGAAACGTCCCTTTGTCTTCCTTTTCCTTTGTGAATGTTGCTCTGAGGAAAGATCTTCTGAGGGCAGAATCTCGGAGGACAGATTCCGTCGCCTTTGAAACACTCGGGCACGGATGCCACTGTCTTTCGCCTGCGGACGAAAGAAAGTTTCTTTATGGAAATGTGATAATAAGGGAATAATGACGTTATGGACCAGAGATGAAATATGCTGCTAGTGATATATCGGAATATCGAATAATTCAGTGAATGAAAAGGAGACGCTTCCAGATGGAAAATTCACTCCAAGAATCGTCATAACTCAAGGTATTTTTAAGAAATTGAATCATAATCTTTCTTCACCTTTTGAATGCTAATTGTCAGTAGATTTCTACCTCAGTACGGTCATAAACATTCACCATTTAAAACCTAAGCCTCAATTGTGATGGGAGCTCCTCTTGAAAAATAATAGTAGGGGAGGAATAACATGCAGTCTGTTTAAATACAGACTCAAGCACAGAGAGAGAGAGAGAGAGAGAGAGAGAGAGAGAGAGAGAGAGAGAGAGAGAGAGAGAGAGAGAGTTTGGTACCCTAGAATGCAGCATATTGCAACTCTTAATTGAATATTATGTATACAATTACTCTATTTCCGTTCCCTACAGGATTTTGCAGTTTCATACGTTATTAGTATAATGCAATTCTAAAATGAGACAGGTACACAGACAGACGGATGGACAGGGAAAGAGAGACAAACAGGCAGAGGGACAGAAAGAAGATGGGAATACAAATATTAGACCCTTGTATCATTCAGAACTTTCTAAGGTCTTGTTGACTGGCTTTTCGCTTTTGGTTGGTGCATTTCTTTTGTACTGAGAATGACTGAATTTACCGATTTAGCTTTATAGGCGGAAACAAAAAAGTATTGAAATTGGGCATTAAAAAACGGGAGGTCCAAAAATATATATATTTTGGGTGATGCAGAAGCAGAACAAATTTTATCGGGGACCGGCAGGCAGGGTTAATGCTTGAGGTTCAGTGAGGTGCGTGTTGTCCCGTCCTACAAAGTGTATGACCGAAATGGCAGCTTCCTCCGGATAGGAACCTATAAAACCTTTAGAGCCTTTGAGAGAGAGAGAGAGAGAGAGAGAGAGAGAGAGAGAGAGAGAGAGAGAGAGAGAGAGAGAGAGAGAATAAACTATCGAGTGAACATTTGGCGTTGGGAAGTCCTTAATTCCATGAAGTGGTTTCTCTGAACAACAAAGAATGTTTTTCTTTGCATCACCGAACAAGCAATGACCCATTTGGTAAAGTGTTTTTGTGTATACTTTTATTAAGGGGAAGTACAATATGTAACCCTGACTAAGGCGAACACCTACTTCAGCAATATTTATTGCTCTTCCAGCAGACAGACCTTATATAAAACTTTTCTAGAAATATCAGTTTCCTTTCCAAAATCTTATGAGGGGTCCTCAAATGACATCCAGGATCCTGAGTCTTTTTTTTTCTGTTTTAAGAACTTTCTGAACGCAGGGGGTTTGCAACGCGGTAAATAGCATCCTGAAAAGATATCCTTTGTGTTACCCTGGGAGAATGTTCCTCGTGTACAATAAGGCAGGAAAAAATATGACTCGCAAGAAGAAAAAGATGCCACAAATCACAGTCAACATAAACACAACTTGATACTCCCAGCCGTCCCCCGACCTTTCGAAAAGGGAACAGTAACGAGAACCACCAGAAATAAATCGATCAACAGTGTCATTCCAGAGCGTGTTCGCGTCACTGGGTGAGGACGCCAGAAGGCTCTTTGTTGTCGTATTCTGAAGGATTTTGAGAGCTCCTATACAGGATGATTTCTCATGAAACGATCCGTTTCAATCGAAAGCTAAAGAGTTACACGGGGCTCCATTTCTGCACAGTGGCTTTTTAATATTAAGTTAAACCCAAGAAAATGACTGCATGCGTACAAGAGTTATCCGAGGGAAGTGATCTCACCTAAGCTAATGTTTGGCCATCGGCAATTTGCAGACTGACACTGATCATTCCAGGCGAACGAGAAGCTTTGGGATTAATTTGCATTGTGATCTCTCTCTCTCTCTCTCTCTCTCTCTCTCTCTCTCTCTCTCTCTCTCTCTCGTAAAATTCAACAGGGAATCCCGGGAGAAAACTCAATCCGGCAGCCCAGTTGCGATGGCTTTCTAGGTAAGGTTAATCAGTAGGTGCCGAGATGTTAGCTTGTGTCTGCGGATGCTTCTCTTCTCTAAATACTTTTATTTTCCTGGCTGTAAGTGTCATAAGAAAGATTACAGTCACTGCTCTTCTTTTTTGCTTTCAGGAAATGTTTGCTCGGCTAAATCCGTTACGGAGAAACCACTAATTTACTAACTTTATTTTTCTCTTTCGTATTTTTCCGTGTAGAATGTAGCCTTACGAAAAGAGAAGTCAACAGTCAGGAAAATACCTGTAAACGAACTTACATGGAACCAAAATCTTTGGAGAAAATGTAAGATGAAAATAAAATCAAGTTTATGAAAAAGAAATATTGACAACAAATATGATATGAAAATCAAAGAAACATCTCAGATTCAAAGAAATTTCTCTTTAGATGAGCATCTGTTGCAGTTTCTGCAAATTCGATGACAAAATAAAAACTAAACACCAGGGATTATCAGTAGTTACATTCAAATGCTATCCTATCAGGATTAATGACACTAATTGTTTATGCGGTGTCCTCTATTAAGTTCCCTCAGATCATTTTATACTATATCTATTTTTTATGAAATATATATTAGTTTCTTCCTAACTGCGTCGTCAAATATTTTTGGGTTTTTGACAACTTACTGAGTTTTGTATCGCAAAAGATCCATTTTCTAATGTCTTTGTTGCACCTAGGCTCTACTAATCTATAGCTGTTATTACTCCTTTGTGTTTTTCAGCTTCCTGAGAGATATATTTCTAAGAAGCCTCTTACATATTTCAGTTCTTTATTCTTAATCACGATGTATTTTCAAAGCACAATATATCTTGTATACTCAGTTTCTGCTTTTGTAGGTAGCCAAAGAAGCTCAACTAACATGGATGTGGTCCTTGTCATGGTTAATTTGAACGCCTTCCTCATTAGACTCTCAATTTTCAGACAGCTTAAAATAACAAGTGTTACAGACTACACGAAAAACAGACATTTAACACGCAATGGTACAGAACTACAAACAATATAAAACAATCTTTGATAACTGAAGAAAAAGCAACTTACAAAAATAACTAATGTCACTTTTCCTTCTGAAGGCAGCTGCAGCAAACGAGGCAATTCTGTTGCTTCAGAGACTCAATATCATCGAAATGGCCTGACCGGAGGAAAGAACGAAATGCAGTTTTTATTTGTGACCGAGTAATAAGTGAAAGTAATGGCAAGCATTCTGCTCCAACATTGCTTTATACAGAGATTTAATTCCTGATTAACCAACCGCCTGCAGCCATTCAAACATACGAAAAACTTACAAGCGAAATGGGGCTGAAGAAAGAGGTGTTTGTCGGTTTGCTTGAATGTGCAAATTTGGGTAAATATACATGACATTTATAGCTTAAATTTCCCCTCTTTCACTGAAGTAGGAGAGTGGTTGGTAATTTCTATCTAATGGAGAGCCTTTTCAGAACAGAAAGAAGAGGCTCTTCAACACCTGGAAGGTCCTACCGGCTCAGACACAGCGTCCCAATTAATGAAGCTCTTAGGTCAACCAGTAAATCATAATAAGTCATTTTTTCCTTAATAGGCATGGGTGATAGTCTGTTGTAAAGTTTCAGAACAGAGCTGCATGTTAAGTGTAGAAAAGGAGGGGATTAAACAATGGTCCAAACCGAAACTCATCAACCATAAGCGGTCGTTTAGAAAGGCTGACGACAAAATGACAGTTACAGACTGTAGGTGGTTTGTAAAATGAACCAAGTCTATATCAATTTTGTTCATGAGATATACAGACTTGATTTTCATACACATCTACATATTTATGTACTACTACTGTATATATATAATATAGGGCAAGATTAATGAGGTTATTTTAAGATGATCTGTGTCCTTTCTTCTCTGGCCAAGTTCGTGACGGATCAAGAAATTTTGCCAGTCTTTGCTGAACCTTTTCCTCTGAAGTGACTTCTTGTGCAATTTGAATCTGACTAATTTCGTGGTGACACCATACACCATACATCTCCCGAGAAAAACTACGTCCAGATTATATACATATATATTTGGTAATACTTTTGAATCAAGTGAGCATAGGATGAATATTCCATGGGTTCGAGTTGAACTAAACTATTAGGGGATACTATTTTATGATAACAATAAAGGAAATTATGGTATATAATAACAGTGAACGAAATACAGAAAGTTACTCGTGCATTAAATCACTTATTTCAAGCAGAAACCGAGATAGAAATAAAACTTCGAGACCAAACTTCAAAACTAATGAAAATTCACAACTTTGTTTCCTCAAAAGTTCAGAACCTAAAAAACTCCTTCGATGGAGGTTTAGTTGCAGTGTTCCTTAAAGGACACTGTCACCGACGCGAACTTGATTCTCTCTCTCTCTCTCTCTCTCTCTCTCTCTCTCTCTCTCTCTCTCTCTCTCTCTCTCTCTCTCTACAGACTTTTGAAGTGATTGCTCTCCTGATAAGTTTCATCGCTGAAAAAAGTTGAGAAGATAAAAAGTGCACGAAATGACTTGCTTTCCATTTTTCCTTTGACTATATCTTGAGACTGTTTACCTTTCCTTGAATTAATCCTCTGGAGATTTTTCCCGTTTCTGACTCAAGCTTGAGTGGCAGGGAAAGAAAGAAGGTCCATTGTATGTTGTGAGACTGAAGGACATTTAGGAATTCTTGATAGTTCACCCTTGGCTTCAGAGCAGAATTATATTGACGGTATATTATTCGAACGTTTTGGCGTGTATTCGCGGTCTTTTTAGCGTCTACGAAAAAAAGAGATGAAATCACTTCTCTTTTTCTCGTATGGGACAAAGCTTTTACAGAAACCTTTACAAGATCTAACAGACTGCAATAGGCTAATTATGATTGGCATGTTTTAAAAACAAAACGAAAAACCCGAGTTGGTTTCCAGAACAGATCAGCAATTGTTATTCCTGACCTGTCAGCGCTAAACCCACAACAAAGCGCCCTCTCATCTGAACTGACGACAGATGGCACATCTGGTCTAAAACTCGAATCTCTCTCTTCCGCTACTATGCTATTTCAACAATTATTAATATTACATATAAATGAAAGAGCAAATATGTCAGAACTATAAGATGATATACATATTATATACATATTACAAGGCAACATCATGAATATATATATATATATATATATATATATATATATATATATATATATATATATATATATATATATATATATATATATATATATATATATATATATATATATATATATATATACATACATATACATACAGTAGACCTTAAATATGACGACCAAACGAATATCTCAAAGTTCTGGAGAGGCATCAAAAGGCTTCTGGGATCGACGAAGAAGCAGTGTGACTATTTACAGACCGACAATGGAGACAAAATAACAGACAGCACAGACAAGGCGCAACTCATGAAGACTGTGTGGGAGAACGCTTTTCAAATAACTCCCGAATACAACCAACACTTAGAGGAATTCCTTTCAAGACAAAAAGTCAGAGCAACCTAACGACCCAAGTACCCAAAATCGGAGAGAGAGAGAGAGAGAGAGAGAGAGAGAGAGAGAGAGAGAGAGAGAGAGAGAGAGAGAGAGAGAGAGAGTGCAATAAAAGTGAATTAACTATGGCGATAAAACGAAAGCGACGGCCTATTCGGACGTGACGCTGCTCGGCGAACAATGACATTTAATTATCCCTAAGATAATCTCTTTTTTTTTTTTTTATTAACAGTAAATGTCGTTTCAGCACTCAGTCAGACCTCGGAAATTAATTAGCAGACTGTCAGAGCCAGCTGCCTCTCGGGTATGTTAAACTGGCTTTGCTCCTTATGAAGATTCTGATTTAATAGTTAAGACTTCAGTTTATGAGGGTTAATTACAGCTTAAATGTCTTTTGTTTGATTACCATTTGGAAAAAAAAGATAATTTTAGATATTACATTTTTTAATTAAATGAACAACAGTCAACAGAGAATAAATAGTAAACTCTTAATAAATAGTCTATATATTAAGTATGTTCTTAGTGGCTGTCATTTGTCCCAATTTGCCATCGACCGCTCCCTTGCACTTCGCCGAAGAAAATACGTGCTAACAATAATTGTCGTAATCCTAATTTGGGCCCGCAGGAAATATCAACAGTCTCGACACTCTCTAGTCTCGTCTGTTCTTTGGACGCTCTCAGCCAAAGGGAACTATTTCCCGCTGTGACAAAATGTTCAGGATCTAAAATGCTTTAGCAAACGTAACTGTTCCCGGAAAAGGATTCCTCTCTGTTCTCTTCCATCCAAAAGTTTTTGGAGGCTGGAATCCAATCTAGTGAGGAGAAAAATGGAATTGAGAGCACGAAAAACTTTTACCCAAACGGTATGGAATACTGCATGTGGAAGGGTGTCGCGAAAACTGTGAGGGAGCAACTTTCGGTGGCCCTGTCGACTGAATCAATTACATTTTTAGACGCGTTTCTGATGGTATATTTTTTTGCACAGTTATAAACAGTTTTGCTTTGACAGATCGGGCAAAATATTATTTGTTTCAAATATAACAAAAAGTACACTCATAGTCATACGCACAGGTGTACGGGCGTATACATATATATGTATGTGTGTGTGCATGTGCGTGTGTGTTTGTAAGCTTTCGCCCGTACACCTGTGTGTATGACTATTAGTGCACTTTTTGTTATATTTAAAACAATAATATTTTGCCCGATCTGTCAAAGCAAAACTGTTTATAACTACGCAAAAAAAATGTACCATCAGAAAAAGTACACTAATAGTCATACACACAGATGTACGAGCGAAAGCTTACAGACACACACATGCACACACGCATACATACATACATACATACATACATACATACATACATACATACATACATACATACATACATACATACATACATACATACATATATATATATATATATATATATATATATATATATATATATATATATATATATATATATATATATATATAGATATATATATACGAGGGTAAGTCAAAAAGTTCCAGGAAAAATTGTTGAATGATGTATTTACACAGGAATGAAACAACCCAAATACTTGGTAAACAATTATCTGTGATGTAGTGATCCATATAGACTTGTTACCTCAGTCATCCTCTTGCTACCGTGGTGTTAATATCTGCTTCAGAAAAGTAACTTCTTGAACCCATGGAAAATAAAAATTTTGAGATGAGAGCTAACATCAAGTTCCTGACCAAGCTTGATTGGAAACCAGGAAAAATTATTGAAGCTTTGCAACAAGTTTATGGAGATTCTTCTCCATCTAAATCAGTTGTTTATGATTGGATAAAGCGATTTAAGGATGGTCGGGAGGACCTCAAAGACAACCCAAGAGAGGGAAGACCATCGACTGCAAAAAATGAAAGAATTGTGGCTTTGGTGCAGAATCTAGTGGATGAAGATCGTCGGATTACTATCGATATGATAGCTAATGAAACTGGGATCTCCCATGGTTCCGCATTTTCAATTTTAAATGAAAATCTTGGTTTGAGTAAACTTTCAGCACGTTGGGTCCCAAAAGCGTTGCGCGAAGACCAACTGCATCAAAGAGCTGAACTTTCTCTTGCAGTTTTAACGAAGATTGAATCAAATGAATCAGAGTTTTTTGACCGGATTGTTACTGAAGATGAAACTTGGATCCATCAATATGACCCAGAAAGTAAAATTCAATCAAAGCAATGGTTACCAAGAGGTTCAGCTGCACCAGTGAAGTTCAAAGTGGCGAGATCTGCCCAGAAGGTTATGGCAACAGTGTTTTGGGACTCCAAAGGAGTGATTTTGATTGATTTCCTTGAAGGACAATAAACAATCACCGGGAACTACTACAAAGGTGTTTTGCAAAAACTGAAGACTGCATTGGCTAAAAAACGTCGAGGAAAGTTGCACCGCAGAATTTTGTTCCATCATGATAATGCTCCAGCACATTCATCAAGGGTTGCAAGAGAAGTCCTACGGAAATTTAGGTGGGAAACTCTTCCACATCCTCCTTATAGTCCTGATCTTGCTCCTTCAGATTTTTTCCTGTTCCCAAAACTCAAGGAACACTTAAGAGGAGTCCGGTTTGAATCTTTGGATGCTGCTAAACATGCAGTTTCAACATGGTTTAATAGAAAGGCCCCAAATTTCTACAAAGAAGGGTTGCAGAGGTGGAAACAGCGCCTTGAAAAGTGGTAGAAAAATGATGTTTGAATTTCCTTAGATAAAGAGTATATTGAATTTTTCCTGGAACTTTTTGACTTACCCTCGTATATATATATATATATATATATATATATATATATATATATATATATATATATATATATATATATATATATATATATATATATATATATATATATATACTCGTATATATATAAACTGAGAGAGAGAGAGAGAGTAATACCTAATGAATCCATACCGCACTTGAATATATATATATATATATATATATATATATATATATATATATATATATATATATATATATATATATATATATATATATATATATATATATATATATATATATATCTACAGTATGTGTGTGTGCATGTGTGTGTGTGTGTGCTTTTGTAAGCTTTCGCCCTTACACCTGTGTGTATGACTATTAGTGTACTTTTTGTTATATTTAAAACAAATATTTTGCCCGATCTGTCAAAGCAAAACTGTTTATAACTGCGCAAAAAAAAATATACAATCAGAAACGTGTCTAAAAATATAACTGATTCAGTCGACAGGGCCACCGAAAGTTGCTTCATAGTGGCGATCTGATCACACCACCATTAACCAAATAGACCCGGTTCTCTTCAGATAATGCAATGCACTTGTAAGAGCCTATCTCTCGGATAATATACCGTGGACGATCGCACACACACACGCACACACCCCACCGGAACTGGACACTTCCGGTGCATGCTGTTTCCATGTGCTCGGACCATGATCAAATAGTTCTCTTGTATCCCACTGCACAAATTCCAATGCCAGCATAAAAGAACCTGCCGTGTGAGCCACTAACAGGTCATCACACATCTCACTGTTCAAAGACTATATAAAAAAAAAAAAAAAAAAATATATATATATATATATATATATATATATATATATATATATATATATATATATATATATGTATATATATATATATATATATATATATATATATATATATATATATATATATATATATATATATATATATATATATATATATATATATATATATATATATATATATATATATATATATATATATATATATATATATATATATATATATATATATATATATATATACATATATATATATATATATATATATATATATATATATATATATATATATATATATATATATATATATATATATTAAAGAGATAAGATAATGCTCGTGTGCTCGCGCCGTGTGTATGTACGGGTTTGCATGAGATTGTAACAGCGTAATGATGTTCATAATTATATGGGGTCTGATTCTCATTTATGAATCTAACAATAATTCATGCACATCTTACTTTGCACACTTTCGCTGTGACTAAAGACTACAAAAGGGTGAGCAAATCATAATTACATCTGATTTCTTTTGTAGTTGTCACAATTAACTTCCTTTGTTTCATGACACTCAGGCCGCCAAGCCAAGCGGTGGAGCACTTTTGGTCATCTAGTGCTCAAGAAACAGACAAGAGGGAGTCGTGTGGTTGGACACCCGGATGAAGAGCTCCAGGAAATAAAAGAGAAGTGCACAGTTCTTTCTAAAGGTGGAATTGGGAAAAGTAGCAGTTAGAGAGCTTGAACACCAAGACTGAAAAAAGAAAGTGAAAAAACTAAAAATTGGGTGCAGCTAATGGCCAAAGGGACAATGCAAACCACCTTCAGTAATGCCTACAGTACACCACGTTAGGGTGCGCTGACGGCTCTATCCTCTATTCGTCAATTTAAAAAACCCACATTGATTAGGCGTCCTCATTCCAATGCCCTGCATCCTAAGGATAAGGAACGCCCAGTTCTTGTTCTCAGGCAGCGATTGCATTATTTTGTAGTAAAGTTAGAACAATTTCTACTTGAGGTTTTGTAGTTAACACCAAAAATCTGATTTAAATTTGGGTTTACTTTCCTCATTATCAAGTGAGAATTTTTCCAACGACAGTTTTTATTCATTTCGGTCACTATTTGTTCATGCGAATCCAATGTTATACAAACACATTTTTGGAAATGATAAGGATCTCAAACATATTCATCTTAGTCCTATTTTCGTAAGCAAAATAATACTTCAGAAATAAGTATTCACAGAGAACGTAGTTCCAAAACACTAATTTGCAACTCTGCTTGTATCCAAGGAAGTTTTTACTGCAAACTCTTCGTGAAAAGAATTAATGGATTAAGATAACAAATTTTCATTACGAATCTAGCGCTAAGAATAAACTCATTGAAGATACTACACGCTAATTACGGCACAATACAGGAAATCTTATTTGATGCCGACGAAAACATGTTTTCAGTGATCACGTTTTCTAATCAGATTTTTGTCCTTGGAACTTAATTAACTTGTTAATGAGGGAACGCTAATTCAGCAGTGAACAAACTGAGTTTCTTTGTGACTTTCAATAAATGAGTTTCTCTTGTTTTGGCAATCTTTGACTAGTTCTTTGATTTATACGTAATAGATCATATCATCCACAGAAGAGAGAGAGAGAGAGAGAGAGAGAGAGAGAGAGAGAGAGAGAGAGAGAGAGAGAGAGAGAGAGAGAGAGAATTAGACGGATGGACTGAGAGAGAGAGAGAGAGAGAGAGAGAGAGAGAGAGAGAGAGAGAGAGAGAGTTCCAGAACAATAAAAAAATTAATTGTGGAATTTTCTCCTGTTAGAGTCTTAAGGAAATTTCCAGCGACTGGGCGTTCCACTTTTACTAAGAACATTTTTAATATTTATTCGTCAACTTACGCTTTCATATCCGTTTCTTAATTAGTGAACTAATTTCAGCTTGCCAACTGATCTCACCTGGTTTTCGTAAAAAAAAAAAAAAAAAAAGACTCATTAGTGACATTCTCACAAGACGCGCTGTTTGAAATGATCATTATTCACGGGCAAAAGCGGAAAACATTTTATTGATTTTTTTGTTGGGAATAACAAGCGATGAAGGAAAATGTCGGTGATTTATGGCATCGCCTTTTCTTTATTCCTATGTCTGGTTTATTCGTATCTGCATTGGGAAGTAAATGAAACGATGGAAAGCTGTTCGATGACTTATACTTAAGGATTTCATTATTGTTCTACGAATTACTGAATGATACATTGAATCCCGGAATACACAGGTGTACATCTTATATTGGTGAAATATAAGCCGGCTTTTCATAGTGATCGATTAATGGAAAGGAAAAAGGAACTACATTGTTTGATTAATTTACGAAAGTTTGGCTATGCAGCCAAGGACTGAGACACTGTCAGCCATTCAAGGCATAAGACAGTGCGAACAGGGACTCGGGGTGGTTGGGCAAATATCTACTGTAGTATCACATTCATAATATTGTATCCAAGAATACAGTGTGGATATTCCAGCAACATCTTTATTTACAAAAGTGAAATATATGATTTGAAGTCTTCTTTTGAAGTGTTTTATTTCATTTCAGTTCAATCTTGAACACTTTGTGTAGTTTTTCCTTTCTATTTTCATATATATTTATTGTTCCCAAGTATCAGAGCTAATTCATGGTCCATCACGTCGGGTGATAACCCAACTTTGTGAAGAACTTTTACCAGCTGTGGCTTCTTAAGGGTCGAAATTGGCTTTCAAGTCATCATCTCCTTAATGGCTTCCTCGTAAAACACGACCGAAGGACGATAAAATGATTCCAGTCTAATCTCAGCGTTTACAGTTGTCTTCAGTTGTAGGCTCAAGGTTAATTCAAGTCGAAAGGAAAGAAGGCTCCAGCCCTTAAATTCCGTCATGCAGGTCTTTATGGGAGAAATGGGAGATTTATTTCCACCCATTCCCCTTCCCATCTTTATTTCTCTTTTTCCTTTTAAAAGCTTAGTCCTCACTCAGACTTGAATGTCGTTTTTAATTAAATGTATAGAAAGTTTCTCATTACAATAATATTTTCCACATTCGACTCTGTTGCCTCGGGTGTTGATGTGATACAAATCCCTAGGTTCTGCACATCCGTTGCTTGCTTAGCAATTAATTGACTGATTCAGTTTTGTGCTGGACTGACAAATGAGCCATCTGTCTGCCTTATCAGAAAATGATGGATAGCTTTTCAAAATATGAGCTTTGTGCGATGGTATGATACCTACGGCGTATGTGCACTATTCCATTTGTGATCCATTTGGTACTTCTCACTTCCTTCTTATCAAAGTCGCATTTCCCCTGCAGCAACATTTTTGATTACCCGTAGGAGGGCGGCACCGTCGGTGAACGAACCTCGAGTGCTGCACAGCAGTCAGTACCAAAGGGTGTTCATAGCGTCCCTTCGGCCCTTAACTGCACCCACCTTCAAGAAGCCTTTTACTTTACCTCTCTTCCCATTTCCTTTCTTCAGTCTTGCCGCCCAACCTCTCTCACTATTACTCCTCATCGCAGCTGTGGGGGTTTTCTCCCAGTTCCACCTTTCGTTATTTGTACTTCATTTTCTTTATTTTTTATCTAAGGCCTCCAACTTCCTCTTTTCACTGTCTTATGCGTTCAGTGGTTGAAAGTGCCCCAGTGCTTGCCTTGACAGCCTGAATATCATAAATCAATCAATCATTTTCACTGTGTGAATTTACAACAGATAATATTTTATATTTTCTAGATTATTTTTCTTCCAGGTCGGTCTGTTTCTTATATTACTTTTTTGCCAGAACAAGTCCTTCTACCTCTTCAAACTGGAGTTTGGAAATTAAATTCTTTCGTCCTTAATAAGCGTTTTCGACATGTTAATAAATACCGGCATGCTTTGAATGCCTGCTCTCAAGATTTCATTTGAAGGTTTTCCTGTCTAAGAAATGACCAGCCTTCTAGTTCCAACTTGAGTCCGCCATTTCCTCATAAGATTCCTTGGCTGTATTCCACCTCCACTCCTTCTCTTCATTGCACTGAGGAAATGGCGCACTCAAGTTGGAACTAGAAGGCTGGTCATTTCTTAGACAGGAAAACCTACAAATGAAATCTTGAGAGCAGGCATTCAAAGCATGCTAGTATTTATTAACATGTCGAAAACGCTTATTAAGGACGAAAGAATTTAATTTCCAAACTCCAGTTTGAAGAGGTAGAAGGACTTGTTCTGGCAAAAAAGTAATATAAGAAACAGACCGACCTGGAAGAAAAATAATCTAGAAAATATAAAACATTATCTGTTGTAAATTCACACAGTGACCTAATATGAACTCAGTCCTATATCAGAGTTTAGTCTCATTTTCATAAACTGATACACTTTAGTTTACCTTTCCTACGATCTCATATCTTAAGCACAAGTTGTCGCACAAAATCTAGATTTGGGACTTTTTTTTCTAGAACAGAATCATCAAGAAGCGAATGAGACTGGAAATTCCTTAATCATTCCATTTTCAGCTTCACATTGTCCGAGGAATGCCACATCGATCCCTGTCATTACAAATCTTCGGCTTCTTTGGCTCATTTTATTCGGTCCCCCCCCCCACCCCCCCAACCTCTCTCTCTCTCTCTTTCTCTCGATAAGTTAACTTTAATTTTTATTTTTGACTAAAAATCCGTCGTTCTTTTCATATAGTTTGGACAAGACCAAGACAGGCCTCCATGTGCTTACAGTAAATGACGAGCAAAATATGCGCCGAAGTTTCTTCGGGGCAATCGAAAATAGATCTATCTTTATCTTTCGGTAGTCTCGGTATAATGCTGTATGATCCGTGGCCCATGAAACTTTCAGCCGGCCGTGGTGGCCTGTGTTGTTGCGTTGCCAGAAGCACGATCATAGCTAACTTTAACCTTAAATAAAATAAAAACTACTGAGGCTAGAGGGTTGCAATTTGGTATGCTTGGTGATTGGAGGGTGGATGATCAATTTGCACATTTTCAGTCCTGTAGTTTTTAAGATCTGAGGGAGGACAGAAAAATGCGGGGGGACAGACAAAGCCGCCACAATATTTTCTTTTCGGAAAACTAAAAATCGAGAATAAAAGCTAAAAGGGCAATCAATGTTCGAGATACCAGAGTAAAATGAAGGATTTCTCATTGTCTGTGATAACAATACATACTGAACAGCCATTCAGACAAATCGCTGGGAAAGATAAGAACTCTACCTTCTGCACGGGATTCTCTAGGTCCCTAGGCGACCAACGCTGATCGTCACATGACACCTCAATGTTTATTAATGCGACCCTATCATAGGTATGATCACTTAGGCCATGTATATGCAAATTCTCCACTTGTTGGGGAAAGTGCTTCCTGATAACCTATAGGGTTTGGAGAGTCGTTTTCTAGTCAGCGAAAGCTATTGGGTTTGTCAGTTTAGGCAGGGCTTTAATGGTGGAAGCATCTCTTCCCAGTCGTAAGCGATATTATATCTTGTGCATCATGGACCTTTTCAGAGGTTATGTATCCTAGTAAGAAAACATACCCTGCTGTTTTTATAATCGGTTTCAGTAATTCTTCGCAATCAGTTTAAATTTTCTGTAGAAATTTCTTTTTAATGACGTCTGTGATGAAATAACGAATATAAAGTTAACTATTAAATAAAACTTGAATTATTTAATCTTTATCTTACACGTACTGTATATATAATTATATATATATATATATATATATATATATATATATATATATATATATATATATATATATATATATATATATATATATATTCTATTTGATTACCTGTTAATCCTATTCTCTTTATTTTTCTTAATTCAAATTGTTTACTTCAATTTATAATATTATTCTATTCATTCATAATATTACTTTTACTTATTTACTTTATGTAGGTTATTTAATTTACTGTATTCATTTACTAATATTGTTTTGCTTGCTTATCACCTTTCATTTATTTATTTTATTTTTGTTCACTCTATTTATACAAAGAGCAAGAGGGAACGAGTGAGGGAAATTTTGATAATAAGAGGCATTGATGTTGCACTGTGTACCTGTTGGTCGTCAGCTGTTGTGGGTTGGAGCCATCCTAGAACTATAGCCTCAAGCCGAAAGATTTTTTGGCAGGGGTAACTAGACACCTTTGAGAGGGAGCAAAACATTTGGGAACTCCACTCAACAAGCGAGTCTGAATTTGCTTAATACATAGAGGCAAGAAGAGCCTTATTTGTTTATCATGAGATTTAATCGTTTCGTCCCTTTGTTTTGGCAGTGTTGAATTCGCATTTTTTCAGTTATTTGAGGCAGCCGCATTGACGGTGATTCTTGTCATTGATTTCTTGTTTCAGCAAAGTATCAAGCCTATCACTCTCACCATTCAGGGTGTGTGATGAGAGAAACACCCTTCATACTTTGCTGAAAGAAGAAGTCAATGAAAAATTCACCCTTAATGTGGATATTTCTAGTAAATTGAGAAAATGCATATTCTGCAATTTTCTAAAACAAAGGGATGATTTGTTAAATTCAAACCAGATTAAAAGGGTCAGATTTGCTTCTGCAAGCAATCCCTGCAAATCCGGGAACTGTTTATTAGGCCATTAAACCAATTCATTTATAATCCCAAGTTCATGTCACAGTCGCTTCCTCAAGACTTTGGTCTATGCCAGCCTCTTTCCTTAGGCTGCAACCCTGAATATTGGCACCCACCGTAACTGCCTGGTTCCGGTCGCTCCAGCAATGTTATTGCAAGCAATTTCTATCAGCACGCGGTATTAAAAGCGAATCAGGTGGCGATGGCAAACTCTATGGGGTGCTCTATGAGCAAGAGCCCGTGCTGGCATAAACGCCACCTTAATCAACAGCAGCAACAACGACGACGATGATAAATCAGTCCACTGTGGCATCCTGTGTATGATGAGTTATCCTAAATTTACACTGGTGACCCCTTGGAGCGACCTGCTGGCCAACAAGGTTCCCGGAAACAAAGGAGTCAGTACCTACAAATATTCGTATCTGGTTGAAGAAATTTGTTGATTCCACATACACACTTCAGCATTATGAGCAATAAACGTTAAAACAGTCTGCTGTGATGGCGACCACTAATGTTCTGTTTTAATTCCAGCTCAGTCAGAATGATTTGAATTCCGCAGGAATAGGACAATATAAACAAAAATACAGACGTTTATCCTGGCCATAACCTCTAGTATTTCGGTTCGAATTCCAACACGGTGCAACGATTTTTTCTTTTGGGTTCTTTGAAAGCTGCAAATAAGGATCCTGTTTGATTTTCTGATACGAATTATTTTATATGGATATGTGTGAATGGCACATCCACCAGTAAGAAATGGCTTCTAAGAGAGAGAGAGAGAGAGAGAGAGAGAGAGAGAGAGAGAGAGAGAGAGAGAGAGAGAGAGAGAGAGAGAGAGAGGGAGAGCGTACCTCCACCCAACTAGTTTGGACACGGCAACGCTACTCCCGATTTCAGACTGGTTAAAAACAGGATGAGGTTTCCTTATCGGAAAAGTTTTATTTGCCTCATTAATCAGCTTCATTTAAGATAATTGTAATTGCTCTTAATCTCTGATAATTAGCCATTGACCAGAGGCACGATCCTTTGTATCAGGGGAGATACAACACTGGATGTCCAGGTCCTGTTGCACATAATATAAGCTGTTATCATTATGCATCTGATCGACCTGTTTAACTCAGATTCAGGATTCTTATCGTTATCAATGATACACCACTATACTTTGGCCAGAAATAATAAGTGAAAAGCCACGATTATGTAAATTTTTGTTCAAATACATACAGTAATTGTGTATTTTCACTTCTTATCGTTATCTTCGTATCTTAACAGTTAAGATTATATATATATATATATATATATATATATATATATATATATATATATATATATATATATATATATATATATATATATATATATATATATATATATATATATATATATATATATATATATATATATATATATATATATATATATATATATATATATATATATATATATATATATATATATATATATATATATATATATATATATATATATACTGTATTATATATATATATATATATATATATATATATATATATATATATATATATATATATATATATATATCGTTAGAGGAAGGCTGCATTATGAAAGAAAAGGATCATAAAAACAACTATTTCTTGATATCAGAATTACAAAGAACTGCCAGCAGGAACAATAACTGAAGAGCTTCTTTGTAGGTGTATGAAGAGGTTAATGTTATGGAAGCTGCCTTTCAAAGGGTTTCATGTACGATTCAGCAGTTAAGGTTTGGAAGAGGCAGTCAGCGACGCGATCTTATCGCTCTGGAGCCACCCTCGTGAGGGAAATGGTTCGATGTTTGAATGAGATAATTAGACGTAGTGTGGCGATCGTGGTTGATAACTACTAAAAGTAGAATTTTTTGGGAAAAAAGAATTTATATTGTTCGGATGAGACGTGAGACAAGCTCCTCTAAAGTGTAGGTTCTTTATTAGGCAAGGTTACAATATAGCAAGGACAGTGCGTGAGAACAACACAACTCTTGGAGGGGAAGTGGCGTACTGCTAGGCAATGACTGAATTTGAAAGTGTTCGGTTGCCACTTATCAATATGCATGTGAGGCAAGAATACAGTTGCCACGTAGCAATATACAATGTTATATACATGGATGGCGAGAATAAGTTATACAGTGGTAAATTCCTGTTACATATAGTTTACAGTGGCTGATTCGGTGTAAACTTTGTCTCGCGGGATACTGTCACAGCGATGGTTGGGTACTGGGTGATGGTCAGTTACAGAAAGAGCAGAAGGCGCAGTCGCAAATTTGTTTTGTAAACGAAGATGACAAACGAAAAGGTATTGCTTGGTGTTATGATGTTAACTGGCCATAAAACAAAACAAGTAAAAAATGCGCCGAAGTGTCTTTGGCGCAATCGAGTTTTCTGTACAGAGTATAATGCTGTATGAGCCGTGGCCCATAAAAGTTTCAGCCACGGCCGGTGGTGTCCTGTCCCATAGCGTTGCCAGACGCACGATCATGGCTAATTTTAACCTTAAATAAAGTAAAAGCTATGAGGCTAGAGGGCTGCAATTTGGTATTTTGATGACTGCAGGGTGGATGATAAACATACCAATTAGCAGCCCTCTAGCCTCCCTGGTTTGCAAGATCTGAGGCGGACAGAAAAAGCGCAGACAGAAAAAGAGCGGACGGACAGACAGAGCCATCTCAATAGTTTTCTTTGACAGAAAACTAAAACTAAAGAAACTGGTGCCCATAACCATCCTTTCCTCGGAGGTTGATTGAAGGTTTACTTTGTTCGTGAGACACACAAACAACCACTTGCGCTATGAGAAACAGACAGACACTAGAAAGAGATTCATTTTGAAGTAACCTGATCCCCTAGTTTTTTTCCGCTGTAACAAAGAAAGTCACAAGATCCATAATCGTCTGGAGTAGCAACTCTGAGAGAAGAAGTAAAAAATTATCAAGTGACCCTTTGTAAAGGAGGTTTCCGCGACCTTTCCCTTATGTCTTCAGGAATCTTAAAGAACTCCTTAAGCCTCTCAAAAGGGAGACCTTGTCCATCCAATTAAGGCATAAGGGCCATGTGAGACAAAGCTAAGACATTCTTAAGAATTTTTTAAACATTGCAGTAATAATTGGTCTAAAATCAAAGACAAAGTCACGTATGTGTTTTCTGGGGAGCAAACGACTCCGATTAACGAAAATTTGAATGAAACAGGTTCCTCAGAGCCAGAACGGATTCCATTCCTGTGAAAATGTAAGTAGACAGCCATATTAAGCTTCCAAAGGCCAGTTGGGAAGTCACAGCAAAGAACAATTGCTTTTGCCTTTCTGTTTGTTTCTTGTGTTGAATATTTACCTCAGGACAAAACTTCATTGTATACCTGCGCCGATCAGATTGGCTCCCAGAGCGTCAAACCAAACTCACTTTTTATTCCTAAAGGAGTTGATAACTTTGTTTGGATCAGTAGCTATAAATCCCTACACAAGGTTTGCAAGTTTGGTAGCCTTTAAAGGGGGATATATATATATATATATATATATATATATATATATATATATATATATATATATATATATATATATATATATATATATATATATATATATATATATATATATATATATATATATATATATATAGCAGTTATTCCGTACACGTAAGTGGGTGTCATAAAGTTTAGTTATCTCTCTCTCTCTCTCTCTCTCTCTCTCTCTCGATATATATATATATATATATATATATATATATATATATATATATATATATATATATATATATATATATATATATATATATATATATATATATATATATATATATATATATATATATATATATATGTAGAATCTACTGGTCACTTTTACCAGACACATATGTAATTCTAATAGCCACAATGCCCTCTTAACTTCTCGAATTCTTCGCGCTTTTTTGGATATGCTTGTAACTACGAAGCCGAAAATATCCAGACGGAAGAAATTGAAGAGCCTGTGAATGGCTCGATTCTCGCGACCGCCATTCACAGGCTCTTCAATTTCTTCCGTCTGGATATTTTCGGCTTCGTAGTTACAAGCATATCCAAAAAAGCGCGAAGAATTCAAGAAGTTAAGAGGGCATTGTGGCTATTAGAATTACATATATATATATATTTTTATAAATATTTACGCTGTTCGCCCTCGAACATTTAGGGATAGAAATATCAGCCTGACTGAGACCGGGAAAAGACGTTGTCTATATAGGAGCATCTTCAGTTCAAACCTTAACGTCCGTTGGAGAACGGGATAGGGAAGTTAGGCCTTCCACCCTATAGGAAAATTTCCCATATCAGCCTTAAAAATAGGTGGTCCTAAGGTCCTTTTTTCCTTTTTACCTGTCTCTCGTGGCGAATGTTTTAACAGAGCATAGACGCCTAAGGCATGACTGTAGGCCTGTTTTGACCCAGCGCCGGTCAGGGAACTTCAGAGAGAAACTAGCCGCCGTCTCGAGCTGACGTCTAGAAGGTGGCCCTGTCCCCGCCTTTGTCTATTATTTTATTAGTGAATGGTGGAGCAAGAAACACACACCCGAACTTCAGCGCGTCCGTTGTAAATGTGCGCCAACGCTTCGTCATTAAGGTATAGTCGTGTGCTGTTCGAACTTCGTCCATTCTTTTAACCTCTTTTCTGTATTTCGCATTTCTTTGTTTTCTTCCTTCAGCCACCACTTAGGGTATATGTGTTTACGAAGTCTAGATTAAGCCTAATTATTATATTGTGAGCTTCAACCCCGTTATTCCAGTAAAATACCTAGGATTTAGGGTAAGCAAAATCAGGTTAAATCTCGATGCTTTGTATGCCTCGCGTCCGAATGTTTGGAAGAACCGTTGCGTTTAAAATCAAATTCATCTCAAATATTCTTTGTTAAGGTTAATAACCCTTAACTGGCGACCTTTGGCTAATTAACGTCTGTCTTTGAGGTTAACTTTTGGCTTCAAGTGGCAGGTTACGTGTAATCTTGGTTTGCAGGGCCGTAAAAATTACGTAAATTGAATAATACATGATCAACCAAGACCCTCACACGTAACATTGGCGACCTTGCATAGAATCTAAAGTACATTTTAGAGAAAGAATCTGGAGAAAAGGAAATTAAATTACATTAATTCCAAAAAAAATAAAAGTCAGATATCGAACTCCATTTCATTCTTCCAAACAAGGAACGAGGCATAATAATAAGCAGTAAAGAGAATAGTTATAACAAGTGTAGCGAGAATTAGCGTATAGGAAAGGGTGCGTCGAGAGCAGAGAGTCATAATTTATAACGTTTAAGACAAGGACATTACCGTGTTCGGATCGTGAATCAAGTCGTTCAAGTAACGAATTCAAAGGCCGAAGCACGGAGCCCGTTTCATGTACACAAAGTAATATACTAATCGCGTCGGCAATTCCGATCGTTAGTGTTTGCATATAGCGGGAATCATTCAAAAACCGTGTCAGTGAAGTAGCAAACGAACTGAAATAGTAATTTTACAATAAAGGTACCGTTCAACAACGTAAATTTACGCAGGCAGACTAGCATTTCTCTTTTCATTCTTTTGTTTAATGTCCGGGTGAGAATACGATAACAAAAGACAAAGTTGTTTGGTAATTTCGTTTTCCATCCTTAACGTAAAACACTATGCATGATTGGTATATTTAAAGTAAAATCTGGATACTATTTAAAGTAAAATCTGGATACCTGCATGTGTTGCGTTGTTTTTTGAATTTGTTTGAAAAAGAAAATACCCGCCATCTTGGATTCCTCCGCCGTGTTCGCGCGATTGTTTTGAAATTGTTCGAACTGTTTGTGAGAGAACGGCCATTTTGGTGTTCCTTCGCCGCCCGAGGTTGTTTTTTGAAATTTAGGCCTAACGGGACCTTGGCCGCCATCTCAAAGACCTTGTTATTGTGACCAGACTGCCCGAGCCACTCTTGGGTTATATATATATATATTTTTTTTTTGCTTTTCGTAGCGAACCCACCTCCTAATATCTTAGCTAGGAAAAAACCAAAAGATAATTTAGGCAGGGAAAGATAGGCCTTAGTTAGGAGTAATAACAAGTTCCTACGAATACCTGCTATAAAAATCATATAAAGAGAATTTAAAATTTTACGATAAACTTTTGTGACGTCGGCTCCCAGGAAAATTAAGATAATAAAGTAATCCCTAAGGAAGTCAAGATGACGCATCTATATCATTTTATTAAGATCCATGCCATTGTGCATGTATAAAATCTTTGTTTACATGTTCTCAAGCAGCAAGAAATTCGCTGATTGAAAATCTCTCTCTCTCTCTCTCTCTCTCTCTCTCTCTCTCGTCATTCAAGTAAGCATTCCAAACCTAAGTGTACGTGACCCTCTTCAAAGAAAGAACGGCCGACACTAGGCTAATTAATTCGAATACAATAAGCCAAATAAAAGAAACACCTCTGTCCCACAATAGATGAGGACAAGTTAAGAGTAATTACGATACAGTGATAAACTGTCGGTCACGAGTGAGGCCTGCTATCCAGACCGAAGCAAACAGTAGTTTTCACCCTCTGAAAAAAGAAGGGGCCAGCACTGGGGCCGGTACTGGGACCAGCCACTCACGAGGATCTTTAAAAAAAAAAAAAAAAACCCCAAATTCACTTTATTCCACAGTGCCAATAATTTACAGCACTGTCATCACTTGAATAGCTTACTTCTCTCTCTCTCTCTCTCTCTCTTTTACCTTCCCTTTCTCTCTCATTCGATTGTTGCACTCTGCAGGGGGTGTAGAGTGCCTTTCCTCCCATATAGCCTAGTGGGACTCCAGTAGAGGGTCCCTAGGAACACATTGGCACCATAAGTGCCACCAAGCAAGAATCCAGAAAAATAAATAAAACAAAACCAAAAGGGAACACAGAAGAGAAAGTTCTTCTGGAACCTAACCTGCACCAGTGCCTAGGGATACTGAGTGCCACCAGTGTGACCTGTACACGGCACACCCAAACTACAGTGCCACCTTTTGAAAGGGTGCCACGTCATTGAAGAGACACTTCCTCGCTGCCCAAGTACGCCCAGTCGACCCGGTTAGACGCCCTTCCCCACCAGAACCATGGCAGCAGAGCATTATAAAACTTTCCTGGGGCTGGGGACAGCAGCAGGTCTCACCGGCTCGGAAGTTACCACCTGGGTTAAGGAGCAAGTGGACGACTTGGCCAAGCGGGAGAAGGAAGAAAGACTCGAGCAGAGGAAGTATGAAGAAGAACGAAGGGTGTATGAAGCCGAGCAAAGGCAATATGAAGAGGAAAGAGAAGAAAGAAGGAGACAGCATGAGTTAGCCTGCAAGGAAACTGAGTTAGCCCTAAAGGAGAAGGAGCTCGAGCTTGAGAGAGCGAAAATGGAGAATACCGAAGCTATGGCTAGCCATCAAGCCTCCAGTCCTACACCTGCTGCATCAAACGCTCCAATTTCGAGCATCAATTCCCTAGTCCCCAAGTGGACTGAGGACGAGCCAGAAGCATGGCTGGAGGAGATCGAGGCTCTTTTCGATAACTACAGCACCACGGAGACGGAGAGAGCCTTAATACTAGCCAAGCATATGGAGGGAAAAGCCAAGGCAGCGCTTCGCTCACTGGAGAAGAGCCAGAGAGGCAACATGGCGGAAGTTCGTAGAGTCATTACCAAGGCCTACGAGATAACCCCAGAAAAATGGAGACAACGGTTCCGAGGTCTTGCCAAGGAAGTCGGCTGGTCTTGGACGGAATGGGCATGTCACAAAACCCAGTCCGGGACGCGCTGGTTCGACTCCTTGGCCTGCACGACGTTTGAGGATCTCTTCAATCGGACCATGCTAGAAGACCTTTTCCAATGTGTGCCAGGGCCCCTTGCGGTATATCTTAATGATAAACAGCCCTCCACACTTATGGAAGCTTGTCGCATGGCTGATTCGTGGGAAACTTTCAATCAGTAGCATAGCACCTCTCAGAAGCGACTCATCCCTCCGGCCTACCTCTCGAACTACACTCGC
Source organism: Macrobrachium rosenbergii (assembly GCA_039081455.1). Taxonomy (NCBI): domain Eukaryota; kingdom Metazoa; phylum Arthropoda; class Malacostraca; order Decapoda; family Palaemonidae; genus Macrobrachium; species Macrobrachium rosenbergii. The sequence continues at coordinate 19,799,429 of JANJGK010000042.1, read as the reverse complement.
CCGAAGAATGGACTGCCTAGCAAGACCCTGTGCAACTATTGCAAGAAGGGGGGCCACGCTGAAGCTGAGTGCCGATACAAACTCGGCACTAATAAGCAGCCTAACCCTACCAGCCAGAACTCCGCTCCCGATTCATCCGCTCAGCCCTCTCCTCCAACAGTTACTGCAGGCCACCGAGCCCATCCAAAAGGCCCGTGCAAATCCTGTGGGGCTGCTAGCCACTACAATGCTGGATCTCCGGCCTGTCCACATCATGTCCCCACCACCAAATTTGTCAACCTAATCAGCACTTCATTTTCTGCTGCTGGTCCGCACCGGATCCTTTACCCCGAGAGACTGGAAACCCAGTTCATCTCGGTGGCCCCTCTTCAGAGCACTAGCCTGCCCGTGACCCTTCCGGTCACCGTAGACACTGCGGCAGACATTAGCCTGATCACTAGGGCCCAAGTGCCAGCCGGTGCCATAGTTGACGAAGAAACCCGGTGGGAAATGAAGTGGATAGAGGGCCACACCATTACCGTTCCTACGGTCCAACTCCAGGTAATGACACCTTGGGGCATGATACCCCACCGCCTTGGCGTGGTAGGTGGAATTCGGCCCGGAGTGGTCTTCTTGTTGGGTCGGGATCTTCTCTGCGGAAGCCCGTCACCAACGCCACTCCGCAGCCACGTTACTTCCTCCACGGAGGCCCCAGTTATAACTCGCAATAATGACAAACCTCCACCTTCCGCCCACCAAAGTGGTCCGCGGAGGGGGCGCCACCCAACCTATTTCAGGCCTAGCCCTCTCCAATCGCGAAGGGCTGGCCCACCAAGAGGTCCTCCCCCTCCGCGAAGAGAGATTCAGGAGGAGCAGTACCGCTGCAGGACGTGCAAGCGGGCAGACCACTCCACAAATTGGGAGGGCTGCCCAAGCAAGCAACGCCCAGCGGACGCCCCCGAACAAAACTCTAGGAGAGGCTACGATCTCCTGCTGGGGCAGGAATCTCTGCCGCAGCCAAACACAAGTCGTCCGCTAGGTATTGCACCTCCGAACCCCTCATCAGGCATGCCTGACCCTCAACTGCTGCCAGTGCCACTTGCGAGCACTGAGCAGTGCCAGACTCCGTCCGTCCCGGACGTTGAGCTACCAATGGAAAAGGCCCCTATGCCGGGTCTAAATCATGAGGCGAATCCTCCTCCGGGAGATTTAGGATTCCCCATGCAGTTGATCATCGCGACTGGAGAGCCTCCAGCACCCGAAACTTCTTCTTTGCAAGATTCTTCTTTGCAAAATTTGACTCCAGGGGATGAACCCTTGGAGGATCGAAATGGTACCCCTCCCTTGGAAGACCAGGAACTGGCATCCTCGGACGCAGAAGTCGAGATCGCTCTCGTTCCGGTTGTCGCAGCAGCCGGAGTAGGGAGTCCTCCCGCAGCTTTTGCAGTTGCCCCTGACTTCGCGCCCGCTAGCCCTTCTGGCCTGTCCCCGGAGTCGGTGCTCTCATCACCTGCTAGGCCAGCTACTGATAGGCCTTGGAGGAAACCGAAGAAGAAGAAGAAGTGGCGGAAGAGAGCCCAGTAGTTGCCGAGCTATATGCTCATCCTGGCACTAGTGCCCTCTCGGCAGAGTGCCCTAACATCTAAGAGTGATCCTGGCCCCTTGCCCAGAGAAGGTAGCCAGTGTGATCTCTTCCTTTTATTTGTACCTAGCCTAGGCAACCTTAAAGTACAGTACATCAATTTAGTAGCCTTGTTCTTTCCACTTACCACCGAGCCGCAGTAATCATGTAAGTAGCCTAACTAATTTCAGTAATCTTAACTATTGTGAACCGAGCCACGATGCTCGTGACACGCATGGCCTAAGACCTCAGTGAGGCACCCATTTATCATATGAGGCAACCCTCATGAATTAACTAGTAATTTTTAATTGTATTAAACATAAACCATGTTGTAATTTAGTTAGAATATTAACTCTTATGTTGGTGCTACGGTCGGGTTAGGATAGGTTAGGCTAGGGAATATCATAGAATGTACCACTAGGCTAGGTCTAAAACACATCATGATTGTAGGAGGTAGCCTATAATAACCGTGAGCACCTTCTAGTACTGTTAGAATTAGGTTAAGTAGTGATTATAGCTCATATCCTATCTAGGGTTAGGTAGTTCTGTAGCTAGGTAGGCTAACCAGGACTAATCTGCTCAGGGGAAGGAGAGTAACCTACGAGAGGCGAACAGCTTGCTTAGTATAGACCTTCACGCCCGAAAAGGGAGTGAAGGCCCTCTTAAAGGGGGGAGCTTTTATAAATATTTACGCTGTTCGCCCTCGAACATTTAGGGATAGAAATATCAGCCTGACTGAGACCGGGAAAAGACGTTGTCTATATAGGAGCATCTTCAGTTCAAACCTTAACGTCCGTTGGAGAACGGGATAGGGAAGTTAGGCCTTCCACCCTATAGGAAAATTTCCCATATCAGCCTTAAAAATAGGTGGTCCTAAGGTCCTTTTTTCCTTTTTACCTGTCTCTCGTGGCGAATGTTTTAACAGAGCATAGACGCCTAAGGCATGACTGTAGGCCTGTTTTGACCCAGCGCCGGTCAGGGAACTTCAGAGAGAAACTAGCTGCCGTCTCGAGCTGACGTCTAGAAGGTGGCCCTGTCCCCGCCTTTGTCTATTATTTTATTAGTGAATGGTGGAGCAAGAAACACACACCCGAACTTCAGCACGTCCGTTGTAAATGCGCGCCAACGCTTCGTCATTAAGGTATAGTTGTGTGCTGTTCGAACTTCA
>JANJGK010000042.1:19789161-19794161 GCA_039081455.1 Macrobrachium rosenbergii | reverse complement strand
GTAGTTTCCTAGAAATAACAATGATAAATCTGAAGTAAACAATCAACCTAGTTTAACTTTTGGATATATATATATATATATATATATATATATATATATATATATATATATATATATATATATATATATATATATATATATATATATATATATATATATATATATCTGTGTATGTGTGTCGCTTTCTGAATTTACTATATCATATGTGCCAACTTCAAAATAATTATGATTGATGCTATGCTAATCAGAATGTCTTGTGTTATTGCTTTTATTCTTTTCTTTGACATAGAATATTTCTTCCATTTGAAACTTTACTAAATGGTAACACATACTCTAACGTAAATACGATGCATGCCCATCTCTTTTCAGTCTTCATCCTCAAACGTATTTTTTTTTTATGTAAAATATAAAAGTCAAATAATTAAACCGGGAGAGATGGAGGGTCGTCTCTCCCCTTTTCCCTTTCTCATCGCACGGGACAAAGGAAGAGTAAAATAAAGTTGACATACGAAACCCTCTTGCACTGTATTTTTATATCTCTCCCTCATATAATTTTTAGAGCATTTTTGGTCCCAAATGAAGTGACACAACAGTTATCGTTTCTTCTGACGCGGAGGCACAAAAGGGTCCGTAATTACACCTCGCCTCAGGCTCTTGCAGAGTTGTGCTACAACTGCCAACATTCTTTGTTTCCTTTTGTGGCTTTTCGGAATGAAGGAAGGGGAGAACACAAAAAAAAAAACCGAAAGAAGTTTACGAACTGGGAAAAAGGCTTAAAAACAAATGGAAAAACAAAAGATAAAAACCATTACGTTAATTATTCCCAATGAGAGAATAATTTTAGAATTCTGTCCCATTAAAAATGGTTTTATTTCAGTCTTCACACTAATTATTATTATTATTATTATTATTATTATTATTATTATTATTATTATTATCATTATTATTATTATTGCTGTTGCTGTTTTTCTATTTATCACATTTCTTGCCAAATATCTTGCTCATAAGCGTTATTCCGCCTTAGCGATTTGTGTCTGGCTGAAGAATAAGAAAACATTTGAGCTATAAGTTTTGAGTTAAAGTGATATTTTCATTTACCCAGTTACCAGAGGCAGATTAAAAAATCAATGTTGGACAAACAAGACAAGCAATTTTTATTTGAAAATAAAAATTACTAGAGTTACAAAACCTGATAAAGCGTTAACCCCTAATCCATAAATGGACAAAACTATTCGTGAATGAAAAGATTTTCTCATTTACACCGTTACAATACATAACAAAACTCAATTATGAAAAGAAGTTTTATACACTAACAGAATTCTCTTCCTAAGAAACCCTCATTAGATATCACTGCTGAATGCATCCACACAAACTGGAAAACTATTACATCAACCTGATATGGAGTAGACTACGTGAGAATTTGTTTGCTTAATTCTTTTTAGCAAAAGACTTTTTTTTTTTTGCAAATACAAATCAAAATCATTATAATCATGACTATTTCCACCAAGTTTGTGATGTAATATATATATATATATATATATATATATATATATATATATATATATATATATATATATATATATATATATATATATATATATATATATATATATATATATATATATATATAATAAATCACAAAATTAGCGACAATAGTCATGATAATTTTTATTTTGTTTTGTAATTGCTAATAAAAAAGGTCTTTTGCTAAAAAGGATTAAGCAAACAAATTATCGCGTAGTCTGCTCCATATCAGGTTGATGTAATACTTATCAAGTATGTGTGTGTGTATATATATATATATATATATATATATATATATATATATATATATATATATATATATATATATATATATATATATATATATATATATATATACTGTATATATGTGTGCGTGTTTCAGTGTTAGACACGAGGAATAATGTACTTTTTCCAATGCCTTCTGTAAAGTAACTTTGAAGAATAAAAAACTGATTTGGACCTGTAGGCTAAGTTTTAGTTTTCCTTAGTATTTAGATTCTAAAAATTGGAAACCAAATTCTGTTTACGCTTCCTTTGTATTGTCCATTCGCATTCAAGAGACGAATTTACGACACATCAATGATATTAATCTTTCTATAATTCAATGTATCAACTAAAATTCTTAGTAAATAAAAGTGTTTTCACCTCCAGTTAAGAATTCGCATTGAAGTTCTATTTTCACTTAAGACGGAATAATTAAGAAAATCACTAACTTCCTACCCATTTCAAAAATGTATGTCAAGGGTTTTATAAAGTGTGCTTTGAACAGTGACGTCAATAAGTTCCAGGAACATTTAACAGGATATGAGACCTGTTGCTTTTCGGAGCTTCCCACGTTGGTCGATAATGGAAGCAACGTGTCATCAGAAGACTTCCGAGGAATAGACGGTGCTCACTAAAGCAGTAATTACCGTTCACTCTTTTCCATGATGCTTCCTGCTTTTCAATACACCTGTCAGAAGATTGTCAGGGACAGTCATTAACTGGACAGCCAGCCTCCGCCTATCCAACCCCTTTCCTCTCTCTCTCTCTCCCTTCAGTTTTTCTGATATTTTGTTTTCCCTTTTCCTTTGAAATTTGTTTCCTATGACTGATTTTTGTTGCTTTGCTTGTTAAGAATACTTGAAACTAATTCCGTGTGTTTGGTCATTTGTGCTCTTAAGTCTTGAGAGAGCCTTTGAAGAACCTGAGAAGTGGCTGAGAAGAGCGAGTGAGGAGTTCTGGGGTTATAATTAGTCAGGGAAAGTCTTTCAGCATCATATGAGAGACCTAATTAGACTAGATTTTATGAAGAAATGTTCTGTGTGGCACCTCTACTCCGCTTTGCTTCTTTCTTTATGTTTTTACCCATGTTGGGACTTTCTGAACTTCTGTGGAAGATATTTTGGGGAGAATTCTGTGTGTGTGTGTCTCTCTCTCTCTCTCTCTCTCTCTCTCTCTCTCTCTCTCTCTCTCTCTCTCTCTCTGTTTTGGTGTATATTTGCCAATACCTTTTACTCTTCATTTGCCAGTAATCTTTATATCGTCATTAAAATGATATTATTATTATTATTCAGCAGATGAATCCTAATCACATGAAGCCCACAGGGGCCATTGACTTGAAATCCAAGCTTCCAAAGAATATGGTGTTCATTAGGAAGAAGTAAGTGGAAATAAAGGGAAATACAGAAAGAAGAGATGCCACTTATTAAAAAATAAATTAATAAATAGATATAAATATATACAAATGTATTAAAACGCAAGAAGAATAGCATTAGGGTAGTAATGCATTGCATCTTCGCTTGAACTTCTGAAGTTCCAATTCCACGACATCCTCTGGGAGGCTGGTCCACAGTCCAATAGTATGAGGAACAAAGGACCTCTGGAACTGAGAAGTTCGACAGCGAGGCACATTTAACGCATATTGGTGCTGACGTTCAGCGAATCTGGTTGCTCTCGGCATATGAAGGGGGTCAGGGATTAATTGTGAATGAGAAAGATCTCTGTTGAATATATTCTGTTGAAGGAATATTTTCACTTACAAATGCAAATAGATAAGATTGGTTTTTTTTTTCGATCTAACACGTTTCGCTCTCATTGTAAATAATAAAACCTTTAGTATGAAAGCGAGTCCTTTAGCGAACGGCACAACATCAGATACCAGAACTCCAGTTTTCATTCAGTAAAAGCTTGCTTTAGCTCACATCCAAGTTGAACAAACAGATCCTTGTGTTAACAAATCCTTTACCATTAACCGCCCACAACTTGAACGCTCCTGTTTTTTTAAAGCTGCAAGAAACATTTCCTGAGGCAGTCAAAAAGAGGTTATCCCCAGAGGATGTCGTGCAATTGAAACTTCACAAGTTCAAGTGAAGATGCAATGCACTACTAACCTAATACTATTCTTATTGCATTTTAATACATTTTTATCTATTTATTAATTGATTTTTTTAATAAGTGGGATCTTTTCTTTCTGTACTTCCCTTTACTTCCTCTTACTTCTTCCTAATGAACACCATATTCTTTGGAAGCTTCAATTTCAAGTCAGTGGCCCCTGTGGGCTTGTTCCATATGAATAGGTTTCATCTTCTGAATAATAATAATAATAATAATAATAATAATAATAATAATAATAATAATAATAATAATAATACATGAGAAAACCGATAGAACCTCTGATTAGATCCCTGAACCTAATTACCTTCGATAACCTCTTCCGGCCTCTCCCCCGAAAGAGACAGAAGGATCTTCTCCAATGAAAGGACATCATCATTCCACACCCAGTGTCATGCAACAGCTATTTCTCTTGAGAAGAGAAAGGGAAATTTCTTTTTCGATAGGGTGACATAAAAGCCATTAAATGGTATGAATAGTGTGGAACGAACATCAGAACTCTGCAACTAGATATAAATATTGTAGTTGCAAATGGCTTGAAAATAGTTCATTCCTTCCGTATTAGATGGAAGCGGGTAACTGGACGAAAGTTTTACTACCATGAACGTAAAAATGGGCCATGTTCAGTTTGGGAGATGAGGCTATCAATATTACGACAGGACATACAGTAATACTTGTCGAACTCTTATTTCTGTGGAGTATGCAACAGAAACCAGGCTTGAAATTGTTCAGGTTAAGACTGGGGTCTTGTTAACAGCAACAGAGAGTCAGGTTATTTGTTCGATTTTGTTTAAAAAAACAAGAGGAGAATCTGGAATTTTCTCAGTTTGAATACCTAAGAAAAAGGTGTATATCTCCCTGTCTCATGATGTTCGAGCAAATAAGATTAAATGTCAAAGAGAAAAAACCGACGCCTTCCTCTGTCTCTGATAACTGGAATGCAGCACTTGGGTCCAATACTTTCTCTCTCTCTCTCTCTCTCTCTCTCTCTCTCTCTCTCTCTCTCTCTCTCTCTCTCTCTCGTCCTTCCTCTGAGCTCGGTTTTCAGATTATTACTCATTGTTTCCTGATCAGATTATGAAGATAAAAATTTCGACGTAGTA
>JANJGK010000042.1:19774161-19784161 GCA_039081455.1 Macrobrachium rosenbergii | reverse complement strand
GGCGCCAGTGAAGGATTGGGATGTTATTCAGTCTGATGAAGCATGTTTGTCTTGGGAACTTACTGACTTACCTTTTAGAGAAATCTATCTATATGGGGATGTCGTGCAATTGGAACTTCAGAAGTACAAGCGAGGTTGCAATACGTTACGACCCTAATGCTATTTTCCTTACATTTTAATACATTTTTATCTATCTATTAATTTATAGAATCATTATTTTTTTAATAAGTGAGATCTCTTTTTTCTGTATTTCCCTTTACTTCCTCTTACTTCTTCCTAATGAACACTATATTGTTTGAAAGTTTGAATTTCAAGTCAGTGGCCCCTGTGGGCTTATTCCATATGAATAGGTTTCATTTCTATATAATAATAATAATAATAATAATAATAATAATAATAATAATAATAATAATAATAATAATAATAATAATAATACAGAGCAAATACAGACAGACTAAACATAACACGGAAGGATGCGGGGAGAGGGCTACTAAGCATCGAGGACTGCATCAACATCGAGAGCAGAGCACTGCGGCAATATCTGAAAAGCAGTGAAAACGAGTGGCTAAGGAGTCCATGGAAGGAAGGACTGATAAAAGTAGACGAAGACCCAGAGATATACAGAGACAGGAGAATGAAAAACAGAACAGAGGAATGGCACAACAAACCAATGCACGGACAGTACATTAGAGAGACAAAAGAACTGGCCAGCGATGAAACATGGCAATGGCTACAGAGGGGAGAATTCAAGAAGGAAGCAGAAGGGACGCTAACAGCGGACCAAGATCAGGCCCTAAGAACTAGATATGTTCAAAGAACAATAGATAGAAATAGCATCTCACCCATATGCAGGAATTACAATATGAAAGACGAGACCATAAACCACATGGCAAGCGAATGCCCGGCGCTTGCACAGAACAGGTACAAAAGGAGGCATGATTCAGTAGCAAAAGCCCTCCACTAGAGCCTGTGTAAGAAACACCAGCTAGCTTGCAGTAATAAGTGGTACGAATACCAACCTGAGGGAGCGATAGAAAACGATCAGGCAAAGATCCTCTGGGACTATGGTATCAGAACAGATAGGGTGATACGTGCCATTAGACCAGACGTGACGTTGATTGACAAAATCAAGAAAAAAATATCACTCATTGATGTCCCAATACCATGAGACACCAGAGCAGGTGAGAAAGAAAGGGACAAAATTGATAAGTATCGAGACCTGAAGATCGAAATAAGAAGGATATGGAATATGGCAGTGGAAATTGTAGGCTACCCATAATTCTAAGAACACTAGGCACGATCCCAAAATCCCTGAAAAGGAATCTGGTAAAACTAGCTGCCGAAGTACCTCCAGGACTCATGCAGAAGAGTATACTACTAGAAATAGCGCACATAGTGAGGAAAGTGATGTACTCCTAAGGAGGCAGGATGCAACCCGGAACCCCAGACGATAAAAACCACCCAGTCGAATAGGATGACTGTGACAGACAAAATATAATAATAATAATAATAATAATAATAATAATAATAATAATAATAATAATAATAATAATAATAATAATAATAATAATAATAATATGACTCAGAAATAAATTTTTTGAAAATGCAAAAAGAATCCGGAGGATTATCATAAATTAATTACTGAAAACGGAGTTATATTACTCTTAATAACAGAGATGAACACAAGAACGAAATAAATGAAGAAATTACTTTCTACCTCATATCAGGGTGGAACACAGGATCTCTTAAGAGGCAGACAAGGACACCGCCATCCATGCCACAAAGGTATGCAAGAATCTGGAACTCAACTACTTAACCTGGATTTGAAAAGTTACCTGGGCAGGTTAAACTCCTCACACCAACGATTTCTACCAAACTTCCAAATCAACCAGTGACTTAAGTGATAGCATATAATTCGACTTGTCCCTCTGAATGAATGTGAAATATAGAAATGGTCGGTAACGCTCTTGTGTCTCACGTGAGAGGTCCAGGGTTCGCTCCTGATGTCAGGCAGACATCTATTTCCCACGGCAAGCAGTAAAGTAGATGCCACGAACGCAGTGAATGAATACTCCAGCAACTTGGGTGCTTGTAAAGTCTTGTAACTCAAGTTGACCTGAAGCGTGGTGAACTCAAGACTGACTGAAAGTACCCGAAGGGACACGAGGGGATTAGCTGAGCTCTTTTTTCCTCAGGAGAAGTGAGAGAAGAGCCGTGGTAGGAAATGTGTCCTGGGTGATGTGGTGGTCATTTTAACTTTATAATTTCCATTCATCAGTTAAGGAAATGTGGCTTTCCTTGTAATTAGGCCTTGCCTTCATAGCGTTGCTGAATACAAAGATTTTCAAATCATTGCTATCGTTCTCTATAATTTCATGACCAACGTTTTGTGTGATAAGGAAAGAATAAAATAAGATAATAAAACAAATATAGCTTCAAGGAATATAGATCAATAAATAAGCAAAAAGATAAAGACTCGCTTCCGCGCACCGCCTGGAACAGAAGAATCATTACTTCTAGAGAATTTCTTTTCTGGTTTTCCATTTTGTATTAGGATCTCTCTCTCTCTCTCTCTCTCTCTCTCTCTCTCTCTCTCTCTCTCTCTCTCTCTCTCTCTCTCTCTCTCTCTTTTGTATTTGCATAAATCCAGTAAATTTAAGAACTTGTTTAGACGCTGAAAATATTGAAGGAATCAGATGCTTCTCTTTCCTTCCCGTTTACCTCGTTCGGCTTCTGAACGATCCCCTTTAATCGTGCGGCGAAGATTCATATTACTTTTTTCTGTTACCGTCATATGTATATAAGAGAATTTTAACGTTACAATATCCTCGTAGCTAAAGTTGGAGAACGTGAGAATTCACTCACTCGACTTAAAGGTTATTAAGAGGTAATAAAATTATTTAACAAAATACATTCAGCAACCGCTTTTAGCTTTCCATTATTTTGGAATGGTTCGTCACTACTGCCCGATTAGTTTTTTTTTTTTTTTTTTATGTTTCGATGAGATTGTCGGAAAACCAAGGCAGAAGGAAAGGCTTTGGTGGTCATCAGAAGTGGCAATAAATTTAAAAGGAGAAAAAATTATTAATGATTCAAACTCTTATGGTACACAAACAAAAAAAATTAGTAAACATTTTGAAATTACCTACACAATTCATGGTGAAATAACTTTTTCCAGCAATTTTGCGCCTAAAGTTTAAGACATTTATAATTATTGTCACATTACCTTTTTCCACTTATTTCGTCAAAAACATGATAGGTATTTGATTTAAAATCACCAGGGACCTACTTTTAGCAAACGTGCGAACACGTGAAATTTTTAACAATGAAAAATTTACTCACTGACACTCTGGAAACAAGTCGTTCAACATTTACGCGACGATAGATAGATGCAATCCTATTACCTAGGTGTGTTTATCGGATCAGTCTCGTCCAGGAACGCCTGATCCGGTTCCAGTTCATTTGAGGCAGAGGATCCGGTACTTGCATGTTTGAGGGGGCGTTAAAGGTAATATTATCAATAGGTGTTATTGGATTAATACTCTCTCTCTCTCTCTCTCTCTCTCTCTCTCTCTCTCTCTCTCTCTCTCTCTCTCTCTCTCTCTCTCTCTCTCGTGATAAGTGTATAAGAGACATTTTCCTAAGATTGTGAAAGTTGTTCCTCAATTTTTTCTGTTCATGATTTCTCCAGTAATAAATCAGCGGAACTCTTTCCCTAGCTCAGCGTTCCCGTATCCCATGACGTCCGTGATAATTCTCCGGGTGTCATTTCCATCTTAATTGATCCATTTTTACGTATATTCAGGGTTCTTCACATGGCAAATGAAATCGACCCAATTAAACGTGAATGAAGCCCATCACTGAGAATTTCACGAATTGGAACATGACTTTTTTTAACTCTAGAGAAAGTCGGGATGTTTAGGTTTATTTATTAAATAAATATCTGCAGTGATTGCTCTGGAATGAAAACAGCCGAAGGAGAGCCTCAGAATATGATTCAAGCTCTTCCATAAAAAAAAAGAATGTCAAGTGCTTAAATTTGAGACTGGTATCAGTTCATTACATTCATCATCGGTTTATATTTTCTTGCTATAGAAATAAAAGGTTGTGGGAGGGTTGGTTGGTGGTGGTGGGGAGTTAGCTGGGGTGAGATGTGAATGCTTATACAGAAGACCAGAAATCATTTACTATATTTTGAAGACCTCTGACTGACCTGCACTTTTATTGACGAGATAATACTTGATGATAAAATACAGCAGTCTGTATCTGTAACGTATATGAGAATACGTGTGCTAACTGTTTGTACACCGTAACACATATTATTTCCAGAATCATCAATTCAGGTTGAATATCTTGTCTTTCTTTTCTGTTTTTTTTTTTTCCTCTCTACTAGGGCAATGGTAGATGTGGTTCTTCCTTAACAAAAAGTACCCCAGCAAGTTTTAACCTTGTATCCTTTTCCTTTTAAAATCGCTTCTTTAAAGTTTTCTGGCAAAGATTAGTGTGCAAGGCGAATATTCCTCAACTTCCACTGACCTCTTCTGCACTTTTTAACTCTCAACAGCGACAGGAAGCAATACATCCAGGAGAAGTATGTCAAGTACTTTCGTGCAAGAGGGAACTGCGATCTGCCAGGTATGAAAAATTCTCTTTAACGCACTTCGAACCAGTGATGAAGCCTGCAGGGTTCTCTCTCTCTCTCTCTCTCTCTCTCTCTCTCTCTCTCTCTCTCTCTCTCTCTCTCTCTCTCTCTCTCTGGGAAAAAGACTATGATAAAGCAATCATAATTAGCCAAGTTCTGGAAAATCAGTAATCAGCGATCAAGGCGGAGATGGTCGATATAGGCCCTAGGTACAGAACCTACGTTCTACATAAATATATACAGCTCTACTGATAGCAGAATATGCAAGTTGACTGTTTACCTCTGTTCTAATCCTAAAGGCAAAGGTTCGAATACAACTCAGGGAAGATGCACTCCTTTTGATGTAAGTAATTTCTAAGGTTAAAAAAATTATTATCACTAGCGTCATCACCCATCAAGCAAAGGACGCTGGAATAAAAAATCGTTACCATAACTGAATTTCACTCAAGGGTGCAGTAAACAACGCCATCAAGACTCCCATAATCCCTTGCCGTCTCACAACAAGGCTCACTGCACTAAAGAAGTGAGTCACTTTTGTGCGAACTTCTCCATTGTAAAAAAGTTATCCTTTAAGAAATCATTTTAGAAGTACGGGTCTTTCGTCCTACAGGAGATGAATGAAAGGAAATGCAAACAGTCTTTATGTCCACAACAATAATAGAAAACTGTGGAAAGAGGCATTCTGTCTCAACGAAGAGACTGTCTGTCTACACAGCCTTCATCCAAAAGTGGCCATTTAGCAAAGTTACTAAACTTTGTCTTTCAAGGAACTTATCGGATTTGATCATCAAAAAGGCACTTGAAGCTCGCGAGTAATATCAGTCTTCAAAAAAACAAAAAGTTTTTTGGGGAAAACTATACATTATTTTCTCCGCGTTTATTTTTACTAAAGCTAAAATATTTTTTACACGAGAAAAAATTACCCAATACCACAGTTATTCAATATTAAAACATTTCGTAAGTGTTTATTTAGTAATTCTTCTTCATCATTATGTGGTGTCCATTAATAGTTTAGTTTAACCTGATTTGATTTGACTTTGACGTCTCTGCAGACATTCATAATATAATAATCAGTCTGGGCTACAAGGAAAAATAAGGTAATAAAAATGCATGAGAGGATAGTAAGAGACTAACCACATACACACACACACACACACACACACACACACACACACACACACACACACACATATATATATATATATATATATATATATATATATATATATATATATATATATATATATATATATATATATATATATATATATATATATATATATATATGCGCGCACGCGCACACACACACACACCTAAAAAGAAGTTTCCTTCCCTGCCGAACGGTTAAAGCTGGTCTCCCGAGAGCCACAGCCAACACAGGTTTATTTAAGTTTGGATTGAAAGAGAAAAGAAGAGAGACGTCGAATGAACCCAGATCCCTTTCAGCATCAAAACAAGACCTGAAGCTTCCTGGTTTATGTCAATACAAATGAGACAGCGAAACAAAAAGAGAAATTCCCGAGACGCAATGATGAGTTTCATTTTATAGACCGTGCAAGGAAGCCAAAAATTGATCATTTGTTATTTATTTATTTAGTTATTTACATCTTAAAAGGCAAAATTTATTTTATTATCCTCCACTTTTATGTTATCCTTTCAATATTATAGATAACAACAAAAACGAAATAAAGAAATTTGTTTGACCCAGCAATATGGAGGGATCACTACACCTCCTTGTAAACTATTTCTGGGCCAGATTATCTCCCCTGCCCTTCTTTCATTTCCCTCTGAGGAAGGAAGGAGAGCGTAGATAATCCTCTCATGTCCCCTCGCAATCCCTGATAAGCCCTCAGTTCCCCAAGTTACATGATATTAAATAAGGAATGTGACGTTCTTTGCAAGGGTCTGGATTGTAGGTGAATGTAATCACTACTTCCATGGCATCTTCTTTGGTTTCGTCAGAGATCTACTCTATTTCTATAGACAACAGGATCAGCCCAGGACCTCTCAGGCATCAGGTGAGAGAGATGCCAGGTCATTCGGAACATTTTACATTTCGCATGTTATTGTTTCCATCGCAGTACTCAGTGAGGTCATTCGAACTAAACGCTGTCCCATGGCCACTGGAGGGTCGGGTTACTGAATCAGACTCAACGGCTCAAGGTGTTCTACCTGTCCAAGTAACATCTCTGGTGTGTACTGGTTAATCGCTTAGGTTCCGACTTCTGTCATGACCTTTGAGGCCTGGTTGGTGGGGTCCTTGTTTCTCACCTGAGAGGTCCTGGGTTCCGTCCTGAAGTGAAGCAGAAATTTCTTTGTACATTTCAAGCAATTCCGTGTTTGTTTTTTTTTCGGTAATAATGGTCATTTGTGTAGAGCATGAGTGCTTTTTTAGGTCTTCACTCACGATTTTCGTCGGGTTTCTTTCTGCGGTTTCTCAGAAATTATTTCTGGGTCATATACTCCTGGGGTTATATACATGCGTGTATTCCACATCGTTTAAAGACAGTATGATAATTTCCAAGTCCAACATATTTTTAAAGAGAAAGATAAGTAAGCTGGATTTCCTAATATCCACGAGGACCATTTGTCTTTTTGATAAGTGTCATTCTCACTTATTCTGTTCCAAGAGACTACAGTCTGCATCTGTCTTTTCCAGTGTCCAGAAATTTTTCGCACCGCTTATTTAGCAGTGAAGTGATGGAACTGAGGGCTGAGGACGATGCTCACAAATGCCAGGATTACAATTAGTCCTTATCGGAAGTTGTACGGCCTTCTGTCCTAGAAATAAAAAACAAGTGAAAATTGCTCCGAAGTTTCTTCAGCGCAATGGAATTCTCTATACAGAGTATAATGCTGTATGAAACTCTCAGCCACTGTCCATGAAGCTCTCAGCTGCGGCCCATGAAACTTTCAGCCACAGCCTGATGGTGGCCTGCGTAGATGGCACCTATAGTGGCGCCAGACGCACGATCATGGCTAACTTTAACCTTAAATAAAATAAAAACTACGGAGGCTAGAGGGCTGCAATTTGGTATGGTTGATCGATGAACACAATTCATATCACACAGATATAGTAGATATATATATATATATATATATATATATATATATATATATATATATATTTATATTTATATATGTATCTATATACATACACACACATATACATATATATATATATATATATATATATATATATATATATATATATATATATATATATATATATATATATATATATATATATATATATATATATATATATATTTATATTTATATATGTATCTATATACATACACACACATATACATATATATATATATATATATATATATATATATATATATATATATATATATATATATATATATATATATATATATATATATATATATATATATATATATATATATATATATATATATATATATATATATATATATATATACCCCGTTGTAGGCGATCGCCTTTGTGGTTTCTATTTATTTCCCTTGCTAGGGGCCGTTTCGCCTATGTTGCAGGATTTGTTAAGCAAGAATTAAAGCACAATAACATCCTCCATTTTCCTTTTATAGCTTCAAACGGGAGTTTGGGTTTGGGTGGATTGCTATTACTTTTATTTACATTGCTTAGTTTACTATGGGCTTGGTTAATTATTTACATTATATCTACATAATATACTATCAAATAGTGTAACTTATTATTGCATTACTCTGGCATTGTACTTGTAGTTCTTATATTGATCATAAAATTATTAATTTCTTCGTCTGTGGTGTTTGGGCGGGGCTTGTTTTGGCATACATACTTACACACACACATACACACACACACACACACACACACACACACACACACATATATATATATATATATATATATATATATATATATATATATATATATATATATATATATATATATATATATATATATATATATATATATATATACATTACAGTAAGACTAAGAAACAAGGGATTTCACGAAATACCTTCAATTTTCAGTGTAGATGAATCACTGTTTCGCCGTATTTAGTACTAGCCCCTCGGGGATCAAATGTTGCTAATTGAAGTGGTGATTTCACGAATTCTCTGAAAATTTAAAGGATTTCGTGAAATACCTGGTTTCATAATCTTACTGTGACACACACACACACACACACACACACACACACACACACACATATATATATATATATATATATATATATATATATATATATATATATATATATATATATATATATATGTGTGTGTGTGTGTGTGTGTGTGTGTGTGTGTGTGTGTGTGTGTGTGTGTGTGTGTGTGTATTGGCCCAAAGGAAAACAACCATAATTAGCCAAGTTTTAGAAAATCAGCGACCATGGCGGAGATGGGTCGATTTCGGTTCTAAGTACAGAACCTGTACGCGACAGGAATACATTATCCAAACATACAGTATATCTTCTTGAACAGCAGAATGAATAAATTGATTGTATACCTCTGTTGTAATCCCAAAGGCAAAGCTTCAAATACCGAAGTAGACAAATATACATTCAATAATTACTTTTCCCTTTGTTTGTGAGTTATTCCCAAGGTTCAAAATTTGTTATTAGGAGCGTCATCACCCATCAAGCAAAGTGACCCAGAAAGACGCTCGGGAAAGACAGCGACACCATAACTCTGAACTTCATCCCAGGATGAAGAAACCAACGCGATCGCGACTCCATAATCCCTTTCAGCCTCACAAGCAGACTCTCACTGCGGTAGGGAAATGAGTCACTTTTGTATGAAATTCTACACTGCGAAGAGAGGCTCGCTTAAGAAAGCATCTTCAGAGGTACAGGTTTTTCGCTCTGCAGAAGATAATTGAAAGGAAAACCAAACGGTCTTTTTGACTACAACAGTGAAAGAAAAAGGCTTTTTATTTCGACGAAGAGATTGTCTAGACAGCCTTCACTACAAAAGTTTGTAGACGGCTGGTAACTTCCACCACAGTGGTCATTTGGCAACGTTACGTAAACTCGGTCATCAAAGGAACTTTCTCGAATCTGGCCATCAAAGAAGTACTCAAAACTCGCGAGTATAAGTCAGGCTTCAACAAAAGTCCAGAGGGAAAAATTATATATATATTTTTTCTCCATTTCCATCTTTGCTGAAACTAGAATACTTTCTACACCACAAGAAACCGTCTAGTATGGCAGTTACTTAATGTGGCCTTATTTGGCCGTTCTTGTTTATCATAACATGGTACCCCTTAATAGTTTAGTTTAACCTGATTTTATTTGGTTTTCAAATCTATGAATGCGGCCGATGTAGCATCTATGGTTATGAACTCCACTGACAAGTAAGTTGAGCTACAAGGAGGCAATAAGGT
>JANJGK010000042.1:19754247-19769061 GCA_039081455.1 Macrobrachium rosenbergii | reverse complement strand
TGCAATAACGGTGGAATTCACGCTGATTGTTAGAAACGAAAGTAAAAATACAAACTGCTGTATTTTTCAGATGAAGAGATTGGCTCTGAATATAGATATGATTGTTATAAAGATAAGTTTTAAAGAACCGAGAAGGCTGGGGGAAAGGAGTGAAAGTCTGCTCTCTCTCTCTCTCTCTTCTCTCTCTCTCTCTCTCTCTCTCTCTCTCTCTCTCTCTCTCTCTTCGCCCCCTTGTGCCGCCCAAAAGCTCAAGACCTCGGATGAAAGTGAAGGATCGGCCAAACAAAACATCCCTGAGTCAAGTAGTCATGTGGAGGGAAACTTCTGGGATGGGACAAAAGCGTCTTGCTTGAACTTTGCCTCAGGTTCAGTGAGTGGATCAGGAAGTTCCGACGGTTTAGTATATTAAACAACAATGATATTTCCCTGAAAAAGCTAAAATCATCTCTGTATTTATTAGGTTGTGAGGCTTCTTTCATATAGGTAATGTAATACTTTCCAAGATATCTTAAATATTCACTTTTTGTCTGCATTTCCTCCTGCTAAAAGTGATGATAAGATAAAATATGGTCCATTTTCTTCTGCTGCTCTTTCCTTTTGTGGTGTTTTTGTTCGCTCGAAATGTGACATGAAATTTCCTTTTCCTCTTTTCTGGAAGATTTACAAAGTACCGTTTTCTCTCGGTGCCTGTCTCCCTGAAAGAGGATATAGGAAAAAGAAAAAGAGGAAAAGTAATAAAAGCAAATATGAACAATGGTACCAAAAAGGAAGAATATCAAAAGGCTCAGCTAAAGAGGAAGATCCAAAGAAAACGGCAAAATAAATAAGCGCCGAGTGGGAATGGGAGGCGAAGGAAGATGAAAGGAAGCCAAGAGAAAGGTAATCGGTGCTAAGATAACCTGACAGCTACAAAGTATAAGAGAGAGAGAGAGAGAGAGAGAGAGAGAGAGAGAGAGAGAGAGAGAGAGAGAGAGAGAGAATGTGATTCACAAGTCCTTGAAATTAAAGGAAACTTCCTCACGGTAACAATTCAGGCCAAGAATACTGGTCATTTTTATCCCCAGCAGGTCTTGCCGTAGTTGGTCTGGTTGCTAGTTTTCCTTTCTCTCTCTCTCTCTCTCTCTCTCTCTCTCTCTCTCTCTCTCTCTCTCTCTCTCTCTCTCTCTCTCTCTCAAAGGATTTGAAGTAGCTCTTCATATGAAACTCAAAACAATTTTTTTTTACTTATATCTTTTATACAACAGACTTTGGAGGTTTTGGAAGCGTTTATGGTCTGTTTTCATTACTTCGATCTATTTTGTGCATGAATCGGATATCCATAATAATCTAACTTGTTAAATTTATATGAAATATACGCAACATGGAAACGTAGCGTCTGCTATAGAAGTTAATGTCTTTCTTCACGACATGTCACTTCACTAATCATTATTGATAAAATCTCAAGGTATAAAATGGTTTCTCTAATGTGAATATATAATTTCGCATGAATAGAACTCAGCCACATTTAAATACATGCGAAGTTATTACATATGCTGACTGTAGTGAAAGATTTTTTTTCCTGTTTGATTTGTTAACCTCGTTAAAATATGTACACTCATTATACTTGTGTTTTATAGGAACTGCGCTGTTTTAATATGAGAGTAGAAAAAAGTTGAAACAAAATCCAGTTGTAAAATATCTGCGGTAGATACATCGCTTGGTAAGGGAGAATAATTACTCGCTTGTCATTCAACCTGTCTATGGACAGTCAGGCAACTGACTGGAGCTCTGTCTTCCAAGACAAAAGATTTTTGAATGAAGGTTGTGTACATTTATAGCTTATAATTTCCATGAAGCCCAGAATGCAGTTTTATGACGCCATTTCAAATTTATTTTAAATGTTCGGGCACATAATCTCTCTCTCTCTCTCTCTCTCTCTCTCTCTCTCTCTCTCTCTCTCTCTCTCTCTCTCTCTCTCTCTCTCAATACTTCGATGCACAATCAGTCTCGATACATTTATTAGCGTTAATCTTTGCACCAGAAGATTTCTTCCTCCCAAACTGAGTTACTGCGGTTGAAAAGAAGCTTCCAGCGCCTGATACAGCCAACCCTGAATAATCAACCAGGGATGAAACACATCCACACAAGAGGCCTCCCAGTATATCACACCTGCCCTTCTCAATTCAACCTCACCAGAAAAGGCCCCCGCCCCCAACGACTCCCTGCACTGTCACACACAGGACAGCCCCTGCAGAATGTATTTTAGCAACCCGACTACTTCTCTTGTTGGATTATAGGACCAAACGGACACCTAACGAAAGACTTTTCAAAGTTAGAAGTGAAAAAAATATGATTCTTAATTGACTGAATATTTTGGAAAGTGTCCTATCTCTTAACGTATATTTGTACTGAAAATGTATAAACATTCACCTGAGACCCTGAATTTTTGCAATTTTGAGGTTCGAAGGAAAGTGCAGTTACAGAATGAAGATGAAAATGTTTTTGCCCTTCGTCCAGGTGGAAATTCCTTCAAGCCCTTTAGTGCCTCTGCCAGAAAAAAAAGCATTGGACCTTTTAGGGGACTTTTTTTCTTCAAGCAAAATTTCTTATGCGATTCTTTTATATGACGATGAGGGGGGAAGAAGAGTAAAAGTTCCTAAAATGTCTGTAGACACAATGTCAAAACATTGCAGAGGAGAATAAAGCCAGAATGAAGAGGGAGGTGTGATACATGAGGTCTCTTTGGAAAACCTTCATTAAGACAGATGCTAAGGACTAAGGTCCTGAGATCCCAAGGAAAAGGAGGACACATTTGTTTTAAAGGAAACTGGTTCCTCCCTCGGTCATTGTTATTATCATTACTGTGATGTGCTCATCTTCTTGTGGAACAAAAGGAGGCAAAGAACTTTTTATTGAGCTTCACCCAAAAAAAAAAAAAAAATGTGCTTTTGTGAAGAAAATAAAATAATGAGGAAAGTAGAACACATCAAGGTTCAAATGAATTTTTAAAAATGCAAATTAAAGCTTACCAAGCAAACGAAGGGAAAGTGAACTTAATGAAGCACAGCCTCTGGTGAAGGAAGCCCAACGTAAGATGACGTCGGAGGGCCAATGTACATTCTGCAGAGGCTGTCCTGTTACAGTGCTGGGAGTTTTGGGGGGCAAAGGGTTGGGGGGAGGGGTTCTGGTGAGGTTGAATTGAGAAGGGCAGGTGTGAAGTACTGGGAGGCCTCTTGTGTGGATGTGTTTCATCCCTGGTTGATTACTCAGGGTTGGCTGTACCTATGCTGGAAGCTTCCTTTCAACCACAGTAACTCAGTTAGTGAGGAAGAAATTTTCTGGTAACATTAACGCTAATAAATAAACCGAGACTGATTGTGCATCGAAGCATTGAGAGAGAGAGAGAGAGAGAGAGAGAGAGAGAGAGAGAGAGAGAGAGAGAGAGAGAGAGAGATGGTATGCCCTAACATATAAAATAAATTTGAAATGACATCATAAAACTGAATTCAGGGCTTCAGGGAAATTATAAGCTATAAATCTACCCAACCTTCATATCCGAATTTTTTGTCCTATATTTCTGTGAATCTAAGATATTTAGTCACATTCAAATACATGATTTTATTATCATTATTATCGTTATTATGAGCTTAAAATTAAACAGCTTTAAGCGTTTCTCAAGAAGTGGGCTAAAGAGGAGAGAGAGAGAGAGAGAGAGAGAGAGAGAGAGAGAGAGAGAGAGAGAGAGAGAGAGAGAGAGAGAGGCCGCTCTCGGGGTTTGTGCGAGGGGAGTCGGCTTCAAGGAGTGAGGGGAAAAGAGAAGGAAAGTTCTCTCATTATATTTTCATCTTACTCTAAGTTCATTCACACATGGTTCCTCCTTCTTTCATCATTTTCTGGAATGCGCAGCAAAATAAGAAAAAGTGACCAAAATCATTAAGAAATGGAAATGTAACTTACAAAACGATAAAGTATGGAATAAAAATCAACTTTTTTCTTCAATCAACGTGGTATCAACTCATGCTGTGTCCGTATGCGTCCTATGTAATGAGAACTTTGACAATATACCGCCTGTTACCGAATGGAGTAATGTGAGGAGACGATAGAATATTAGTTGGAAACAAAGATTTTCCACCTGGAGTGAATAGTGCCTCGTGAATCGGAAGGATTTGCCTCAAGTTCTGTGGTGATTAGGGTGGGAGTTTGGGAGAGGAGGATATTGTCTGAATGGAATCATTAAAGCTGAACTCCTTGCAAGGAAAAAATAACAGAAATTAATATCTCCTATGATTGTTCTGGCATCTGCCAACCTATGAAAACATTAAATAAAAAGTATGGATTTAGGATTACACTTGAAACCATTAGGTCATATTACTCTACAAATAGTCCGCCTCACTGGTAAAAGACTCCTCTTTGCTCGAAAGGAGAAAAAGACTTATGTAATGTAATTTGTAGTCATGATTTATCAATAGGCGTGAAAAGGGGATTGGTATATGTTCGGTTCGTATTGAAGAAGGAACAAAAATTCCTTCAGAGGAAGATGGCTAAGAGGTGAATGCATTGCAATAAAAAACTACAATAAAATAAGAGTTGTAAAAAGGCTCCTGACTTGAAGTACAAGTTATGAGGAAATCCATTTTTGCTTCTTAGTCATAAGTACAATAATACTAGGCTTTGAATGTGAGTGTACACCACACACACACACACACACACACACACACACACAGTGAGAGAGAGAGAGAGAGAGAGAGAGAGAGAGAGAGGAGAGAGAGAGAGAGAGAGAGAGAGAGAGAGAGAGAGAGAGAGAGAGAGAGAGAGAGAGAGAATCCATCATCCAGCAGAATGCAGAAGTACAAGGAAGAGTAACCACAAAGAACTCTTTCAAAATTTCCCAGACATATTCTAAAATCCCCAAAACGAAACGAAGCATGCATCACCAGTAAAACTGTTAGGAAATAGGAGCAGATGCGCGAATGGATTCAATTTAGTCCAGGATATCACAGATAAAATTTGACCTCTTTATATCGCCTTGAAAGATCTGCCCCGACTCGCAAAACCTGAGAAGTCTTCACCTGTTCCCTCAACCACTTCTCAAGGGCTCAAGCTGCGCTCTGAGGATCTGATAATATTAATTGTCAAAACACAGGCAATTCATTAGACGTATGTCTAGGAAACAGGAAATGTACTTTTGGATCTATTACGCTAAATGCAACCAAACAGTCATTCAAAGGGAAAATATAAGGAGAACGAAAAGAAAAAGATATCTCCCTTTCAGAAATTCTGGTTTTGCCTCTTCCTTATCACCAGATTCTCTACGCCCTGTGTCCTTTATTCTTACGTCCTGGTTAAGTTTCGACGCATTTACGTCTTAATTTTTATTCAGGAAAAAAATTTCATTAGTTTCCAGCCATTATAATGTTGTATGAACCCGACTGTGTAAAGGAATCGTTGCGTTTTTTTCAAAATTACTAAGTTAACAGGTAAACAATACTGAGCTTCTGTTGTCGGTGAAGAATCTTTGTTTTTCCCAAAAGAAACGAGGACTACTTGTGAAGAAAAGATGTGTAAATTATTATTATTATTATTATTATTATTATTATTATTATTATTATTATTATTATTATTATTATTATTATTATTATTATTATCTTCCAGAATACTGCTTTCAACATATCTCCCGTCTTCTCTGTATTCTCAGTAGAACCGAAAGAGGTCTGTTATCTTGTCGAATTCAGTTCCCTCGGAAACTCTCTGCAACGTTTTCTCTGTAAAGCGGGAAAGTTTCCTGGAAACTTTGGAAATGGATGCATCAGGCCGAACCAGATGGGGCGGAAAACACAGACGACCAGTTCATTCAGGCAGTTTGTGAAGTTTCTTAGTCAAATTCAGGGTGAGTAAAATGATTCTCTCCTTCCCTGTCTCTCCTTTTTCTCATATCAGTTACTGCGGCAGATGGATCTCAGCAAAACGGTGTCTTCTCAGAGACACAGATAAGAGGCTTCCTTAAAAAATGTGTTGACTGATACATATACTGTTCAAAGACTTTCTTGAACAATACGATTAAAATTCTCTCTCTCTCTCTCTCTCTCTCTCTCTCTCTCTCTCTCTCTCTCTCTCTCTCTCTCTGTAAAATACAAGGTAGGCCTCAATGGGAATGAAAATGACACTTTACGGATATGAAGGACTGTCACTTTGTATTACAGGAGAGAGAGAGAGAGAGAGAGAGAGAGAGAGAGAGAGAGAGCTCACCACACGAGATTCCAATAACTGAAACACATCTCTGCCTCAAAGAGGAAGATGAAATAAGCCCGAGAGGGATCTCCCCTCATGTCAACACGGCTGAAGAAAGAGGAAGTGTTTTGTCGACGGAATGGCTGTTGACAGACTGGGTGATACTTCAAAGAAACTTCTTCCACTCAGGAAATAGTTCTGGAAGCCTCGGTGCCAAAATCAATTCTTATGATCCCATGTGAAGGCCTAAGGAAAAGTAATAAGCATTTGCTTCACAATAAATCAACAACTGGAAGAGTAAAGGGTATTTGTTTTGTAGTTCAGCATTTGACTTTGCGTCGAAGTATACGAGTATTTTACCCACAAAACATTACATGTAATATGATATGATAAGGCCTTTTTTTCTCTTCATTAGCAATACTTTGGTTGTGGTTTGAAATAATCTTGATTAACTCGCGAATTCAAATACACAAACTATGTGAAATATTAAAATTTTCCCTTTCCGTTACTACTCCATCGTTACCTTGGATTGAAGCATTCCGGTCTTTTAAGACAGTCATACCAGGCTTTCTAGAAAAAAAGAAACGAAAAGAAGAAAACTAGATTACTTAAAAGCAATGTTTTGCTAAAGAAAAAAATATATTTCCATGTCGTCTTGCAAAGCTAAGGAGCAAATTACAAAAAACGCTCTTTGTTTTCTATTCTTCACTAAGGTATTGGATACCGACAAGGGGTCCTTGAAACCAACAATGGAAATAAGGTCTCTGAAGCCCTGAGGTTTTTCTTCTCTTTTCAGTTACAGACGCCTGTCTTTTCTGTTATGTGCACCTGTCGTTTGTGTCATGTGCACCTATCTTTTCTGTTAGGTGCTCTTGTCTTGTATGTGGGGATTACTAACAGGGTGGTAAGCTCCTTTCTCCCAGGCCTTTGACTACCCCTGGGTGCAGGTACTCATTGACATCGGGGATGCCCTGGGGTAGCCGTCGGCGTGATCGAACCCCAGGCTTCTGGAATGCGTGGGAGAGGTGTTGCAACGAAAGGGCCTCCATATTCAGGAACACAGGGTGAGCGCGGTAGTTACAGTAAAGGAGCATTGTATGTGTGCGTGTGCGTGGTATACTTGTATTTTTTTTTACCAAACTGCAAAAATGTGAAGAATATGAACATGTTCTTTATGGTCGCTCTTAATTGTGTATAATGCATATAATGTAACAGGAGGTGCCTAATCAACATCTATTTACATTACAATATTAAGGAATTCTGGCAAAAATGTGCAGAATAATCATCAGCGTTCTTAATTTTATTCCTCAAAGTAAAGAACTTCATGGAAATATTTGCTGAGCTGACATTCCATTGGACATTTCTCTATGGTGTGATTCAGAAAAAAACTACTCGATGTCATTATTAGAAATTTGGTTGAATTTGAAGAGAAGAACACACCGTTGTTGCGCGAAGATGTTTTCCGTTATCTGTAGTTTCTAATTCAGTGTCTTATGCCTCTGCTGTCTTTGAAAGTGTTTGTCGCTGTGTCTCCATGTTGAACCATTTCGACGCTCTGAATTCTTCAGACGCTACTACCTACGGGTTAGGGCACTACTCTGAAGGTCTCCCCATGATCAGAGCGTTCAGGTTGATAGGTCAGGTCTTTCACCGCCCAAACACTATAAAGGGAGAAGGAGAAGGAAGGAGAAAGAAGACTGACAGAGTCAGAGAACAGAGAGGGACGGAGAGAATGGGACAGGATAGATGGACGGGGTGTGCAAGAGGTAACCCATCCAACGGCGATTGATGGGACTTAGTGATTTTCACAGCTCTCTCAAGCACTTAGTTTTTTTTTACAAGACCAAGTTTGGATTTAGCGTATTCAGTCTCGAATCCAGCCGACTCCCATAAGAAGCAGCTGAAACATGGTGGAACAATTATACTTCAACGGGATGATAAAGAAAAACCACAGTACAAGTTTCAGTTAACCTCCTTGAAGAATGAACTGCCATTAAAAAAAAAAAAAGTGTGTTCCTTGTGGAATGAACACACGACACACGACGTTCTCGGTCCACGCCGCCTAGTCGGCCTCTGCCCAGGTTCGGAAGATTTGCGTTTTGTATGATTCATAACGGTAAAACCACGTGCCTCCTCTTTATCAGTCTCCATATTATTTTCTATGATAGTCTCTCTCTGTTTTTTATAATACTTTTTTACTCTCTGTGTAACACACACCATACATACACACACACACACACATTATATATATATATATATATATAATATATATATATATATATATATATATATATATATATATAATATATATATATATATATATATATATATACATATACTCAGTTTTCGAACTAGAGAGAAGAGTTAAAGGGAACAATTCAAGGATTTAAGTATTTATGATTCTAAACAAATACAATGAAATGTCCTCATGAAAGAAATCTGATAAGACCTATACAGGCTGACAAGAGCAAAATTCAGATCATTAACTGCGAAACGATTGCTGGAAATATTTTCGGAAGCAATTGTCGGGGCTGAAGCATCAAAGGAAGATTCGTCTTATTCAAGACATTGTCATGTTTCCTGTCATGAAACAACAACGTCAGGAATAATTAAAGCACTAATAGTAAATAGCGTAGGTAATAAAATAAGAATAAAGTAATATAATAGCATTATAAAAAAAACAGTATTTGTGATATAGTGATGTTAAATGACCGGACTTTACTTCAAGAATTTCCAGCTTCTTGACCTTAGGCAGTCCGAGAAAAACCTTTCATGCGAAATAAAACAGTTGTTTGTCATGTCACGGAAGATGAGAAAATATTTGTTCAGATTACACTTCATTAGTCAGGTTTATTAAGAAGAATAGGAGTGGATAATTATTGGACACTGTATTATTAGCTTAACCAGAATCTAATTACTATTCCGTGGAACGGCTTTCTTCTTTCTTGATGATGTGGTAATTAAGATGATTTAGATTAGGGTTTCATCATTCAAGTCTTTTGGGAAGTCTAGCTCTTGTTTGCTTTTTTAGGAGCATCGGGAAATTATTCTTCGCTTTCTCTGAGGGAAAAATGATTCTGCTCACTCCAACACCTCGTCAACAAAATCTAAATAATTCTTATAAATAAACAATAATCAGATATGGAACAAGACTAAAAGGTCACTCACTCCCACAGAAGTCTTCACAAAAGGAAACCCAGAAGTGAAAGAAGTGGAGAGTCTGAGTGAAGAGGAATATAAATAAACCATGTATGAATGAATGAAGGTACATCACCAAATGGGCAAATACACACAGAGAACGACACTATAGGTTTTAAAAAATCAGCGCCACTAATCCTGTCAGCTGTAAAGTTAAGGGAGTAGAACAGCATAGTAGCGGGCTGTGAAAAGTTCCACCTCAGCAGAATGTGGATGCTGACTCTTGGAGTTTGAGAGCAGAAGTTCATACTGAAGCCGAGCATCCGGAAACATCCAAACTGAAGGACATTCCTGGACATACAGTAACAAAGACGGAGATTTCAGGAAGCTACTGCCAGCCACATCTGGGGCCAGTGTTCCCATAATGGGAAGCCAAATGACCTGGAGCATAGGTACTAATGACACCATCACCTCTGCAACACTGAAAGCCTTAAGAACAATATCCAGTTCTTTGGCAGCATTTGACATAATCTGTGTGTGCTGTGAAAAAGAAAGTTTGAATTCCAAGGAAACACTGAGATTAATCAAGGTTCATAAATATCAAGTATTCTTTTATTCATATAACTTGAATCTACATTCAGCTTTATATCCTGTTCATCGTTCCCACATTTAAGTTATGGCTAAAGCAACTTCATTTCTCGTGTGAGTGAGTAACAGCTTGACTAGCGAAATCTTCATTATTTACCGGCTGGTGCATGATATAGTCTACGCCAACAGTCATGTCACTCGTAGACACCTCAAACAACAGGTGAAAGAGACCATTGATAAGGAATTTGAGCGTAGAGTATTTCAAATAGATTTTAATGTTGCTTTCGATTTAGTAGATCACAAGGCACATATTTATTTATAAACTTCAGAATCTTGAAGTGGGTGGATATGTTCTAGGTTTACTTCAAGATTCCTTACAGATAGGCAGCAACGAGTTGTTGTTGTTGGGATCTTTAGCGAACCAAGACCTATTGTGTCTGGGGTTCCACAGGGTGGTGTTCTTGGTCCATTGTTATTTTTAGTGTATTTTTAGTGTTGTTGACCTGGAAAATAAGAGCGTTTAGTATGCTGATTATGCAGCACTTGTAGGTGAAGTAGTCTCCACTTATCAGAACTGAAGCTCCCCTTAGTCTCAGTCGTGACATGAAGCGCATTAATGAAAGGTGTAGTCGGTGGGGTAAGAGGCTGAACTCCAGTAAAGCGAAAACACTGCTGATTAGCAAATCTCATACAGACTTTCCACTTCATCCTCCCCTCCAAGTGGATGGGACTCTGCTCAATAAGTCTGAAGCTTTAACTATTCTAGGTGTGAAGCAGCCTCCATGAGGATGTCGTGCAGCTGGAACTTCAAAAGTTCAATAGAATATAAAATGCATTATTATCCTAATACTGTACTATTCTCCCTGCATTTTAATATATTTTTATCTTTTTATTAATCTATTAATTTCTTTGTTCTTTTTTAATAAGTGAGATTTCTTCTTACTGTTTTTCCCTTTATTCTTTGGAAGCTTGAATTTCAAGTCAATGAGCTCTGGGCTTGTTCCATATGAAAAGAGTTCATCTTCTAAATAATAATAATAATAATAATAATAATAATAATAATAATAATAATAATAATAATAATAATAATAATAATAATAATAATAATAATAATAACATGAAGGGAGTAGACCTTCTTTCAATCATGTTCTATTAAACAGAGGGCAGCATCAGTAGAACTGATTCTATATGAAGTCTTTTCAATTGTTCTCACTATTCTCTTTTCTTCAGGGCTGATATCTGCTAAGAGTTGGCCGATGTGCATAATCTGGATAAGGAGAAAGGCAATACTTCTGAAAAATTAGAGTCATGTTTTATTCTGGTAGAGTTTCAGGATGTCAGCGTCGCGCTCGAGTGTTAGAGAATTTTTGTAGCGTCGTCGTTGAGTGGTTGAGAGTCTTTGTAGAGGTTTTCTAAGGGCACCAACGTTTCAAACCGTATCTTCGGTCTGTTGTGAAGGCGGGGTGGCCCACAAAGCAAACAAAAAAGACGGGACTCGGCTGAATTGGGGATTCCAGCAACAGTGGCGGAAGAGGAAGCGGACCCCAGTTGAGATGTCATTTAGCCATCAAAAATATTCTCCTAAAATGATTCTACGTGATGAGAAACAGCAGCAAAGTCATTGATTCCAGAAACTAACTACCTTTGGGTCATTTAATTTTGAAAACAAAACTTTGTTGGTGGTGTTGACCTCTAGGGTAAAACCCTCATTCGGGTGTTAGGAAAGAAAATAATGTAACGCTTTTAGGTGTATTGCTGTGTCCCGTCATGTACCATCATTACTGTTATCATCATCACCGTTAATATGTGTTGTGATTGCGCCAGCACGCCAATGATACTTATACTTTGATTTCACTGTCTTGCTAAAGCGTGCTTTATAAGTAATCCTTAATAATAGAAGAATGAACACGCTAATTAGAAAGATTACGTAGCTCCAAGTAAAGAAAGGTAAAAAATCTGAATTCCGGAAGCGCTGTCAAAAGAGCTGCACTAAGAGGGAACGCCAACAACTGAAAGTAGAAAACGGAACCTAATTAATTTGGACAAGTAAGCAAAAAAAAGAACAAAAAAAATCTCAATTCTTAAGAAAGAAAGAAAAAAAGACATCAAAGAAATAAGCGAAAACTTGGATATTTGGTCAGAATCAACATTTAATCTCGCCAGGAAAAATCGCACGATAAACTTTATTGTTTCAGAATTGCCGTAATACCATTACACTCCTTTTCTGTGAAGACTGATTACACCAATTAAGCCATCTTTATTTTCTGAGAGGAAACTTTTCATTGCAGTATTCTTGCATGAATATTAAAGCCAGGATTATATTGGTAATTAAGCCGTATTTTTCCTTCCGGAGAAAGTATTAAAGGGTATCACCGTGCCAATTTCCAAATGTTCAGGTACATAAATATCAAAGATAATTGTTTACTCATATGAACAGCCATTTTCATCCAAAGACTTTAAAGGGACATCGGAAGCACAACAATGCTTTCCTTTATTATTATTATTAACTGAAGTCATTCACAAATGATACCCGAACCAAAGACAGACTTCCCAACTAACAGTATCTTTCATTCAAGTCATCTTGCTTTCAGAGAGAAAGCAGTTTTCCAATAGGGGAAGAGTTTGAATTCGGACGATCTCTCTCTCTCTCTCTCTCTCTCTCTCTCTCTCTCTCTCTCTCTCTCTCTCTCTCTCTCTCTCTCTCTCACACACACACACACACACACACACACAAACAAGAGCTTCATCTGTAGGCACTGCATTTCAGCGCAGATTTCTGATGGGGAAAAATAAAATGAACAAAAGAGCAGCTGGCTAATCTCATTATTTTAAAACAAAGAGCTTTTCTAGACTGCTTTTAAATGCTTCAAAAAGACACAAAAGCAGTATAGAGTTGAAACGCGAACTAATATTCGCATAACAAAACATGCAACAGGAAAATAAGCAGAAACGTCGTTGTGTCCCGCAACCCGATGCAGTCTCAAGAAGAAGAAGAAGAAGAAGAAACAAATAAGTTGGGTCGGCAGCCTCTGACGATTGGACCTCTGTCATGGAAGCCTCAGTAGAGAAGAGGGTCAACAAAAACCACAGGGAATGAGTTCCGATTTTTCCTGTAAATAACATTTCTTTTCTTAAAACATTTTAGAAAGAGCATGAAAGGACGTGATCTCTACTGCATTGAAGTTTATTCTCTTTTCTGCTGAAGAAATAGATTGCTTGTTATGGAAGTAATGTTGATTAGAGAGTTATTCATATACAAAGAGAGAGACAGAGAATTCCAGCAACGTTTGAAGAAATATGGCCAACGAGCTACCGGAAGCGATACATCTAACGTTAGGCTTCGGAATCCTGTCGACTCCATTCAGCCAATGTGCCGTTCCGAAAGTTCATCCGCTGGACTTGTGAGGGACAAATTTCCTTGGTCTGACCAATAATATTAGTAATTCAAGGATAATGTTTTCTTTAATAACTTCTATCCTTCTTCCTCCTCTTCTTCTTTTAATAATAATAATAATAATAATAATAATAATAATAATAATAATAATAATAATAATAATAATTATAATAATAATAATAATAAATTTTAAAGGAATAGTGAAGGGGAAGCCCTGAAGTCACTTCTCTTCTTGCCATCACAACTATCAATTATTCCTTCCACCTTCTCTGAACATTTAATCCAGACTCTTTTCCTCGCCATTTTCTTTTTCGCAAGTGTATACACTCATGAATATTCCTTTGCGGAAACAACAGACATACTTCCAGCAACAGATCCCCTTTCCAAACATATTTCCTTAAGAGAGAGAGAGAGAGAGAGAGAGAGAGAGAGAGAGAGAGAGAGAGAGAGAGAGAGAGAGAGAGAGAGAGAGAGAGAGAAATCTTAACTGAAAACTCCGATCGCCGAAATATTACAAAAAAAAAAAAAAAAAAATACGGCAAGTCTCAGAAAAACAGAGAAGCAATGCTATGCAAATGAGTGTTTATTCTACTTTACAGCACCAAGGAAAAACGAAAAATGAAAATTCTCCTCCGACGAGTGGAACATGTTCTTCATAAATTTGAGTTGAATCCAAATTGTGCCATTATTTGTGATTCTGAATCAAGCGTTCGAATCTCTTCCGGAAGCTGTGATGTTTCAAGTCTTTGATCTGAAATGAATCATTATCTTCTGTGTTCTTAAACCTGGAAGGCAGAGGGCCAACGGGAAACAATTTGGCAGTGTTTTAGCTTAGCTGAGTGAGACGACTGTTCTTGGTCTGTAGGTCATGGAAATTCAAAACCGTCTTTTATTTTTCTTCTGCATCAAGATTCTATGCTATGTCAAAAAGGTAAATCCCGAAGAAAGAGAAGGTGTGACCACACCAAACTAATACTGACCTACAAATCCTGCTCTGAATCCCTCCCCCAAAAAGAAGACTTATGTGTTTTATATAATTTTCATAGTGCTTGCAATATTCGCCTGCTGTAGGCATTAAATAGATAAGGCTACAAAATCAATTATATATATGTATACACACACACACATATACGAGTATATATATATATATATATATATATATATATATATATATATATATATATATATATATATATATATATGTGTGTGTGTGTGTGTGTGTGTGTGTGTGTGTGTGTTTACTCATATCTATCAATCTACTACACACACACACACACACACACACATATATATATATATATATATATATATATATATATATATATATATACTTATGTGTGTGCGTTTTATAGATATAGAGAGAGATAGAGAAATCACTGAAATTTTTTAGGCAGAAAAATTTTCTAGCAAGAAATGGGAACACTCTTTAGAAAGTACTGTACATAAATAAAATCAGGAAGATGATTGACGCTGATGTTGAGGATTGT
>JANJGK010000042.1:19681747-19749247 GCA_039081455.1 Macrobrachium rosenbergii | reverse complement strand
ATATATATATATATATATATATATATATATATTCCCAATTCTGGTCAATGTTTGGACGGAAGCTTCCGACTCATCAGAACTCAGAAATATTCGAAACGAATCTAAAAACAAATTTGCACGCGACGTACGTTGGTCAGTAATTGGTAACTGCAGCAAAAGCTATTCAATTTGAAGGTTGTTTCAGTAATTCTTCGGGTAGTTATTCACGCTATATACGAGTACTAAATTCTACTAATGACATATGACGGTAATTTTAAGTGATTAAACTGAAACCTAAATAAACAAACAGATGCCTTGTGGGAAATTTCTCCTTTTCTTGTAATTTCTGTCACGTTTTCCAAGTTGTTCCCGCTTCCAGCATCTTGCCAATTTCTCTCCGAAGTCGAACTCTGCTTATTTCTCCTTAAAGAGTTCTTGTTAAATGGTCTCAGAATATGACCTTAATGAATAAATTGCAACATTACTCTCTTCGATAGACTTAGATTAACTTCAGTTTGAGGGCAAGAACAAACCCTCAGAGGTTGGAACTTTCAATTAAAGTATAAAAATTAACTTTTTTTGTCGGTGTACGCCGCATATTCGGGACTCTCATTGCAAGTAAAAGGCATTCTTTAAAACTTAATAGCGTCTAATTCCTTCCGACTTTTAAGGAATAAATTTCTCTCTCTCTCTCTCTCTCTCTCTCTCTCTCTCTCTCTCTCTCTCTCTCTCTCTGGGATAGCCGTACAGCAATCTTCCTAGTGCTAATTACCTCTTGTCGCGCTCCTTGAGCGTCTTAATGAGGGAGGAAGAAAGGCTCTTTATCATAAACCTTTCAATGAGTAATCATTCATTGAGTGATTCATTTTGACATTCCAATATTTTTAAGTTTATTGAATTATCGAGATATGCGTTCGTGCATGTACAAGTATATGTGCATGTGCAGAATGAAAGTCTATACATCTGCGTACTCTTAAATTCCAGTGTTTATTCTAATGTCAAAATAGTGCGCCTTATAAAGAAAAAAATTGTACATTCAATGCCCTGCTGCCTACGATGGCCCATCAGGATATCCTATTCATAACACAAACCCTGACAAGAAGTTTATACAGTAGCTTTCCCATCAGCTCCCGGCCGAGCAACAGGGAAGACAGAACCGTTGAATTTCAGAATGAGAAGAACAATGTCTGTCGGGGAAGATCTTTGTTATGGCCGACGTGCCAAATGGAATACATGACCGGGGCTGATTTGCATCGCCACTTGAGAGAGAGAGAGAGAGAGAGAGAGAGAGAGAGAGAGAGAGAGAGAGAGAGAGAGAGAGAGAGAGATTGGATCAACACGTGGGACCGAACAGGAACAGGTTGCAAAGGAGACAACAGGCCTCCGTTTCACTTATCTGGTTTGGAATAACGACCTCCCTTTCCTTTGTGAGGCACTTAGTAATAACTGTGAGTGAATATAGAAATTAGACCAAAGCTCAAGCACTGGGACCTATGAGTTCATGCAGCGCTGAAACGGAAATTGACAGTAAAAGGTTTGAAAGGTCTAACAGGAGGAAAATCTCGCAGTTGCACTATGAATCAATTGGTAGGAAAGGTGGAAAGTAAGACGGAAGAAAGAGAATGTGAAAGGCGGTACAGTAAAAGGAACGAAAGAGGCTGCAGCTAGGGGCCGAAGGCACGCTGCAAAGAATTTAAGTAATGCCTTCAGTGCACCGCTTGAGGTGGACTGCCAGCACTACCCTTCGACGGGGCCTTATACTTGGGGTACAATAATCTGTTCAGTTAAAAATGATGTAAATGTTCCTGCTGTTACATTAGGATGATGTGTTTTTTTTAATACACATTTAATTGCCAGTAGTTTAATTCTCATATATTTTGTATGCATTTTCCTTAGTGCGAAGACAATGAGGAAATATGGAAATGAAAGATCGAATGCCTGAAATTCGGGAGATTTCATGCAAGATCTTTCTACTAATTATTCAACTGGAAAGTTGGCTCTGTTAAACGACTTCCCAGCTACAAACTTTATTCAGAGGAGTAGGTAAATGATTTTCTTATACATAAATATATATATATATATATATATATATATATATATATATATATATATATATATATATATATATATATATATATATATATATATATATATATATATATATAATGAGTGTAAGTGTGTGTATACGTATATCACAGGATCCTTTTCTTACACATTTGATCAAAATCTGCAGTGACAACTGAATGCTGCAGCTCGTATATGCAAAGATAATGCAAGTCTGGAAGCTTAAAAGCGGTCTCCTGTGATCCAGTTAATGGACACCAGCTCTTGTTTGGAAGGGAAGCTTCTCCTTCTGGAAGCCTGACGAGGTTTTCTGAGGTTCGTGTGATCTGCACTGGCAAGATGGAAGGAGAGTGATGTCGTCCATGGAGAGAGAGAGAGAGAGAGAGAGAGAGAGAGAGAGAGAGAGAGAGAACTGAGTGTAGCCATTCGTTTACCCTATTGTTAAGAGGGAGTAAAAATAATACCGTAATTTTCACCAACTGCACAGATGGAACTTCAAGTTAAATATGAGTCCTTCGTGCTGTAGTCCGATGCAACAGTTGTGCTGAGGAAGATATTGTTTGAGAACTGATATTGCTGTTATGCAAAAGGGCTCTCTTGGGAAATATGAAATGCTACAGGTCATGGGTTTAGGCAAACAGCGAATTGAATAAACGAATAATAACGTTGTGGTTCGGGATGATGGCCTGTGGCATTTCATATTTCCCAAGAGAGCCCTTTTGCACAGCAACAATATCAGTTCTCAAACAATATCTTCCTCAGCGCAACAGGAGGCACAACAGAAACACAACACATCATCGCCTCCATTCTCCAAGCTGGGAATCAACATCGAAATATACAGTTCACCTTTCTTGTGGTTCATCATAAGCATTATTATTATCAGTATTATTATTAATTTTTTTTCTAGCTCAGTCATCCTATTCGATTAGGTGGTATTTATAGTGCTGGGTTCCGGGTTGCATCCTGCCTCCTTAGGGGTCCACCACTCTTCTCACTTTATGCGCTGTTTCTAATAGCACGCTCTTATGCAGGAGTCCTGGAGCTACTTCGGCATTTAGTTTTTTCCCGTTTCCTTTACAGGGACCTTGTAATCGTGCCTAGTGTTCCTATGATTATGAGTACAATTTCCACTGGCATATTCCATATCCTTCTTATTTCTAATTTCAGGTTTTGATACTTATCAATTTTTTCTCTTTCTTTCTCATCTACTCTGGTGTCCCCATGGTATTGTGACATCAATGACTGATATTTTCTTCTTGAATTTGTCAATCCTTGTCAAGTCTAGTCTATTGGCACGCATCATCCTATCTGTTCTGATACCATAGTCCCAGAGGATCTTTCCCTGATCGTTTTCTATCACTCCCTCAGGTTGGTGTTCGTACCACTTATTACTGCAAGCAAGCTGGTGTTTCTTACACAGGCTCCAGTGGAG
Source organism: Macrobrachium rosenbergii (assembly GCA_039081455.1). Taxonomy (NCBI): domain Eukaryota; kingdom Metazoa; phylum Arthropoda; class Malacostraca; order Decapoda; family Palaemonidae; genus Macrobrachium; species Macrobrachium rosenbergii. The sequence goes on along the minus strand of JANJGK010000042.1, from coordinate 19,745,772 downwards.
GGCTTTTGCTACTGAATCATGCCTCCTCTTGTACTGGCTTGCTATGTGGTTTATGGTCTCGTCTTTCATATTGCACTTCCTGCATATGGGTGGGATGTTATTACCATCTATTGTTCTTTGGACACATCTGGTTCTTAGGGCCTCATCTTGTGCCGCTGGTAGCATTCCTTCTGTTTCCTTCTTCGGTTCTCCCCTCTGTAGCAATTGCCATGTTTCTTTAGTCTGTCTCAAACACTGTCAGTGCATTGGTTTGCTGTGTCATTCCCCTGTTCTGTTTTACATTCTCCTGTCTCTGTATATTTCTGGGTCTTCGTCTACTTTTATCAGTCCCATGCACTCCTTAGCCACGCGTCCTTCACTGGTTTTAAGATATTGCTCCAGTGTTCTGCTCTCGATGTTGACGCAATCCTCTATGCTTAGTAGCCCTCTCCCCCCTTCCTTTCATGTTATGTATAGTCTGTCTGTATTTGCTCTTGGCTGTAGTGCTTTGTGTGCTGTCATTTGTTTCTAGTTTTTTAGTCTATGCTGTGGAGTTCAGCCTTCGTCCACTCGACTTCTCCCGCACTGTATCTGATTACTGATACTGCCCACGTGTTTATGGCTTTCATCATGTTTCCGGTGTTGAGTTTTGACTTGAGATCGCCTTAAGTCTCTGCATATATTCTTGCCTGGTCGTATCCTTCACGTCTTGGTGTTTTATATCCTCTCCTTCTATTATTCCCAGGTATTTGTATTCTGTCTCGTCTTTGTGTTTGATGTTATTCCCGTCGGGTAGCTTTACCCCTTCAGTCCTTGTCACTTTGCCTTTTTGTATGTTGACCAAGGCGCATTTTTCTATTCCAAACTCCATCCTGATGTCCCCAGATACAATCCTTACAGACTGGAAATAAAGCCGTTGTTGTCTAAAATATTGGAGTCCATTCTCCTTTTGTAGATGGAATCGACTGCGGTGTCCGTAGGAACGCCTCAGCTTGGCACCAAACTGAATTGACTGTTCAGTCTTTGACCGCATTCGGACGTTGAACTGAGAGAGAGAGAGAGAGAGAGAGAGAGAGAGAGAGAGAGAGAGAGAGAGAGAGAGAGAGAGAAGGAGGGAGGGGGGGGATTAGATAAGCAATAATACTGAAAGAGGTTAGGACTGTAAAACTATGATGACAAAGTTACATATGTTTCGTTTATTAGAAGAAAAGACGAGACAAATTTCTTTTTTCGGAAATCCATTGCGTTTAATGACTGATAAAGGAAGGCAAGTGCGCAGTGTATTCACAGCTCAACTGTTGCCGCTTGCATTGAAGCATTAGAGTGTTGTACATTGGCTATCTAATGGAGAGCCTCTTCAGAGGAGAAGAAGGGGGTCTTCATAACCTGGAAGGTCCCTCCGGCTCAGACACAGCGTCCCAGTGGATGAAGAAGAGGCTCTCCGGGTTTTTCCTTTCGACTTGGAGCAGTTCTAGACATGAATGTCGTTTATCCCTGAACGTTTTTCTTCAACTTGCGTGTGTTACTTCAAAACTTACGTAGATTTTTCGAGTGATTTATATAACTATCTTAAACCTTTCCATAAGTATCGCAATTGTCAAGTGAGCGTTCTTGTTATAATGGAGTTTCTGTGAAGCAAGACAGTTTCGTTAAATGTAGTCAGGTATATATTTAAATATACATATATATATATACTACACACACACACACACACACACACCACACACACACACACACACATATATATATATATATATATATATATATATATATTATATATATATATATATATATATATATATATATATATATATATATATATATATATATATATATATATATATATATATATATATATATATATATATATATATATATATATATATATATATATATATATTATTTTTCACCTGTGGTAATGTGTGATAAATGAATCACGTACAAAAGTGATAATAATCATATATATATATATATATATATATATATATATATATATATATATATATATATATATATATATATATATATATATATATATATATATATATATATATATATATATACATGCATATATATATACAAATATATACTTTATATATATTGTTACGTGTAGGGGTCTTGGCTGATCATTTATTTTTCAATTTACGTAGTTTTCACGGCCCTGCAAACCAAGATTACACGTAACCTGCCACTTGAAGCCAAAAGTTAACCTCAAAGACAGTCGTTAATTAGCCAAAGGTCACCAGTTAAGGGTAATTAACCTTAACAAAGTATATTCAAGGAATAAAGACTTTATAATAAACGTCCTCCAACTGCGGACTCATACAAGAATCTCTACTCGTTAAGATGACTTTAGATTTCAAACGCAACGGTTCCTCCAAACATTCGGACGCTAGGCATAAAAAAAGCATCGAGACTTAACCTGATATGCTTACCATAAATCCTAGGTATTTTACTGGAATAACGGGGTTGAAGCTAACAATATAATAATTTGGCATAATCTAGACTTCGTAAACACATATACCGTAAGTGGTGGATGAAGGAGGAAACAAAGGAAATGCGAAATACAGAAAAAAAAATAAAAGAATGGGCGAAGTTTTGAACAAAGAGCGACTTTACCTTAGGACGAACGTTGGTGCGCACCAACGACCGACGAGGAGTCCTTGCAATTGCTTCTTCACTTCACTAATAGAATAATAGACAAAGAAAGGGGGAAGAGGTCCAACCGGATGTGTTGTCTCTTCGAAAGCTTGGTTCTCTCTCTGAAGTTCCCTGACCGGCCTAGGTCAAAAACAGTCACCCCAGGCGTCCGCGTTCTTGTTAAAAACATTCGCCAAGAGACAGGTAGAAAGGAAAAAGGGGCCTTAGGACCACCTATTTTTAAGGTTGATATGGGAATTTACCTATAGGGGAAAAATGGCTAAATGCTACCTATCCTTTTCAACGGACGTTAAAGTTTGAACTGAAGACGCTCCTAATCTAGACAACGTCTTTTCCCAGTCTCGGTCAGGCTGATATTATTTACAATCAAAAGTTACGAGGGCGAACAGCAGTAATATTTGTAAAAAGAAAAAAAAAAAAAAATATATATATATATAATATATATATATATATATATATATATATATATATGTGTGTGTGTGTGTGTGTGTGTGTGTGTGTGTGCATGTGTGTGGGTATATGTGGGTGTATGTGTGCACCCATATTTGCCAGAGAAGATTTGTCTGCAGATACCCCATGTCCTGTTATTATCTTGTTTGATGGGTCTGAAACTTTCCAAATATCAGCATGTTTTGAGACATCATAGGCCTGTTTAGCTTTGCTCCTGACATATGCTGGACGGATTGACCTTCGTCTCCTTTCAACAATTCTTCAGAAACATGAATGACTCATCCGTCCTATTACAGATTATTGCCTTGGCAGCCTCCTCTCACACTTCCAAGGAGAGTTGAAGCCAAGGTTCTTTCTCAGATGGGTGACCCAGCTCTTACATCAAACCTGGGATCAATTCAGCTCCGTCGAAAAGTAAACGCTCAGTATCACTTCTTCATACGATGTTGCTTTGGACAGTGCTCTCCAAAAGCTCTCGAGCGCTTGCCATCTCTACTTTTGCTCTCGACATCGGTGTTGACGTCAGGGTTACGATCCCTTGGAGAGACGCTCTGTGGAAGTTGCTTACTTGATTCCCTAACAGTCTAATTATTCCTACATGACATTCACTTCCGGACTGCTGGGTTCTCTCCCTCCCTCTGTGTTTGCATGTAAAGTTTCTGTAACAAGATTAGTCATCAATAAACTTCCTCTTTCGTCTTTTAGTCCAGTGATATAGGCTGCATCACTTCAACCAACCTTTTACATCATGATCTATGAACAACAGTCTTAACTGGAAAATGTAGTTGTTTCTATTTTCCCTGTACTTTCGAAAGAAATGATGAAACCACCAGAATAGACACTGAAAATACTGAAGGGGGAAAGATCATGAGAGCTATTGACATAAGTACAGCACAATCTAATTGAAATCGGGGACTAGTTCCTTGAATCAAATTTCTTGAACATTTGATTGAAAGGATGTTTAAGATTCCAACTATATCGAACAAATCCACCAGGGTTTGATTTCGCAATATAAGTCTTAGATAATATGTATTATACACCATGTCTCCATACTGACAGTCGTGTGCAGAAAGTATTCGGAGCTTTAAATGTGATAAGTTTTATAGTTAGGAAAAAAAAGTCGCTCATTCACAAAGAGGAAGAAAAGAGAAATATGAACACTCGAGGACGAAATCAGTGAACTTTATTTATATCCTGTCGCCACAATGCCGAAGACAACTTTTCTGCCGGACGCTGAGAGCCTAAAACCCGCTTCAGTCAAATACTCTGGCTGAAAAGGATTCCTCTCCGCAAAGGACGTTTTGGTTTGCTTGTCCAAGTATTTGATTGATGAAGGATATTCGGGGATTACGTCTAGAGAAAGCAGTCCATCAAATTGCAACTTGCTCAGAATATTTACGGTTGATCTTTCAACACCCAGAAAATATCGTTGCATATAAACTGAGTAACAAGTATTACTTCAAAAAAATGCTCTGTTATGAAGAAAATAAGAAATGATTTAGACACTACAAAATAGAGAATTATATATATATATATATATATATATATATATATATATATATATATATATATATATATATATATATATATATATATATATATATATATATATATATATATATATATATATATATATATATATATACAATCATGAAGCTACAAATGTCGCTTAATATCAAATTCACGCTACCTCGGGAATATCCCCGATGGGGAATTATCACCACAGGAGAATTTATAAGTGATAAATGGACTGGTCCTGCCGAGTCTCGAACCTACGGCACAGATACTTATCTAGCGACACCAGTCGACGTTCTACCCACTGACAGTGTAGCTTCATGATTGTATATAAATCACGGTGTGATAAAAAATTTCATATATATATATATTGTTAAGAATATCCATTCCCCCCTCCTATTTAGCTCCTATCTAGCTAACTTATTTAGAGGATATATTTCCCGTTAGCTTATAGCTGGTGAGAATATGGCGGAACTCCGTTGTTTTCACACATAGGGACAGAGGACGCTCGCTTTACCAGCCTACAAGAAATGCCCACACCGGGTAAGACAATGAGCCTCCCTCTTAAAACCCCCCTTGCTACAAGAACACACCTAGATCCCCCCCCCCCCTTAAAGCTCGTACGATGCGGGAACAATACTCACAACCCCGTCTCCCCCATCACCTGAGTGGGAGTAGCATTTAGCGTTTAGGAAGCCCTATAGGCGTATCAAAATTAGGGGATGCGGTAGGATTTTATTCTGTCAGGCCTTAGCCCTAAGGTCTCCTTTCCTCTGTGATTTTGCTGGCCCTTCTGACATGCTTGCAGGTACGCTGGCCAGAACCAAGATAACCCCCCCCCCCCGCAATGCCAAATGCGCTCTGCTTTTCAAAGCAGAGAGAGAGAGTCTCTACTGATTTCGTCCGGAGCGGACGCTTCTTCCATCTCCGCTGGTGTGGCGATCGCCGACTACAGCCCATCCAATTTCAGGCGCCTATGACCATCTTAAAAGGTTCGTACGTTGCGAGTTGTCAATTGCCAGCCCTGTCCCTTGTACTTAACTCTTTAATTTCCATTTCTTTTAAACTTTTAACCTATTCCTCCACGAAACAATCTTCCCTTTGTCACAATCTTGCCTGTATCCCCTGCCTTGCCATTTACGTACTTCGAATTCGAGTAAAGATCCCGATATAAGAATCATTTATCCCTCCACCAGTGCAATCTAAGGGCTATTTAAGATTTAAGTTAAGTGAACCCGCGTTAGTTAACTTTGGGCGCGTATAATTATGTATTCATCGTTAACGCACACGCAGCTCCAATCCGCAGATCATATTTACGGGCTTTCATCAAAAGCACCTTCTAGGATACGTTATGTGTTGTATTTAAGAACGTATCTCCCGTAATCTGTAGGGAGACTCCATTTCCCTTAGTTTGAGCAGGGCTAACAAAACATCTCTTTCAGGAGGAGACGAGATACACGTGGTGCGGTCGCAATCCTGCTTCGATACCTCTCTTGCCACCCCCAAATTTAAGCCATGCCTGGTTGTAGTCAGAGAAGTGTCCGTTGTTGCCAACTGATCGTATGAAGTATTTCCTCCATCCTGGAACACCATCATAGACATTACTTTCCACGTAATCAGGGCAAACTGAATGTAATAATTACCATTGAACTGATTATTGCAGACTGAATGCAGTTATTATCATTGAACTGATTATTGCAGATTGGCCCCATTTTTATCCACTTGCCTGTTGCCAATGCTTGTCATTATTGTTACTGTGCCCTATCATAAATCTGTCCCTCAGTGATTATGTCGTATGGTGTCTAACTGTTGATTTGCTACTGTTAATTTGCTAAGTTCTATAAATAAATCACTGTAGATTGGCAAACGAATTCTAAATTCCAATAAGGCGACCTTCCACCTTAAATTATAACTCCAAGAAAATTCTGAGGTAAGTCTTCACTTAATCCCCTTTTGTTTACAAACTGGACTCCCTTGGATTTTGTGGCAGCATCAATTATAATTTTGTGTGTAAATTCTCATCTCCCCAGTCCAGTCTGTAACAATATATATATATATATATATATATATATATATATATATATATATATATATATATATATATATATATATATATATATATATATATATATATATATATATATATATATATATATATATATATATATATATATATATATATATGTTACGATCTCGCCTTTCGAGATCGACAGGTTCTTTAAAATAAACAAGCAATTGGGCTGTTATGACTGACGAGAGGTGACAAACAAAGGAGGGAGGAGCAGAACAAAACCAAAAAGTTACCTTAATATTAGTTTATTTACAATATTTACAAGTGAGTCAGGTCCAGGAGAGAAAAATACTTAAATGACCAAATCAAGAAACTAACAAGACAGCAACATAAAATTCACATTATTAAATTCAAAAGAATCATAACAATACACAGGCAGCAGAATATCATAAATAACACTAGCAACAGTAGATAAAAAAACAAACAGCATAAACATTAAAACTGCAGGACAACTAAACAGAGCTGATACAGCAACCATCACGTCCTCAGACACAGTTCCACAAGACTGGACTCCCACGACAGAGTCAATACGACAACCATCGCGTCCAAAAGAATGCTCTCCGCTGATCTGCTGCCGTGACCTGCTGCTGTCCTGGACCTGACTGGCGAAGTCTGACACCATCCACCACACGTCAACTCGCCAACAAGAAAAACAAGAAAACAAAAGGAGGCAACAATCCACCAAGGGAACAATCGACAAACGATTGTTCCTAACAATATATATATATATATATATATATATATATATATATATATATATATATATATATATATATATATATATATATATATATATATATATATATATATATATATGTGTGTGTGTGTGTGTGTGTGTGTGTGTGTGTACACACACACACACACACACACACATATATATATATATATATATATATATATATATATATATATATATATATATATATATATATATATATATATATATATATATATATATATATATATATATATATATATATATATATATATATATATATATATATATATATATATATATATATATATATATATATATATTTATATATAAATATATATATATATATATATATATATATATATATATATATATATATATATATATATATATATATATATATATATATATATATATATATATATATATATATATATATATATATATATGTGTGTGTGTGTGTGTGTGTGTGTGTGTGTGTGTGTACGTACGTGTGTGTGTGAATTGAACTGAATTGAATTGAATATAGAATTTAGGCCAAAGGCCAAGCACTGGGACCTATGAGGTCATTCAGCGCTGAAACGGAAATTGACAGTAAAAGGTGTGAAAGGTGTAACAGGAGGAAACCTCAAAGCAGTTGCACTATGAATCAATGGTTAGGAGAAGCTGGAAAGTAAGATGGAAGAAGTAGTATATGAACGCAGGTACCGAAAATGTAACGAAAAGGGTTGCAGTTGGGGCCAAAGGCACGCTGCAAAGAACCTTAAACAAGGCTACAGTGCACCGCATGAGGTTCACTGATGGCACTAACCGGCCGCCCCCCCCCCCCCACCCTTCCTGCGGTGATATATGAGCGTGTGTGTGTGTGTTTGCGCATTCATGTATGAGCAGTGAGCTACATAACTAATGTAATAAAGGAATATGATATAGGATTTCTTTACCAAATAAATCTACATAAGAAGCAAAAGAATAAGGCATGCGAAAAAGAAACTGTTCAGGACTGACTGTTGAGTTCAAGAGAGAGAGAGAGAGAGTTTGCAGAACCTACTGTAGATATTCAATGGAGGGCAACAGGTCGAGGTCAACAGGAGACGGGAAAACCAAGGATCCTTCCTCTTTTTCCTTTCGGGAGAAACAAATTGTTTGTTCTGCAGAAAGGGAAAGAAATTGCGCAATGGAGTCGATGATGTTTTCGACAAACAATTTTTTTATTTCCTTGCTCTCAAAATTTATTTTAATCTCCTTTGTTTGAAAAAAAAAAAAAAAACAGAAGACAGTTTTACTTTCCGTCCAGAAATATGTCTTCCTTTTCCATAAATCCCCAGAATACCCAAATATCCAATAGATATCAGTCCACGGTTTCAAAAGAACATCTGCCCAAATGAAACAAAGTACAAGTTGACTGCCTCCATCGTTCCCATGGTCCGTCAGAACATCAAAATACTTACTGTATAAATAACACCCTTTCCATTGTTTTCCTCGGTATTATGAGGCTGGGAAAATTCACTGCAATGTCTTCCCAAAGGCAAAGTTGACGTCGAAACTAATATTCCCACCCCATGCGATGTAACATCCATTCTGAGTAAATATTCCGTGTAGAGTTTGTCAACTCACATAGAATAGTCAAGATAAGCTTTCCGTAATAAAACAAACTTTCCAAGTCCTTGATCCCTTTGTCCTCAGGAAACCTTGAATACTCGTGCCTTCTTCGTCCTCTCAAGAAGTAGAACTTGTCCATACAATTAAGGCATAAGCGTCTTCCGAGACGAAGGACAGACTTTCTGACGTATTTTTCAAGATAATTAGCCTGGAGGCAAAGGAAAAGCCACGTATGAACTCCTTGGAAGATGAGAAAAACTGACAGAACAGCTCAAACAAATGAAAAATTTCATCAGCGTGTGAGTAAATGGACACAAATTCCCAACGACCATTTCAGAAGTCAAAGTGAACAAGTCAAAAATGAGCCGAAGTTTCTTCGGCGCAATCGATTTTTCTGTACAGCCGCTACAGCGCATAATCAAGGCCACCGAAAAAAGATATATTTTTTCGGTGGTCTCGGTATAATGCTGTATGAGCCGCAGCCCATGAAACTTTAACCACAGCCAGGTGGTGGCCTATCCTATATCGTTGCCATAAGCAAGATTATGGCTAACTTTAACCTTAAATAAAATCAAAACTACTGATGCTAGAGGGCTGCAGTTTGGTATGCATGATGATTGGAGGGTGGCTGATCAAGATACCAATTTGCAACCCCCTAGCCTCAGTAGTTTTTAAGATCTGAGGGCGGACAGAAATGCGGACAGAAAAAGTGCGGACGGACAGACAAAGCCGGCACAATAGTTTTCTTTTACAGAAAACTAAAATGAATCATTTCAGTGGCCTTCCCAATTCTTTCATTGTGTTGTCTGCTCATAATATAACATACCATAACATTATTATACAAAAGAATTATATCGTAAACTGCCTCCAGTTTGTTGGCTTACTAACTTATAAGAGAGAGAGAGAGAGAGAGAGAGAGAGAGAGAGAGAGAGAGAGAGAGAGAGAGAGAGAGAGAGAGAGAGAGAATATGCCTAACTATAAACTCGAGTTTGAACTTAGTTTGCACTTCCCTGACTTATTGGAAAGTTCCTGCAAATGAGTTTGGTGTGGACAGTGCACCGTTCGTCATAAAATCAGACATCCCATAAGAGAGGAAAGTGTAACGCATTCATTAATCATTATGACTGATAAAGTAGTAACTTTACCTTAAATTATTATTTTTCCATTTTGCTGATGGAAATGAAATATGTATTTGTCGCATCTGAATTGCCTAAATGATGATACTTACTGAACTTTATCGTAATGACAATAAACAATAGTCTTCGTGAGGTTTTCCTTTTGAGTGATATTGCCGTTGTAAGAATTTCATAAAATTTAAGTCATTTCTCCTTTTGTACATGTCATTCCTTAGGACCAAGAAATTGTAAAATATGGTTTATACAGGAAACCGGCAGACATTGTCTTTTCACTTCTCTCCCTCATATGACTCCTGTAGCACTTCTGTTCCCATGAGAAGTGACACAGGAATGTTCGCCCTTGAAGTCCCCAAAGTACAACAAAGTCCAAGAAGCAAAAACTTCCCTCACATTCCTTTGGGTGTTAAGCAACACCCGATTCTTGTTCCAACCTTTGTGTGGCTTCTCGGAAGAAAGGAAGTTGAGAAGACAGACAAACAGACAGAAAGATACACCTAAACAAGAACTCTGGAAAATTTTTCCATAAAGATTCTATCCTAAAAAAAAAACAAGGGAGGTGAGGGTGGTCGGACAGAGACTAATATAGAAAGAAATAAAAACTAAAGGTAAATACAATTAAACTATGCATGCCCTCCAGTAGAAGGGTTAATCACAACTCTCTCTCTCTCTCTCTCTCTCTCTCTCTCTCTCTCTCTCTCTCTCTCTCTCTCTCTCTCTCTCTCTCTCTCACATACACAAAAGTTTTAGTCTTAATTAAAACAACTCATTCTTCTTCTTCTTTTAACGTGCTTTTATTCCCATTTTTGTATGGGGTAAGCACGATGCCTTCTTTTGAAGGACATTTTGATTTGGCTTTGGGGTAGACCTGTGGTCTCGATCGGCTGCCCTGCCTGACATCGCTTAGACCCCGGTACGTATGTTTCATGTATCATACCCGACCCAACGCGCTTTCTTCCCAGCAGCGAGAAGTTATTGCGCGGGTATGGCGAGAGTTCGAGACGTGTGAGATGTTTGTTATGTTTTTAGAAGGCATTATTATTATTATTATTATTATTATTATTATTATTATTATTATTATTATTATTATTATTATTATTATTATATAATAATAATAATAATAATAATAATAATAATAATTATTATTATTATTATTATTATTATTATTATTATTATTATTATTATTATTATTATTATTATTATCTGTCGCTCTCTCTCACACACACACACACACAAAAGTTTTAGTCCTAATTAAAACAACTCATTATTATTATTATTATTATTATTATTATTATTATTATTATCTCTCTCTCTCTCTCTCTCTCTCTCTCTCTCTCTCACACACATACACAAAAGTTTTAGTCTTAATTAAAACCCATTATAATTATTATTATTATTATTATTATTATTATTATTATTATTATTATTATTATTATTATTTTTAACAACTCTTGCCAATGTTTTGATCATTTGAAAATTATTCTGCCTTAGCCATTTGTGCCTGACTAAGGATTATGTGAACTTTATAGTAACAAACGCCGTGTAAACGTGATCTTTTATTAACTCCTTTAGCAGGGTCAGACTCAAAAATCAATGTGCTAGATAATTAGAGTAATTTCTTTACTTGAAATAACTATAATACAGTATTTATGAACATAATGACGATTCAGCCCCTATTCTTCAGCTGGGGAAATCTGCTTATTACTGCCATTTCAGAACATTAAACTCAGTTGTGAAAAGCATTCTTTTAAACTTACAAAAATCTCTTGCAAAGAAATACTGAAACCTTCAAACAGACTGGGCGTGCATCTCGTCAACCTTGGATAGAACACAGTACACAACAATTTGTTTGCTTGCTTCTCTGTCACAACAGAGAACAAATACGGGGCAAATCAAGTCAGATGACCAGCGTCTCTGTTTTCGCAAGCTGTATTATGCTTATTTATTTGTCAGTATTTGTGAAAGCTACTGATTCGGTGCTCCCACGGGCTCTCTCTCGCTCGAGGGGCAGGTCGTCCACACCGGGCCTCATTGTGAGGGAGACGACGCAACTAAGAAAAGCCCTGAATGTCAGTACTTCTTGGCATTTACTGTTTTATCTTCGATATTTCATGAAGTATTCCACTGCCACATGTGGTGAATAAGGTCATTTTCCCTAATCCCTTCTGCATCGTAGCTTTTAAGAACAAGAAACCATTTCGAAACTGGAGGCCTAGGCATCGTTTTGATTGGTGTTAAAATAGTGAAAACATGAATCTATTTCGCTTCCTTCCCATGACCCATTAGCATTCAAGAGACCGAAGAAGGCAGGCATATATTGCCCGACGAATCTATTGCTGCAGTAAAGCTCTTTTCAAAGACTGTAATACAAAACACGACAATGCAGAAGAACGTTTTTAAATGAATTCAGTATTTAAACGGATCAGCTGTCAGTCACTCTCAGGGCAGACACACATTAGACAGGGAGATAACATCTCTACAGATACAGAGAATAAGGATTCATGGAGACGTATGAATCTTTTTATTCAAAGAAAGAAAACGGAGAGAGAATATCTCGAATTCCTGGCACCGGGAGCTCATCAATAGATCCTCGTCGCACACCCAAACCTTGACACTGGTATAAATTAGGCGTCAGGGCTCAGTTCGTGAGAGAGTTGACAGGCAAAGCGATCTATCTATCTCTGTGCAGTCAGTAGCCATTAAGGGCGTCTGATGGCACCGTCATCCTTCCCAGCGACGCTGATTAGCGGAGGACACCTGAAAGGGCACCGTACAGTGAGTGTCCGTGGCACCATCATTCCCCTCGTATGTGGATCGTAGCGTTGATTGCAGCGATCACCACTACAAATGCTCCGTAGGGATGCGCAGTGTTCGCGTTTCGTCTCTTTTTTTTTTTCTTTAGTCAGTTGAATTTAAGAAGCACTTCCACGATATCCGAGTCGTTGCTAAGAAATTCACAATCCCGTGAAAAAAAGTCTGTGTAATAATCCACAATTATGTAGTAAACTGTATCAGTAATTAAAATACAAAAGCAAAGACTTTCGAACACCTGAATGATGTTCCTCATCAGTGTTTACGTTAAAGTAACGAAAACACTGATGAGGAACACCGTTCAGGAGTTCGAAAGTCTTCGCTTTTCTATTTTAGTTAGTAATATAGTTTATATATAATTGTAGATTTTTATTATACATCTGAGTCGTTCTAAAATTCATTGTATCAACGGGCAAATGGTAACAATGTATATTTTTCTCCCACATTTCATTGAGAACTTTCATAGAAGTTGTATTTGAAACTTCAGACGGGAAATATGGAAAAATCACCGATTTCGAAAAGTATATCAAGGGCAAAATGAAATGTGCTTTGGACGGATTGCTTTTAATTAAGTTCCAGGAAGTTTCCATGGAATAAAATCTATTCCCTTTCAGAATCTATCCCTTGTGATCGATCATTTCAGCAAAGCGTCATGACAAGATTTTCGAGAAATAGGCTGATTCTCATCAAAGAAGTCATTCTCCTTCAGTCTTTTGTACGGTGCAGCCTGCTTCTCGATACATGAACCAGGAGACAGACCAGGACACTTATTAAACCCTAACCCATCCTACCCAACCAGCACCCCTGCCTCTCCGCCCCTCTCTCTCTCTCTCTCTCTCTCTCTCTCTCTCTCTCTCTCTCTCTCTCTCTCTCTCTCTCTTCCATTCCATAACGTCATTTTGGTCTCTCTTTTAGTTGCCTCTAAAAGAAAACTATTGTGATGGCTTTGTCTGTCCGTCCCCACTTTATTCTGTCCGCACTTTTTTCTGGTCGCACTTTTTCTGTCCGGCACCAGGTTTTAAAAACGACTGAGGCTAGAGGGCTGCAAATTGGTGTGTTGATCATCCACCCTCCAATCATCAAATATACAAAATTGCAGCCCTCTAGCCTCACTAGTTTTTATTTTATTCAAGGTTAAAATTAGCCATAATCGTGCTTCTGGCAACGATATAGGATAGGCCAGTACCGGGCCGTGATTAAAGTTTCATGGGCCGCGGCTCATATAGCATTATACCGAGACCACCGAAATATATTTTTGGTGGCCTTGATTATACATTGTAGTGGCTGTTCATTATACTCGATTGCGCCGAAATAACTTCAGCGGATTTCTTACTTGTTTCTTCTACAGTCATTTCCTCCGAGAGTTTGTTTTCTTGGTTCGTGAAATACGGATATATGGGACATTCTCTATTTTCTAAGAACACTCCAGACTAATTGCTTGTATTTATGCCTTTGTGCTTTCCGGCCTTGAGAGAGCGACTGAAGAAGCAGAGAAGAGGCTGAGAAGAGCGATTCAGGCGTTTTAGAGTTTTAATCAGTCAGTTAAAAGACCTTTCAACTGTCTTCATTTACCTGTATACTTTTTATACATATTAAATCTAATGCCTTGTCGGCCCGTGCAGACACCTTGTATTGTTTTCATAGATTCGGGAAAATAATGCATGTTTATTTACATCTAAAGGACGACAGAAAAAGCAAATAAATAAAATTAAAAAATACCTAAATGATCCGGGAAGTCAACAAAGGCACGAAAACCCTTTAGATATTTATAAGGCCTTTGCTTGACTTTCCATTTTTCTTCTCACATAACAAATCCGAAAAGGACTTTTCCATTCACAGAATTGTACGATTTCCAAAGTGAATTCAGAAGCCAAAGGCATAGATGGCATTCGTCACAATTTCACTCAACCCTTGATCTCTCAAGAGTATCTATTCATATATCTCTCTGACTGGCGAAAGAGTCGGGGCAAAAATTCATTTGGCAATGAATGGGAAATCCTTTTTCGACGCACTTTTAGGTGGAGAGACCGAGACGGGCAACTCTGCCCCGACCCAATCGAGGTCACTGGAAGAATAATGTACTTCATGTGGAAGAAATTCCTCTTCTGAAGTGATGGTAAACTGCCCTGAAGAAAAGGGCTTTGCAATAATCCAGGAAATACAGAGGAAACCAGAAAATGCCGCAGTGGAAATGAATACAACGAAACGATTGACCACCCTGGTTGTTTCTTGGGTTTCCAACTTCCACGCAGCCTCTCCAGAGATTCCAACTCTTCTCAAATTTATTGAGGAGATTCCAACTCTTCTCAATTTTTTTAAGAGATTCCAACTCTTCTCAAATTATGGAAGCGATTCCAACTCTTCTCAAATTTATTGAAGAGATTCCAACTCTTACAAAATTTACTGAAGAGATTCCAACTATTTAAAATTTAATAAAGAGATTCCTATTCTTAAATATTTACTGAAGAGATTACAACTCTTCTAAAATTTATGTATTCTAATTCTTTTTCATTTCCAACAAATGCCTCATTTCTCTTTCTTTTCATATAATGTTTCGTCGCTCTTCTATTCAAAAGCTTTACATTTTTTATATAAAAAAATTATTCTATCATTTCAAAGCCGAAATATCGTTGTCATTCCCGAGTTGACCAGATTCCCTGCTTCTACTGGTGATCTATCTTAGCTTACTTCTATGTGGGGGATCTCCTCTCACTAACTCTGGGGAATCGAAAGGAACGGCTTGGGAAGACTATTGTTTAAGAAAGGGTCTGGCAGAAGGAAGTCATTTTTAGATTTTTCTCCCCGTAGTTTGTTTCAGGTTACATACTTAATGATCTGTCAGTTGTTTATGTCGCTCAATCTCAACTGGCCTTGAACGGCTGCGGCAAAGCCCCTTGCTGTTGTGGCAACAGCAGGTTATCACAACAGCCTGCTGGTGTGACGGAATGAATATAATCTTAACTAATTAACCAAAGGCTTAAGTATTTAAGATTATGTTTACTCTTACGCCATGGCCTGAAAGAAATAGCACCTAAACCTACTGAATTGCCAATAAGTGAATTTGCGGTGGATATCTCCAAATTGAAAATTCCTTGCTGAGGACAACGCCCCTTGAAGTGTTCAAACAAGGTATGACTGTATGGAATATCATTGACGGGAGGGTTCCAGTTCACGACTATCGCCTTTCAATAGAAAAGCAAAGCATTTCGTGGAATGTGGATACCTGGAATCCGAATGGATCTGTTTATATTCCAAATGTATTTCGTTGACAAAGCTATTATTTACATTATTCTCTCTCTCTCTCTCTCTCAAATTTATGTGGCAAGGAGAGAGAGAGAGAGAGAGAGAGAGAGAGAGAGAGAGAGAGAGAGGTCGTAAGACTTTCTAACCTACTCTCTAGCCCAGCATTTCATCAATCATCAGTAGAAGTGAGACCCGGAATGGTGTTACTCAGATCTAACTGGACTCTAGTGAATCTGAAGGAGAGTTGGACCCAAGTTCCGGAACGTTTCGTTTTACTCTTCTGGGCATCTTCCGTTCCTCTATTTTGCATGAAAGAATAATTGTCTTCTCTATATATAAACCATTCCCCAACCCCTACCCCCTTTCATGTCTCTCTCTCTCTCTCTCTCTCTCTCTCTCTCTCTCTCTCTCTCTCTCTCTCTCTCTCTTTATATACCATCATCGATCCAGTCTGAAAGCTTCCATCAAGATAAAATATCCTTTCTCATCCTGCTCTACTTCTACGGAACCCTATTTATCTTTGAGGTAGAAAGATAGACAGATCGCATAGGTTAAGTGTATTTAATACAGATATTCACAGATCTTTTTCCAGATCCGAAGCGGCGTGGAAAATTAGCTTTAACGAGGCTCCACTTGTATTCTTAATGATTAAGTACGCATGCAAGCTCACTTTGAGCATATGCGTGGTTTTCCAAACACTGAGACAAGCATGCAATGATAGCTTCAGTGCGAATGTTGTTGGATCTGCTTGCAATTCAGCAGAGGCCAAAGATATCGTCTGTGATCACGTGAAAGCGTAGCTTCAGGGAAATGGAAATCGGGAATGCTTTGCTCTTAGAGGTTGTATTAAGAGTCAGCCCCTGCGCACAATTTCATCTCATCTGTATACAAGAGGAATTCCACGCACGAGAGATCATTGTGTCAGCTGGTGTTTGGCTGGGTTATGGAAACACCTTCCTGCGTCTATAAATGCGTGGAGGCGTCTCTTACTGTATTGCTAGGAAGTCTTTTTGTGTTTGTCCCGCAGTTCTTATTCTGTTTTACACAGAAAACGGTTGCATGTCAAGTCACATAAAATCTGCAGATGCCAATGTTGAACAGTTGTTGCTTTTTTAATTTAATAACATACAGAAGCATACTTTACCATTCATGAGTTTTCTGAATTATTATTATTATTATTATTATTATTATTATTATTATTATTATTATTATTATTATTATTATTCAAATGATGAACCCTATTCATAGGGACCAACCCCACAGGGGCCACTGACTTGAAATTCAAGCTTCCGAAGAATATGATGTCAATTAGAAAGAAGTAATAGAAGGTAATGGGAAATATAGAAAGAGAGAAAAATTGCAACTGATGATACCACTGTGATACCATCTAAATATATGTAAAGGCTCGCGAAGGTGACCTTTGAAAAGCTGGGTCAGCTATTCGCAGGGTCCATTTTCACTATAAGCAGCAGATAGGAAAGTGCTGAAACAATTCGCATACCACAAGGGTCGAAGAAACCACCTTGGTGACAGGACACGAGCTGGAAAATGCGTTTTCAGCCAAAAACGTTCTATCAGTGAACCGGTTACAAAATCCGGTTTTGAAGGATGCTTCTTAATAATGTACGGTGTGTACGTGTACTTCGTGATGTCTCAAAGTACAGAGGCGTGTCTTGCCGAACTTTGACCTCGAATGATGTCATACAAAAGTACGTTCGTTCGTGCGTTACATAATGAATATAATGGGAGGAACCGTTGTTCGAATCGGACTTGTGAGATCCGATTCATGTGTGTCTGAAGATGTGAGGGATTTTTCACATGGAGACTGTCCCAGAGGACCTGTGGAGTGAGTAAGAATTCATATACGTTTTTAGACTTTGTTTTTCAGAACTGTGAACACACGGTACCTCCTGTGACAGTGAAATGTGTGTTTCTGCAATTTTTTACATTTTATGATTTTTAACGTGATGTTTGTTCTTTCACAGGTATTTCTGTTCCACTCCATTCCTATTCCTTATTCCTCTCTCCCTCCTACAAGGATGGGAGTAGTATGACATTTGAGATGACCTGTTTTTATTGATTGACCTGCTCATGTTTTGACAGATGAGTTATTTTCTGTAATTGGGTGTTTATGAATATAGATCCTTACTTAGTAGAATGGTATGACATTTATGAGATGACCTGGATTTATAAATTGACCTGTTTATGTTTTGGCAGATGAGTTATTTTCTGTATTCCCTTAGGTATTTGAGTGTTTATGATTTTGGAATCTTATTTCCTTAGAAGATTTTCTGATAGTAGTGCTGAAACATTGGATTTCATTCTTCGTAATTTTTAAGAAGTTATTTTTCGTTGTTTTTTGTCAATAAAGGGTTTTAGTTTTGTACTTAGTATCTTATTCCAGTAGTCCTTAGATTTTAGTTAGGGAAAGATACAACTGATGAAGTAGCTCACGCTACACGCTATCACTTCAAATCTCGGGATAAGCGAGATCAAACTTCTGTTCATAAAACAGAGACTTAAATAAAGTAAAGGTTTCAGAATTGGCCTTTACATATATATATATATATATATATATATATATATATATATATATATATATATATATATATATATATATATATATATATATATATATATATATATATATATATATATATATATATATATATATATATATATATTAAACAATACATTTTACTTGAGTTCCCTGAAAACTGGTTCCACAGTACTGGAGGAAGTCAACATGAGATTTGTTAAAATTTATTCGTTGAGATGATGTCTGATGTCCCAGAAAGGAGTAATCTCTGCATTCTCAAAAACTTGCATAGTTTTTCTCGCGACTATTTACGCTCTTCATTTTATAAGATATATGTGCACATGTGTATGTATGTGTGCATTTATTTGTGCCCTTGTGTCTGAGTGTGCCTACATACATACGTACGCGTTTGCGTGAATCTGTTTGTTGCAAGATATTAAAATACAGTCCCTACTGAATGGATATTTCAACGTAAAATAATAACGATACCCTTACCGTATTTCAAAATACAGAGTAACAGTTGGTAAAAAGCCACAATAATGTAAATGAGAGACTGTATTTTTCCAAAATACAAAAAAAGGGGGGGGTTAAAAAGTAGGGGAAGCTTTCGCCCGTTTGCACAACGGTCCCCTTCAGCCAACTGAATAAAAATACATGTTTTTCCTAAAAAGACAATTTGATTTTGTGTGTGTATGTGTGTGTGCGTGTGTGACAGGCGAGGAAACTATCGAACAATCTTTCGGCGTGAATATAGCGGTCATGTAATGGCTGTTTCCCTGAGCCAACCTTTGCAATCTTCTTAACGGCTGTCTCTCGATCGTAAGGTGCTCATTACTAGTGACTGGGTAACTCGTGGGTGATGAACAACTTTCAGCATCGGCGCCTCTTGTTGTTTCTGCGACAACTGCCACTTCGACAGCCTGTGCGGGGAGAGATGAGGGAGACGCAGTATCAGAGGCCTCGAGAAACTGCTTGAAATTAAAATTTAATGAATGACAGACCAGCCTGTCTGTATGTCTGTCCTGCGTAAAGGCTTTATTGCGATCTACTGTGTTGCAAATATTTACCAGCTCCCGCCACTAATCTTCTATGGCCTAATTGACTACTCCTATATATAGATTTAGCTCCCTCCCCAGCCATGACGTGATTATTCCCCCAGTAATGTTTAGCAATATCGCTGTTGTGACCAAGTCCCTGGCCGCTTTTTTATGTACTTGTAATCTTATGTCCTTCCCCCTACCTGTCTCCCCAAAATAAAATAAATTACAGAGATTGCATTTTATAGAATATATACTCCTCTGTCTCTCTTGTTGCTACTATCACTACCAATTCTGCGGCTGTTGTTCTTATAGAATTCGATTTTATTGAATTGTTATATCTGAAAGCTACTTTAACATTACCTGCACTATTGATTAACTGAGCTGTTGCTTTTGATTTCTTATGATATGGAAGCGTTACATATCTCTTGCTGTAATCAATCTGATTATGTGAAGGGTTTTCACTCATTATTTCCAGTCACAATATAGTGATGTACCATAGATACTGCTTAGCAATTTTTCAAACGAAAGACCGATTTCAGTTCCCTGAATTTATTTCCGATGATTTTCCTTCTACTGACGAGTTTTATCCAGCACTTAATTCCATTCCACGTTAATGACTCTTTGCCCACGGAATGCACTCCGAAGCCTAATTACCTTTGGAATTAGTAATTACCATTTGATTAATAATTATGCATTCATCGCAACCATTGCATAATATGGAACTATCCACCTCTAATAGATGTGTAATTCAAATGTTTCATTCGATGTATCCCTATGTTTTCCTCCTTCTTCCCTTCTCTCTCTCTCTCAACGAGTGAGGAAGGGAAAAAGAAGAGAAAGCAACAGAAAACGCGTCCACTTGGCTCATAAGAAGAGAGCGAGGGAAGACTGAGCTTGCGGGTCCTCCTTTGGCTTCCGGAATCCGGGACAAGTCAGACGAAAACAGCTGAGTCACTTCTCGAAGGAACTAAGGAGCCACAAAGGGAACACGAGGGAGAGAAAGGAAAAAATGGAAGTGGGAAAGTCTCATTATGAAGCGTCATTCAGCCTTTCTTTGTCTTGAGTCTCATTAAGAAGCGTCATTCAGCCTTTGTTTGTCTTGAATGACCAACGACAAGTGTAAAAGAAGGCCTTTGTGCTTTCCGAAAAAAAAGCATAGAGACTCCTGAGCGAAAGCTCACGAAAACTACTGTTTCCATGACATGACGTCATTGGAAGTGTTCTCCCCCACAGAGCCTTAAAAAAATTATTATTATTATTATTATTATTATATATATATATATATATATATATATATATATATATATATATATATATATATATATATATATATATATATGTGTGTGTGTGTGTGTGTGTGTGTGTGTGTGTGTGTGTGTGTGTGTGTGTGTGTTTGTGTGCGTGTGTGTTATGTATGTATATTTTTCTATATATATATATATATATATATATATATATATATATATATATATATATATATATATATATATATATATATATATATATATATATATATATATATATATATATATGTGTGTGTGTGAGTGTGTTTTTTCGTTAAAAGCAATTGCTTTAGTGACATCAGTAAGTTTCTATCAGGTCTCTTCATACCGACGGAGTTTTTTCCGATTCTCGTTCGTCAATTTCTGATGAAAAATAAGAAGACTTCCTTCCTCCATTTATTGATTTTTGTCGCTACAGCTGCTTCGCCTTTATGGCATTATCAAGCGACCTTTTATATCATCGTGTGGGGAGAATGACCTTCAGGTCTGGGTACTGGTTGGTCAAGGGATTAACAGGTTAACCATTTCAGGGCGTTGTTTTGGGTACAAAGAACATAACATGTATGATAACAAAAGTGAAAGTTGAAACATGTGGTTAAATAAAGATTCAAAATACAATACCATGCGCTAGGGTTTCCTTAAATACGTGTTTAAAAGTCAGTGTAATCTTACATGTTAGTCTGCAAATACATATAAAAAATTGTACAAGAATAAATAAAATTTTATAGCATATGTAAAGGTACAAATAAACAAATGTCTGTTTATACATAAATGTGTATAATATTAAGTTTAAGTGTATGTGTGCGTCCAAATGGTCTACGCTGATTAACGGCTGGAGGTTCGTGTTGGGCTTCGCCATGTCTATCTCTTGTTTCCACATTTTTTTAAAGAATGTGTTCATGATCTTGAAGTCATGTGCTACAGCAAAATTGATCAAGTTATCTCCCATCTCATTTCTCTCTCCATATCCAAATTTGCCAACACAGTCTTCATTCCCTTGTCCATTTAGCATTGAAATCCCCCGTTATGATGTTGTAATGGGTTTTGTTATTATTTAGAGTGGTATATAGGTCATCCAGTTCCTCCTAGGATGACCCTGATGTGGGAGCATATACCTGTATGATTGTTAGTCAGTACCGTTTTGAAGTTCTAAGAGTGACACTACTGTAGCTACTCTGTCAGATGTGGCTGTGAACTTGTCAATGTTGCTCTGTAAGTTTCTGTTTATGAGAAATCCAACACCATTTTGTTTGCTTTCCTTGCCACTGTTGTAAAGCAGGTGTCCGCTTTTAAGCATTTGGATTTTCTCACCCGGTGGTAAGAGAGAGAGAGAGAGAGAGAGAGAGAGAGAGAGAGAGAGAGAGAGAGAGAGAGAGAGAGAGGCTTCTATGAGAAAATGTGGTAATTCTCACTTTCTGATTGATATAAAAAAAATCAGCTATTGAATATTAAAAACGCAGAGGTTTGATACAGCAGGCATCCATAACTGAAATCTTTGAATGCTCAACAGACATTGCAATTCTTATATCTTAAACTCTGCACGTTGCAAAGACTTAAAATAAATAAAAAAAAATGATCTTGCAAAAAGAGTCAGACAATTTGTATATCCAGCCGAAGATTCGAGGAAAAGTTTTGTCAGATTTGGGAACTTCTTCTATCTGATTTGTCGAAGATGATTGATGGCGGTAAATGATGCGCCGGTTTTTTCGCATCCTTCGCTGAGACAGTTTGCGATTTTACTTCGGTTTAGTGTACAAGCAAGTAACAATAGCTTATTTCCCCTTATTTTGAGGATTCTCAGAAGTCAGTGTGGACTCTCCTTTATCTTTGTTTATCCTTTCATAAAACAATGAGGCCTAAAGCATTGCTTTCCTCCGATGGGTAGTTATAACCTTCCAAGCAACAGCAGACTTTGATTTTAGGAAGAATCACTGCAGCCCTTTACTCAAGAAGTCTCTTTTTTTATCCCCAGGCATCTAAAGCGTATCATACATCCTTCTCTCATAAACAGACTGTTATGCATCAAAACCTTGTAACGGCATATTGCGGACTTACTCTAACAACAGAGAGAGAGAGAGAGAGAGAGAGAGAGAGAGAGAGAGAGAGAGAGAGAGAGAGAGAGAGAGAGGGAGAGAAGCATAAACCGAGAGAAAGTACAGTCCAAAAGGCAAGAGCACTTTATACTTTAAGTAGAAGTACAAAACCATTGCGAGTTTCCTCTGGCCTTAAAGCTGAAGCTGATCCGAATCTAACTGAAGGGAGGAAAATTGCGATTTACTCGTAAAGTTCATAACAGGAACTCATTCATTAACGAAGAAAGGGTAAGCAGAGTTCGGCTATGGGAAGAAAACTGATTGTTGAAAACTGGAAGAGTCTGGAAAAGTTTGAGAGACACATTACAAGAGGAAAATGTTCCCACATGTCACTTGTGTGCAGATTTTAAAGTTACGTGTCATCAGTACACAGAGTGAATATTTATCCTATGAATTACTAAAGGAGCCTTGAAATTGAATGACTTTTGTTGCAATTACAGTTTAGCTGAGTTATCAGTTACCAATTACCGGCAAATTTAGCGTCGTCTGCTAATTTGCATTTAGATTCGCTATTGAACATGCCCTGAGTTTGATGAGCGGGAAGCTTTCATGAAAAGACAGACCAGAAATGGGAGTACATATTATAACACATGTATGTTTTACTTAATTATGTATTTGGATACTGATTTGTTTATCCATCCTATGGCCATACCAGCAAGGGTATTTGCCTCTGCCATTCAAACTATTGATTAAAGAGCAGAGATGTTGCGCCATCAACTACAACAGAAATAAATCAGTCAGATGAGAAACTATCATAGGGTTTTGGGAATATAGGGTTTGGTTCTAGGGGCTTATGCCAAAGTCTGTCTAAAACCACAGAGATCAGGAGTAATGGCAATAGAGACACCACAGAGAAAGACCACATTAAGTAACAGGTAATCTTATCTTGCTCACCGGAATCCAAACTGACTATCCGCGAGATGTCTCTCAGAATCAGAGTCTGAGGTGAGGCCGTGAACTGAGGAGGTTTCAAAAACGATCAAAGCTAAAAAACCTTCTTTCAAGATGATATTTTGTGACCGATGGAAGACCTTGAACCGAATATTGTTTCACGTTATCAGAGGGAAAACTTGTTTTAATCACAGAGTGAATGGCACAAGTTGTAACCACTTGGAATACTTGTCAGAAACATGAAGCCAATCCATTATTATAAAATAACTTTAACTCGATTAGCTGGTTGATAAATATTGTATACGTATAGTCATTTCCATCTTTTAACCACCGAGGATTTAAAGAATGACCAGTTTGAAGTCGCATTCAGTGAATGAATGGAATAATGATTCATTTGGAAACTTTAAAACAATGAATCCAAAGGAATCCGAGGAGATCGATTGGACTTCATTGTATGATATATGGCAAAATTGTGTCATTTTATTTGCAGGCTGAAAGTTCAATTCTGACAACTGAAAAGAAACACTATCTGGATTTTTTCTCATCTAAATCTCGTGTTTTTCTTTTTTTCTAGCAGAACAGAGGTGTATCTCGAGTCATTTTTCTTGAAATGACGAAAAGAAAATACGATTATTCTACTTAATTTGGTTGCTTATTGGAATAATAATGATCACTGACTTTCTCAGTCATTTTGTAAAAAGAAATTTCAGCAAAATTCCTTTGGCAGATACTTAAAGGCTCTTCTGCTCTGTTTATGGGATAATGATGGAAAGCCTTTTCCTGGCCTTTGAGTATGATGGTTCATGCTTTTTGGCCTCAACACTTCCTCTCTGAAATAGGGCTAGTTATGACTCACTTGAAAGAGGACCCAACACATTAACTGTTTTCTCAGTTTTTGAACAACAACTCTTATTCGACCAGAAAAGCAGAAGTTTTAAAATCGTTTTTCCCTTCCTGCATTCATGGAATTCCACTCCATATGCTCACGAAAAAAAAAAAATAATAAAATAAACCCAATTCTTACAACCTTTCTTGAAATCCAAATAAGCTGATAAAGGCACCAGTTGTGTACTAATTATGTTTGCTAATCACGTATTTATTGCCTAATGACTATTTGACGAGCAATGAGGACTTTAAAAAGGACTTCAAGAGGTTTCGATATCTAAGAGGGAAAGCTCTCTTCATGGAATAACGTGCATAGTAAGGAAAATTTGTGTCTGTGTTTGTGCTTATTTGCTTTAATAATTAGATTCTCCAAATCCTAAGAGAGGGTGTCTTAAAAAAAGAGAGTAGGCGCTGCCCCACTCACTCTTTCCCGCCAGTTCAAGGCAGAAGATGACTTTGTGTGGAATCATTCCAGCACCATGGCCACCTGAAACACTTCCACAGATACAAGTGATCGAACGAATGTGATTTCCAAGACTCATTTCAAGCGCTGCTTCTTTCGCTTCTGTTTTCAGAGCCCTCGTCTGCTTCCTCGATACCAGGGGAGCTTTCTCCCGACATTTAAGCATCTATGAAGCGCTGGTTTTGGCGGTGATATTCTGCCAAGTTATGTGAGTACAATCTTAAACATCAATTATAATGATGTTTGAAATGAAAGAAAGAATGATGAATGACATGAACGATAGAACGAAATAAAATTGGTTTTCTGAGTTCCCTGTCTTATTTCAAGTTGGAATATAAGAGAGAGAGAGAGAGAGAGAGAGAGAGAGAGAGAGAGAGAGAGAGAGAGAGAGAGAGAGAGAGAGAGAGAGAGTTTCAAACCTACCGTACACTCCAACCCAATATTCCGTCACTTTTAACACAAGTGGCACCCTGACCCTGACCGGTGCTGCCCAGAACTAATCTTCCTCCCAAGTGAATTTGAAGGCGAGTCGGACCTCAGTTCAGGTGCCCCCAGCTCTCCTCCTCCGACCATCTACCATTGCTCTGTTCTCTTCCTGTTTTGGATGAAGAGTCATGGGAGTTCTCTCTTTGCAACGACAGCACATATCTTGTACATTATTATGATAGCCATTTCCTGCTAATGCCTATTTCTTGCTTGCAGTCTGTTTACACTGATTCTCTCTCTCTCTCTCTCTCTCTCTCTCTCTCTCTCTCTCTCTCTCTCTCTCTCTCTCTCTCTCTCTCTCTCTAAATCATACAAAGGGCAGACGTCAAATCCAATTGTGTGCCTGAGTACTCCCAGAGACACCGCAGCCGAATCCATCTGCCAAAAAATGAAATTGGTTCCAATACTTCAGAACGCAAAAGCTCCATGGAACTGATCCTATAAAAACGATGGCTGACTCAATTGTTCGTTTATTCGAGAGACAGATTGACAAATAAACGAACTGACAGAGAAGGGAGAAGCAAATGTAATAAAAAAGCAAAAGAAAATTGCTTCAGGCCCTCTCACTCATTTCAGTTTCACTATCTACTTCAACATGTTCACTCTGGGAATGAATTAATAAAACAAAAAAGAATAAATCAGCTGAAGACTAAAACTGGCAAAAACAGGCCTCATTTCGGTATGAATATGTAAAAAAGGAATTTCATGGGTCGCAAACAACCATTTGTGACTTTTCCAGTCCAACCAAAGTCATCCTTCTGTATAAATACAAGCAGTGTTTGTAAGAGGACGCAGCTTTCTATTTTAGTTTTCTGTAAAAGAAAACTATTAAGATGGCTTTTTGTCTGTCCGTCAGCACTTTTTCTCTCCGCCCTCAGATCTTAAAATCTACTGAGGCCAGAGGCCAGAGGGCTGCAAATTGGTATGTTGATCACCCACCCTCCAATCATCAAGAGTTTTTATTCTATTTTATTTTATTTAAGGTTAAAGTGCTTCTGCCACCGGCTGTGGCTGAAAGTTTCATGGGCCGCGGCAGAGAGTTTCATGGGCCGTGGCTGAGAGTTTCATACAGAATTATAAGCTGTGCAGAAAACTCGATTGCACCGAAGGAAGTTCGGCTCAATTTTTACTTGTTTATATAATGTCAGATCGCCACAGATACATGTGATTCATTTTGAAGAAGGATATTCAGATTCAGTACAAACGTCTTCTCTTACTAAAGGACAGGATGCAGCACTGATGTATTGCATTATGTTTCGCTGTCGTTACTAATATCAAAGCAATAATAATAATAATAATAATAATAATAATAATAATATGAAGGGAGTAGACCCTCTTTTAAACAGGTCTTATTAAAAAGGATGGCTGTATTATGCGAATTTATCTTATATAGTGTCTTTTCTATTCTCCTTATGATTCGCTTTTCAGGCTCAGTGATGTTAGTCAGTAACTGGCCGATATTCATGTTGGAAAAGGACAGTGTGAGGAATATTGGAAGTCTTTTATTACAATATTCAATCAGAAATCGTTCGTCTGGGTTCAAGTTCTATTGTAGGTACCGTCGACATGTTTCGACCAGCTCGTTGGTCATCCTCTGGACGTGGTTGCAGGAGGTCTGAAGAAACGAGGTGCTCGGGTTGGTATTTATAGGGGAGGTCATGATCGGTGCTGAATTATGATTGGCTGCCCGGGGCATGTACCCTCGGGCGGAGCCTTCCCATCCAAGTTCTGTTTTCGTCTTGCGTGCGGGCGGCGTTGTAGTGCTGAGGATGAAGAGAAGAATTTCGATCCTCGGATGCCGAATTTTGATTTGCTCGTACGCTATGGGGATCGCTCGGTGCATGTCTCCTGGCTGCCGTGGGGAGGAGAAAGGTTTCTTGCGTAATGTTGAGTGTTGGTTTCTCCTTCCCAATGTGCAATGGTTCCAAGAGGCGTAGGCGGCGGTGGTCGGTAATTTGGTCAATTACTTCGATGTTCGTGATTATGTCTTTTCTTGCTATTTTCTGGTTATGGACGGTCCTGGCATGATTAAAGATAGCCCCCTCTTGGGCGTGGCAGGAAATCCTTTTGGAGAAACGCATGGTGGTCATACCGATGTAAGAACCGAGGCATCCTCGGACGGGGCATGAGTACCGGTATACCACGTTGGTTTTCTTCAAGGGGTCCTGCTGAGGGGGTGCTGGGTTGTTGCGCATAACCAGGCTGCTCGTCTTTCTGCTCTTGTAATATATATATGTGTGTGTGTGTGTGTGTGTGTGTGTGTTAAACTAGATCAGTTGCACAATTGTTCTGTGCATTAATACAGTTGATATACAGTTGATATACAGGTCCTCATTTAAAGAGGATGGTGTCGAATGTCGATTTTTATTTAGAGAAGATTCGGGGCGAGCATTCTTTCGGCAATGAAAGGAAAATCCTTTTTCGACACACTTTTGTATGAAGAGACCGAGACGGCCACCGCTGCCCGAATGATGCCAGGCCATTGGAAGACAAAATGCGTCAGGTGTTATAATGAAGTGATGGAAACCTTCCCCTGAAGAAAAGGAACGTTTTAATCATCCTGAAAATACAGAGGAAATCAGAAAGTGCCGCACTGGAAATGAATGCGATGCAAGGCCTGATCACACTGGCTGTTTCTTGGATTTCCAACTTTTCGCAGCGTCTCAAGGGCTTCCGTCCTCTCTAAGATTTATCCTAAATTTTTTTTCATTTCAAATGATGCTCCGTCTCTCTGTAATGTTTTATTGCTCTTACTTTCAAAAGTGTTCATATTTCTTCCTGTATAGATATATTTCTACTATATCAGAACCGAAACTTCCTTATCATTCCTGAACTGACCAGATTGGTCGCTTCGCTGGTGGTCTAAGCTTAGTTTGCTTATATGTAGTCATCCTGTCTCACGAACTCTGTGGAATCGAAAGGAACTGTTTGTGAGATCCACTGTTTCAGAAAGGGTCTGGCATAAGGAAGGCATCTTTACTTGAATTTTTCCTGCAGTTTCCTTCACATCGAAATACCTTTCAAGTTGTGCACCTAAATGATCTATTTCCTTTGGTGGTGTCGCTATATCCCTGCTGCCCTTGAACCCCGGGGGCAAAGTCCCTTGCTGTTTTGATGCTCACCATTTATATAAGACCATAAAAAACCAAAGACTTCATCATGTGAAAAAAACAAAAATTCCAAAGTCATGGTCAGTCTTTGCATGGAAGCTTCCCACGAATCAAAACTTTGCAATGTTCGTTTGTGAATCTAAATGCAAATTTCCTGATGACACTACAAAATGGTCATTGCAACTAAAGCCATTCCGTTTCAAAGTTCTTTCAGAAATTCTGGGGACTTTTAACTCCGTGGAACTCACATATAAATGTTATGCAGAGATGTCGCTAAAATAAACACTTCGCCATCATTATAAATCTCTAGGATTACAGAATAAGTATTTAGGTTTTTCTGTTGTATCTCCCGCGGGAAGAGTCAATCTTAAAATGAAAACAGAAAACTTTTGTACTTCACACTGATTTGTCAATTTACGTATTCTGTCCGAGAATCAGGGGATCAGCTTTAGGTAGCATTCACGTGCTTCCGTGGCTTCTATCTGTTTGCAATATATATATATATATATATATATATATATATATATATATATATATATATATATATATATATATATATATATATATATATATATATATATATATATGTGTGTGTGTGTGTGTGTGTGTGTGTGTGTGTGTGTGTGTATGTGTGCATATATATATATATATATATATATATATATATATATATATATATATATATATATATATATATATATATATATATATATATATATATATATATATATATATGTGTGTGTGTGTGTGTGTGTGTGTGTGTGTGTGTGTGTGTGTGTCTGTGTGTGTGTGTGTGTATATGTGTGTGTATATATATATATATATATATATATATATATTACAATCAAATTAACATTTTCTTCAATGAGAAAGAGAGAGACAGACAGACAGAGACAGAGGGACAGAGACAGAGATCTTCCCTGCGCTTAACACAGGCGAAAAAAAGAAAAAGAAAAGCCTCAAGAGCTTCCTGTTCCATAAATTATGAACACTCAAGTTCAAAAGCAATCAAACCTTAAACATAGGCGGAATTCTGTAAGCACTTAGGCAATGTGGAACGAGTCATGCAAACGCGTTCTTGAAGCAGAGGAAGAGGCGAATCGGGAATAATTTAGGTTAATAGATTTGAAATTCCACAAAGCCCAACGATATCATGTGTGAAGTGCTCGAAGGCATTGCTTTAGCTAAGAATGGAAATGGGGGAACCGGAAGCTGCAAGCGGTAAAGAATTATTCATTGGAGAAACGCTTCCTTTGGTGCACAGGGAGGAAGAGTGACATGTGAGCAGGTATTCATTTGCACAGTTGAGTTGGTGAGTCTTCTTCATTTGTTAAAAAGGTTCTTTGAGTTACCTTGTATTTGCTACAAAGCTTTTGGCTGGATTGGGGCTGCGCTTGCACAGAAATTTGCTTTTGCTTGGTTGGTTTACATTCAACTGGCCTCGTGCCAACACATAAGTATCGTGAGGTGGTGAATTGGATGAGAGGCCTGATGTGGACCTCTAAACAAACATTTCCTGAGCGCAAGTAAGAACTTTCATTGTAATAATTCCAATAATGGTAAAGATGACACTGAAAACCACTGAAGCAGAATGAAAAACCTATTGAGGTAGTAATAACAACAGGAGCATCGACAGCCATTTACGCACATCTCGCTAGGTATTAATTTATCGCACCCAAGGGAGCCATCACAACGGGACTAACGAATGAAAGTTTTCGCTTAGGATTCCTTTTGGAATTTCACGAACTCTTTGCTTTTAATTGTTAAAAGAGAAAGAGAGCTCAGAGAAGTAATGCCTGAATAGCATCAGCGGAAAGAACCAGGGGCCACACTATACTGTACAAAGATATAACATTGACGAGACAAATTGTTTGCAGTTCAATCTTATCGAAGGAGAAACAAAGCAAAAGGAAAATCCACCACACATGTGATGCCACTACTCAGGGAGCGTGTTATAATGCCAGATAAACATTTAATAACCAGAAGGAAGGAATTGAAATGGGGCATCTGCTATGCAGAATACCTCACTTCCAGAAGGGTATACGAGCAGCTACCTGACCTAAATGGTTCCTCCAGGTCAGGTTTATTGTAGCCAAAATACCTAAATGAGGACGTTGAATAATCTGAATAATCATCGATAGCGGTGTATGTTTTGGCAAGCATAAATCAGCCATACAGGCTGATTTATGCTATAGAATTAACGTGACAAGAAATATCAAAGCCTCTGATTGAAAATGCACATTATTTTTTGCTTATGTTTTCAGATTATATTGTCTGCCTAACGCCTTATTTTCCCTTTTTTGTCAAATATATTTCGAGATCTCTAGAGACGAATGTGTATATATAAACGATACATGAATATCTGATGAGTGGAATTCTCCCACTTTTATTCAAAGACATTAAGATGTTTGGACGCTCAGGTCTATATAGGTAGGCTAAAAAAATGGGTCTTTTGTTTGTGGTCTTATTTCCCTCCCTGATATTCTCGTAGAAAAGCCTTATAGAGATAAAATACTGGAAATGCAAAGTATGAAGCCGGAAGGCCTCGCGTGGGCGTTCTTTACCCAAAAGGGAACAGGTAATAAAAATGACCATGTGTCCACGGGTTAGATGCTCCTCGGGACGATCTATCACGAAGAAAAGGGCTGACATACAGCCTCTTGTCCTTTGCAAGACGAAGGAGAAACTGTTTTGATGGTTACCCAAGACCAATAAATTCTAGGTCTTCAGCGAGTCTGTCCTACACCTCTTCTTTACCTGGAAGTTCTCACATTCCGTTCGGTGTTTCCTTACAACGAGATCTTTGTTGAGTACGCCTTTTTAATTTCGGACAATCGTCTTGGCCGCCCAACTTAAGCCCGAAATTCATTTTTCTTCTTCCCCTTTCTCCCTCTGAAACAGGTCTTTGCTCATTAATCACCTCCTCCCATTCACCCACATTCTGCTGTTCTCTCCCTGTCTTCTGTCGGTTTTATTAATCTTCCTTTTCTCGAAGCTGGAAGTCTCTCTCTCTCTCTCTCTCTCTCTCTCTCTCTCTCTCTCTCTCTCTCTCTCTCTCTCTCAAATATCTCGCTGGAAGGAAGAAAAATCCTGTGTGAATCATAAAACACAAGAAAGGTGATGATGTCTTCTCCTCCCCTTTGCTGTTCCGTTTAGGGTGGATTTATCATGATGCGACACTTCCGCGAAAAGTGACCGCGGTTGTTCCTTTGTTTTTATTGATTTATTTAAGAAGAGTTTCTCATTTCTCAGGGAGCACGAAATTTCAATTTCATCACTCATGAGAAAGATACTGAGAGATATTCTTGATCGCAGGCTGGTGATGCACTGTCTCATGAGCGAACACAAGAGACACTGACGCTCTTATAAAAAGATTTCTAATGAAGAGCAAAACCTTCTTTTTAGTTAACTCTTGCTTTCTATTTGTAAGTGGTAGAGTCTTGATTACTTCTGATAGTTCTTCCTAACCAAACTTTCTTCCGAGAAAATCCTCTTAATATGAATATGAATTCCCTGAATATAAATCGTTTGCATTTGACTTTAGGAAAGAAACATTTCCATCTAAAGTCATCATCGTTTTAAACTATATAAGTTTTTTTTAATTAAACAGCCAGGGAAAACATTCCCGTTATCAGCGTCCTCCAACAAAATCATGGGCCCAGACCAATAACCACGCTCTAAAAGCTTATCCGAACTCGCCCTGATTCGAGCATGGTGAGATCTGGGGTTCCCTTATCTGAGAAGCCTTATTTGCCGCATCTACAGACCTAAGTGAGGATTTTCCTCAGTGATCTTCATCTTTGATTCCTGGTCGTTCCTCAGAGTCAAGGACGACTGTTTTCGGGGAGAGAGAACGTTGGATGCTCCCTGGTGCATGGATACCAGTCTCAGCGATATCTACCTCCAGTGGATTGTCATTATCACATGGCATCTGCGTCTGTCTTCAGTCTCATACAAATACGTTTTCATTACCTCGACATTTTCTGGAATAACTGAAGAGTTATAAAAGAGATATGTTATTGTGGATTTAATTTCGGTAGGAAAAGGAACCATCGAGCGGATGATAAGTTTTAACCAGGCAGTAAATTTGCTCTTAACTTATGTTTTCAGTCCTTTGAATCCCTTTGATTATAACGGTTAAATTAACGTCGGATTAAAATGTACTTCAACATATAAAAGCTTTCCTTATGACCAATGGATTTTTCCTATCCTCTCCTCTTCTATTAGCCATGGTCCATAACACGAAAACACCAAAATATGATTCCTATATTAGTGTCATAACTGTTCTCCTAAAACCTTTCCTCCACAGTCGCTTTCTACCTTTGCAACACTTTTGAATCCAGGAAATAAAAAGGAATATTATGAGTATCTTGAGTTTAGGAAGAGGGAAACTGACATGAAATGGACGGAGTTTGTTTATTTTTCCCTTTTCAACTTCGTCAAGAAAAGAGTTTCTTTTGTTTTCCCTTTTGAAAAGAATTTTGGTAGTCCTGTAGATGTAGGGAAGAGGAAAGAGCAAATAAGCAGACATTATGAAAGGTGCTGGAGAGAAAATGCAGCTACAATCTTAGGTGAGGGCCGTAATAAACAGTGACCTAGACAGTAAATAAGCTCCACAGGGGCGTCTCAAGTTTTTTTTTATCTTTAATGATCTGTGGGGATGGATTTTGAAGCTTGGTTTATGCTAATCATCAAAAGAATACTGAGGTTATTTTCCTCCATAATGACTTACTTTTCTGTGTTTCACGTGGGAGTTGGGATAGGTCCACAGGACTGAGAATTACGTCCATATGTGTTTGGGAGGGCCAGAGAAACAAGGGAGACACTCATGATCATTTTGACGGATTCCAAGAAATCGACTTCTATTAAAGCTCCAAAGTTATTAACGTTGAAAAATTACTTTGTTCTTCTTAATCTAACGGAATGAGAACTTATTCGTTGCAGGGAATGTCCTGAACAATGCTTGACACATCAGGTATAATTTCACAGTTGTTTTATTAATAAATAAGAGCCACGAAAGGCATAGTCTAATCATAAAAAACTGGAAATGAAGTTTCCAGCAGATTTCAGAATCTTCCAGAAGACCATTACTAGACAAAAGGGGAGGGCTGAGTGTGAATCAGTGATCGTGCCTCATAATCTAACCTTGCTGAAGCCAGCAACAAGCCTCGGTTATCTGGTGTGAGCGGCAATGTGTGGTGATTGAATGGAACACATCGAGTGCTGGAGAGTGAGCGAGCATCTAGGAGAGCTGTTTGTAAGTCAGTGTTTACTTGTGATTATTGAAACCTGAGCTCTGTTAGCTACTATAAGGGACGTCTTGCTTCATTCCGTATTTGTGAAATGCTGGTACTCGTCATGAAATTCTCTCTCTCTCTCTCTCTCTCTCTCTCTCTCTCTCTCTCTCTCTCTCTCTCTCTCTCTCACGAGACCTCTGTTAATTAGTCCTTCATATCACTGCATATTCATGAAGCTACGTTAGCCATCACAAAAGCCAAAACATCTTCTGAATTATTGATGAAGAGATTGATTAAAAAATGAGAGATGCAATTAAGCACATCTTCCTCAGAAACGCTGGATAATTAAGACCAATGAAGTCAAATTGCATTTTTATTTCATATTAATTGAAAGTGAGTTTTATAAGAGAACAAATAACATCCAGTTTGTTCGAATGTCTGCGAAGGAAGAACACCTTGTTCTAAGGTTTCTTCGGGAATCCACCGAAGAGGAATATTGACGCTGAACCGCCAGTTTTGATCGTCTGATGGGTTAGCTATAGAAGCGAGGCAAATTGAATCTAGTATCTCAAAATTTTGTATTTCAGTATATAATTATCATCTCATGGGCGATAATGTTAAAATACTATCGAAATTATTTGGATATGATTGACAGCCAACAGCTTCCTTAATTAGGACAATGACGGGGCTAATCACACTTATTGGCACCTTTAGACAGAGAGAAATAGTATAATCAGTGGCACTCTAAGGCCTGAAGAAATCGTCATTTGGTTTTGATGGATTTGCCTTTGATGTCGAAAGATTCGGTGATATTCGGCCATCTTTCATGATTCATATTTGATTACATGAAAATATACAAATAAACATCTTTTCTGAAATATTTATACACCAAATACAAAGCAATAAAAGAAACAGAATGCTTACGAAGTCGTATATCGAAGATAATCTTACATTTCTCCCTTACAACCGACAAGAAGAAGAAGTAGAAGGCTTTCTTTAAACAGCCGAGAAGAAAAAGAAGAAGGCTTTCTTTAAACAGATCTGAGTACAGAAACGTGCCTTTATCTTCCTTTTCCTTTATGAATGTTGCTCTGAGGAAAGATCTTCTGAGGACAGATCCTCGGAGGACAGATTCCGTCGCCTTTGAAACACTCGGGCATGGATGCCACTTTCTTTCGGCTGCGGACGAGCGGATTCTTTATGGAAATGTGATGATAAGGGAATAATGACGTTATGAACTAGAGATGTGATATGCTGCTAGTGATATGTCGAATATCGAGTAATTCAGTGAATGAAAAGGAGACGCTTCCAGATGGAAAATTCACTCCAAGAATCGTCATAACTCAAGGTATTTTTACGAAATTGAATCATAATCTTTCTTCACCTTTTGAAAGCTAATTGTCAGTAGATTTCTACCTCAATACGGTCATAAACATTCACCATTTAAAAGTTAAGCCTCAATTGTGATGGAAGCTGCTTTCTAAAAAATAATGGCAGGGGAGGAATAACGCAGTCTGTTTAAATACAGGCTCAAGCACAGAGAGAGAGAGAGAGAGAGAGAGAGAGAGAGAGAGAGAGAGAGAGAGAGAGAGAGAGAGAGAGAGAGAAATAAACTTACAGACAGACTCGTACTTTTAGGTTCACGTGAAATTAAAAAAAAAAAAAAATTCAGTTCTAAAACTGCCTATTTTGTTTGAGTTAACTCAAGCTTTAATTGACATACGTCGCTGCCGGAGTTTATTAAAGTTTTCCATTTACTTTCGTTATATCTTTATAGATATTGAGAGAAAGAGAGAGAGAGAGAGAGAGAGAGAGAGAGAGAGAGAGAGAGAGAGAGAGAGAGAGAGAGAATACCTTTACAGTACGTGTGATGTTGCCACAGCGTCTTTAAGAATATTATTTGTTTCATGAGGCAGTTGTAGTAAAAAAAAAAAAAAAAAAAAAGACCATGAAGACAGGGAAAGAAGATTTAAGCCATTACAACGAAAAGGAAAACATCACTGAGGTGGAAAAGGCCTAATAAATCGATCTGTCCGCCACTTGATAAAAGCTCGGTACGTGGGCAATGAAGCCTGCCATATGGTGTTAAGAAATACAGGGGAAAAAATTAATTTTTCTCTCTCTCTCTCTCTCTCTCTCTCTCTCTCTCTCTCTCTCTCTCTCTCTCTCCCGGAAGATGCATTAGCAATAGCCTATACCGGAAGATGCATTAGCAATTCTCTGGTAGACATCAGAGGTGCCTCACACTAAGGGAGCTGGGGCAACCCGAACGAACTGTCGCTTTGTCGTTAATATGTAATAAATAAGTGATGAAGTATCTATTAATATGTATTTGAAGTTATAACATTCATAATAATAATAGACAATTGCAATGCTTGTATGAGAAGGCAGATGAAATCATTTTTGTGTCAACAAGAGAAGAAGCGAGAGAGAAGAGTCACTCAGAGGGCAGTTCAGTGGTGTGTCTATGAAGGTCGAGTGATTCTAAACGTTTGTCAGTTTTCCGCTTTCCGACATAACATTTATTTTATTCAAGAATATTGAAATTGTTTGTATTTTCCCCTAATATCCTTTTGAAGGATTATCTGTTTGTAAAAATGTATTTCTCGTATGTTACGTGTTTTACCTCATGTTCGAGGTTGAAGACGTGTTTGTGAGTTTGTGGTTTTCACGCCGATTTGTGTGTGGTTGATCTTGATTACTTATCACTTGCCTTTCCAACCTGCTAAGAGACTGATGTCTCTGGAACCTCTGTAGCTTGGTTAAATATATATAATTTAAAAGATATGACGTTCTGGTGCAGCCAAGATATAATATAAGTTGTGGTAGTCCCTAAGCAAGAACATCCACCCTTTGATGAAGATGCAGAACATCGGCCGAGACAAGGATGTCGCACCGGCTGCTGGTGTTTAGACACAACGCCTAAACAACAGGTTGACATGTTTTTGACGCCCGCTACATGAAGAGCCGTGTGATGTCGATTGGAAGGAGTTCCGTTGCCGGAGAATTTAGCCTACAGCCTCGTTCTTGAACTGCCAACAAGAGCTACCTTCCTCTCGTGACGTCATTGGAGATACCCTACTTGTCAGACCATCGCGAAAATGAAGATGCATTATGCACATATAACATTCAGAAGCATATTGCCTTCACGTGGGTCTATAACATACATCGCAGCCTTGCGGAAGATGGCTGGAAGACCTCTTCCTACTGATTCTTTTCGGGTTACTGAAAGCTAAAGATTCCTGTGACCTTTGCCCCTGCAGGGACATTGTTTACAAACAGAGCGCTATTTTCACACTTTACAAATCTTACGTGGAGGGAGTCAGAGACCTTCTTTGCTAATATGTAGAAGCAAAGAAGATTTTATGGCCAAATTTGTCAGTTATTCCCAGCTACACCAATAATAATAATAATAATAATAATAATAATAATAATAATAATAATAATAATAATAATAATAACCATGTCTTGTAGTTCAGTGGTTAGGATTCTTACCCTACCTGCTCGAGAGTCTAGGGTTGATGACCAAGAGAAGAGAAATGGTCGAGGTAATCTTACATATTTGGCTTCACAAAAATGTTTAATTGACCACTGAGCTGTATTCGGGTAATGATTTACACATGTGGAAAATTTTAATACTGAAAAGGTATATAAGGGTAAGTACTCATAAATACCCTTCGATTTCTGTCTCTGTTGACCAAAGCAATAAAATATGTACCTGGCAGTTGGTCGCTATGATGTGCAAGAATCTGGTTGGAAGAGCACCCAGGACTAGCAACCTCATCCCAAGCTACTTGCTTAGAACCGGATGTTATAGTGTGTGCGTGTATATATATATATATATATATATATATATATATATATATATATATATAGAGAGAGAGAGAGAGAGAGAGAGAGAGAGAGAGAGAGAGAGAGAGAGAGAGAGAGAGAGAGAGAGAGAGAGAGAGAGAGAGAGAGAATAGCAAACGAAATAACTTTTGTTTTTATTTCTCATCGTTCTCGAAATTATGTAGGATCAACCTGCCCCTCTTTATTTAAATTATCTTTAAAATACTCAATAAGTGCATAGTCTAAGATTTTACAAAAACTACCATTCAGCGCAATGGCTCTTTAATTTTCAGAATTTGATATACATTTTCTTTTATTTTTTTTATCTACGGAGGAAAATGTGACAAGGTCAAAAAACTATTGCTTTGCGGCTTCACTATAGGGCATCGCTTAAATGTCATATGCATCGTCTTTTTTCCTTTATTTAGTTTTCTAATAGCCGACTCCACCACTACTGAAGTGATTTATTGTTGTGTTATAATCAAAATTACTTTTTCCTTTCGCGAATTTTAGATTAAATACACACACGCACACACACACACACACACACACACACACACACACACACACATATATATATATATATATATATATATATATATATATATATATATATATATATATATCTATATATATATATATAATATATATATATATATATATATATATATATATATATATATATATATATATATATATATATATATATATATATATCTATTTAAAGGACACATATATGCATTTCATAGCTTCAATGCTTTAAGATGTTATGAAAGAATTTTTGGAGTGAGATGGTACTGACCGAGCCGTCAGTTGCAAAATCTTTGTATTCAGCAAATAGTTTGATTCCTCAGCTATCTGCGTGAGAACCTCAGCAATATTGGCAGTCAGGTGATCTCCGAAGTGTTATGTATATTCGTGAGTACGTGCGTTAATTTGATCTAGATTATGCCAAAATCTGCCCTAAAAGTGAGTTTGATCGTTCATTAACGTGATAGAACTGCAGTTGTCTAGACCAGTGGTTCTCAACCTTTTTATTACCACGCCCCCTCTAAGAGCTGGTCCTTCCCTCCACGCCCCCCTTGCATCTATGAGTAAAATTCCCTCCCTGATTTAAGGGAAAATAAAAAAAAAGAGAAAGAGAAGGAGTTTCGAGGGACAGGGAGGGAGGTAAATAATTACAAAATAATGGTAAGTCTAGCGAGTCTAACTAGAGTGGTAGACTATAGGAAACTAACGTTATAAGGCAATACGGATGCATATTTTTATTAAACTTCTGAATATTAGTTCCTCACTCTTGTTAAGAAAATAACGAATTTAATTCTAGAATTTTTAAATTTTCCCTAGGCCTCGCGCCTCCCCTGGAAACTGCTGATGCCCCCCTAGGGGGGCGCGCCCCCCAGGTTGAGAACCACTGGTCTAGACGTAGCTTTGGAGAGGATCCAGGCTTTGAAAATCGGCAGATAAGGTAGAGTTTCAAATCTCTGTTTTTATGGGAGAAAATTGAACTTGTGATTTTTACCATGATTTTCTAATCATTATGAACTTTTGAACTGGTGTGGGAGATTTAATATGAATATTCATACCTCTTTTATATTATTATTTTGTTATGTTACGTTTGCCATATCTTGGCTATGCATTTTACACTTTCCATTATTGTGTTTTGCATTTCATATATTTTTGGGAGTTTTCTATCATGTTTAATTCTTTCGACAGATGTCTGTGGACATGGTGGACAGGTTGGAATAACATGTGGACTTGGGAGTTTGAGAAAAGGACAAGCAAGTCATTTGCAATGTCAATCTCTTTATGTGGTAGACTGTTTTTTTTTTTGACATGACTTTAGTTATTGATTTGGGGAGTATGTGTGATTTTGGATATTTTCAGGCTATTAGCCATAATGAGACTTCTTTAATCAGAAGTGCTTTGCAGTTTAGAGTTTAGTTATCTGACTCGATAATTCATTTATTATGCATTTTAATCTTTGCTTTGTTTTATTAATTTCTTGTCGGGTTATTTGAATAATAGACCTATTTTTGTAGAAACTATTGCGTTTCTTTAAATAGTCCATTCAATTGCTTTGAGAGAATGAGTGAGGTCGGGTGGGTGAACTTCGGAAAACGATCAGAGAGAGAGAGAGGGATTCGGGCTGGGAGAGAGAGAGAGTGTTGATACACGGAGAGAGAGAGAGTTGAGAGAGGAAGAAAAAAATGTGAGTGTTTCCATGAGTGAACCTTTTCACGCCTTTTTCCTGAAGAAAGATCGCTAGATCACGTTACGTACACTTTCAAAAAAGTGTTAATTCTGTTCTTGTAACATAATATATATAATTATTTATATATATATATATATATATATATATATATATATATATATATATATATATATATATATATATATATATATATATATATATATATATATATATATATATATATATATAGTCTCGGTAATTAGGCGGCTACTTGGAAATCTTAGCTTAATGATAAATAATATTGCCAAGACCAGGAAGAACATTCTTTACTGTACAAGCTTTCTAGGTATAAACCTGGTCATAGTAGCTATATGGTCCGAAAAAAGTTACAAGAAATACTTAGGCATTGTTTCCCTCAAATCAGTTTCCGGTTTGTTTTCTGTAATCCTTTTACAATAAGATCACTTTTGAGAGAGAAGCCTACTCTGCCTGT
This sequence comes from Macrobrachium rosenbergii, assembly GCA_039081455.1. NCBI lineage: Eukaryota > Metazoa > Arthropoda > Malacostraca > Decapoda > Palaemonidae > Macrobrachium > Macrobrachium rosenbergii. Next base: position 19,705,049 of record JANJGK010000042.1, on the reverse strand, counting down.
GGACCTTAATTCCTGTGTCGTTCACTTGTTCGCAGTGTGGTCTGCGATACGTGGGATCTAGTTCCCGCTGGCTCAGACACAGAATTTTGGAACACAGAGGTCTTTCTATTAGAACTAGGTTTCCCCTTTCCAAACCACCCTTTTCTGCCATTAGAGAACACAGTTTAGCACAGGACCATCCTTTCACTGACCTGGATTTTCGGGTACTGTCTTTTTGTTCAAATAGACTGGACCTTTTAATTTCAGAGTCGCTGACTATTAAAAAGATGAAGCCGGAATTGAACAACAACTCGTCTGGTATTCAACTAGCTATCGTGTAATTTCATAGTAGGTACTCAATTAGGTCGTTAAATATTTTACTTTGTGAGTGGTAGTTTGTTTACATTTCACTTCAGTTTTATTTTCATATTTTTATGTTTGTGTTTTTAATTTTTCGTTATTTTACGTCTCACCCTTTTAGTTTGTATTTACTTGTTCATTTTATATTTCGTTAGTATTTTTGCTGAAGATTTATTATGACAATTCATTTTATTGTAATTTTATTGATTCTCATCCTTGTCGGTTTTTTCAGCCTGATGATGAGGTTTTATACCTCGAAAGCTTGTACAATAAAGAATGTTCTTCCTGGTCTTGGCAATATTATTTATCATTAAGATATATATATTATATATATATATATATATATATATATATATATATATATATATATATATATATATATATATATATATATATATATATATATATATGTATATATATATATATATGTATATATATATATATATATATGTATATATATATATATATATATATATATATATATATATATATATATATATATATATATATATATATATATATATATATATATATATATATATATATATATATATATATATATATATATATATATATATATATATATATATATATATATATATATATATAAAGGAGCTTTTATGAAAATATCTAGTAATTTATATTCAGGTATAATTAATTACAATAAAGGCCTGACAAAAAAGATTTACAGTCAATAAGATGACAACTGACCTCAGGAAAATATTTTAGAATTTTAGAATAGGGTAATGAAAGACAATGTGGAATATGAAAGAAGAACAAGTTGATAATGAGAAATAAATAAAAGGCTGAGTAAAGGGAAGAAATGGAAAATGGAAAGAAAACAAAATTTATAAAATCCATGAAATTCAATGTAATTGTTTTATATCGAGAATCTTTTTAACGTCTTAAATTTCATTTGATAAAATCAAGTATTTCCAGTTTACCTTCATTGCATCAAAGTTCTTTATGGAGAATGATTACTCCACCTGACTTCAATATATTTTTTAGGGGCCAACAAATTTCCTTCCGAATTTTTGATGGATTTTATTTGATTTATTTCTTTATTTATTTTTGCGAGGGGCGAGAAGGGTTAAAGTACTGGCGTTTATGGGTATCATGAAATTCGAGCAGATTTCCCAAGAGACAATTAAATAAATGATGATCTTCGCAAGGTACTATCCATCCAATCTTTTTTATTTGCTCATTTGGAAAAACACACGATTGCCACCATCTTAATTTTTGTTGTTGTCGTCGTCTTTAGATTTCCCTCTGATGTAGAAGAACAGGAAAAAGGTAAAGATAAAAAGACGACGCTCCCCAAAACAGACATCACGAAAAGAGGACAGTAGGTCCTCCACAGCTAATGTTATTCCTGTTACCACTGACGCGACGGACGCCTCAGGCTTTCAAGCGTCTGCTTCTGGAATCACTGCTCGAGTCACTCACTGCTGGATGCAGTTAGCTTTAACGTCGATGAATGGAGACCAACGAAGGGATATTCTTTATAGATAATTACTCGAATAATATAACACAGAATAGGGAAACCACAGCCATTGTTATTTTTCATTTATGTAAAACTTTGGTACCCTAGAATGCAGCATATTGCAACTCTTAATTGACTATTATATATACAATGACTCTGTTTCCGTTCCCTAAAGGATTTTGCAGTTTCATACGTTATTAATATAATACAATTCTAAAATGAGACAGGTACACAGACGGACAGACGGACAGGGAAAGAGAGACAAACAGACAGAGGGACAGAGAGAAGTTGGGAATACAAATATTAGACCCTTACATCATTCAGAACTTTCTAAGGTCTTGTTGACTGGCTTTTCGTTTTTGGTTGGTGCATTTCTCTTGTGCTGAGAATGACCGAATTTACCGATTTAGCTTTATAGGAGGAAACAAAAAAAGTATTGAAATTGGGCATTGAAAAACGGGAGGTCCAAAAATATATATATTTTGGGTGATGCAGAAGCAGGCCAAATTTTATCGGGGGCCGGCAGGCAGGGTTAACGCTTGAGGTTCAGTTAGGTGCGTGTTGTCTCGGCCTCCAGAGTGTATGACCGAAATGGCAGCTTCCTCTGGATAGGAACCTATAAAACCTTTAGAGCCTTTGCGAGAGAGAGAGAGAGAGAGAGAGAGAGAGAGAGAGAGAGAGAGAGAGAGAGAGAGAGAGAGAGAGAGATAACTATCGAGTTAACATGAAGTGGTTACATGAAGTGGTTTCCCTGAACAACAAAGACTGTTTTTCTTTGCATCACCGAACAAACAATGACCGATTTGGTGAAGTGTTTTTGTGTTTACTTTCATTAAGGGGAAGTACAATATGTAACCCTGGCTAAGGCAAACACCTACTTCAACAATATTTCTTGCTCTTCCAGCAGACAGACCTGTTTCCTTCCCAAAATCTTATGAGGGGTCCTCAAATGACACCCCAGGATCCTGAGTCTTTTTTTTTCTGTTTTAAGAACTTTCTAAATACGGGGGCTTTGCAACGCGGTAAATAACATCCTGAAAAGATATACTTTGCGTTACCCGGGAGAATGTTCCTCGTGTACAATAAGGCAGGAAAAAGTATGACTCCAAGAAGAAAAAGGTACCACAAATCACAATCAACATAAACACAACTTGATACTCCCAGCCGTCCCCCGACCTTTCGAAAAGGGAACAATAACGAGAAACCACCAGAAATCAATCGATCAACAGTGTCATTCCAGAGCGTGTTCGCGTCACTGGGTGAGGATGCCAGTAGGCACTTTGTGGTCTTATTCTGAAGGATTCTGAGAGCTCCTATACAGGATGATTCCTCATGACACGATCTGTTTCAATAGAAAGCTAAAGACTTTCACGGCGCTCTATTTCTGCACAGTGGCTTTTTTAATATTAAGTTAAACCCAAGGGCATGACTGAATGCTTACAAGAGTTATCCGAGGGAAGTGATCTCACCTAAGCTAATGTTTGGCCTTCGGCAATTGCAGACAGACACTGATCATTCCAGGTGAACGAGAAGCTTTGGGATTAATTTGCGTTGTGATCTCTCTCTCTCTCTCTCTCTCTCTCTCTCTCTCTCTCTCTCTCTCTCTCTCTCTAGTAAAATTCAACAGGGAATCCTGGGAGAAAACTCAATCCGGCAGCCCAGTTGTGATGGCTTTCTAGGGTAAGATTAATCAGTAGGTGTCGAGATGTTAGCTTGTGTCTGTGGATGCTTCTCTTGTCTAAATACTTTTATTTTCCTGGCTGTAAGTGTGTATCATAAGAAAGATTATAGTCACTGCTCTTCTTTTTTGCTTTCAGGAAATGTTTGTTCAGCTAAATCCATTACGGAGAAACCGCTAATTTACTAACTTTATTTTTTTTCTTTCGTATTTTTTCATGTACAATGTAGACTTATGAAAAGAGAAGTCAACAGTCAGGAAAATACCTGTAAACGAACTTACATGGAACCAAAATCTTTGAAGAAAATGTAGGATGAAAATAAAATTAAGATTATGAAAAAGAAATATTGACAAAAATAAGATACGGAAATTAAAGAAACATCTCAGATTCAAAGAAATTTCTCTTTAGGTGAGAATCTGTTGCAGTTTCTTCAAATTCGATGACAAAATAAAAATTAAACCCAGGGATTCTCAGTAGTCACATTGCTATCCTATCAGGATTAATGACACCAATTGTTTATGCGGTGTCCTTTATGAAGTTCCCTCAGATCATTTTATACCCCATCTATTTTTTATGCCATATATCTTAGTTTCTTCCTAACTGCGTCGTCAAATATTTTTGGGTTTTTGACAACTTACTGAGTTTTGTATTGCAAAAGGTCCATTTTCTAATGTCTTTGCTGCACCTAGGCTCTACTAATCTATAGCTGTTATTACTCCTTTGTGTGTTTCTGCTTCCTGTGAGATATTTTTCTAAGAAGCCTCTTGCATATTCTAGTGCTTTATTCTTAATCACGATGTATTTCCAAAGCACATTATATCTTGTATACTCAGTTCCTGCTTTTGTCGGTAGCCAAAGAAGCTCAACTATAAGATGGATGTGGCCCTTGTCATGGTTAATTTGAACGCCTTCCTCATTAGACTCTCAATTTTCAGACAGTTTAAAATAAGAGAAGTGTTAAAGACTACAAGGAAAACAGACATTTGACACGTAATGGTACAGAACTACAAACAATATAAAACAATCTTTGATAACTGAAGAAAAAGCAACTTACAAAAATAACTAATGTCACTTTTCCTTCCGAAGGCAGCTGCAGCAAACGAGGCAATTCTGTTGCTTCAGAGACTCAATATCATCGAAATGGCCTGACCAGAGGAAAGAACGAAATGCAGTTTTTATTTGTGACCGAGTAAAAAGTGAAAGTAATGGCAAGCATTCTGCTCCAACATTGCTTTATACAGAGATTTAATTCCTAATTAACCAACCGCCTGCAGTCATTCAAACATACGAAAAACTTGCAAGCGAAATGGGGTTGAAGAAAGAGACACTGTCAGTTTGGTTGAATATGCAAATTTGGGTAAATATACATGACATTTATAGCTTAAATTTCCCTCTTTCCTGAAGTAGGAGAGTGGCTGGTAATTTCTATCTAATGGGGAGCCTTTTCAGAACAGAAAGAAGGGGCTCTTCAACACCTGGAAGGTCCTACCGGCTCAGACACCGCGTCCCAATTAATGAAGCTATTAGGTCAACCAGTATATCATAATAAGTCATTTTTTCCTTAATTGGTATGGGTGATAATCTGTTGTAGAGTTTTAGAACAGAGCTGCATGTCAAGTTTAGAAAAGGAAGGGATTAAACAATGGTCCAAACCGAAACTTTTCAACCATAAGCGGTCGTTTAGAAAGGCTGACGACAAAATGACCGTTACAGACAGTAGGTGGTTTGTAAAATGAACCAAGTCTATATCATTTTTGTGCAAGAGATATACAGACTTGATTTTCATACATATCTACATAGTTATGTACTACTACTGTATATAATACAGAGCAAGATTAATGAGGTTATTTTTAAGATGATCTGTGTCCTTTCGTCTCTGGCCAAGTTCGTGACGGATCAAGAAATTTTGCCAGTCTTTGCTGAACCTTTTCCTCTGAAGTGACTTCTTGTGCAATCTGAATCTGACGAATTTCCTGGTGACACCATACACCATACATCTCCCTAGAAAAACTACGTCCAGATTATATACATATATATTTAATACTACTTTTGAAGCAAGTGAGCATAGGATGAATATTCCATGGGTTCGAGTTTAACTAAACTATTAAGGGATACTATTTTATAATGTCAATAAAGGTAATTATGGTATATAATAACAGTAAACAATTACGAAATACGGAAAATTACTCGTGCATTAAATCACTTAGTTCAAGCAGAAACATAGATAGAAATAAAACTTTGAGACCAAACTTCAAAACTAATGATAATTCACAACTTTGTTTCCTCAAAAGTTCAGAACCTAAAAAGCTCCTTCGATGGAGGTTTAGTTGCAGTGTTCCTTAAAGGACACTATCACCGACGCGAACTTGATTCCCTCTCTCTCTCTCTCTCTCTCTCTCTATACAGACTTTTGAAGTGATGGCTCTGCTGATAAGTTTCATCGTTGAAAAAGTTGAGAAGACAAAAAGTGTGCGAAGTAACTTGTTTTCCATTTTTCCTTTGATTATATCTTGAGATTGTTTACCTTTCCTTGAATTAAATCCTCTGGAGATTTTTCCCTTTTCTGACTCAAGCATGAGTGGCAGGGAAAGAAAGAAGGTCCATTGTATTGTGAGACTGAAGGACATTTAGGAAGCCTTGATAGTTCACCATTGGCTTCATAGCAGAATTATATTGACGATATAGTATCCGAACGTTTTCGCGTGTATTCGCGGTCTTTTTGGCGTCTACGAAGAAAGAGAATGTTACTTCCAGACAAATCGTTTCTGTTCTTTAAAAAAAAATATTTTGGAGTCTTAGAATGTTTCTGATGACTGTTTACTCTCAAGATCTACAACAAGAAAGGACGAAGGAGCCCTTTTGGGATGGTGAAGCTACATGTCTGTTAGTTTGCTCCCAAGAGAATGAGGTAAAAGAAAGGGAAAACATCAAAATAACGACTGACGCATCTTTCTTTGCTTCTGCTTTCTCTCCGGTCAACGCTCACCCCAGAACCTGTCTCGTCTAGGGTTAGGTTAAAGTTTGTCCTTGATGATTACTACAATAATTGCTCTCTCTCTCTCTCTCTCTCTCTCTCTCTCTCTCTCTCTCTCTCTCATTCTGGATGTCTGTATGTGCGTGTGTGTCTGTCTGTCTGAATGTCACTGGCCTAGTAACAGAGGAAAGGACAAAGATATCTGAAAGGAAATAAATATGAAACTCATAATAATTCAAATAAAAACAAAATCCACGAAGGAATGAGGAACAATGGAGTGCTGCAAGGCATTTCGACTTATCGTTCTTTACTTAGTAGACTGAAGAAATATAAAAATAAGTTTACAAAGAAAGCTCATATAAATGAGAGATGAGGGTTACAAAGGAAAGAATATGTACCTGAAATGCAGCACAACTGAAGAATTAGTAGAACTGCCAAAATAGGGTAAAAATTTAAGAGGTTTTACAAAGGATTAGGATCAACCGTTCAGAAGCAGTGACAGGAAAATTAAAGGATTATACAAGGAGGTGACTTACCACCAAAAAGTTGTATAAAATTACAACTCAATAATTCTATTTTTTTTTTGGTAAAACAATAACAATTTTTGCAAGATGAACATTTTTACAAATAAAAAAAATATATTAAACATGTGGATATATTGAAACATATATAAGATAACTAATTTGTAATTAAGTCAGTAATTTTATCTTTTAGGTTGTTCTTGAACATTTTTCTAATACAGGGGTCCAAATAATACATGCCAGGGCTAAGGTTACAATTACAGCTGGAAGTAAGCTGTATAATAGCTGATTCTAAACGAATTCTAGAAGAGAAATCTTTCACTCTGGCAATCACCAAACTTTCAGTCCAATTTATTCTGTGAGAGTTTTCACTTAAATGAATGAATAGAGCATTGGATGTCTGCCCAGTTTTCATAGAATATGTTGTTTAATATGTACATCTAAATCCTTGCTAGAAGATTGGCCAATATAAAAACAGGGGCAGTCCAAACATGGAGTTTTATATATTATGTTGTTATTTTCTTTAGGGATATTTTTCTTATTAACATTCCTTTTAGTGTGGTATTATAGGAAAAAACGAGGTTGACATTAAAAGATTTTAACAATGATTTTATGTTTTCAAAACCACTAAAATAAGGCAAGCTAAGAATGTTCTTAGGGGTTTCTTTCGCCATGTTACTTTCACTATAAAACTTTTGTGGGCTTTATCATAACAAGTACAGTATCTATTATATGTGAAGGATAACGTAAATCTGTCCATATTTTTCTTATGCATTTACATAAAGCTGACTACATATTACGTATGCAAGCCCTACTGGATGATGATACGACTTACAAAGACAACAAAAAATCCCCTTGATCAAGTCATAAAAAATTTCAATAGCACAGTGAAAAAAAAAGTCATTAAAGAAAAAAAAAAAAAAAAAAAAAAAACTAATAGGTTAGTTATCAGTAAAATTTCCCTCGTTACCTTACTTGTACGGATTAGTAAAAACGCACAAAGAAAATAACCCTATGCAGACTATTATCAGTACTGTTGGATCAGTATCATATAAACTTTCGAAAGATATTACCAAGCTCTTGTCCCCGTTACTAGAACTATCTCCGATACTCATATATAAAATTCACTAGATTTAGTTGGTAAATCAAACAAAATAATTTTTTGGTCCATTGATAGATTCTTTAGTTTTGATGTTTGTTCTCTTTTTTTATTAAAGTCCCTATAGATTCTATTTTAGAGTATCTTAGCAATGAACTAATCCATCATGAATTACATCTACCTGTAAGTCATATTTCACTAACTAGGTTGTGCATTTGTGATTGTAAGTTTATATTTAATGGTGGATTTTACCAACAAATATTTGGTATGCCAATGGGCAACCCTTTATCCCCACTCCTGTCAAACCTGTATGTGGGACTCTTTGAACAACGATATTTACCTAATATCATTAATACTCCTTTAAAGAGGTATAGATACGTTCTCGATATTTCAGTAGTTTTGCCTGCTAGTATTGATGTAAATTATTTACTCTCTAATTTGAATAACGAGGTACCATCATTTTAAGTTTACTTTAGAATTACAAAAAAGACAATTGCCTCTCCCTTTCTTAGATGTTTTACTGCATAGAGAATCATTTCAATGCAGATTCAGTATTTATAGGAAACCAACCAACAACTTAATTTACTCCCATTTTTACTTAGGCCATCACCTTAATATCAAAATATCCATTTTTTCTTCTATGTTTTTACGAGCTTTGCGCATTGTCAGTCCCCGGTATTTGGATCAAGAAATCGTATACATTAGAAAATTAGGGAGAGATATATGTTATCCTTCACATATACTAGATTTTTGTAATAATAAAGCCCACAAAAAATTTTATGGTGGAAGTAACATGGAGAAAGAAACCCCTAAAAACATTTTTAGTTTGCCTTATGTTAGTGGCTTTGAAAACATAAAATCATTGTTAAAATTTTTTAATGTCAACCTCGTTTTTTCCTGTATAAACACACTAAAAGGATTATTAATAAAAAAAATAACCCTAAAGAAAACAACAACATAATATATAAAATTCCATGTTTGGACTACCCTTCTTTTTATATTGGCCAATCTAGCAAGGATTTAGATGTACATATTAAACAACGTAAGTATTCTGTGAAAACTGGGCAAATACCCAGTGCTATATTCATTCATTTAAGTGAAAACTCCACAGGATAAATTGGACTGAAAGTTTAGTGATTGCCAGATCGAAAGATTTCTCTCCTGCTGTAATTTTAACCTTATCCCTGGCACGTATTATTTGGACCCCTGTATTAGAAAAATATTCAAGAACAACCCAAAGGATAAAATTACTGAGTTAATTACAAATTAGTTACCTTATATATATTTTCTATGTATTCGTATGTTTAATTAAATTTTTTGTATTAGTAAAATGTTCATCTTGCAAAAACTGTTATTGTTTTACTAAAGAAATTGAGAATTATTGAGTTGTACTTTTATAAGACTTTTTGGTGGTCAGTCACCTACTTGTATAATCCTTTAGTTGTCCTGTCCCTGCTTCTGAATTGTTGATCCTAATCCTTTGTAAATCCTCTTAAATATTTAACCCTGTTTTGGTAGTTCTACTAATTCTCCAGTTATGTTGGATTCCAGGTACACATTTTTTTCCACTCGAATCCCCATCTGTCATTTATATGAGCTTTCTTTGTAAACTTATTTTTATATTTCTTCATTCTGTTGAGTAAAGGACGATATGTCGAAAGGACCTGCAGCACTCCATTGCTTCTCTTTCCTTCGTGGATATTGTCTTTATTTGTATATTCATCACGTTCCACATTTTCGCCATTCAGTTATTCATAAACATTCCTTTGGTGAACAAATACTAACATCGGACACTGACATTCCAATTATTGCACCTAAATCTATTGAAACCCTTGATAATAAATGTACCCACCAATGTCCCCACGTATGTTATACTTTGGAAAGGCCATGTCCATATTCCTTCTATCTTAAAGGAAATTCCTATAGCTATTTCCGGTTTCCTGGAATCCCTATTCTATTGGGATTTTTCTATGCGCGCTCAGAAAGGGAAAAGATTTTCCAGGAATAGATACTGAACTTCCTTCGCAAACTTATTAATTCGAAAAGAATTTTCTTATATTGGTTAAACGATTCTCTTAATATCAGAAGAGAAATAATATTGGGATATGTAATTTAGCTGAGAGAGAGAGAGAGAGAGAGAGAGAGAGAGAGAGAGAGAGAGAGAGAGAGAGAGAGAGAGAGAGAGAGAGAGAGAGAGAATGTAAATGAATGGAAACAATATGTTAATTTTCTTTATTCAAATTAAATAGAGACTAGGTAATGAGTTTCTTGGTGGACATTTTAGAAATAAGACGCCTGCCTCTCCAATTTACCCACGAAGTCCCAAAACAGAGAGAGAGAGAGAGAGAGAGAGAGAGAGAGAGAGAGAGAGAGAGAGAGAGAGAGAGAGAGAGAGAGAGAGAGAGAGTACGGTTTAAAGTTAATATAGTATGAAATTCCTGCCTCTACATACTGTAGAATTCATTCCTTACGACTCCTTTTGAGGTGTACTTGTGACATGAACAATACGGCTTTGAAGTGGGAGAAAAAATCAAAAAGTTTTTCCTGCCTGTAAACATAGTATTTCCTAAGCAATAAATAAACATTTAATTAAGAGCTAAGTTGCACACGAATTATGCACATACAGTACAAAGAACACCGAACACTTCATTTGAACCAAAAAATTCCCTTCATTACGTATCAAACAATTCATCCAATCCAGATTAGACTTCGTTTTAGGACTAAGCTTTTCCAGGTATGTTTGAATTTGACAGACATAATCCCACCATAGAAAGGTCTCATAATATGACTGTTGCATACCAGCACGATTTGGATATACAGTTTCCTTTATGATAATTTAATATCCAGAATGTACGTTTCATGCCTGTGCAGCGGAGGAAGAAAATGATTGAAACAGCAAATAAAGAATCAGTTGGGATTTCTTCTAGAGCAGCTAATTTCAGTATTAGTTTTCTGCACTAATAACAATAGTACTTTCTTTTCCTGACATGCTTTCATTGGACCAGAAGTTAATGTAATTACACTTCTACAGTATGTCTAATTAAACTGTAGGTCGCCAGTAATTTGAGAAGAAACAAATTTTGGTCACCTAAATTCACTGGATTCATCCGCAACCATGCAGAATCGTCAACTGAATGACGATTTATATCGAAGGCGCTAAGCTGATGCTTCTACTATTAGTATCACAACTGCTTTTGCTTTCTACTGTGCTTGATGCTGCAGTTGAAAATGGTTCACTTTCAGATCTTGCTGTCATGTCATCATTAGATGAGGATAAAACATGATCTACAGCAACAAAAAGCACTCGACAGAACTGAAAGACGACAAGATAACAGAAAATGAACGCCACACAAGGAAAATCACACAGAAGTGGTACTGAAAGTGCTTGAAGAATAATTCCAACTAATATTGAAAATTTGCTCAGAAATGAGATAGAAAAGAGCCGGAAATACATATGGAAGGGGAAAAGAGTCACACCCTCTTGAAATATCTCGTTTGGAACTAATAGATTTTATATGAATGGAATTATGATGGCTCTCTCTCTCTCTCTCTCTCTCTCTCTCTCTCTCTCTCTCTCTCTCTCTCTCTCTCTCTCTCTCTCTCTCTCCCAAAAGACATTGGGTTAAGGAGGAAAGATAATATGCAGAAGAGGCAATTTTTAGCAAATAGTTTTTTTTTTTTTTTCTGAAGATAGACTGGGTCATAATGCAGTAGCCAGCCGCACAAGATTCCTCCAAACCTGCCCTTCACCAACCACCCCCCAGCCATTTCCCCCACGAGTAGAGTCTCTCCTCACCACGGTGGTTCCTCCCAGGGTGTTCCCTCATTTGAAGAAGCAGCTGCCAGAGGAGGAAGGGTGATCGTGTCACTTGGGCTCCTTTCGAATTAGGAAAGCGTTTCGGGAGCATAATGGAAATAGGCTCTGGATACAATAATGAATGTCGCATATGATCTATCCATCTGTTTTTACTACTCTACGCATCAGTATAAATGTGCATAAATCAATATCCATACAGATACAGCATAGGTTAGGTTCTGCTGAGAACTGTTATTATACTGTGGATCACACAGCTGATACAAATAAGGTATCAGCAAATAATAAAATCATCGAAACTTAGAAAGAACATAAGTGTTTATCTATGAAGGTATTTCTCTTCACGAATGGCGAGAGAGAGAGAGAGAGAGAGAGAGAGAGAGAGAGAGAGAGAGAGAGAGAGAGAGAGAGAGAGAGGACACCAAATGCGAAGCTAAAAATCGGATCGGTCTATTTCATCTTGACAAACAAAATTAGCCATTGCATCTGGAGTTTCCTTAGAGTAAAATTCTTTGCTTTATAAATGCCTGATGCCTATCGAATGGACGGCTCAAGATTTACCCTGGCCGTAACAGAAATTCCCTGAAACTCGAAACTCACGGCTACGATGTGAAACGACGATGACACTCTCGTCTAACTTTTGCATCCATAAAATATGTGCAAAAGAAAAGGTACCTAAACAGGGAATACAGCCTTGAGGTAAATAGCCTGGAAGTGTTTCACCCCACAGCAAAAGTCAGACATTGCAAGCATCATCTTGAAAGGTGTTGGCGAAGCAAAGGAAAATGACCGTCACTCAACATGTTCGCGTGAATATCAGTTAAGAAATTTCAAACATTAAATTTCACTCACGTGGATCACTTGAATGACTTATCTACAGATGCATTTGTATCTTATTCCACGTAGATATATTTTCCGCAGATTCAAATGAATCATCATGGACGAATTATTCATCATTGGGGCTCATTTATGCATCCTTCAGAACCCTAAATTTTGAAAATATTCCATTGCGTCCAATGCATGCAAATCAATGGCTGTATCGAGACACTCATCAAGCACAGGCAGAGATGAAGCACACACACACGCACACAAAGAGAGAGAGAGAGAGAGAGAGAGAGAGAGAGAGAGAGAGAGAGAGAGAGAGAGAGAGAGAGAGCGTTGCCGAAAGGAGCCACAGAAGAGATAACTGAAAACATTGGTTCCCATCGAATAGTAGGGCGTTTCTTTTATTAGCCCTGAACAGTTATATTATGAAAATACTGAATTTTTGTTACCAGTTATAAATAAAATGTATTTTTGGAAACAGAGTGAAGAGGAAGACCGATGAATGTGTACAAGATGAACTATAAACCAAGATGCACTCATGAAACTGGAAACATGCGACATTTGTAACAGAAATCTCCTTCATTTAGATTCCCGAGCCTTCTTTTTGCGAGATTCCAAGATAGGCTGGAATCATAACTAATGGCTTAGGCGAGATTCCAGAATAGACTGTAATCATGACCAATGACTTTATAGATTCCAGGATAGACTCCAATCATGGCTAATAACATTTGCGAGATTTCTGGGTAGGCTGGAACCAGGACTAATGACCTTCATGGAATGGAAGCATGAGTAAAGACTTTGGCAAGATTCCAAAATAGACTGGAATCATGATCAATGACCTTAGAGAGATTCCAGGGTATACTGAAGTCATGACTAATGGCTTTAGCAAGATTTCTGTAATACTTGAAGTATTCATGTATCAGTCATGGATGATCTAAAACTGTTTACAACTCCTGCTCCACTAGAATTAACCAGAAAGAGAAGAGTGATACAAAGTCATTCTATAAAATAAAATAAAAAGTACTGACGCATACCCAGAGCGGAACATAAGGAACTGAACCTACAAACTCAAGTTTATACAAATGTCAAACACAAGTAACGAGCGTACATGAAATCAGTATTTTGCTCTACAAATATATGTCTGAAAATTTAAGTAGAAATTCACTGGTTTTAAAATTGATACTCAGCGTTCCCTAACTACCAGTTTAAAGGAATAATTTCTTGCGTTGGAGACAGTTTATTTACGAATAAGATAACTGCGGGTTGCAATGCTTGGGGCAAATGGTGCAGTTACAAACGCCCTGATAATACACATTCAACTTTTGTTCACTTATACTGTGCTTGTGTGTAAACAATATGTATGTATGTATGTATCTATATATAGAGTATATATAGTGTCATAATCATGTACAGCCCTTAGTGGACGGATTGAGCTTCAGTGTGAAGTAAAACAGGTTTGGGGAGGTGGACGGATTGCGCTTCAGTGTGAAACAGAATTACGCACCACTGTTATGGTAATTATGATTCGAAACAAAGGTGCCAATACTTCTATATGCTATAAATTCACTAATGGCAACTTTTATACTGACTTGAGAGTTAGACCAGTATCAGCAATGCTTATGACTTCAAGGGGGAAGGTGCTGCATCTCTCTCTCTCACATGAGTCTTTTTGTAAATTTGCTTGTAAATATACGAAGCGGTTGCTGTTGTTTTTTTTTGTTTTTGTCTTTTACGATAGTATGTCGGTTGTAAATGTAATTTACAAAGAAAATTGCAAAGAAATATTAGTAAAAGCATGTAAAAGTAAAAAAAAAAAAGTTACTGAATATTCCTTCTCGTAAACTTACGTGAATATTTTACGACAAATATGCAAAAAATTTGTTACTGCTTTTATTTCTTATCTGTTTTGATATAGTGTGAGCAGTAATAATAATTTTACAAAATCCAAAAAATTTATTAATTAGAAAAAACATATATATAAGTTGGTAAAATATACGATTGTCTTGTAAATGAGGCCCCACAAGGGGTTGTAAATAGTCATTTTCAACTTCTCGCAGAAGGTAGGGAAAATTTTTTAGATTTTTTTTTATTTATGCAGTGTGAATGTACGTGTCATTCTCTTTCCATTGATGTGATTTTTTATTTTTATTTTGCCGACCTCAAAGTTTCCCCGGTCTGGGATGCTGCACATTGATAAATTATGCCGTCCCTTAAGGGTTAATCATTCGTGACCTTTTTCTCTTTTTTATTTTTCTTTTAAATTAACGTAGCTTTGAAGGCTTTTGTTTTGGTCACGAAAATTTAGTTAACTCTTTATTATTTACCTTGTTTCTTTGTATTGTTGGTACTCCACCCATGGTTTTTTTTTTTTCTTTTTTGCATATACAATTGTTTGTATGGTTGCTGGAGCGTTAAGCAGTTTGACGGGTCGTTGTTGGAGACACGTTTGTTTACTTCTGCCATAGCAGGTCCTTTTGAAAACAGTGTCGTCGGCTCTTAAATCATCATAAAGGACAGCTCTTGCTCTCTCTCTGCACTGGAGTGGCAGTTCGTTAAGCAGTGTCTTCTGGTGGAATTTTACAGTCTCTCAGGGATCCCACCTAAACTGTCTGGTTGACCGTGGTTCCAGGTCCTCTAACTCACCTAGATCTGTGGTGGATTATTGAGTCTGCAGGGATCCTTCTGTGTGTGTGTGTGACACACCTCTGCTGTTGTCGGAGTGACGACTACGTGTGCCGGTCCTGGTGGCATGTCTCATCTTTCTACCTGTGCTACGGCCTCCTAGACGTGTTACTGCCTCTTAAATGTGCTACTGCCTCCAGTGCTGCACTGCCTCCTACTTGTGTTACTGCCTCCTAAATGTGCTATTGCCTCCAGTGCTGCGCTGTCTCCTTAGAACCGTCATAATGCCTACTGACTCTTATGTTGCTGGTAAGGATTGAACCTTGAACTTATTATTCTCTAAGGAAGTCGCTGAGGTGGGTCAGCCCATCTTACCAGCAATTGTATTGTGTTGACCTACGTCCTTGGGATAGTTGCACGGACAAGATCCTGTGTTCTGCTGCTTTTAAAATCAATTAACTTGCCAGTGTAAATATTTGTATTTAGATGTATATAATTTTTGTTGGTTAGGTTTAAGGTTGTTAATTAGATTTAGGTTCTCTTCTGTCTTTCTCTTCGACTATCCTGCCATTATGTGTGAACTGTTCTCTTCCCTTGTGTGATAGTTGTGTTAGCAAGTTTTTATGTAGTGAATATATTATCTTCCATTAACCAGACTTTTCAGTGATCTTGAGTCTTGTAATAAACATTTAATATAGAGTTCATAGTATTTTTACTCCTTTCTGAGTAATTTTTATTCAACTGATTGTTCGTCCTGTGAAGTTCTGATTGCTTATGAGTGGTAAGAACCTGTATAATTATTGTAACGAAACAACAACATCGTTACAATATATATATGTTACAACCATTGGGAAACAGATAAGAATATTCCGGGTAGGAATATCACGTAACGTACCGATTGGTCTGTCTTCAGAAGGCGTTGGAGGATTCAGCCCTTTTTTCCTCTCTCTCTCTCTCAACAGCGAGTCTTTCTCAGCGGGTATCTCACACGCCCCTCCCTCTCTCTCTCTCTCTCTCTCTCTCTCTCTCTCTCTCTCTCTCTCTCTCTCTCTCTCTCTCTCTCTCTCTCGCGGCTTTCCCCTCTCTCTCTCTCTCTTACTCACGAACGTCACAAAGATCTCTTTCGTTCTCGCATGGATTTCTCTCTCATTCCACATTAAAGAAATGAAATGGGTCGTATAAGGAAAACTCAGTCTTTCCTACCAAAAATAGATTTATTATTTAAAGCAACCCAACAAGCAATGAATAAACAAAGCAAAGATTAAAATGCATCATAAATGAAATTGTCAATTAAGAAAACCTCTAACTCAAGATTTAGTCTCAGTCCAACTAAAAATCTGATTATGGCTAATAGCCTGCAAATTCAAAAATTCTCGCATATTCCATTATAGACTTTGTAAAGTCTAGTCTCAAGTCTCCCACATAAAATACTAGACATTGCAAAGGTTTGCGTCTGTCTTTCTCTATGACCACACCAACATGATAACCTCATGTTATTGCCCACAAAGTCATCACCACAACCATGACATCTGTCGAAAAAATTAAACACAGATAATACTCCCAAAAATATACAAGTACAAAAACATAATAATGAAAAGTCTAAAATGCATGAGTAAATAGCATACTGATAAAATATAGAACACAATAAAATAGAATATTGAAATGGTAAAATGCTACATCCACTTCCCACACAAGATCAAAAATGTCTTGAAATATGGTAAAAGACCATAAATCCACAATTCACATAGAAAAACGAAGAGTCTGAACTGTACCTTATTCTGCCAATTCTAAGAGCTTGCCACACTCAAAGATAATGTCTTCACGATCTCGCTCAAGGTCTGCTAATGAACGACCGAACTAATTTTTGGGCAGAATTAGACACAAAATCGAGATTCTGTAACACACGAACTCTTGTACGCGCATAGCAACTTGGTCATATGATTCGGCCAATATCGTGTGTTCATCACATTAACTGCTGAGATGATCAACTATTTGCTGAATACAACGATTCTGCAACTGACGGCTTCAACAGTACCATCTCACAACCAAAAATTCTTCCATCACACTATACAACATAGTAATACTAAAGCGACCGCATTTTCTGAAATATATATATATATATATATATATATATATATATATATATATATATATATATATATATATATATATATATATATATATGTGTGTGTGTGTGTGTGTGTGTGTGTGTGTATGTGTGTATATGTACCAGGTGTTTCGAAATTAGAGCCCCCCTCCAAAGAACAAATGGAAAATTATAAAGTTTTCTGCTATAGCCTATCTCCAAGTACATTATTTTAAGTTTCTATTAAGCTATTTTTCATTTTACATTTCTTGTATTTTCAGACTGAGTGACGGAGTTAGATACAGCCACGGCTAACAATTTGGAGAAAATCAGATGGATTGACCGAATCTGGGCTATAACCTTCAGAGAGGCCAGGGATGCTGGCGCATCCTCCATTTCACGTTTCTGGATAGCTAAATACATTAAAAGAGATAAATCCTTTGTTAAAAGAAACTGGAACAAAAATCCATATGGCTGTCATCACAAAAAGAGTGAGAATCTTGGAAGGACAGAAGTCCTTCCTCAGGAGTCAAAAGACATCATAGCTGAGGCAGTGGGTAGACCAAGAAAGTCTTTACGTAAACTGGTACTTGAACTAGAAACAAAAAGGGGAAAGAAGAGAAGTTATAGTGTGGTATATCATGAGCTAAAAAAATCTGGTATCAAGCCATTTCATGTTATCAGCAAGCCCACATCACTCAGCAACAGAGAGAAGACCGTGCATGGTTTTGTGGTTCATTTCTTAAAGATTGGGATGAAGTTGACTTTCTCCATGTTGCCACATCAGATGAATTCTTCATTTACACAGTCAGGAAGCCAAATCATAAAAATTACATCATTTGGGCTGCAAAGTTGGATGATGTCAGGGATGACATGTGCTATCGCCAAGTTGTGAAATTTCCTGAATGTTTGGGAATTTTTCTCTGTTTCACAGCCAAACGGTTAATGTTGATCATCAAAGAAAAAGGACAGTCATGTAATGGCGAATACTTCAGAGAAACTGTGTTCAATGGTGGAGTATTTCCTTTCCTCATATATATATATATATATATATATATATATATATATATATATATATATATATATATATATATATATATATATATATATATATATATATAAAGTCAAGATCTATAGCACAGTGATAGGACCAGTTTTAATTTATGGATCAAAAACATGGGCTCTAAGAAGAAGAGAGAAATTAAATCTTGAAACAACAGAGATGAGAATGCTGAAATGAATTATGGGAATATTGCTGTTTGAGAGATTTTAAAACTGAAAGAGAAGAGCAGGCTTAGTAAAAATAACAGAGGTGATAAGAGAGTCATGATTGAGATGATATGGGCATGTGTTAAGGATGGATGATGAGGAGGGAGTGAAGAGGGTTTGGGAAGAACCTCTTAAAGGAAGGAGATCGAGAGGGAGACAGAGAATTAGATGGCGAGATAAAGTGAAGGAAGATATGAAGATAAGAAGTTTGGTGGAGGGTGATGCCTTTGATAGAAGGTAGTGGAGAAGGCGCATCAGGCAACCGACCCCTTAATGTTGGGATAACAGTGGGAGAGAAGAAGATACATTATATCTATTATATATATATATATATATATATATATATATATATATATATATATATATATATATATATATATATATATATATATATATATATATATATATATATATATATATATATATATTTATATATATTAATTCATCCCCCTTAGTCCGCCAGATAAGCAATCAAAATTTCTGAACAAAAGTGCTTCTCAGGCTAGCTTTAGTGGCAGGAAGGAAGATGTTTGCCCAAAATTTGAACTCATGTAGGCCTGAGAAGCACCCCCTCCCCACGTCACCTGACCTGGGGTAGAACAATGACACACCTTAACTTTCCCACTTTGCCCCCCATCACGTGATTTGTAGGTGCGGCTAGTCCGTTAGTGCATAGGGACGAAACCAGGCTGTAAGGTAGACTAGGAGGTTAACCCTTAAGTCCCTAACCATAAGACCTATTTTCCATACCCTCTTTTGCTGGCTGTGTGACTTTTTGCAGATGACTGATTCCCGGAGATTGGAAGCAAGTGGAACAAGGGAGCGCTTTCGACTCGGGGAAAAGACGACACTCCGTACCTAGCTAGCGACGTGTGAAGTCGCGCCCTTCATCTTCCTCCCCTGGTGGAGGCTAACAAACTCAGATGGCAAGCCCCAAATGTTCAGAGCTCAAAACTGTCAACGATTTTGTTGTCCAAATGTTTCCTCCAAAATGTCACTTCCCTTGAAGAGACGAATTGGGTCCATCTTGTTGAGAAAGTTACGATAGACGTTGATTTTGACGGTGATTTTGCACTGCAGCAGACGCTATGAAACTTGGTTTTTCTGTGGTTGTTGACCGTGTTGAAGGTTGTCGATTGCTTTATTCTTTGCAACGCCAATTTACTTGCATCGATTAATAATGTTGAGAAGGGTATTTTTGGTTAACATGCCACTAGAGTGAGATAGTCAGTTCAAGTCTACAATATTCTTTCAATGCAGAGTTTCTTTTTTTTTCTCTCTCTGTAACTCGTTATATCCCATTTTGGGGTGACAGATTTTTTTAGGGAATTTCTCTGAAATTATAACTATAAAGGATTAGGAATGGTGAAATTTAATCATTGAAATTCTTTATTTCTCTTTATAAGCTAGAAATTAGATGCCTTCAAAAGAGGACAATGGGACAAAGTAATATACTTAATAACTGAAGGCACCACAAAAAAATTTTCAGCTTCTTTAATTTTGGATTAACACACAAGTAGCACGTACAAAACTAAAATGCCATTTTGAAAGCATAACAAACTACATCGCAAGCAAGTCCCATGAAATTAAAATTTACATTTACCTTGTGGGATAAACAGAAAAAACAACCTAGAGTTACATTGCATTTGACAAAGCAGGTTAGGGGCTTCTTGCAACAAGACTTTCTCTGGCAACGCCTTCGTTGTTTCCTCTTTGTAGTTAATTATGTGGCCCTTTCCATCATACCTTGCATCAGCTACTTTTGTAGATGGCCCAGGGGTATTCATTTTTCGTCCTATTCTTCATCAGTACCTCCCAGGCATGAACAAAAATCCAAGGTTAAACTTTTTCAATTTTATACTGGCCTTTGGTCAGCTTGTTTGCCATTATTAACAGAGTGGAGAGAGTATACAAACAAAGTCCCCAAACCAGTTTCTATACTGTGGTTTGCCTCATAGACCACATGGTACCTGAGGAAGTCGTTTCCAGTAACGTATTTTCCACCAATTTGTCAAAAAGGCCATCTATTGGTAGCATCTGTAAACGATGGGAGTAGCGGGTCATTCGATGGAGAGGCTGTTGTATTTCTCCAGCATATCGCTATAAAATTTTCAAGGAAGATATTGAACAGTGGAATGCAGATTTTAAAGAATTTAAAATATCTGCATGCTAACAAGAAGTTACAAGGGTACGGCCTGGCGGTTTTGGAAGGGAAACAAGGACTTTCAGTTGGTGATGCACAATGTCTCATTTGGAAAGAAGAGCCAGAATTACCGCCCAAATAAGAGGTATTTCAATTTTCCACTTGATACCAACGTATCCAAATTACCATATGGATATAATTTTTTTTCATAAATCATATACCTTTTGTTTAACAAAAGGATAATGAAGCACCACTTTCAGTTTGATTTCTCTTTCTAAGAATGAAAAAAATGTTGTTGGCGATTCGGATTCCTCAAAGGAATCCTTCTTAATGTAACTTTCACCAAATAACAGCAGCTTTTGTTTACGGTAGACAGTGTCCGGTTCTTCCGAATCCTTCTTAATGTAACTTTCACCAAATAACAGCAGCCTTTGTTTACGGTAGACAGTGTCCGGTTCTTCCTTCCACTAGCGGTTTTTATAACTGAAAGCTTAAGGGATAGCTGCATGGTGCACTTCTGTGGTTAAATTCTTATTGCTTTTATGATAGTGGTAGAAAAGAATAAAAGACTTCCCTCCCGAGACTCTACCGGAAGGACTACATTAAATGAAGATATAAATCACTACATTAAAATGGCCAGACTGTTGAGGAAAGAGGAATCAGATGTGCCCCAACAGAGCCACTTGATTATCATATATTTTTGCAGGGACGCTATTGTAATATCGCGGTAAATTCATGGAAATTGTATTTAAAATTAAACGTACTTTGTCCAGTGCGATTAATAACAACGACATGTAATTTTCCAATTACGTAGCACCCTTTCGAAGTTATTAGGTCAGCATCAATACCCCGATTACAGCGCAAGGTTCTTGCTTCAAGTTACATAACAAAATACGATTCCGACAAGGGTCAATCATCTATTGCTTGCAGGAAGAGAGTATTGTAAACAATATAATTTAATACTGCAAAACAATCCTTGGCTGTATTTTGTAAGTGGGAGGCTTAAAAAGTTCTTGTCTGCAAAATGGCCCACGTTAGGATTTTCGGGCTGCACAATTTGCTTACAAAACAAAGGGACTGCAATCATTGCAAAGTAGAAAATAACAAGGAATACACATAGTTGTGACATCTCAGTACAAAACGTTACTTTTGTGACGTAAAGTAAATTGATTTGAGTTTTCCTAGCTTCGTTAATATTAATTTCCACTCTTTACTGTTATTGTATCATAATTTACAAATTGTTTGTAACATTTCCTATACAGATGGCACACTGCTTTCACTCACGTCAACTCTAGACTCAAAAAACGAAAAATTATATATTTATTTTTGTCTAATAGAAGTGGAAATCGGATGCACCTTATTAAAAAAGCCATCACTGAACGTTTCACTTGTTAAGGCAGAGCCCCGAGGTCTACATCAGGCCTTTCATTCCTTTCAGCGCCTTACAGCTTAATCTAAACCACCTCCATTGGAAGACTGACAAAAAAAAGAACCAAATATTTAAAAAGTGCCAAATAATGGCATTTCGGTCGGTTCTTTATTTGACTTTTCTGGGATAACCTGCTGACTGGTACATTCACACCTTACCATGAACAAAATATGAATGAAAGGAAGAAATCAAAGTCCGATAGATAACCCTTCCCAAACGGCTTTTGTACTAAAAGTTAAAATGAACCCTCTTTGATGAAAAGAGTGTTTTGGGGCTCTTTAAATTTTAACTAAGGCATAAGCACAGACTTTTGCATTTGGATTCCATGAATTTTTCCAGTCAGAACTAAGTCTTATACCATTACATATACCACTCAGAACAACCCTTTTTTCTCTGCATTCATAAAAGCTCCCGGTCTCAAGTGTTTTTCTCTTCTTTGTAACCACAGTCTCAACAGAAGAGCAAGGAATTAAGAGCATTCAAGCAATTCCCGGGACTCATGGACTGAGACGTGTAAAACGGTTGAATTTTAGTGGTTTCCGTATTATGAATCTTTCAGTTTGATTGTAGGAATTGAAAGTACGCTTACTAAAACCGTATACTGTTTGTACCTGACTATAGCGGAGATAAATGTATTACATCCAGCTTCAAGAAGAAACCATTGCAATTTGTGTGTGAGAAGGAGCGAGAGAGATTAGGAAATCCAGTAGTCTAGAAGTTGTTGCTAGACTTCTATTTCTTGGACTAGGAATAAAGAAGACGTCATTCTTTCTTGCGTTTAGGATTGGACAAAAGTCAGATTATTTTACTGCAACAACCGTTAAACAGACATACAAAATATAATTTCCAAACACAAAAAAATTTTAATACATCTTCATCTTCTTATTAATTCTGTTTTTTTCTTTCTTTTTAATAAGTGGGGTTTCTTCTTTCTGTATTTCCCTTTACCTCCTCTTATTTCTTCCTCATGAACATCATATTCTTTGGAAGCTTAAATTTTAGGTCAATGACTCCTGTGC
>JANJGK010000042.1:19666747-19676747 GCA_039081455.1 Macrobrachium rosenbergii | reverse complement strand
ATGAACCTAGCAATGATTCATGCAGATCTTACTTTAAATACTTTCGCTGTGACTAAAGACTACAAAAGGGTGAGAAAATCGATTAAATCCGATTTCTTTTGTAGTTGTCACAATTAACTTCCTTTGGTTCATGACATTTAGTTTGTCAAGCCAAGCAGTGGAATACTTTCGGTCATCTGGCGCTCAAGAAAGAGAAAAGGGGGAGTTGGGAGGTTGGACACCAGGATGAAGAGCTCCAGGAAATAAAAGAGAAGTGCACAGATCTGAAGGTGGAATTGGGAAAAGTCACAGTTGCACTAAGAAGTAGCAGTTAGAGAGGTTGAACACCAAGACTGGGTGCAGCTAATGGCTAAAGGGACGATGCAAACCCCCTTCAGTAATGCCTACAGTACACCACGTTAGGGTGCACTGACGGCTCTATCCCCCTATTCGTCAATTTAAAAAACCCATATTGATTAGGTGTCCTCATTCCAATGCCCTGCATCCTAAGGATAAGGAAGGAACTCCCAGTTCTTGTTCTCAGGCAGCGATTGCATTATTTTGTAGTAATTTCTACTTGAGGTTTTGTAGTTAACACCAAAAATCTGATTTCAGTTTGGATTCACTTTTCCTCATTATCAAGTGAGAATTTTTCCAACGACAGTTTTTATTTATTTCGGTCACTATCTGTTCACGCGAATCCAATGTTATACAAACACATTTTTGTAAATGATAAGGATCTCAAACATATTCATCTTAGTCCTATTTTCGTAAGCAAAATAATACTTCAGAAATAAGTATTCACAGAGAACGTAGTTCCAAAACACTAATTTGCAACTCTGCTTTGATCTAAAGATCCTTTTACAACAAACTCTTCGTTAAAAGAATTAATGTATTACGTTAACAAAATTTCATTACGAATCTAGCGGTAAGAATAAACTCATAGAAGATGCTAGACGTTAATTAGGGCATAATGCAGGAAATCTTATTTGATGCCGACGAAAACATGTTTTCAGTCATCACGTTTGCTAATCAGATTTTTGTCCTTGGAACTTAATTAACTTGTTAATGAGGTAACCTAATTCATTAGTGAACAGACAGTTTCTTTATGACTTTCAATAAATGAGTTTTTCTTGTATTAGCAATCTTTGACTAGTTTTTTGATTTATACGTAATAAATCATATCATCCACAGAAGAGAGAGAGAGAGAGAGAGAGAGAGAGAGAGAGAGAGAGAGAGAGAGAGAGAGAATTAGACGGATGGACTGAGAGAGAGAGAGAGAGAGAGAGAGAGAGAGAGAGAGAGAGAGAGAGAGAGAGTTCCAGAACAATAAAAAAATTAATTGTGGAATTTTCTCCCATCAGAGTCTTAAGGAAATTTCCAGTGACTGGGCGATCCACTTTTACTAGGAACATTTTTAATATTTATTCGTCAACTTACGCTTTCATATCCGTTTCTTAATTAGTGAACTGATTTCAGCTTGCCAACTGATCCCACCTGGTTTTCGTAAAAGAAAAAAAAAAAAAGACTCATTACTGACATTCTCATAAGACGCTCTGTGTTGGAAGTGATCATTAATCACGAGCAATATCGGAAAACATCTTATTGATTTTTTTCTTGGGAATATCAAGCGATGAAGGAAAATGTCGGTGATTTATGGCATCGCCTTTTCTTTATTCCTATGTCTGGTTTATTCGTATCTGTCTGTATTAAGAAGTAAATGAAACGTTGGAAAGCTGTTCCATGAGTTATACTTATCAAATCGAAGATTTCATCACTGTTCTACGAATTACTGAAAGATGCATTGAATCCCGGAATACATAGATATGCATTTTATACTGGTAAACTATAAGCCGGCTTTTCATAGTGACTGATTAATGGAAAGGAAACAAGGAACTACACTGTTTGATTGAATTACGAAAATTTGGCTATGCTGCCAAGGACTGAGACACTGTCAGCCATTCAGCGCATATTGTCTCCAAGAATACAGTGTGGATGTTCGAGAAAAATATTTATTTACAGAAGTGAAATGTATAATTTGAAGTCTTCTTTTAAAGTGTTTTATTTCATTTCAGTTCAGTCTTGAACACTTTGTGTAGTTTTTCCTCTCTATTTTTATATATATTTATTGTTCCCAAGTATCAGAGCTAATTCATGGTCCATCACGTAGGGTGATAACCCAACTTTGTGGAGAACTTTTACGAGCTATGGCTTCTTAAGGGTTGAATTAGCTTTCAAGTCATCACCTACTTAATGGCTTCCTCGTAAAACACGACCGAAGGACGATAAAAAGATTCCAGTCTAATTTCAGCGTTTATAGTTGTCTGCAGTTTAAGACTCAAGATTAATTCAAGTCGAAAGGAAAGAAGGCCCCAGCCCTTAAATTCCGTCATGAAGGTCTTTATGGGAGAAATGGGAGATTTATTTCCAACCATTCCCCTTCCCATCCTTATTTCTCTTTTTCCCGTTGAAAGCTTAGTTCTCACTCAAACTTATATGTCCATTTTTATTCATTGTATAGAGAGTTTCTCATTACAATAATATTTTCCACATTCGACTCTGTTGTCTCGGGTGATGATGTGATGACAAATCCCGAGGTTCCACCCATTCGTTGCTTGCTCAGCAATTAACCGACTGATTCAGTTTTATGCTGGACTGACAAATGAGCCGTCTGTCTGTCTTATCAGAAAATGATAAATAGCTTTTCAAAGTATGAGCTTTGTGCGATGGTATGATACCTACGGCGTATATGCACTATTCCATTTGTGTCCATTATTAGTAATTCTCACTTCCTTCTTATCGAAGTCGCATTTCCCCTGCAGCAACATTCTTGATTACCTGCAGGAGGGTGGCTCCTTCTGTGAACCTCGAGTGCTGCACCGCTGTCAGTACCAAAGGGTGTTAGTAGCGTCCCTTCGGCCCTTAACGGCACCCACCTTCAAGAAGCCTTTTACTCTACCTCCATTCCCATTTTCTTTCTTCAACCTTGCAGCCCAACCTCTCTCACTGTTACTCCTCATCGCAGCTGTGGGGTTTTCTCCCAGTTCCACCTTTCGTTATTTGTACTTCATCCTCTTTATTTTTTATCTAACCCCTCCAACTTCCTCTTTTCACTGTCTGTAGCGGTGCCGGACAATTGGTCTAACGCCAATTGGTCTAATACCGATTGGTCCAAAGTCAATTGGTCTAATACCAACTCGTCCAAAGATACGATTGGTCTAATGATACGATTGGTCTAAATCCAATTCGTCCAAAGGTACGATTGGTCTAACGACCATTCTTGAAACAATGATAGTGGAGTTTGAACGATCGCTTCATTTAAACGGTGGTTTTTTAGTCTTCGGCCTAATCCCTTCCAATGGAGTCGCCTGTCTGTGAAATTGTTCTTTCCGAAAGAGGAAAGGAAAAGCTTGCTTTAAATGGCTATTTGTTTACACTGCGGTCGCAAAGAGTTCAAGAGACAAGTGGTAAAGAAACATTTTACTGGAGATGCGAGAACAGAGTGTGTAAGGGAACTGCAGTTATTTATTATGTAGATAATAATCATATTGCAAACAAAAGAAAGTGTTCATACTTGTGGATCTGCTGAAGCCAGTCGAATTGATGTGGTAAAATGCCGTAATAAAATTAAACAAAAAGCTGTTGAAACCAGTGACAAACCGTGCCAAATAGTCCAAGAGGTATGTAGCTCTGTTGATTCTTCCATTGTACCATATATCGGCAGGCAAGGAGCTCTCAAGAAATTAGTAAATAGAATGCGTAAAGAAGGACCAATAGAGCCAACTAATATTAATGATATATCGATTCCAATTGAGTACCAACAAACACTATCAGGTGATCCATTTTTAGTAAAAGAATCAAGTGTTGGAGACGAAAAGATAATGATATTTACAACTTCTTCTACTATAAAGAAACTTGAAAATGCTCAATTTTGGATAATGGACGGGACATTTAAAACCGTTCCTACAGTTTTCAAGCAACTTTATACAATCCACGCTCCTATCGGACCACGAGAGAGGAGCCGAGTGTTGCCATTGGTATATGTGTTAATGTCCCGAAAAAGCGCGGAATGCTACATTCAATTATTCCGTGATCTACAAGATTATGCAGCTGAAAACGAAACCTACCTTTGTCCTCAAATGATTATCACTGACTTCGAAATTAGTGTTTTAAATGTAATTAAATCCGAAATGCCTGGAACAGCTAACAAAGGTTGCTGTTTCCATTTGGGGCAAAGCATTTATAGGAGAATAATTTCAGCTGGATTAAAAACCTTGTATGGGACCGATGAAAACTTTTCTTTGAAAATTCGGCAGATGGCAGCACTAGCTTTTTTACCCCCCAATGAAATCGAGGATGCATGGTTGGAACTCAAGGACACAATTCCAGATGAAGGGTTTCAAGTTGTTACTTACTTCGACGAAAATTATGTTAGAGGGAAAATTCGGAGAGTATTGCGAGGTCAGGAAATGCGATCTCCTCCTCTTTTCCCACCTACTTTATGGTCAGTATATGACAGGATAGAACTTGGTATTCCAAAGACCCAAAACAAAATCGAAGCATGGCACCGACGGCTAGAGATATTATTGGGTTCTGGGCATGTCGGAATTTTTAAACTAATTAGTGAATTGCAGAAGGAGCAAAAAAATGTTGAAGAACAGATGGAATGCATTATTCGAGGAGAGGAGAACATAAAACAAAAGGCAAAGAATATTGAACGTCAAAAGAGAATCTTAGCTATTTTTAACGGGAGAGAAAATATGGAAACTTTGGATTTTTTAAGAGCTCTAGCTCATAATCTAAAATTTTGAGTGTGTATTAAAAAGATGTTTTTTAAATTGATGTTTTTTTTTATTTTATCATCTTCAATAAAAGTTTCAATAAAAATTGATGTTATTTTACTTTTATCATCTTCAATAAAATTTTTAAGAAAAGTTCTGATTTATGATTTTGTGTTTCTATCTTTTTCCTTTACCGCAATTTAGACCAATCGGCATTAGACCAATAAGTCTATTGGACCAATCGGTTTTAGACTAAATGTCTTTGGACGAAATGGTCTATTAGACCAATGGACTTTGGACCAATCGGTATTAGACCAATCGTCGTTAGACCAATCGTACCAAACCCGTCTGTAGCGTTCGGTGGTTGAAAGCGCCCCAGTGCTTGCCTTGACAGCCTGAACTCCATAAATCAATCGATCATTTTCAATCCTTCCTCAATAAACGAAACTTTAACCTGTTCTCACTTACTCCTCGAGTAGATAATAGTGTACAATTTACAATGAAGAAAAGGAGTGGAGGTTGGAATACAGCCAAGGAATCTTATGAGAAAACTGGAAAATTTCCAAATGAAATCTGTCAAGGTCACCGATTGAAGAGCCTCCCCGGACACGTGTACCCATTTACTTAGACGCAGTCATTCAAAGCATGCCAATATTAATAATTAACATGTCCAAAACGCTTCTTAGGAAGAAAGATTTAATTTCCAAATTCCAATTCGAAGAGGTACAGGGACTTGTTCTGACAAAAAAGTAATATAAGAATCAGACCGACAGTTGTACCTGGAAGAATTTAGACAATATAAAACATTATCTGTTGTAAATTCACACTGTGATCTAATATAACCTCAGTCATATATCAGAGTCTAGTCTCAATTTCATAAACTAACGCATTTCCTTTCCCACGATCTCGTACCTTAAGCACAAGGTGTCGCACAAGATCTAGATTTGGGACAATTTTTTTTTTTTTTTCTTTTTTTTTTTTTTTAGAAAAGAATCATCAAGAAGCGAACGGGGTTGGAAATTTCTTAATAACATTGCCCGAGGAATGCCACATCGAACCTAGTCAGTACAAATCTTCGGCTTCTTTGACTCATTTTATCACCCCTCCCACCACCTCTCTCTCTCTCTCTCTCTCTCTCTCTCTCTCTCTCTCTCTCTCTCTCTCTCTCTCTCTCTCTCTCTCGATAAGTTAACTTTAATTTTTATTTTCCTTAAAAATTCGTCTTTCTTTTCATACAGCTTGGACAAGACCAAAACTCCATGCAAAAAATACGTCGAAGTTTCTTCGGCGCATTCGATTTTTCTATATAGCATATAATCAAGGCCACCGACAAAAGATCCATCTTTTGGTAGTCTCGGTATAATGCTGTATGAGCCACGGCCTTTGAAACTTTCAGCCGCCGTGGTGGCCTGTGTTGTTGCGTTGCTAGAAGCACGATCATGGCTAACTTTAACCTTAAATAAAATACAAACTACTGAGGCCAGAGGGCTGCAATTTGGGATGTTTGATGATTGGAAGGAGGATGATCACCTTACCAATTTGCAGCCCTCTAGCCTCAGCAGTTTTTAAGATCTGAGGGCGGACAGAAAAAGTGCGGAAGGATTGACAAAGCGGGCACAATAGTTTTCTTTTTAGAAAACTAAAAATCGAGAATAAAAGCGAGAAGGGCAATTAATGTTCGAGATACCAGAGTAAACTGAAGGATTTTTCTTTGGCTGTGATAACAATACATATTGAACAGCCATTCAGATAAATCACTGGTAAAGATAAGAACGCAACCTTTTGCACGGGATTCTCTTTTCAGTGTCTAGTTCCCTGGGCCAACAACGCTGATCGTCACATGACACCTCAATGTTTGTTAATGCGACCCTATCATAGGTGTGAGAACCTATGCCATGTATATGCAAATTCTTCACTTGTTGGGGAAAGTGCTTCCTGGTAACCTATAGGTTTGAAAAGTAGTTTTCTAGTCAGCGAAAGCTATTGGGTTTGCCAATTTAGGCAGGGCTTTAATGGTGGAAGCATCTCTTCCCAGTCATAAGCGATATTATATTTTGTGTATCATGGACCTTTTCAAAGGTTTATGTATCCTATTAAGAAAACATACCCTGCCATTTTTATAATCAGTCAGTTTAAATTTTCTGCAGAAATTTCAACAGTTTTCATGCAGTGTATTAAGTAATAAAATACGGATTTACTCTTTTTAGTGATGTCTGTGATGAAATAACGAATATAAAGTTAACTATGAAGTAAAACTTGAATTATTTGATTTTTCCTCTTACACACACGTATATATATATATATATATATATATATATATATATATATATATATATATATATATATATATATATGTATGTATGTATGTATGTGAGTGTGTGTGTGTGTTTTTCATTTATTTATATTACTTTCGTTTTATCTAGTTACACAAAGACCATGAGAGAACGAGTGAGGGAAATTTTGATAATAAGAGACACTGATATTGCACTGCGTACCCGCTGGGCGTCAACTGTTGTGGGTGGGAGCCATCCTAGAACTATAGCATTAAGCCGAAAGACTTTTTGGCCGGGGTAACTAGATACCCTTGAGAGGGAGTAAAACATTTGGGAACTCACACTCAACAAGCGATCCTGAATTTGCTTAATACGTAGAGGCAAGAAGAGCCTTATTTGTTTTTCTTGAAATTTAATCGTTTCGTCCCTTTGTTTTGGCAGTGTCGAATGTGCATTGTTTCAGTCATTTGAGGCAGCCGCATTGACGGTGATTCTTGTCATTGATTCCTTGTTTCAGCAAAGTATCAAGCCTGTCACTCTCACCATTCAGGATGTGTGGTGAGAGAAACACCCTTGATACTTAGCTGAAAGAAGAAGTCGATGAAAAAATCACCGTTAATGTGGATATTTCTAGTAAATTGTGAATATGCATATTCAGCACTTTTCCAAAACAAAGGGACTATCTGCTAAATTCTAAACAAATTAAAAGGATCAGATTTGCTTATGCAAACAATCCCTGCAAATCCGGGAACTGTTTAGTATGCCATTAAACCAATTCATTTGTAATCCCAAATTCCTGTCACAGTCGCTTCTTCAAGAGTTTGATCTATGGCTGCCTCTTTCCTTAGGCTGCAACCCTGAGTATTGGCACCCGCCATAACTGCCTGGTTCCCGTCGCTCCAGCAATGTTATTGCAAGTAATTTTCCATCAGCACGCGGTATTAAAAGCGAATCAGAACTCGACGATAAACCCTATGGGGTGCTCTATGAGCAAGAACCCGTGCTGGCATAAACGCCATCTTAACCAACAGCAGCAACAACGACGACGATGATAAATCAGTCCACTTTTGCATCCTGTGTATGATGAGTTATCCTTTACACTGGTGACCCCTTGGACTCGGAGCGACCTGCTGGCCAACAAAGTTCCCGGAAAGAAAGGAGTCAGTACTTCCAAATACTCATATGTGGTTGAAGAGACTCGTCGATTCCATATATACATTTCAGTCTTATGAGCAATAAACGTTAAAACAGTCTGCTGTGACGGCGAACATTGTTCTGTTTCAATTCCAGCTCAGTCAGAATGATTTGAATTCCACAGGAATATGGCAGTATAAACAATTACAGACATATATCCTTCTCCGTGGCAAGGGGGTTTAACTTAACCGGGCCGTAACCTCTAGTATTTGGGTTCGAATTCTAACACGGTACAACGATTTTTTCTTTTCGGTTCTTTGAAAGCTGTAAGTAAGGATACTGTTTGATTTTCTGATTCGAATTATTTTATATGGATATGTGTGAATGGCATATCCACCGATAAGAAATGGCTTCTAAGTATGGAAACGGTGTTTGGTGAGTCAGGGGAGAGAGAGAGAGAGAGAGAGAGAGAGAGAGAGAGAGAGAGAGAGAGAGAGAGAGAGAGAGAGAGAGAGAGAGAGAGGGAGAGCGTACCTCCACTCAACTAGTCTGGACACGGCAACGCCACTCCCGATTTCAGACTGGTTCACGACAGGATGAGGTTTCCTTATCGAAAAAGTTTTATTTGCCTCATTAATCAGCTTCATTTAAGATAGTCGTAACTGTTCTTAATCTCTGATAATTAGCCATTGACCAGAGGCACGATCCTTTGTATCAGGGGAGATACAGCACTGGATGTCCAGGTCCTGTTGCACGTAATATAAGCTGTTATTATTGTGCATCTGATCGACCTGTTAAACTCAGATTCGGGATTCTTATCGCCATCAATGATATACCACTATACTTTGACCAGAAATAATAAGTGAAAAGCCATGACTGTAAACTTTTGTGTATATAAATAATTGTGTATTTTCACTTCTTATCGTTATCTTCGTATCTTAACGTTAAGATTATATATATATATATATATATATATATATATATATATATATATATATATATATATATATATATATATATATATATATATATATATATATATATATATATATATAATTACAGGAAGGCTGCATTATGAAAGAGAAGGATCATAAAAACAACTCTTTCTTTCTTGATATTAGAATTACAAAGTACTGCCAGCAGGAACAATAACTGAAGAGCTTCTTTGTAGGTGTACGAAGAGGCTAATGTTATGGAAGCTGTCTGTCAAGGGGTCTCATGTACGATTCAGCAGTTAAGGTTTGAAAGAGGCAGTCAACGACACGATGTTATCGCTCTGGAGCCACCCTCGTGAGGGAAATGGTTCGACGTTTGAATGAGATAATTAGACGTAGAGTGGCGTGCGTAATCGTGGTTGATAGCTTCTAGTAGAATTTTTTGGGAAAAAATAATTTTTATTATTCGGATGATTCGTGAAACAAGCTTGTCTAAAGTGCAGGTTTTTTTTATTAGGCAGGGTTGCAATATAACAAGGACAATGAGTGAAAGAACAGAACTCTTTGAGGAGAAGCGGCGTACTGCTAGGCAATGACTGAATCTGAATGTGTTTGGTTGCCACTTATCAAAATGCATGTGAGGCAAGAATACAGTTGCCACGTATCAATATACAATGTTATATACATGGAAGGCGAGAATACGTTATGCAATTACAAATGTATGTTACATATAGATTATAGTATCTGCAATTGCAGTGGCTGATTCGGTGTAAAACTTGGTCTTGCGAGATACTGCCATAGCGATGGTTGGGTACTGGGTGAATGGTCAATAATTACAGAAAGAGCAGGTGTAGTCGCAAATTTGTTTTGCAAACAAAGATGACGAACGAAAAGGTAT
>JANJGK010000042.1:19644247-19661747 GCA_039081455.1 Macrobrachium rosenbergii | reverse complement strand
ATTTTTTTGTTGCTTTGCTTGTTAAGAATACTTGAAACTAATTCCGTGTGCTTGGTCATTTGGGCTTTTAAGTCTTAAAAGAGCGTTTGAAGAACCTGAGAAGTGGCTGAGAAGAGCGAGTGAGGAGTTCTGGGGTTATAATTAGTCAGGGAAAGTCTTTCAGCAATATATATGAGAGACCTAATTTGACTTTAGATTTTATGAAGAAATGTTCCCCTTTGCTTCTTTGTTTAAGCTTTTACTCGTTTGGGACTTTCTGAACTTCTATGGAAGATATTTTGGGGAAAATTCTTTGTCTTACCATCTCTCTCTCTCTCTCTCTCTCTCTCTCTCTCTCTCTGTTTTGGTGTATATTTGCCAATACCTTTTACTCTTCACTTGCCAGTAATCTTTATATCGTCATTAAAAGGATATTATTATTATTATTATTATTCAGTAGATGAAACCTATTCATATGAAACAAGCCCACAGGGGCCACTGACTTGAAATCCAAGCTTCCAAAGAATATGGTGTTCATTAGGCAGACGTAAGAGGAAGTAAAGGGAAATACAGAAAGAAGAGATCCCACTTATTAAAAAACAAATTAATAAATAGATATAAATATATAAAAATGTATTAAAACGCAAGAAGAATAGTATTAGGGTAATAATGCATCGCATCTTGGCTTGAACTTCTGGAGTTCCAATTGCACGACATCCTCTGGGAGGCTGCTCCACAGTCCAGCAGTTTGAGGAACAAAGGACCTCTGGGACTGAGAAGTTCGGCAGCGAGGCACATTTAACGCATACAGGTGCTAACGTTCACTTACAAATGCAAATAGATAAGATCAGTTTTTTTGTAGATCTGACACGTTTCGCTCTCATTGTAAATAATAAAACTTTTAGTATGAAAGCGAGTCCTTTAGCGAACGGCACAACATCAGATACCAGAACTTCAGTTTTCATTCAGTAAAAGCATACTTTACCTCACATCCTTGTTGAACAAACAGATCCTCGTGTTAACGAATCCTTTGCTATTAACCGCCCACGACTTGAACGTTCCTGTTTTTCAAAGCTGCAAGAAACATTTCCTGAGACAGTCAAAAAGAGGTTATCCCCAGAGGATGCCGTGCAATTGGAACTTCAGAAGTTCAAGTGAAGATGTAATGCATTACTACCCTAATACTCTTCTTATTGCATTTTAATACATTTTTATCTATTTATTAATTGAATTTTTTTTAATAGGTGGGATCTCTTCTTTCTGTATTTCCCTTTACTTCCTCTTACTTCTTCCTAATGATCATCATATTCTTTGGAAGCTTGAATTTCAAGTCAGTAGCCCCTGTGGGCTTGCTCCATATGAATAGGTTTCATTTACTGAATAATAATAATAATAATAATAATAATAATAATAATAATAATAATAATAATAATTATAATATATGAGAAAACCCATAGAACCTCTGATTAGACCCCTGAACCTAATTACCTTCGATAACCTCTTCCGGCCTCTCCTCCCAAAGAGACAGAAGGATCTTCTCCAATGAAAGGACATCATCATTCCACACCCAGTGTCAAGCAACATCTGTTTCTCTTGAGAAGAGAAAGGGAAATTTCTTTTTCGATAGGGGAACATAAAAGCCATTAAGCGGTATGAATAGTGTGGAACCAACATCAGAACTCAGCAACCAGGCATAAATATTGTAGTTGCAAATGGCTTGAAAATAGTTTGTTCCTTCTATACTAGATGGCAGCGGATAACTGGACGGAAGTTTTGCTACCATGAACGTAAAAATGGACCTTGTTCAGTTTGGGAGATGAGACTGTCATTATTACGATAGGACATACAGTAATACTTGTCGAACTCTTATTTCTGTGGAGTATGCAACAGAAACCAGGCCTGAAATTGTTCAAGTTAAGACTGGGGTCTTGTTAACAGCAAAAGAGAGTCATATTATTTGTTGGATTTTGTTTAAAAAAACAAGAGGATAATCTGGAATTTTCTCAGTTTGAATACCTAAGATAAAGGTATATATCTCCCTGTCTCATAATTTTCGAGCAAATAAGATTAAAAGTCAAAGAGAAAAAACCGACGCCTTCCTCTGTCTCTGATGTTATCAGCAAATCGTTCGCTTTCCAGGGTGATAACTGGAATGCAGCACTTGGGTCCAATACTCTCTCTCTCTCTCTCTCTCTCTCTCTCTCTCTCTCTCTCTCTCTCTCTCTCTCTCTCTCTCTCTCGTCCTTCCTCTAAGCTCGTTTTTCAGATTATTGCTCATTGTTTCCTTATCAGATTAGGAAGATGAAATTTCGAAGTAGTATTTTACGTAATTGCACGATGGAGCGTGAAGATCAATTCTAGATAAAACTTAAATATCAAAAACTTATTCATTGTCCGATGAGGCATCAACGTGTCAGACTCAGAACAATAAGAAGAGAAGATTTGTGAATTATCCAGAATGAATTTTGGTCTCTGAGCTAAGAAATCCCTTTGTGTGTCCCTTTTCTCTCTCTTGACGTTTTATACAATCATTCAGGAGATTTGCGTTGCTTTAAAAGCAAACGGGCACCAAAGTATTAAAACATGTAAGTAATAATAATGATGATAATGCTCAATTAAAATTTACTTGTAATGAAAACCTGTAGATACTTGTTTCCAACTCCCCAAAGCCCTACTAACACACACACAGACACACACTCACACACACGCACACACACACACTGAAATCTTGAATCTTCAGTATTATTCAACGTTTCCAACACCAAGAAGAGAGTTTAAGTCAGGATAGCAGATATTCAAATGGAGTTTTGTCTTGGTGAAAGAGGCAGAAACAAGCTTCTCTTTCATTCGCCTTCTTTATTCGTAACTACTCTACGCTCAAGGTTATTTTGTATAATCCTTGTTTTCTCCTTGCATTCTATGACGTCATTTTTCAAGAGATTTGGGCCTGTCCACGTGACCAGACTTTGTCTGGGATGCTTAGTCCGTTGGCAGACATAATCTGCAAACAAACAAAAGTCTGTTGTCTACACGGCCGTGTCTGGCCAGTCAAAGTCCGGATGGAGGTGAGCACGGTAGGACAATTACCCTACAGCATGGCTCATACCCAGAAGAACAGAAAGCGACTGGCACTCTGTGTCAGATTAGCTCGATGGATCCAATTGCCGAGAGCCCGTGGACACCACATTAGTTAACACAGGGTGCCCCCACAAAACAACAGGAAATTTTAGATTTGCATTATGTATTTTACACACTTTTGCCTGGCGCAGAACCAATGCTCCTGACTTCATTGAACCTAACGAATGGCCCTCAAAAAGTTCAGATCTCAACGTAATGGATTTTAATATGTTTACTGCGACATCAACTTCAATTACAGAGGAGAGAGGTCACAGACATACAGTCCTCATAAACTCTGTTGATGGAAGCTTGGAACGCTATCCCGCTTGAAGTCATCCAAAGGGCGACTACCGTCTACGTCGTTGTGCAGTGCCCACGGAAGGCATTTTGAACACCGCATCTAACATCTGTGTTTTTGCTCTGTTTTAACAATGTTTCTGTTAACAACAACTGTTTTTTGTTTCCAACAATTAAATAAACCGTGCCGAATTTCCTGGTTTTTTTTTGTTGAGTATCCTGTTTGATTCAACAGCTCGACTCAGATTCATATTGGCATTACTTCATAATATTGTCCATAACATGAACAGCAGCAGTGATATCTAATGGTATCTTTGTTCTGTGAAAATGGCAAGCAGAAAGTGTTGTCGGACTGATGAATCGAACTGTACCTTCATTTACGTTGTTAATTAGGTAGAACTGAAAATCTTTCAAAACCCAACCCTGCAACCTCCACAGTTGGTTTGACTTTTTTAAAAGTTTATCTTATCATTACCATTATTATTATTAGCTGTAGTAATATCAGAACAAAATGCTGTAGACTCAAGGGCACCAACAGAGAAAACATTCCAACGAGGAGAACAAATAAGAGAAGGAATGTGATAACAGAAACATTAAGAGGAAGGAAAATATATGTCAACAAAAAAAAATGTAAATTAAAAAAGATAACACTTGAAGATCAAGGACAATATGCAACATAATTTCATATAATAAATGACCGTACACACGGATTAAACAAAAGTATTATATGCAATAAGTAACGCTTAGACTAGAACATTATAAGAATAAAATATATCCCATAGATATCAAGTTTATTTGATTCCAATGATAGATATATTATAATCATCATGATCATGATTTCTGTATGTCCTAGTAAATGTTTTCATTCGCGTACAGTATATATAGTTATTTTAGCAATATAAGAATTATTTTTCATGCGTTCCATATGCAATAAATGTTTCTTAGAATAAAACTAAAGCATCTGTCTTTGTTACCTTCGTATGCCTGGCAGTCGTGTACGCAACTCACCCCGGACAATTCTGGCGTCTTTGTTCAAAACGCTGTACATTTACACCTCGGCCATGTGTACGGTGAACAGCACCGGCGAGTCTTTCTGCCAACGCTCAAATTTCTCGCTTTCCCTCGAACAAGTCTGGACGTGTGGACGGGGCTTTATAACTCTGTAAACTTTAAAAAGAAACAAAACATTACGACACAAGATTAGAAAATCTGAAGGTCTATAGATTTGGAACATTGCAAAATATACGTAACACAATGAAGGCTATAAAAATACACAATCACATCTTTTTAATAATCAACGATTACTTTCTCATCATTCATTGACAAGATTTCAAATAGAATATATTTCTACGTGTGGAATAACAAGAACTCAGGGATAAGAGAATATTAGCTACCAATAATCTGGGAAAGTGTCATCGCCAAATGTTGTATTCGATGTCCCTGGAGACATCATG
Organism: Macrobrachium rosenbergii; assembly: GCA_039081455.1. Taxonomy (NCBI): domain Eukaryota; kingdom Metazoa; phylum Arthropoda; class Malacostraca; order Decapoda; family Palaemonidae; genus Macrobrachium; species Macrobrachium rosenbergii. Next base: position 19,656,900 of record JANJGK010000042.1, on the reverse strand, counting down.
GTCCTGACAACGGGTGACAGTTTAAGCTGGCCGGATTTCTTTTCGTCTTTTGTGGTTCCGCTTGTCAGTTTAGAATGGAATAGAATATAGAATTTAGGCCACAGGACAAGAGGGAAGAAGAGAAATCTTAATGAAGTAAAAATCTTTGCAACATTTTTTTTTTATTTGTCTCTCTCTCTCTCTCTCTCTCTCTCTCTCTCTCTCTCTCTCTCTCTCTCTCTCTCTCTCTGTGTGTGTATGGGTTAATGCTGTCACTTACCATTTTTATAGCGATAGGACTGTGGAAGTATTCCTTTCTGAAACATTAGACTTTTTGTAGATGAAATCGACGGAAGTGTCAATGAGTATGCCTTAGCTTTAAGCACTACTGAACTGTCTGTTCATCCTCTGGATGAAAATGAAGTTTTAGAGAGAGAGAGAGAGAGAGAGAGAAAGAGAGAGAGAGAGAGAGAGAGAAAGAGAGAGAGAGAGAGAGAGAGAGAGAGAGAGAGAGAGAGAGAGAGAGAGATAGTTACGAAACAGTTCTCTGAATAGTTTAAGAACACAATAATTTTACCAGTTCATTATGAGTTTTTTTTTTTTTTTTTTAAGCTTGTTCCTCGTGCACAATCTTAGAAGAGAATGACCATACAGGCTACAGAAACAGTTTTAAATGTTTCAGACAGAGAAGAGGAAATTGTAGCACTGTGAGTCTGGTCGAAACCTTTCCAGTAATTATTTCCGAGATTCCTTCAGCCTCCGGGACCAGTATCATCTATCAGGTAAGGTGACAGACCACGGAGAAATAAACAAAATATTTTTCTGCTGACTCAGCCCTTTTCAGGAATACCAGACTTTCCTTCTGGCTGCACGGCCTCTCCTTTATTTATTTCAGCAAGAACTTTTATTTATGGGTTCGTAAATCAAAAGGTGAAAGAATTGTATATGCCTTTCTTAGTGCGTCCAAGAAATGTAACACCGTTCTGTGAAATGCTTTTTGCTAAGGTTCTAGATTTTTCTGTCGCATTGAGATCCTAGATTTTGTAATAGAGCACTTTTCTATTAACGAAAAATGTACTCATATTCACACATAATTGTTATTGCAAGCAATGTCATCCTAACAGCTGATTCAAGCCAGCTACATGGAAGGACTTATCATTGAATCAATGTCCACCTGAAATTTAGAGAAAAATCATTTAAATATGGCAAGCAATTTCTCGTCAGGGCTAACTAAATCGCGATACCTGATTGAGTTAAGGTTTATTGACAACAATTGTGATTGTACAATTTGTGGACTTTCCTTATGATGGATGTATGAAAAAATTGTATAAAAGTCATACCTAGTGTGATGTTAATGGGCGTTTTTACAAACACCTAATGTCTTCGGCTGTTTTAATTTCTTCCAGAGACGCTAATAGTGCAAAAATTTTTTATTTATGCATCTCATTCGTCCGTGGAAGCAATAAAGATAACCAACGAGTTAGGAGGGCTATGTAAAAATGCCGATAAAACCCGAAATCTCTAAAGCCACAAAACCATTTGTTTAAAATGTGTCTTTTCCGACTAGCCTAATGGACACTGAGTGATGGATGGCACCCGGTTGATGAAACCAGGACGAGGCTCTGCGCTGCTGATAAGACTTTCTGCATTCATTAATGGAGGATTAGTGAGTGACTGGGCAATCGGATTTCATCAAACAAACGCGAAGTCTGTTCCCATGATACACGTAAATCATTATTCATGAATCGGATTTCATGAAGCTGATCCAAGGCAGCTATTAAAAGAGAGGGAGACAGAAATTACCCCTGTGACATTATGAAGGAACAAGTCTTAACGGATCACCCACGTTTGTCTCTCTCTCTCTCTCTCTCTCTCTCTCTCTCTCTCTCTCTCTCTCTCTCTCTCTCTCTCTCTAACTCGGAAGTAACTACAACTGTAACTGACGAATAACAACCAGAGGCACATTCACCACTTAGATTTTGCTAAATATATTGGACCGTTATGAAAACGGGTTGGACCATTCATTCATTTATTCGTCCAGCTGGGCGCATGTCAGGGGTTCCTAAAATTCTGAGTTTCTCATCTCTCTCTTTAAAAAATTCATGGGGCCAGTGAAGGATTGGGATATTATTTAGTCTGATGAAGCATGTTTGTATTGGGAACTTACTGACTTACCTCTTAGAGAAATGTATTTATATGAGGATGTGGTGCAACTGGAACTTCAAAAGTACAATCGAAGATGCAATGCATTACTACTCTAATGCTATTCTCCTTGCATTTTAATACATTTTTATCTGTTTATTAATTTACTGATTAATTTTTCCTTTTTAATAAGTAAGATCTCTTCTTTCTGTATTTCCCTTTACTTCCTCTTACTTCTTCCTAATGAACACTATATTGTTTGAAAGCTTGAATTTCAAGTCAGTGGCCCCTGTGGGCTTATTCCATAAGAATAGGTTTCATTTCTATATAATAATAATAATAATAATAATAATAATAATAATAATAATAATAATAATAATAATAATAATAATAATAATAATAATAATAATAAAGAGCAAATACAGATAGACTAAACAACGCTAAAGGAAAGGGGGAGAGGGCTACTAAGCATAGAGGACTGCGTCAACATCGAGAGCAGAGCACTGGGGCAATATCTGAAAACCAGTGAAGAGAGTGGCTAAGGAGTGCATGGAAGGAAGGACTGATAAAAGTAGACGAAGACCCAGAAATATACAGAGACAGGAGAATGAAAAACAGAACAGAGGAATGGCACAACAAACCAATGCACGGACAGTACATTAGACAGACAAAAGAACTGGCCAGAGATGAAACATGGCAATGGCTACAGAGGGGAGAACTCAAGAAGGAAACAGAAAGGATGCTAACAGCGGCACAAGATCAGGGCCTAAGAACCAGATATGTTCAAAGAACAATAGATGGAAATAACATCTCACCCATATGCAGGAAGTGCAATATGAAAGACGAGACCATAAACCACATGGCAAGCTAATGTCCGGCGCTTGCGCAGAACAGGTACAAAAAGAGGCATGATTCAGTAGCAAAAGCCCTCCACTGGAGCCTGTGTAAGAAACACCAGCTAGCTTGCAGTAATAAGTGGTACGAATACCAACGATCAGGCAAAAATCCTCTGGGACTATGGTATCAGAACAGATAGGGTGATGCGCGCCATTAGATCAGACGTGACGTTGATTGACAAAATCAAGAACAAAGTATCACTCATTGATGTCGCAATACCATGGGACACCAGAGTAGGTGAGAAAGAAAGAGAAAAAAATTTATAAGTATCAAGACCTGAAAATCGAAATAAGAAGGATATGGAATATGCCAGTGGAAATTGTAGGCTATCCATAATTCTAAGAACATTAGGCACGATCCCAAGATCCCTGAAAAGGAATCTGGAAAAACTAGATGCCGAAGTAGCTCCAGGACTCATGCAGAAAAGTGTGCTACTAGAAACAGCGCACAAAGTGAGGAAAGTGATGGACTCCTAAGGAGGCAGGATGCAACCCGGAACCCCACACGATAAAAACCACCCAGTCGAATAGGATGACTGTGACAGACAAAAAAAAAAAAAAAAAAAAAAAAAAAAAAAAAAAACAATAATATGACTCGGAAATAAATTTTGGGAAAATACAAAAAGAATCCGGAGGATTATCATAAATGAATGACTGAAAACGGAGTTATATTAGTCTTAATAACAGAGATGAACACAAGAACGTAATAAATGTAGAAATTACTCTCTACCTCATATCAGGGTGGAACATAGGATCTCTTAAGTGGCAGACAAGGACGCCGCCCTCCATGCCACAAAGGTAAGGAAGAATCTGGAACTCAACTACTTAACCTGGATTTGAAAAGTTCCCTGGGCAGGTTAAACTCCTCACACCAACGATTTCTACCAAACTTCCAAATCAACCAGTGACTTAAGTGATAGCATATAATTCGACTTGTCCCTCTGAGTAATGTGAAATATAGAAATGGTCGGTAACGCTCTTGTGTCTCACGTGAGAGGTCCAGGGTTTGGTCCTGATGTCAGGCAGACATATTATATTTCCCACGGCAAGCAATAAAGTAGATGCCACGAACGTACAGAATGAATGCACCAGCAACTTTGGCGCTTGTAAAGAGTCTTGTAACTCAAGTTTACCTGAAGCGTGGGGAACTCAAGACTGACTGAAAGAATCCGAAGGGACACGAGGGGATTAGCTGAGTGAGAGAAGAGCTGTGGTAGGAAATATGTCCTGGGTGATGTGGTGGTCATTTTAACTTTATAATTTCCATTCATCAGTTAAGGAAATGTGGCTTTCCTTGTAATTAGGCCTTGCCTTCATAGCGTTGCTGAATACAAATACTTTCAAATCATTGCTATCGTTCTCTATAATTTCATGACCAACGTTTTTTGTGATAAAGAAAGAAATAAAATAGGATAATAAAACAAATATAGCTTCAAGGAATATAGATCAATAAATAAGCAAAAAGATAAAGACTCGCTTCCGCGCACTGCTTGGAACAGAAGAATCATTGCTTCTAGAGAATTTCTTTTCTGGTTTTCCATTTTGTATTAGGATTTCTCTCTCTCTCTCTCTCTCTCTCTCTCTCTCTCTCTCTCTCTCTCTCTCTCTCTCTCTCTCTCTCTCTCTCTCTCTCTCTCTCTCTTGTATCTGCATAAATCCAGTAAATTTAAGATCTTGTTTAGACGCTGAAAATATTAAAGGAATCAGATGCTTCTCTTTTCTTCCCGTTCGCCCCGTTCGGCTTGTGAACGATCCCCTTTAATCGTGCTGCGAAGATTCATATTACTTTTTTCTGTTAACGTCATATGTATATAAGAGAATTTTGACGTTACAATATCCTTGTAGTTAAAGTCGGAGAGCGTGAGAATTCACTCACTCGACTTAAAGGTTTTCAATAGGTAATAAAATTATTTAACAAAATACATTCAGCAACTGCATTTTAGCTTTCCATTATTTTGGAATGGTTCGTCACTACTGACCGATTAGGTTTTTTTTTTTTTTTTGTGTTTCGATGAGATTGTCGAAAGGCCAAGGTAGAAGGAAAGGTTTTGGTGCAACGTGAACTTCAAGCGCAGAGGATTCGAATTATGGCCATCGGAAGTGGCAAGAAATTTAAAATAAGAAAAAAATGATTAATGATTCAAACTCTGATCGTACCAAAAATGAGTAAACATTTTGAAATTAACTACACAATTCATGGCGAAATAACTTCTTCCAATAATTTTGCTCCTAAAGTTTAAGACAGATTTATAACTATTGTCACATTAACTTTTTTCACTTATTTCATCAAAAACATATAGGTATTTGATATAAAATCTCCGGAAGCTACTTTTCGAAAGCATGCGAACACAGGTCCACATCAACATTCGTGCAAGCAAACGTGGACGTGAGATTTTTAACAATGGAAAATGTACCCATTGACACTCTGGAAACAAGTCGTTCAACATTTACGCGACGATAGATAGATGCAATCCTATTACATGGGTTGTTTATCAGATCAGTCTCGTCCAGGAACGCCTGATCCGGTTCCAGTTCATTTGAGGCAGAGGATCCGGTTCTTGACTGTTTGAGGGAGCGTTAAAGGTAATCTTATCAACAGGTGTCATTGGGTTAATACTCTCTCTCTCTCTCTCTCTCTCTCTCTCTCTCTCTCTCTCTCTCTCTCTCTCTCTCTCTCTCTCGTGATAAGTGTATAAGAGACATTTTCCAAAGATTGCGAAAGTTGTTCCTCAATTTTTTCTGTTCATGATTTCTCCAGTAATAAATCAGCGGAACTCTTTCCCTAACTTAGTGTTCCCGTATCACATAACGTCCGTGATAATTCTTCGGGTCTCATTTACATCTTAATTGAACCATATTTACGTATATTCAGGGTTCTTCACATGGCAAATGAAATCGACCCAATTAAACGTGAATGAAGCCCATCACTGAGAAATTCACGAATTGGAACATGACTTTTTTTTTTTTTTTTTTAACTCTGGAGAAGGTCGGGATTCTAAGGTTTATTTATTAAACAAGTGACTGCAGTGATTGCTCTCGAATGAAAACTGCCGAAGGAGAGCCCCGGAATATGATTCAACCTCTTCCATAAAAAAAAAAAAATGAATGTCGAGTGCTTAAATTTGAGATTGATATCAGTTCATTACATTCATCATCGGTTTATATTTCCTTGCTATAGAAAAAAAAAGGTTGTGGGAGGGTTGGTTGGTGGTGGTGGTGGGGCGGGGGGTTAGCTGGGATGAGTTGTGAATGCTTATACAGAAGACCAGAAATCATTTACTTATATTTTAAAGACCTCTGACTGACCTGCACTTTTATTGACGAGAAAATACTTGATGATAAATACAGCCGTCTTTATCTGTAACGTACATGATTACTTGTGTTAACTGTTTATACACTCTAACACATTTTATTTACAGAAACAATTCAAGTTAAATATCTTGTCTTTCTTTTCTGGTTTTCGTCTATTAAAAACGTCGTTGTCACATCATCCTGTCGAGTGACGTGCTTACCGAACCGCAGAATAATTTAGTAGGATTGATTTATTGCATATTTTACCTGTCATTACAGGTACTAGGGTCGCTGGTGCTGAAATGTAATCCCTTTTTGCCTCGTGTTTGACTGAATATCAATTCTGTTCCCATTCACAGCTGGATCGATTGGTAGGCGTAGGCCAGGATCTGACTAATGACCTTAGGAGTGGAAGTCCGATGTTCTACCACTGAGCCACGTTTGTTTGCTTTGTCTTGGTCCTTGCTTGATGAACGATGTTCATCAGAGCATTGTCCTCACCTCTGTTTGTTAGTCTGTCTGTCTGTCTCTCTTTCTCTCTCTCTCTCCCCCCCACCCCCCGCCCCTCTCTCTCTCACCTGTGAACCAAAAGCAGGAAGAATCTCCGCAACTGAGCTTTTGGAAAACGAAAACGTGATTCGTTTGTTTTTGTACGCTAGATGACACTGCGGGGTTAAATGTAACAAAAAATATAATATGCTTTTTTCCTTTGTCACTTTTCTATTTAAAAAAAACATCTGCGCTGAAGCGACTTACCACGAATTGAGCGTTTATAAATAATATTCAGGAATCTAATGTGTCCGTCGAGAATTTTTTCAAGGTGAAATATTTCTCAATAGAGTATAGAAATCAAGTAAAAGTGAATGATTTGTGATTAATAAAAAAAAAAAAGCTAACAAGAGAGAGAGAGAGAGAGAGAGAGAGAGAGAGAGAGAGAGAGAGAGAGGATATATAACAGCTGGATGAAGTTTCCCTTCATGGTAATAACTGCTTGAGAAAAACCTCTGGAGCAAGTAATTTAACTCATTGTTGAGGCGTGTGCAATTTCCCTCTTTTCGTTTTCGCAACTTCAACTTGACTGCAGCAACTTTTGTTTTAGTGAAGGAGCTTCCTCTCAAAAACGAAACCCCTTTTCTCTCCCTTTTTAGTTTTATGTAAAAGAAAACTGCAGAACTGGCTTTGTCTGTCCGTCTGCACTTTTGCTGTCCGATCTTAAAAACTACTGAGGCTAGAGGGCTGCAAATTGATATGTAGATCATCCACCCTCCAATCATCAAACATACCAAATTGCAGCCATCTAGCTTCAGTAGTTTTTATTTTATTTAAGGCAAAAGTTTGCCATGGTCGTGCGCCTGGCACCGCTATAGGTCCCAACAACATAGGCCACCATCGGGCTGTGGCTGAAAGTTTCATGGGCCGCGGCTGAGATTTTCATGGACCGTGGCTGAGAGTTTCATACAGCATTATACTCTGTACAGAAAACTCGTTTGTGCCGAAGAAACTTTGGCACATTTTTTACTTTTTTTTCAACAGCGAGGACTTATTTTTGTTTTCGGCCATTAGATAACTATTTGATAAAATTGTAATCACATTTTTGTTTGTTATTTACAACTTAGCAAACACAATACTTAATAAAGAATTATATTTTATGTTAACAATAACTTCCTCTTTGAAGATTTTAACCACCGACCACCAAACAGTAGGCAAACATAAGACTTAAATCCTCAAGGAGGAGGCTGCTGTCAACACGTGGTGATAACTGAGTCTCATTGTTTTCATATCCTCTCATTGACATGGACAGCCTACAGAAATTCATTATTGTAATTATCCCCAAGACCATTATTTGCTAAGAAATCAGGAGAAATTTTTATCTGTCTATCTATCTAGGTATCCATATTTCTACCTGTCTCTGTACATATGCAGGCTGTAGCACCTTACAACAGAAAAAAACAATGACCTCTTTCCTTGGAGGTTCAAACCGTCGACTACAGAAGCAGCTAGTCGACGCCTAGTCATTCCAGTCAGTAGTGAGTGGACACATTAAACCCTCCTCCAAAAGTACCAGAGGGATGTGAGCATTGTCAGTAGGCTGCATCGCCTGAAAACAGATGCTAACAATAATCGCCTTCCCTAAAAAAAAAGAAATAGGTATCTTTAACGAGCTTGTAAGCATCACTTTCATAAAGCAAAGATAACTGCTTAGAACATGTAGATAACGTTAACATCAAGATTAAAAAGAAACAAAATAAAGTATAGACACTGTTGCAGTAAATAACAATAATTTTTTTCAGCTCATCTGATACACACTGTAGCTAACGTATTAACTTATTAGTGAATATTTTAGGTTACGGTATAAAAAAGGGGCTCTTAAGGAATCGGTGTTTGGTGAAAATTCAATCTTTATTTTTTTCTCTCTACTACGGCAATGTTAGTCAAAAAGTACCCCAGCAAGTTTTAATCTTGTATCCTTTTCCTTTTAAAATCGCTTCTTTAAAGTGTTCTGGCAAAGATTAATGTACAAGGCGAATATTCCTCAACTTCCACTGACCTCTTCTGCACTTTTGAACTCTCAACAGCGACAGGAAGAAATACAACCGGAAGAAATTAATATGTTAAATATTTTCGTGCAAGAGGGAACTGCGATGCTGCCAGGTATGAAAAAATTATCTTTAACACAGGGGTCTGTCTGTCTGTCTGTCTGTCTGTCTGTCTGTCTGTCTGTCTGTCTGTCTGTCTGTCTGTCTGTCTGTCTGTCTGTCTGTCTGTCTGTCTGTCTGTCTGTCTAGGAAAAAGACTATAATAAAACAATCATAATTAGCCAATTTCTGGAAAATCAGTAATCAACTATCAAGACAGAGATGGTCGATATAGGCTCTACATTAAGTACAGAACCCATATTCTACATAAATATATACAACAGAAAATATGTCTCTTGATAACAGAATAGATGCGTAGATTGTTTGCCTCTGCCCTAATCCCAAAGGTAAAGGTCAGGGAAGATGCACTACTTTAGGAGTAAGTTATTTCTAAGGTTGAAAAATTATTATCAATAGCGTCATCACCCATCAAGCGAAGGACGCTGGAATAACACATCATCACCGTAACTGAATTTCACTCAAGGGTGCAGTAAACAACGCCATCAAGACTCGCTTAATCCCTTGCCGTCTCACAACCAGACTTACTATCACTTTTGTGCGAACTTCTCCACTGTAAAAAGATATCCTTTAGGAAATCCTTGTAGAATTACGGGTCTTTCGTCCTACAGGAGATGAATGAAAGGAAAAGCAAACAGTCTTCATAACCACAACAGTAAAAGAAAACTGTGGAAAGAGGCATTCTGTTCCAGCGAAGAGATTATGTAGACAGCCCTCACTCCAAAAGTGGCCATTTGTCAAGGTTACGTAAACTCTGTCATCAAAGGAACTTTGTCGGATTTGGTCATCAAAGAGGTACTCAAAGCTCGCGAGTAATATCATACTTAAAAAAATTTTGGGGGGATAACTATAAGTTCTTTTCTCCATATCTATCTTCGCTGAAACTAAATTATGTTCTGCAGGAGAAAAAATTTCCCAGTATCACAGATATTCAACATAAAAACATTTTGCAAGTGTCTATTTAGTAATTTTTCTATATCATTATATGATGTCCATTAACAGTTGAGTTTAATCTGATTTGATTTGATTTTCAAGTCTCTGTATACAGTCAACGTATAATAATTAATTTGTGCTAAAAGGAAAAACAAGCTAATAAAAGTGCTTGACGATGTAGTCATTCAATCCGTATATGCTTTATAAATACCATAAATTATGTTTGGCATGGCCCATATGGGGACAGTAAGAGATTACACACACACACACACACGTATATGTATATATATATATATATATATATATATATATATATATATATATATATATATATATATATATATATATATATATATATATATATATATATATACATATACATACGCGCGCCCGCGCGGACGCACACATATAATTAAAAAGAAGTTTCTTCCCGGCCGAACGGTTAAAGGCGATACTTCAGAAGCTGCTGTCCCAAGAGTCGCTGCCAACATAGGTTTATTTAAGTTTGGATCGAAAGAGTAAAGAAGGGAAACATCTAATGAACCCAGATCCCTTTCAGCATCAAAACAAGATCTGAGGCTTCCTGTTTAATGTCTATACAAAAGAGACAGCGAAAGAAACAGAGAAATTCCCGAGACGTAATGATGAGTTTCATTTTACAGACGTTGCAAGGAAGCCGAAAATTTATTATTTATTTATTTATTTATTTAGTTATTTATATCTTAAAAGGCAAAATTTATTTTTTTATCCTCCATTTTTATGTCATCCTTTCCATATTATAGATAACAGCAAAAACGAAATAAAGAAATTGGCTTGACTCAGCAATATGGCGGGATCACTACCCCGCCTTGTAATCTATTTCTGGGCCAATTTCCCTCCCCTGCCCTTCTTTTATTTCCCTCTGGGGGAGGAAGAAGAGCGTAAATAATCCTCTCATGTCCCCTCGCATTCCCTGATAAGCCCCGAGTTCCCCCAGTTACATGATATTAAATAAAAAAGTATGACGTTCTTTGCAAGGGTCCGAATTGCAGGTGAATGTAATCACTACTTCCGTGGCATCTTCTTTGGTTTCGTCAGAGATCTACTCTATCTCTACCAGACAACAGGATCGACCCAGGACTCTCAGGCGAGAGATGCCAGGTCATACGGAACATTTTTGCATTTCGCATATCATTGTTTCCATCACAGTACTCAGTGAGGTCATTCGAACTAACCTCTGTCCCATGGCCAGTGGAGGGTCGGGTAATTGAATCAACCTCATTCGCTCCACGGTTGAGCTATATAGCTCAACCGTGATTCGCTCAAGGTGTTCAACCTGGCCTAACACCTCAGGTGTGTACTGGTTAATCGCTTAGGTTCCGACTCCTGTCATGACCTCTGAGGCCTGGTCGATGGGGTCCTTGTCTCTCACCTAAGTGGCCCTGGGTTCCGTCCTGAAGTGAGCAGAAATATCTTTGTAAATTTCACGCAATTCCGTGTATGTTTCTTTTCAGTAATTATGATCATTTGTGTAGAGCATGAGTGCTTTTTTGGGTCTTCACTCACGATTTTCGTCGGGTTTTTTTCTGCGGTTTCTCAGAAATTATTTCTGGGTCGTATACTCCTGGGGTTATATGCATGTGTGTATTCCACATCGTTTAAAGACAGTATGATAATTTCCAAGTCCAACATATTTTTTAGAGAAAGATAAGTACGCTAGATTTCCTAATATCCACGAGGACCATTTGTCTTTGATAAGTGTCATTCTCACTTATTCTGTTCCAAGAGACTACAATCTGCATCTATCTTTTCCAATGTCCAGAAATTTTTCGCACCGCTTATTTAGCAGTGAAGTGATGGAACTGAGGGCTGAGGACGATGCTCACAAGTCCCAGGATTACAATTAGTCCTCATCGGTAGTTGTACGGCCTTCTGTCTTAGAAATAAAAAACAAGTAAAAAATGCTCCGAAGTTTCTTCAGCGCAATCGAATTCTCTTTACAAAGTATAATGCTGGATGAAACTCTCAGCCACTGTCCCTGAAGCTCTCAGCTGCGGCCCATGAAACTTTCAGCCACAGCCTGATGGTGGCCTGTGTAGATGGCACCTATAGTGGCGCCAGACGCACGATCATGGCTAAGTTTAACCTTAAATAAAATAAAAACTACGGAGGCTAGAGGGCTGCAATTTGGTATGGTTGAACGATGAACTCAATACATATCACACATATATAGTGTATATATATATATATATATATATATATATATATATATATATATATATATATATATATATATATATATATATATATATATATATATATATATATATATATATATATACACACACACACACACGCATATATATATATATATATATATATATATATATATATATATATATATATATATATATATATATATATATATATATATATATATATATATATATATATATATGTGTGTGTGTGTGTGTGTATATATATATATATATATATATATATATATATATATATATATATATATATATATATACACCGTTGTAGGCGATCGCCTTTGTGGTTTCTATTTATTTCCCCTGCTAGGGGCCGTTTCGCCTGTTTTGCAGGATTTGTCAAGCAAGAATTAAAGCACAATAACATCCTCCATTTTCCTTTTATAGCTCCAAACGGGAGTTTGTGTTTGGGTGGATTGCTATTACTCCTATTTCCATTGCTTAGTTTACTAAGGGGTCGGTAATTATTTACATTATATCTACATAATATACTATTAAATCGTGTA
>JANJGK010000042.1:19638929-19644147 GCA_039081455.1 Macrobrachium rosenbergii | reverse complement strand
AATGGGGAATTTCTGAACGATTTGGGGAAATGACATGATTTTCGGGGAATTCTAGGCAAACCGGTCTGGCAACACGGTTGGCGGGTAGGCAAACGGGCATTGCATTGCCAAGAGCCCTCTTCAGATACACATCATGGAATGGCTGGGGCAGGAGGTCAGGTCAGCTGAGCACTTGCTTTCAATGATGTCTTCACCGAAGGCTTCGCTCATTAGCATCAGTGCCTGGATAGTTGGTGGGTGGGTGGAGAAAATGACGCGAAATAAGCACACACGTAGTGATCGAAATAAAAGCCATAAGAGAGAGAGAGAGAGAGAGAGAGAGAGAGAGAGAGAGAGAGAGAGAGAGAGAGATTGAGAGAGAGAGAGAGAGAGAGAGAGGAATGGGAAAGGAAGACGCTAAAGTGAGAGGAGGCAATCGTAAGATAAACAAGAGGATGAAGTATAAGACCAGGATAGTGGAAACACGACGGCATGAAAAGAGAGGGAGATATAAATCATATCCTATTATAATTGTGGCAACAAGAAAGGAAGTAAAACAAACGAAAAGAAATAAGTAGAAACATGAAAGGAATCAAGAGAAAACAGAGGAGATGAGGGTAAGAGAAAGGTCCGTTGCAGGTCAAGATGCATAAAATGAAGTAAAAAAAAAAAAAGGGTGAAAAAAGCACCTTTCAAAGAAAAGACTTGCATCAACGATGGAGAATGAGCAAAAAATAAAAATCAAATAAAAACAAACACACACAGAAAAGCAACCACAAAGGACCTGTTGTTTGCGTCCGTGGTTACTCCGATAGGCAAGGGGGAAAAGGGGCTACAAGTGGCAATAATGGCAGCCCTACGAACGCCGCCCCTCACGGCTTCTGTCTGTCTGGCTCAACTTCGTGGTAAGTAGGACCCGTTAATTCCATCTTAACCTCACAGCGCCCGTAAGAGGAGGCATTATTTCGCCTGAATAATGACATTGATATATTTGTTGACGGTGTTGATTTTTAGTTGTTTGTAAAAGGAAACTACTGAGATGGCTGCTATGTGTCTGTCCGTCCTGCACTGTTTCTGTCTGTCCGCCCTCCCTCACATCTTAAAAACCACCGAGGCTAGAGGGCTGCAAATTGATATGTTGATCATCCACCCTCCAATCATCAAGCTTACCAAATTGCAGCCCTCTCGCCTCAGCAGTTTTGATTTTATTTAATGTTAAAGTTAGCCATGATCGTCCGTCTGGCAACGCTATAGGACAGGCCACCACCGGGCTGCAGCTGAAAGTTTCATACAGCAATATACCCTGTAGAGAAAACTCGACTGCGTCGACGAAACTTCGGGGCATTTTTTTTTTTTTATTCTTGCTTCCATCACTTTCTCACGCCAACCCAGAAGTGTCTTTCAACAGCCAACTGCTGTACATAACAACTGCTGTCACAGGTCCCTTATTCACTGCTGAGGTCAACAGGGACAAACTGCACTTTCAGAGGATGGTGCCTTTTCCTCCCTCCGATTCGGAGATCGAACGTTGATCTTTCAGTCCGTGAGCTAAGCAAGCCGTTGCCCCTTCCACTAGCGACCAGAGAGAGAGAGAGAGAGAGAGAGAGAGAGAGAGAGAGAGAGAGAGAGAGAGAGAGAGAGAGAGCATGAAATGGGCTCTTGAAAAAAAGTTATTAAAATATACGCCAAAACAGTATTTACACTTCCATGAAATGGTTTGTCAGTGTTCCTAGCGAGAGAGACTTGCTTCCTAGCAGGATTAATAGAGTATATACCTGCTTCCTGGGACCCTCAAATAGGAACCTTGTCCGCAGCCATTTTCCGCACAGGCGAGTCTTTTCTGTAGGCTGCAATTTTGGGCCTTTCTTTTCTACTGACTTCTCTCTCGCCTCCCAATTCGAGACAGAACGTGAGGTCATTAATAGCCTCCCCACCCCCTCTCTCTTTTTCCGATTTATTTTTTCTTTTTTGTATTCGGGTGAATTCTAATTCGCTGTTACTGGATTCGTTAGAACATGAACCTATAAAGACCTCTCCCCTCCCACCTCTTTTTCTCATAAAACTGATATTCACAGCATATTTAACAATATTCTAAACTCTTCTAAACTAGGCATGAGGCCTTTTTTCACTTGCATTACAACATTTAGTCATAAACACTGGGAAAATTTCACTTCTAAAAATTCCAAGTTAACATTACGCATCATTCATCAACAACTGAAAACTCCATTTTTTAACAATGAAACAATGCATTTAAGTACATCGTAGTAATTGCAAATTTATGTAACTGAGACTTTCTTTGTCATGTTTATTCTAGCGCTTTCTCTTTCAATCTGCTGACTTTGGATATCTCATGTGACCTATTTCTTTCCCTTCAGATTCCTAAAGACTGTTGGGAATTTCATTCATCGACGGTCACCTATCCATGTAGTGATCTGGGCCACATATGTCTACATTCGTTCGGGGATCTTTTTTCTGTCGCTTCTGTTGTCACATCTTTCTTACCTTCATAAATGAATCATCATTATACTCAGTATGACAACTATCAAATAACAACAAAAAAAAAAAAAAAAAAAAAAAGACCTGAAGAAAACAAGTTTCTCTGACCAAATCAACAACAAGTTATTGGCAGTCAAGTCTGGTGTAGTCCCAAACCTGAAAAAATGACTATTCATTACAACTAAAATTTCTCACTAAAGCGTTTAAAATAATGAATCAATTGTTTTAACTAGTGATCGGAGATCGTCGACAGGCTCTAGAATACCAGACTGACGACATATAACTAAATTACATCGCAAAATTGGTCAAAATGGCAAGCAAACACCGGAGTCCCAGAAAGATTGGTCAGACTGGACGTTGAAAGCAAGATTTCAGCAAGAATGAAGTCACGGTAAAATTGGTCCAACTGGATATGCAAGCTAGAATGACGTCTAAATGAAGTAAAGTACGACTGGCTAATCAAGTAACGCTGACGTCACAACAGTTAATCAAAGAGGACACTGAAGAAGCAAGAAGCAAGAAGACTCCCAACAACAAAACCGATCTACTGTAGCAGACTAATAAATGGAAGTCTCGGCACATGACAGCCACTGAATCAAATCCTATTTTGATTCCCTCAGCCGTTTTGCCATTGCACCAAAATATCCTCCAACTTCATAACTAAGAGTGAAGCCCTTTTACTACTACCCCTCGATTCTCGTCGATGTGACAAGGCAATTACCAAACGTCTCTCCTTGTGGTTATTATCCGCGTGTCAAACATCAATTGAGTTTCTCTGCAGCGTTTGCTTCGATATAGAACTGTCGCTTTGTTCACCTTGCCACTGGTGGGTCATTGACACTTGATTAGCTTGACAGTGATGTTCACTGACTAAATTATATTTCTTGATTGTCTGTCAAGGTTATGACTGGCCACTCACTAAAACGTCCTTTTTGAATTGACCTGAGGTGACCAGCACTGACTGAAACCTGCCTTTCATTATAAACACCATCAGTGATCACCGCCCACAGGCTACAATTTCTCTTCTCCTCTGACTGTGTGTGTAATGTTTAGTCATTCACTAAAATGGCCCCCTTAGACTCCGCCCCCCCCTCCTCCTTGCCTTCCAGTGACCTACACTGAACTGACAGTGACAGCCTTTGATTAAAATGTCCACCTTCCCCCCTCTTTGATTTGTTCTACGTGATGATGACCCGGACCAAACAAAATCGTCGTTTTCCTCTTTTAATGGGTT
The DNA here is from genome assembly GCA_039081455.1 of Macrobrachium rosenbergii. Lineage (NCBI taxonomy): Eukaryota > Metazoa > Arthropoda > Malacostraca > Decapoda > Palaemonidae > Macrobrachium > Macrobrachium rosenbergii. The sequence continues at coordinate 19,640,438 of JANJGK010000042.1, read as the reverse complement.
ATCATCAAGATGTCAAAGTGGCGTGGACTGCCCATCAAATCATACAACACGTCCGAGAACGACTTGTGGATTCATTCACCGGAACGAGTCGAAATTATGGCCCGGGGTACGGCATGGGGCCAAATTTGGCAGTGCGGTGGGTGTTTCTACAGGTGAACATGACGGCGAGTTCGATTATTGTTTTGGGGAGGCGTCCATTAAGGTGCGATCCGGATATGAACCCTCCGACTTTATTTGGGAAATGGTCTTGGGCGTTTTCAGCACCTCTCTCTGTTCGTTCACTCGCTTACAACCCTCATTGGAGTTTCACTTTTACGTCACAAGAGCTATATTCAAGGAATTTGGTTTCTCTCTCTCTCTCTCTCTCTCTCTCTCTCTCTCTCTCTCTCTCTCTCTCTCTCTCTCTCTCTCTCTCTCTCTCTCTCGTACCACATGTACAAGGTTAAATCTTGACAATTCAGTACTAACTATTGTGCACCTTGAAGGAAACTGTGTTGGAGGCCATAAAAGAAATATATATATATATATATATATATATATATATATATATATATATATATATATATATATATATATATATATATATATATATAAAATAACGAGAGAAACTGATAGAAACCCGTATAATTATTTCTGATAAATACAAAGCACAGATCAGAAAGATAATCTTAAGTAACCAAATGAAAGAGGTCCTATATCCTTAAATTATAAAACCCAATAAATTTAATTAAGACGTATGGACGAAATTAGCAAAATCAGATGGTTAGTTAAATAAGGAATAACTACATGCAAATCAGACAAAGCTCTCCAATAATTAATATATAAAAAACTTATGGATGGAAAAAATGATTGGCGGTTATAAAAAAAAAAAAAACTAAACGAACCAGAAATATAGAAAATCGAATGACGAAAACAACAAATTGTTCTAAATGACCACCCACAGCAAGCAAAGCGTGAGAGGACTGCAGCAGAAAACACGAAACCAAAAAAAAAAAAAAACACATTAACAACAGACGTAATGCTGGCCAATTTCGACGACAACCATGGCAGGAGAAGAGACGGTGGCCGGGCAATATGAGAGACCGCTTCCGAAATTATCTACAACAAAAAGTTGTCCCATTGCGAACTGACATCTCAACGTCCCCGTTTACACCGGATTTTTTTTTTCTCTTTTTTCGACGGCCACTGCGAACCACTTGGGCTTTAAGACTTGAAACAGCGACTGGATGGGTGGTGGGGGGGCGGGGGGGGGGGAGGCAACCTGAATGTAACATGAACAGCAGAAACACCAAGAATAAATCACAGGAAATATGATAGTCCGTACAATAGTTTTTCAAACTGAGCATTAAAGCAAACAAGACTAAAACTGACGTCTTGTCGACTAAGGCAGACGATGGAAAAGGGCCAAGAAAGACCGCACTACGACAAATCACTGAAAGCGCCATCTTGCCTCCCTCCACGAATACTGAGTAGACAAAAAAAAGGATAATTAAAAAAGACCAAAAACCT
>JANJGK010000042.1:19616429-19633929 GCA_039081455.1 Macrobrachium rosenbergii | reverse complement strand
ATTCTACAAATAAGAACGTCATTTCTCTCACAGAAGAAAAAGTCATGTCGCTACAATCACAGTTTCTTGCACTACAATTAAGAGGGAATTTGTGTTTCACGGCCTTTTAATTAATGGGTTACTAGGGTTTCTACAAATATATATATATATATATATATATATATATATATATATATATATATTATATATATATATATAGAGAGAGAGAGAGAGAGAGAGAGAGAGAGAGAGAGAGAGAGAGAGAGAGAGAGAGAGAGAGAGAGAGAGAGAGAGAGAGAGAGAGAATGTATATGTATGTATGTATGTATATATATATATATATATATATATATATATATATATATATATATATATATATATATATATATATATATATATATATATATATATATATATACACACACACATACGTCGTTATAAATTACGCATCTATAAGAATCGAATTGAATGAGTATTCGAGGTGACTTTTCAAGCATAAAACAGGATTAAAGTAACGTCGACAATTAAAATAGTTTTTAATTTTAGACATTCTTCGTGGTTCAGTTTAAAATTCAGCTGTAAGCTAGCTTACTTGTTCCTGTAGAATGAACGAGATTCAGTATGTAATTTCCCCGACTGTTTTAATTCAATTTCCTGGAAAGTTAACGATTAAGTAGATCTGTGTTATACGCTTTCTCGGATAGAATTTTGGGAGGAGTTTGCTTGCCCTAAGTTCATCACCTCCCTACAAACAAATAACTACGGATGACTTTAAAACAGTCATCACCAAAATGACCTAGTCAGTACTTGCTGCCATCTAATCAGTATCCAATTTATCATTTTTAATCATTACATATGAGTGCAGGAAACTTAACACTTTCAAGACAGAATGAAGAAACTGCTTTTTGTGTTTAAAATCCCAAAGTACACTTGACTAATCATTTTCTAAACTATACAATAGCTGGTACAGAGCCAGACACTCCATGATCATTTTGATGACCCTCGTGGAATCCTCCCAGTCTGCTCAACTGATGTGTTTGATATCCAAAGTAGTGTAGTACAGGGCAAGCTGCTGTTCAGAGCCAGCCACTCCCACATGATGTCACCGATTTCTCTGATCAATGCCTCCTGACTACTTGACTCAATAGTTAAAATAGCGTGACAAAGCTGTACAGAGCCAGGCACCCCATGAAGCCACTGGTATCTCTACTAAACAAAGCAGAGCAGAGCAGAGCAGAACAGAAATGAGGTCACGTCAGATGTTATACAGACGGAAGGAAGGCCAGACGAAGGAAGGGTTTTGAAGGAAGTTTCCAGGAGGAGAATTTAATGCTTTCCACAACAACACTCAGCCCAGGTGTCGCCGGAACAGCTGATAATAATGTGAGGCAGTTTATGTGTTGATGTCTCTTCAATTCCTTTTCATGGGGGTAAACAAGGAGGTGTTCATGATATACTTATCCTCAGGAACTTCATCAACAAGAATGTCGTCTCCCACTTCTCGTCGCTCGCAAATAGCCTCAACTACTTTCCCTGGATTTTATGGGTTTGTAATAGGTGTGCGAGATAAAAATACACGCTTGTTAAACGGTAGTTATCACAGCATGCTTGCTTATTTGGATGTAATCAGTCAGTAGTTAATTAAGGGGGAGGGAAAAGGTTCAAGAGTAGCCGTAGAGCCTCACTGCAAAGATCTTAAGGATACCCTCATCATAATTTATGTTCGGGTTCAACGTTTTTTATTTACCACATCTGTAAAAAGAGTCAAGTTCGTACTTCAAATCAAGTACGCACGCGCGCGCGCACAATATTTTATTTCAATTTTAGAGATTACCTTTGACGGAAAACTATTGTTTAAAAAATCCTAAAAGAAAGGTAACTTCGAAACCCATTCAAGAGTATCCACACATATATATATTATATATATATACATACACAGATATACATATATATATATATATATATATATATATATATATATATATATATATATATATATACACACACTCTTGAATGGTTTTCGAAGTTACCTTTCTTTTAGGATGTTTCAAACAATTGTTTGCCGTCAAAGACTAGTTTCTAATATCTCAATAACATATTTGTTTTTACTGAATGTAATACCCTCCTGGTACCCAAAAATTACTTTCATGCCAGTTTTCCATACTATCATAACACCGATTTTAAGGCAAAATTTACAGTATTCAAAAACATATAGGTGCTTTGAACGTTGAACCTGTTCCTGTTAACCCCCAGACCGATCGGCTCTGTTTTCAAAAGTACAAATGAAAGATGGGCTTTGTGGTGGGGGTGAGGGTGACCTCCGCGCTGGTTTATAAGTAAGTATTGGTGCCTGTCTGTCTGTCTGATGTCTGTCCAGGCATAACTGGCCCTTGCTCACTGGTGTGTGTGTGTGTGTGCGCGATAATATAATTATATATATATATATATATATATATATATATATATATATATATATATATATATATATATATATATATATATATATATATGTATGTATGTATAAGCCCTTCTCGGCCATTGTAAGGATCCCCCTGACTCCCGACGAAGTCACAGGACGCCATGAGAGGATCCGGCAACGGTCAGCTTCTCAGACGCAGAAAGAATCTCCCTCCCCGCAGAAACCCCCCCAAAAATCGTTAGGTTACAGCGTCACCTTTCCGGGCACCGATTGTGAGGTTCTTGAGGGCTGGAGGAAGACGCCCAAAGGGAGGAGACCCCTTGAAAAAGTCAGAGAGGTTTCGTGGAAGTTAGGGGAAAGACCCACGTCCCTTTGCTGCCGGAGTCGGTTTCCCCCTCAGCCTCTCTCTCTCTCTCTCTCTCTCTCTCTCTCTCTCTCTCTCTCTCTCTCTCTCTCTCTCTCTCTCTCTCTCTCCACTCGCCTTCACTCGAGATTTTAGTTACTTAGATAAGTAGTTGGGCCCTTGTGCAAGTTTTAGATAATAATACAGATCATTGTTAAATTTACCCCGTGTCTTATTTATGCATCACCCACAGGGCTGCAGCCGGACCACTGTAAGTAGACCCCCATGAGAGGTCGGGGTCATATATATATATGTATATATATTACATATGTATATATGTGTATACATATGTATATATGTATTTATATGTATGTATATACATATGTATATGTATATATGTATGATATAATATCCATTGTTCGGGAACACGCTAAAAAAGTAAGGTCGACATAAATTATACACAAATTATTATATTTTAGCTTAAAAATGGGGTTGGACCCTGAAACGTCCTAGTAATTCTGGAACACTTATCTTGTGACCCTCTGAATTATAATATACAATATATACTGTATTATAATTATATATACATATATATATTATATATATATATATATATATATATATATATATATATATATATATATATATATATATATATATACTCGTGTATAATATATGTATTTATATGAGTTTATATTTTCTGTTAGGCTACACATGTGATATTTATTACATATTGCATATGTATTTGTAACAAGCACAAGGCCTTCCCGAAATCTTCACACTTTTTGGGTACGCTTGTCACTACAAAGCCTTAGATCCATATGCAAGACGACGAAGTAACGCAGATGTCTTTATCAGGATTCGAATCTACATCCAGTGTCAGAACAAAGTCACTTTGCCGACTGCTCGTAATCAAGTCGGCAACGTCACCTCGTTCTGATACTCAGGATGCTGGTTAGAATCCTGCTGCTACGCACATCAGAATCACTCTGTATTCTTGCAATTGGGTCTACGGCTTTGTATTGACATAAGTATCCAAAGTCTGAAGAATTCAGTTAGTTAAGAGGCCACTGGTCTCATTATAATTACATATTTCTCTGATGAAAGTTACCTAAATATATATATATATATATATATATATATATATATATATATATATATATATATATATATATATATATATATATATATATATATATATATATATATATATATAATATATATATATATTTTACACGCCAAATATATACATATGTAAAATATACAGACATATACATATTATATTATGCTCATACCTCATTTTAACGGACAGAGAGGGGGAACACAGAAAAAAAAAAACTTCGAGTAAGCTATGAAGAGGCTGTGCAGTAGTTTAAAAGATAAAGGGAATGTCACATAAAAGTTACACTCTGGAATGGAAAAATGGTTCGAGAAGCAAAATTCTAACACCCACCGGAGATAAGGCCTAGAATTAATTTTGTTGTTTTTTGTTTTTTGTGGACGACACCGATAGCCTTAGGAAAAGAACCCTGCGTCTGGACATTGCCGTCTTTCTAGGGGATGGGTACCTACACTCTATCTATCTTCACGAATGAATGAGTACAGCCGAGAATAAATCCAACTTTCCTCAGTCACATGCTGAGCCCTTTCATTTTCATCAAACCTGGGCAAGATAAAGTCACCACCTTCCCTGTTGCATCACCCTCCAAGGAAAAGCCAACACCGCAATGCAAAATGTGTTATAAACTACTTCCGACTGAAAATGTAGTGAGCACCTCTAAACTCCATTCGAAAATGTATATATTCAAAATAATCATATATGACAATTAAAACTTGGAAAAAGTTATTAGTGAATTCGAAAACAATCGAAATGTCCATACCTTTGGGGCCCTTAGCGATGACACCGTAGATTATAAGGCTATCCAGAACGACCTCTTACATTAGGTATAAGAATAATAATTCAAAAGACAATCCTTCGAAAGCTTTACTTACTAGACTTATGAATAAAAAAAATTATCAATGTCGTTCCAGGACCTTGTTCAAAATTTTGAGAATATTAAACGCTGCTAGACAAGGTAGTGTATTTTGCATTAGCAATCCTAGAAAGATTTATGAATTACAAGAAAACGATTACAAGTTTAAAAGGTCTTGGAAACTGGCGAATTCCCATACTAACCTGCAAGGTCAATTTAACACTTAAAACACTTGAAACGTCTTTCTGGATAGCCTAAATATTATACCACAAGTGCTGTTGGAATATATAATAAAGAATAAAGGGAAATTGCAAGCATAAGTACAGTGTACGACACAGAAATGTAAATAATGACCTACAGCACTATACATACATACATACATAATGTAAATAAAATCAAGGGCATAAATAATGGCGAAACAGCATATATCACATGCAAGGTATATTTTGCACAAAAAAAACAATAAATTTCAACGAAATGGCACATAAATACTAGACCCACGTGTGTTCGTAAAGCATCACAAGATAAAAATTCGAGTTATACAGTGCATCACCAAGTACAAGCACAATTTTTTCACCAAGAAACGCTTGGAAAATACAGAGTCCTTTAGAACTGAGGAATGACCAGTCTAATGAATCACTGAGAATCCCTTAAAAAAGAATAACTAACTTTCCGCGCCAATAATGATTTATAGCAGTTACATGTATCTTAACATACTATACCTTAAAATTAAGGAACTATCTGGGCTTAATTCAAATATTACTTAAATAAAGGAGATTATCTGAAATTTGATTAAAAAGATAAAGGCCTATGAGAAGCTAGCACAACCTTTCTAATTCTAATCTACAAATCAATACGAAATATGATCGTGATTTATAAACTGGCTCAGTCTTAATCCTTACGTCAGTTACAAAATCTAATCGTGCTCATCTACACAGTGATTAAAAATTCAAATATCGTGACGTTTCTTAAAGTTTTTAAGGCTCAGGTCTTTTGCATTTAACATTTAGAAGATTCCAACAGCACTATGGTATAATATCCCTTACCTTTGGAGATACACCTGAAAAAAGAAAAAACCATGAAGTTAAAATTCATAAGTCATAATATGCAGTGCAACATCACCACGGATTTGATTACACACACACACACACACACACACACACACACACACACACACACACACACACACACACATACATATATATATATATATATATATATATATATATATATATATATATATATATATATATATATATATATATATATATATATATATATATATATATATATATATATATATATATACACATACATACATACACAAGGAAGTACTTTCATGTTTAATACATCTCCAAAGGGGCACGTGGTAAAAATTAAACTCATAACAACCTCAATATATATACTGTGTATATATATATATATATATATATATATATATATATATATATATATATATATATATATATATATATATATATATATAGCAATTAATTATTTCCAACAACAGGAGACAGTTCGAGGAGGACCGTTTTTTTTGTTTTTTTGTTCAAGTAAGCAATGCCTGTGGTGGCTGGCACAAGCTTTTGCTCTCAGAGCAACCTGTGAAGTCTCCAACCAACCACTAAGATAGTTTCATGTCCTTCATCCTCCCAATAACAGATCCGACAGGAAAAATGTTTATGAGTTTTGTCGAAACCAATGAAGTAAGATACAGATGGGCACTTAGTAGCAGTACATTTAAATCTGAACCCCTTATGGTTTGCCAGTATATTCTGGATCATTTTGTCAAATACTGCATTGTCCATTTCTAAAGGGTTGGCACGTAGTTTTGTGTGGATTTCCTGATTTTCGACTGCTGCTTCATACAACTTTAAATTTACCAGCTTGGAAATCAAATGATTTGCTTGAGCTAGCTGAAGAATAACTATATTAAACATACTTTCACTGCGGCCGCTACTTCGGCGGCAACCAAATTTATAAAATTCTGAGTTAAAGGATATGAGTTTACAAAAAAAAAAAAAAAAATTTTTTTGAGCACAAAAATTCCGTAAAGAAATTGATAATTCTTTATCTCCTCTATTCTGCCATGTCTATAAGTTTTTTTTTTTTTTTAAGAATACCTGCCAAGGATGCTATCTACTAGTATTATGTGAGTGAAGTAAGCTAATACATGACCAACAAATAACAATGAAATTTTTTTTTTAATTACAACACTAAACACATTGGTACCTGCTATAAAGCTCTCACTGAAAAGAGTGAGAATTAATCTGCATTTTTTTATGCACTAATTTTAAGGAATGAGTGAAGTTTAAATGCTAATAGGAAACCTCGTGCATTCTACTTTCATTCCAATCCTCATCCTTCACTCAGTTACATACACATAAAAATTTCATACACATATATGGATGTATTATAATATTCATTTCAATCATTGAAGTTACAAATATACTGGAAAAGCAGCAATGAACTTCCACAGTATATATACCACATGCACAGAGTACAAAAAAACCCTAAATCCTCAGGCATCTAACGTCATCTACTTTACACTAAGAACGGATTAGTATCAAATTGATCTATTGTTTGAGATTACTTAACATTTCATCTTTCTTACTGTTCATGACTAAGAGTGGCTTTGATAAACAGAGGGTCAGACACACCTCTGTCTTCATTCTTACGAGATGACGTCGATGAGCATGGCCACTGCGGATCCACGTTATGAAAGTTAAACAACAAAACCCTGAATGAGAAAAATGTACTGTCAGCGGGAATACTGACTGGACAAGCTTTTTCAAAGCAGCATTCTTCGCATCATCATTTCTAATATTAAAATTTGAAAGTGGAAACCATTTAATTAGACCTCTCCCGTTACAGGCAGTTACTGTACCACAACTTTGTACAACTTTGACTGCAAAATGCAATTAACCTACTATTAACCGACCACCACCTTGTTGAAAGACACGTGTTTCGATAAAATTATACACACTGGATTAGGGGCCTTAACCCAAAGGGAGGGTTCACCAGGTAACCTATAGTAAAGGTGGTCTTAAGTTTCTTTTTCCTCTATTCTATGTATCGGCGATGTTTGTCAAAATTCCAAACTGCCCCGAGACATAAAGACATACTGATGCGAAAACAACTCGGCATTAGACCCAGAACGAGTCAGGGAGAGATTCGATAGCGTGCGAGCCACACGCATTGTGTGTAACTAACTTCTTTGTACTTGCCCTCTTACTGTTTCATTGGTATTAGTGAGATGAACGGCCATTTTCAAGACTTCTGATCGTCAGTTGTATGCGCAAACAACCCACGTCAACGGTAAGTTTGAGATTTGCCAAATTTTCGTCGACTGCTAGTATCTCTTCTCTGTATTCCAATTTTCCTTTGTTTTCACCACCATCTACGATAATATGGTGTAACCAATTTACTTTTATGAAGCCTAGTGTAAGAATAATTAATATTGCTTAGCGACACTCCACTATTCCCGTGCAGTAAGTAAGAATTAGGGAGGGTTAAATAAGTCATTTTCAGCATTCAGGCAGCCTTGTCTCTCGATCCTATTGTCCAGAAGAGAATTAGCCCTCACTAATACAAATGTGTGTGCTATATCTACCAGCATAGACCTCCGTTGTGTTATATTTTACGTGAAGCAAGGGAAAATTGACTGTGTCCGGCGTGGGCAATAGTTCATGTAATTTCCTCGCTAAGTGCACATTCTTTCTTTGTCGGCACTAATTGGAAGTAAGGGGGGTTTGTTGCAATCCATGTGTTGCAGAGTAGCCCTTTATCCCTTGTATTGTGTTTCCCCGGCTGGCGACCTTATTTAATTAAGTAATTGTCTGTCCTTGAGGTTAACGGTAACTTTAACTGACAGGTTACGTGGGTCACTGGCAACTCAGGGCCTCAAAAATTACGTTAAATTTTAATTATTAAACTCATCAGCCAAGCCCCACACATATCATTGGTGATCTAGCCTAGGATCTAATTAATTTAAGAGAAAAGAATCTGGAATCAAAAGTAATTACACATTAATTCCAAAGAAAAAAGTCAGATATTTAAAATCATCCTATTCTTCCTAACAAGGAGACAGTACAAGTCATAATAATAATAAGAATGCCAGTTATAATTAAGAAATTAACATAGGTAGGAAAGTGTACATTGAGAGCAGTTATAATTAACAACTTGCAAAATCTTAAAAAGAAACACTTTTACCGCGTTCAGATGCCGTGGGTTCTGCATTCCAGCGAAGGTCGTTGGCCAAGTTATCGTGTCATTGTTAATACTTTGCTATTTTCCCCGGCCAAGGATTAATGCATGATACTGATTTTTGAACGAGTTAACTAGTGCATGATAAAGAATGGAGAAGTGTGCCTAACGTGTCTCTCATAGGTAGGGAACAAATTTGCGGAGTTTGTTGAATTTCAAAAGCAGTAACAGCGTTCGCCACTACGAAGAGGTTCGATTGAGCATGCCGGAGTTAATAAGTGTTCAGATAGCGAGAAGCATATCAAAATCCCATGTATTTAATATAGCAACCGAACGGCAACAGTTAATTTCATAACAATTTGCAATTTTAAGCAAAGTAAATTCAGTCCCGTCAGGATGTCACGAATCCATTTCCTTGTTTTGCTAGCGGCCACTCGGCAGCGGACGGCATTAATTCTGCACGAGAAATAAAAAGAGAAAAAGCGTAGCTCACAGTAATTTCGTTTTCCATCTCCTTAACGTAAAATCCTTTGCATTGTGGGTACATTTAGAGTAAATCTGTATTCCTGCATTTGCTTCGTTCGTTTTGTGGGAGGAATTAGAGTGCTTTGTGTGACTCAACGTAAAAAAACACACCTCGAGAGTCGTGTATTCATCCGCAGAGCCGCTTCCAGCCGCATTTGTTTGAATTTGCTTTGTGCTAACAGGATTCGTCCGACATTTTGGAAGCCCTAGCTGACCACTCCCCATGTCCGCCATCTTCAAAATTTTGTTGTTATTGTTTGTGTGATTGGCTTGTAGTGCCACAGTCCTTTAGCCTCTGCCTCATTGCCACTTTGGGACTACTTTTGTTGTGCGTAGTAATCCCCTTCGCAAAATCTTAGCCAGATAGACTTCGATAGAGAGAGACTAGGATAGGGTTCCATACAATAGATAAAAGCAAGATGTAATGTAGTCAGGGAACGATAGGTCTTAGTTAGGAAATATACAGTATAACAAGTTCCCATACAAATCCACTGGCATAAGAAATCATATAAAGAAAAGAACATATAATTTTAATCATAACTCCTCAGAGTAAGAAGCACATCTCGGACTACCGGGAAAGCTACGATTGCTAACCCAATCCCCTGAGAGAGCCCAAGAAGACTTATCTTCAAATAAGAACCCTGCCAATGTGCACTTATAAAAATTGTAATTAAATTTTCTCAGGCAGCACAAATTGGCTGGCTGAATATCTCTTATCTCTCTCATATATTCAAGTAAGCATTCAACTTAACCTAACCGAGTGTACGTGGCCTTCTTCAAAGAAAAGTTCGGGCCGACACCGGGATAATTAATTTAACTAAGCCAAATAACCAGAGCACCTCTGTCCCACAAATAGATGAGGACAAGTTAAGATTAACTACAGTTAGAAACTGTCGGTCACGAGTGAGGTCTTTTACCCAGACTTAAGCAGAAAGTAGTGTGAGGAACAACTGTTTGCCCATTGTTCCCTTGGTGGGTTGTTGCCTCCTTACCTTTTTTGTTTTTCCTTTGTATGAGGAGTCTGTCATCAGTCAGGTTTTGGAAAGCAGAACGGCAGGTTCTCGACAATGTTCCGTCGAGAACACAGTAGCAGCAGTTTTCTGAGGATCACCTTGTTGTGGATGATAGCAGCAACTGCAGGTTTTTGAGGATCACCTTGTGGGTGATGGCAACAACCACAGTTTTCTGAGGATCACCTTGTTGTGGGTGATGACAGCGACAGCAGTTTCTTGAGTATCACCTGGTTGGAGGGTGATGGCCACGTTGCTGGATTTGAAGCGTCACTGGGCTGATGGACTTCAAGTACTCAAGGAGGAGGTCGTGACCGGACCATGTTTTTAGTAACTATTACTGCTGGTGGAGCAAAAGGCTCTCATGGAGTTATGGTATACTGAGTAGGGCACAAGGCTCTCGAGTTATTTTTGCATATGGAGCAAAAGGCTCTCATGTACTGTGTTGAGCAAAAGGCTCTTATTATAGTGCTGAGCAGAAGGCTCTGAGCTGTGGTTGTATATTACTGAGCGAGTGGCTTGTGTAATTGTAGTTAATGAGCAAGTATGGCTCTGAAAGTTTATGTAATGATTAATATTTCATTTTTGTATTTGTATGGTGCTGCTGCTGGACATGTTTCTATTTTCCAAAACCTTGACTCATTTGTAAATATGTATAATACTTATTGTAAATAAATTAATATTAAGGTCACTTTTTGGTATGGTTCTGCTCCCGCCTCCTTTGTCACTGCTCGCCAGTCATTACAGCCCAATTGCTTGTTTTTATTAAGAACCTGTTGGTCTCGGAGAGGCGAGATCATAAGAGTAGCCTTCCCCCTCTGCAGGAGAAGCGGGTAGTAGCACAGTGGATACTGGGACCAGACACTCACGAGGGCTTCATAAGCAACCACAATTCAATTTACCTTCCACTGTGCCACTGATCTGAAGCACTGTCATCAACCAAATAGCTTACATCTCTCTCTCTCTCTCTCTCTCTCTCTCTCTCTCTCTCTCTCTCTCTCTCTCTCTCTCTCTCTCTCTCTCTCTCTCCCTGATTTGTTACACTCTGCTGGGGTAGAGTGCATTTTCCTTATATACAACCTAGTTGGACTCAAGTAAAGGGTTCCTAGGAACGCACTGGCACCATAGTGCCACCAAGCAAACAAACTAGAAAACCAAAACCAGACAAAAGGAACATGGAAGAAAAGTCCTTTTGGTACCTAACCTACACCAGTACATAATGATACTGAGTGCCACCAGTGTGACCTTTATACGGCACACCCAACCACAGTGCCACCTTATTGAGAAGGTGCCACATCACTGAAGGGACACTTCCTTGCTGCCCAAGTATGTCCAGTCGACCCAGATAGACGCCCTTCCCCACCTGAACCATAGCAGCAGAGAATTACAAAGCCTTCATGGAGCTGGGGACAGCAGCAGGTCTCACTGGATTGGACCTCACCACGTGGGTCAAAGAGCAGATGGATGACTTGGCCATGCGAGAGAAGGAAGAAAGACACGAACGGCGGAATTATGAAGCAAAACAGAGGAGGTATGAAGAATGGAAGGCATATGAAGCCGAAAAGAGGCAGCTGGAAGACGAAAGAGAAGAAAGGAGAAGACAGCATGAGTTAGCCTTCAAGGAAAAGGAGCTCGAGCCGGAAAGAGCAAAAAAGGAAAATGCCGAAGCTATGGCTAGACAGCAAGCCTCCAGCCCCAACCTGCTGCACCAAATGCTCCAATCTAGAAAATTAATTCCCTCGCCTCAAGTGGATTGAGGACGAGCCAGAAGCATGGCTGGAGGAAATCGAGGCACTCTTCGATAACTACAGCACCACCAAGACAGAGAGGACCTTAATACTACCAAGCACATAGAGGGAAAAGCTAAGGCAGCACTTTGCTCACTGGAGAAGAGCCAGAGAGGCAACATGACTGAAGTGTGTAGAGTCATCACAAAGGCCTACGAAATAACCCTGGAGAAATGGAGACAGTGGTTCCGAGGTCTTGCCAAGGAAGTCGGCTGGTCCTGGACTGAATGGGCCTGTCACAAGACCCAGTCTGGTACCCGCTGGTTCGACTCCTTGTCTTCCACAACGTTTGAGGACCTCTTCAATCGGACCATGCTGGAGGACCTGTACCAATGTGTGCCTGGGCCCCTTGCTGTATATCTAAATGATAAGCAGCCCACCACCCTTATGGAAGCCTGCCGCATGGCCGATTCTTGGGAAACCTTCAGTCAGTCCCACAGCACATCTCAGCAGCGCATCATGCCACCTGGTTGCCTCTCAGGCTCAACTCGCCCGAAGAATGGACCGCCGAGCAAGCCTATGTCCACCTACTGTAAAAGGGTGGGGCACGCTGAAGCTGAGTGCTGATACAAGCTAGGCACTAGCAAGCAGCCTCCTACTACCAGCCAGAACTCCTCTCCCTCTACATCCACACAACCCTCTCCACCAACAGTTACTGCAGGTCACCAAGCCCCTATTAGAGGCCCGTGCAAATCCTGTGTTGCTGCCGGCCACTACAGTGCTGGACATCCGGCCTGCCCAAATCATGTCCCCACCACCAAGTTTGTCAACCTCATTAGCACCTCATTTAACGCCATCTGTTGGTAATTGTGAAATTACTTTACTTCTAGCGCCATCTGTTGGTAAAACTGTAATTACTTAGTTTCTTTTCAGGTTCTAGTCCTTTGTAAAACTTACATCGGAGTTTTCATGTCTTGAGTTGGTTGAGTTCATTATCATGTGGTGATAGCTGTACATACAAAAATCTAGAGGTATTGGCTTTTGTAAATAATTGAAAAAGTGGTGAAAATAGACGTGTTAAGTTTTGCTGGTTATTTAACTCCACTACATGACCATCTATTGTGGAAAATTATATAATGAACGGACTGTGATTCCATCCGAGATTTATGAAAGATCAAGAAAATTATTGGAATTCATAACAGTGGGGGTCTGACTGGGATCTGATTGTGATTTGTGATATTGTGATCTGATTGACTGTGATCATGATAGTGATTGTGAATTCCTTTATGGAGAACAAGAAAGTGTATGTAACAGCCTATACCACCTTGGATAATGAACTCCACCTCTGACATTAAGGTGCAGTAGCTAATAGCACGCCATCTCAAGTAAATACCGATGGTTTGGAGGGAGTGCAGTGCAAGGGTTTCGGTACTTACTCAGCCGTTCTTATTTTGCCTCTTGACATTGCCGACTATCGCTCTAGCGATCTCTTCACGTCACCCCAGACCTATTGGATTACTTCAAGGAGCACATTCCCTCATAGGGTACTGATCCCCTCATATACTGCATATTTTCAGGGAGCACATTCCCTCATAGCGTACTGATCCCCTTATATACTGCATATTTTCAGGGAGCACATTCCCTCATAGGGTACTGACCCCCTCATATACTGCATATTTTCAGGGAGCACATTCCCTCATAGGGTACTAATCCCCTCATATACTACATATTTTCAGGGAGCACATTCCCTCATAGGGTACTGATCCCCTCATATACTGCATATTTTCAGGGAACATTTTTCCCCATAGGGTACATCAATTAATGCCCTCTAATCTTCCGATACGATGGAATATTGGGTAACTTCAGGGAGTATGGGGTACTAATGAATGCCCTCATACTTTTGTGATTTTTTTTTTAGGGTACTTAAATATGCCCTTATATACTGTACTATTTCAAGTAGTAAATGAGTGACAGCGAAAATGACAATTGTTTTTATTAATCATGTCGTTTAATGTAGAGAGATTTTTAGGTGACCCTCAGACACACCTTTCGTCTTTGCAGAATGCAAAGAAGGCAGACCTACGGAAGATAGCTGAACATGGGGATATTCCCATATCCCCATGTATGGTGAAGGCAGAGTTGTTGGGTAAAATTTTGGATTTCTTGGTGGCCAAATCTTCAATTTCACAAGAAGAAGCTTCTCCCCTACGTCACCTTACCTTAGGAAGAGGCGTGGGTGCAGCTGCTGAGGATCCTGAGCTCGTTAAACTGAAGTTACAGCTGGAATTACAGCGAGAGAAAACTGCTGCCGTAAATGCTAAAGTTGTAAATTTAGCTTTAGTTCAGAAAGCTGAATACGAACAATGGGAAAGGCTACTAGCACTGGAACGACAGGCTGAATACGAACAAAAGGAAAGGCTACTAGCACTGGAACGACAGCCTGAATATGAACAAAGGGAAAGGCTACTAGCACTGGAACGACAGGCTGAATACGAACAAAAGGAAAGGCTACTAGCACTGGAACGACAGGCTGAATATGAGATTGCGGAGTCTTTTTCCCTCACTAAGGCTCGTAAACTTTAGTACCTATTTTTGATGAAAGAGATCCAGATATTTTTTTCAGTACTTTCGAGGATACGGCAACAACATTGCAGTGGCCAGAGAATCAATAGGTTCTACTCATCAGCAGTGCTTTGAAAGGTAAGGCTGCTCATATAGCTGCTCAGATGCTGGAGGGACGTAGTTACAGTGTACTTAAGAAAGCTATCCTTGATGCTTATGCTGTTACAGCTGAAGGATACAGGCAGTTGTTTAGAAATTCAGTTAAAGGAAGCTCTCAAACTTATCTGGAATTGTTTCAGCTTAAATGGAAACAGTTTAAAAAGTGGCTTGAAAATGAAAATATAACTACTTTTGAGCAACTGCAGAATCTTATGGTATTGGAAGAATTTTTGAGGAAATTTCCCAGCAATATCTCGATGTTCATCAGAGAATGGCAAGAGAAGGATGGAAAGAAAGCGTCTCTTCTTGCTGATGAATATAATCTCATCCACAAAGTCAAAAAAAGCTATTCTCCTGAAAAGGCAAGTAACTTTTGTTCATTTTGTAAGCAGAGAGGGCATACCATACAAAATTGTCCTAACCCCTGATGTCAAGTATCAAAGGTCATACAGACTTCTCAGCAACCTACAGGAAGTAGGCCAGATAATCTTACAAAGAGCAAACCTCAATCGCAAACGAAACTTGCTCTTCATTGTTTCCAAGTCTCTAATGACTTCTCTCACTTTCTCTGTTCTGGTACTGTAAATGATTTCCCTGTAAAGTTGTTGAGGGACACAGGATCATCGCAGACATTAGTGAGTGGTAAACTAAAGCATTTAACCCAACCTACTAATAAATATGTTACTGTCACTGATCTTTCCAGTAAATTCATATTACCTGTGGTTATTATGAACATTGATTGCCCTTACTACGCTGGTAAAACAGAAGTAGCCTTATCAGACAGAGAATTGCCTTGTGAGAAGGCTGATATCTTATTAGGTAATGATTTAGCCAAAGGGAATGTCTTGCCTAACCTTATTGTTTCAAAACCTGAATGTGTTTTAGAAAATGAGGTGATCCAACAGGAGGTTCTGCCCTGCCAAGTTACCACTCGTTCTGCTACATCGAAATCTGCAATGGATGATTATACAGCCAACCCCTCTCAGAATATTGCTGACTTGGTTGGTCTTATGCATGATGATTTTGTGAAGCTTCAGAGATCAGATGATAGCCTTAAAGATTTCTTCACCAAAGTTAAAGATCCTTCAGATAAGAGTAATAAATTACCTTTATTTTATCTTGAGAATAACATTTTAATGCGTCATTACAGGTCTCCTACACTCACTGCTAAGGACTCGTGGCGAGATTGCCATCAGTTGGTTGTACCTTGCTCCCTCAGAACTTCAAAAATGGAATTAGCACGCACTGCAGAAAGCCATCTTGGTGTCACCAAGACTTATAAACGTCTTCTAGAAGACTTCTATTGGCCAAGGATGAAGAAGGAAGTGAAGAACTTTATTGAGTTGTGCCATGTCTGTCAGGTTACAGGTAGACCGAATGAAAAGATTCCACCAGCGCCACTTGTACCTACTGTTGTTCCTAAAACCCCATTTGAAAAGGTAATAATTGACTGTGTTGGGCCTTTGCCAAAAACCAGCAGACGTAATGAATATTTACTTACCATTCTTGCCCCACTACTATATTTCCTTTAGCTATTCCACTTAAGAATATTGCAGCTAAAACTATTGCTCAACAATTGTTTAAAGTTTTGACATTGTTTGGTTTCCCTAGATCGCTTCAATGCAATAGAGGTACTGATTTCACCAGTACTTTGTTTCAAAGTGCACTCAATCAGTTTAACATAGTTGATGTTTATGCCTCTGCTTATCATCCCCAGTCAAATGGAGCCTTACAAAGGGTCCACCAGACTATTAAAAATCTCTTAAGGAAGTATGTGACAGAAACTGGAAAAGACTGGGATGAAGATCTGGACCTACTAAAGTATATACTTCGCAGTGTACCAAATGAATCTACAGGAGTTTCTTCGTTTGAACTACTGTTCGGCCGTAGACCTCGAACTAACCTGAGTATGGTAAAGGAACGCATCCTAAAAGCTTCTCAAAATGAAATGCAGGTGAGCATCTCCAATTACTTAAAATCTTTACAAGCAAAACTTATTAATATGCATGATTTTGCACGTAAAAATCTACAGCATTCTCAGGAACACATGAAAACCCACTATGACAAGAGAGCTAAGTTTAGAGAGTTTAAGTGTGGTGATAAGGTACTTGTATATCATCCAATACCTGGATCTCCTTTCAGAGAAAAATATATGGGACCTTATGAAATAGTCAGAAGGGCAACTAAAACTATGTCATAGCTACTCCTGACAGACGTAAATCCACTCAGCTTGTTCACATAAACTTGATTAAACCTTATCATGAAGCTTCTACACGTATAATCAACCATTTAGATCATGACTCAGGGCGTTTGACTGGTGAGAATGTTCCGCTAACTTCCCATACCCCAAAGTCACAGAATGATAAAAGACTCCACCGAAGACGAAGAAATGGAAGTGGGTGATGAGAGAAGTTTCAGTGTGAAGTCCACCCTATCTTGGAAGGATATGAAGAATTCAGAAATTTTGGAATCCCTTCCGCAGTTCCTAGAATGTTCATCACCTATGCAAGAGGATTTGAGCACACTCATTCAGCAGTATGCTTCGATTTGTTCAGATAAGCCTGGAAGTTGCACCCGTATAATGCATGATGTGGTAT
>JANJGK010000042.1:19503929-19611429 GCA_039081455.1 Macrobrachium rosenbergii | reverse complement strand
ATAGAGAAGCAACAACACAGGTAAGAAGCTCAGTGGGAACAACAGACAAGTTTGAGGTGAAAGTTGGACTCCACCAAGGTTCTGCCATGAGTCCCTATATTTTTGATATGGTAATGGATGTGATAGTGTCTGGAGTGAAAGATCAGGTGCCTTGGCGTGTACTCTTTGCAGATGACATAGTGCTACTGACCACCAGTAAGGAAGAAGCAGACAGGAAATTGGAGTTGTGGAGAAGTGCATTGGAGGACAGAGGCCTAAAGATAAGCAGAGCAAAAACTGAATATATGATGATGAATGGAGGAGACCAAGAGGGAAGCATCAACTTAGAGCAGGCAGAAGTAAAAAGAGCTACATCCTTTAAGTACCTTGGGTCGTGTGTCACTGATTGTGGAGGGATGGAGGAGGAAGTGAACCACAGAATACAATCAGCTTGGTGCAATTGGAGGAAAACATCAGGTGTGTTATGTGACAAAAGATTTAATGTACAGATGAAGGGAAAAATGTACAAGAGCATTGTCAGACCTGCGTTGATGCATAGTTGTGAAACATGGCCCATGAAGAAAGCACAAGAGAGAAAGATGGAAGTGGCAGAAATGAGAATGCTACGTTGGATGTGCAGAGTGACAAGAAGAGACAGGATAAGGAATGACTTCATAAGAGGGACGGTGAAAGTTACAGAAATATCAAAGAAGCTGCAACAGAGACGATAACAATGGTTTGGACATGTTATGAGAAGAGAGGAGGATTCTGTATGTAAAAGAACCATGAATATGGAAGTGCCTGGAACAAGGAGGAGAGGTAGATCAAGAATGAGATAGAGAGACACAGTTAACAGGGACATGCAGGAGAAGAACGTGAGCGAGGTAATGGTGCATGATCGCAGAAGGTGGAGAAGACTAATAACAAACAGCGACCCCATATAAAGATGGGAAAAGCTGAAGATAAAGAAGATATATATATATATATATATATATATATATATATATATATATATATATATATATATATATATATATATATATATATATATATTATACATTAAATAAATAAATAAATATATATATATATATATATATATATATATATATATATATATATTACAAATATATACATATAACATATATATACATATAACATATATATACATATATATAATATATATATATATATATATATATACATATAACATATATATATACATATATACATATAACATATATGTATACATATGTATATGTGTATATATATATATATATATATATATATATATATATATGTATATATATATATATATATATATATATATATGTATATATATATATTATATATATATATATATATATATATATATATATATGTATGTATATGTATGTATGTATACATATAACATATATGTATACATATGTATATGTGTATATATATATATATATATATATATGTATATATATATATATATATATATGTATATATATATATTATATATATATATATATATATATGTATGTATATGTATGTATGTATGCATGTATATATATATATATATATATATGAATATGTATGTATGTATGCATGTATATATGTATATATATATATATATATATGTATGTATATATAATATATATATATATATATATATATGTATGTATATATATATATATATATGTATGTATACATATATATGTATATATATAATATATATATATATATGTATGTATACATATATATATATATATATATATATATATATATATATATATATATGTGTGTATATATATATGTATATATATATATGTATATATGTATAATATATAATATATATATATATATATATATATATAAAGTAATTCTTCAATTATCCGGATTAACAGAGCCAGGGATGAGGGTGACATCCAAATAATAGCAAGCAAAAAAAAAAAACTCTATACCCTTCCTCACCTAACCTTGTCAATACCATGTAACTGTAAATACTCAGTATACATATAAACCACCACCATCACACTTTAACCAGACAACTTTATGGAATTACCTACCTCATATTGTAGAAACACACACTAAAAAAACTGCAACCACTTCTTTTTCTCTCCCTAGTAAATAACACAGTTCAGCAGGCAGGTAGCCTACCTGTGTTTATCTACAGCCTACCATGGTTTTATGACAATTAAATCGCATTTTTTAAAAGTAAAATGCATTTTTCCTAACACAAACCCGAGGTCCTTTACTTATATGGGGTTACTTTTGGCGAACTTAACAAGGCGGTGCAGTAGTATAACTACCGGCCAGGTAGTTGGGTGGTTGCAGTGGGGGACCTACACTACCACCCGCCCAGTGTCACGCATTCACTTTGCTTTCTGGCCTAGGGCAGATTGTGAGGAGGCTGTGGTGGGTTACCCGAGTAAAGAACCTCGGGTTTGTATGTTAGAAAAAAATGCACTTTACTTTTAAAAAATGCAATTTGTTCCTACACAAATACAAACCCTTGGTCCTTTACTTGTATGGGGACTCATGATTCGGTGGGAGGAATCTGAGTGTAGGTCTCTGAACGACTGGAAGTTCTGCCACACCTTTTGTCCTCCTGGGGTAAGAGCCAGGAGGACATAGCCACCGGACCGTGACCACTGTTATGTGAAATGAAATGTCATGAACCACTCTACTAGACCACCCCTGCTGTGACGAAGTTATGGTAGGTAAGCGAACACACAGCAAGGTAAAAGACAGAGAGAACCTTCCCCAGCCACAGAAGAGGTGATCTGAGGATGTCAGGGACTAAGGACCAAAATGAAGAATGGGTTTGGTAATTAGCCTGCAACCCCTTCCCCGCCTTGTAAGGGAAGGAGGGGACATTACATCTAATGTGTACCTGAAAGGCAACAAAGATTAGGATACTCAAATCATGAAATTCACCTGCATCTGACATCTGGTTCAGCTTGTACGGCCCAAACTCTCTACCCGAAGGAAGAAGCCGGATGAAGGGAAGGAAGAGAGAGCCAGTCACTCACATTTCACACCCAATCATGCACGTACAGCAGACGAAACATAGCACTGTCCTGTACAGGAGCTGGGTAAGTTACACAACTTGTTGAGCAACCACCACTGGTCCCAAGGAGAAGGTATCCAAGGACCTATGGGTAATGTCCTGTAGGTAAAAAGAGGTGAATGTGGTCTGGCGTGACCACACCCCCGCCCTTAGTACCTGCTGAACTGAGTTTCTTCTTGAATGCCAAAGTAGGCGCATCCCTCTGATTTCATGGGCGCGTGGACGCAGAGCACTGGCATCATCCTCTCCAGCTGCTGCATACGCCTTCTTGATAACCTCATGAAGCCAGAAGGAGATCGTGTTCTTGAACACCACCTTCTTAGGGATCCCGGTGCTAACGAAGAGTCGTCGACACTCCGGCCTGAGATGCCGAGCTCTCCTCAGATAGCGCCGTAGCGCCCGTACGGGACAGAGCATCTCATTGGGGTCATCATTAACGAAGTCACCCAGGGATGGGATCGTGAAAGACTCAAATCGAGCGTCAGGGACCGCTGGATTGTGTCTCTTCGCTATGAACTCCGGGACAAACTCGAGCGTCACCGATGCCCATCCCCCTGAGTGTTTAACTGCAAAAGAAAGTCCCTGTAGTTCACTAATCCTCTTCGCCAATGCCAGGACTAGCAAGAAGATGGTCTTACGAGTAAGATCCCTGTCTGTGGCTTATTGTAGTGGCTCGTATGGGGCACGAGTCAGGCTCCACAAAAAGGAGACAGACATCCCACTCAGGGGGCCTGAGTTCCCTGGGAGGGCAAGACCATTCAAAGCTCCTCATCAGCAATGATATCTCCAGGGAGGACGAGATATTGATGCCTTTCAACTTCAGGACCAGGGCTAAAGCAGCTCTGAATCCCTTTACCGCTAAAACTGATAGGAGCTTCTCTCGACAAAGATAGACGAGAAAGTCCACTCCCTGCTGAAGAGTGGCTCCGACCGGAGAATAACCCCGTCTACGACACCAACCACAGAAGATGGCCCACTTTCCCTGGTAAACCGCTGCAGAAGAGTTCCTGAGGTATCCTGCCATCTCTGTCGCTGCTCGGTGAGAAAAGCCTCTTGCTCACAAGAGATGGTGGATAACCTCCAGGCGAGAAGTGACAGGGAGGCCACAGCCTGGTGGTACTGTTCTACATGCGGTTGACGTAGAAGCTTGTGCCAGAGGGGAAGCTCTCTCGGTGTCTCGGAAAGCAGAGCCAGCAGGTCTGGATACCAAGCGGCCTCGGGTCGCTTGGTAGACACCAGGATCGTTCGCAGATTTGTCGACACCAGGACTCGCCTGAGAACTGGACGAATCAGACAGAATGGAGGAAAGGTATACACCACAAGGTTGTCCCACCAGTCGAGATTGTCCCTCACCTCCTGAGAGATGGGTACAAGAACCAACTGGGGCTCCCGAGACTGAACCCAGAAGTCCCTCAGTCTCCACTGGAGAGACCAAAGGTGGAGCCGACCGTGCGGTACGAGCTTCTCCAATGACGACAGGTGACCGATCACGACTTGCCACTGTTGAGGTGGCTGTACCTGCCTCGACAGGAACTGCCTTGACACCTTCCTGAATGTGCTGATGCGAGCCTTTGAGGGAAAGACTCTGTCTGCTGCCATATCAATCAGCATGCCCAGATACTGAGTCCTCTGTTTGGGAATGAGATCCGACTTCCCGAAGTTGATCACAATACCCAGCTCGCGACACAACTCGAGGAGGCGATCTCTGTCATGTAGCAACTGCATGCGTGAGCTTGCCAGGACTAACCAATCATCGAGATATCCCATAAGACGTATCCTGTGTGAATGGGCCCAAACTGACACCAGGGTTAACACTCGCGTGAACACCTGTGGAGCGGTCGACAGCTCGAAACATAGTACCCTGAATTGGTAGACCACTCCTCCGAGGACAAAGCGAAGGTACCGACGAGAGGATGGATGAACTGGTGCCGAAACGGAATCAGTTCGAGAGGATGAAGCCCCTGAACTGTCTGAAGAGGGTACCGAGGTAACCTTCCCAGCGAGAGATCCAGCAGTCTTCCCCTGAGGGGAGGACTGCACCCCCTTAGAAGAGTGAGTCTTCTTAGGTGGGGGGAGCATCCACCCTCCCCTTCTTAGACCGACTGGTTTTAGAAGAGGGGGGTGAAGAGACAGACGAAGACGAGGACGACGACGAAGTAGAAGACGAAGATGTAGACGGCTGGCGTGCATGCTTCTTCTTCTTGATAAAAGTCCACACAACATCCCCAACCTACTGAATACAGACCGGGGGTCGATGGGGGCAGGAGCAGCAACAGCAGATGACACGAGCTCGATGACTGGCTGGAAACTCATGCCATGAACTGACAGTGGTAGTACACATCACAGAGGCAGAGGGAATGTCTGCATGACAGGCACGGGCAACGGTGGAAGCGTGGTGGGAGGCATGGGAGCGTAGCCAGGCGGGGGGCGGGGTAACCGAGCAGACCGTCAACATGGAGACAGCTGGAATAGGGACCGCACCATATGCATGGTGCATTCCGATGGTAGTCATCACATTCCCCGGCAGCACAGTGGTGACGGTGGTGGTGGTTAGAGCATCGACAGTGTGGGTTGTGGGAGGAGGGAGGAGTACTCCCGCTCGCGCAGTATTGTTGATGTGCGTGAGGAGCGATGGCAGATCAGGCTTACCACCAATCTCAAGTGACTCCCATGCCTGACTCAAACCAGGCACGGATGCCAACCCTGTGGAAGACAAAGGCGGGTAGGGGGCTCCCCCTACCCCAGGGATCAGTGACTCTGGGTGAGGAGGAGAACTAAGAGGAGTGTAGCCTAAGTCCACCTATCTTGCCTCCTCTGTGACTGCGGATGCAGACACAGGGGACAGCGAGACAGACTCAGAACTATGAACCAACAGCAATGGAAGGCCTTCGGGCTTAGATACGACTGCGAAGGATTCGCAACCGGCGTAGTCGAAGGTGCCGAAGACAGCACCTCCGACGCCTTGGTCTCCTTACGCTTGTACCTGGGCCTCCGAGAATACCTATCCCACTGCTCGGGGGACCAAAGCCTACACTCCTCACAAGGTTTGTCTACAGTACAATCAGAAGGGTCCTTACTCCCTTTCCTACACTTTAGGCAAAGGGAGTAAGGATCCGAGTCTGTGCTACAGTGGAAAGCACCACACTTTTTATCCCTACCAGGACATACCCGGCACACAGGCTTATCAGTCATGGGTTTGTGATAACTCATCCATCATCATAAACACACACAATTATACTTAAGAAAAATCAAACAGGAACAAACACACCATGAAAAGGCGAAGCTTTAGCTTCCAGGAAGGTCCGAGCAGAAAGCCAGGAAAACACATCCACTTCAGACAAGGCCAGAAAGTATAGTGGATGCACTGCCTTGTTAAGTCTTTAGCAACCAGTTCAGCTTCGCCAAAAGTAACTGCATACAAGTAAAGGACCAAGGGTTTGTATTTGTATTTTATACAGCTACTTCCTTATCAGTTGTTACCATATTGTATTACCATACGAAAGATAAAATGTGTAAACTTAAGACCTAGGGTAGTCCGAGTGTTACTCTCATAGTATCCTTTTGTAAAGGTCAAATAAGCTATTATAACTGTACTTAACTTAAAGGTAATGGTAATGAAACTGTTATTTTACTTACAGAATCCATATATACCGTATTATTACATTGATATGTTATCATTATATGTAGAAAATTTTTAAAAATCGTCCCGCTATTTGTAATGTTTACGTTCCCAGAATCTGCTGATTGACTAACCCTCTTTCAGAAAGAATTGGCACATATTTTTTACTTGCTAAAAGAAACGTATGTATTAATAGAAATATTATTTATATTTTTGTACAAATGTAAAACGGGTATACAAAGGTAAACTAACACTTTAATGTAAAATTACTCAAATAGCAAAACAGCATTTTCCCAATTCATTTGTTTACCAATGTAAACATACCTCAGTCACCCTCTCTCTCTCTCTCTCTCTCTCTCTCTCTCTCTCTCTCTCTCTCTCTCTCTCTCTCTCTCTATGAATTGCTGCTGTATCATAAACATAAAAATACAAAACTAAAGCTCCAGGAAGTTCAATCGTTCAGATAGTGAAACAAGCATGAAATTTTGCACAAGTGCTCTTTAAAGTTCCCTCTATCAGAAAAGGGCGCTGGCCACGCAAAAAATTTAATATGGCGGCCAAATTCCAAGATGGCGGCCAGTATCGACAGATTTTGGCTAATTTTTCACTAGAATGGCATGTATTTGCTTCTAGCAATGTGGTAAAGCTCTTCCATACTATTTCTTGTGAATATTATGTTTCTGTAGCTTCCCAGTACAGTTTACCTTTAAATATGGGGGCTATATGGCTGCCAAGAAAAGGTAGAAACAATAATTATAATGAGAAATAATGCCCGTTCAACAATTATCGTTTTAAGCATGGATCTTGGTTTCTGTGGTTTTAGATCCTAATGAGGCCATCTCTTTCGAATAACTCATCAATTTTGAAGGAAAATTAATAAATGTAAAAGAGTGTATGTCTGCACACAACCAGGGCACACTGGTGACATCACTGCTGTGTAACTCAGCATGGGGTTCAGTGCCAGCTAATCCAGCTTTACTAATCCTGTAGTCTTAGACTAGTAGTTGTAGTATAGTTTAGTTTAGTGTCCCAAATGCTTTCTAACAGCCCCAGACCAGCTATAGTTAGATAGCCGCACCTGAATAGACAGGATGTGCCAGCGCGGGAGAGCCGAGCCATGGGTATGGGGGCTGTACATGATGGTTCATGTACTTACCCGGATGGTGTACAGATCACACGGGACTTAAATGGCACTGGATGAATGATCGGGCTAGGTGTAGGGAGACCGAACCTAGTTGAATCCCATACAGGAATGTGTGCTTTGTTTAAGGTGGTAAAAGGATAACCCCTCGGCCTTAATCAAAAGTGAAATCATGGCAGAATGTGATGCCAATCCAATATTGAGCAGTAGAAAAACAAACTGGAGTTTGTGTTGTCTTTGTCAGAAGGACAAAAGAGGTGAGCACTTGACATCACCTCCAAGTCATCATGTCCTAGACCATGATGGGTACACAATGCTGGCAAGGAACATTCCCATGTTCAGTGAAATTAATGAAATGCCACTGATAATGGATCCAGCAAGGCTGGATGAAGGTGATGGCATAGAGGCCACTCTCAGGAAAAATGCAGCAAAATACCATGTGAACTGTCGCTTGTTCTTTAACAACACTAAACTGGACCGTGCAAGAAAGCGACAATCCAATGACCAGACCAGCAACACTGAGACTAGTCGTGCAAAACTGCGCCGAACCAGTCATGACAATGAAGTTTGCATTTTCTGTGAGAAAGTGGCACCTGCATCTGATCTCAGACAGGCTAGTACTAAGGGCCTTGACTTGAAATTGCGTGAATGTGCAGAGATACTTAGTGATGGCAAGCTCCTTGCTAAGTTGACTGGTGGGGATGTCATTGCACAGGAGTTTAAGTATCACCATGCCTGTCTTTGTGCCCTCTACAACAGAAAAAGGTCCTACCTGAGGAGCCTTGAGAAAGACCAAGGTAGCACTGAGTCAGAATCAGATGTGTATCCACTAGTTCTGTCAGAACTGATGACATACATTGTTGAAAACAACCTTTGTTCAGATGATCCAGTCACATTTCGGCTGGCAGATATTTGCCACCTCTACCAACAACGTCTGGAACAATTAGGTGTAGAGTCACCAAGTGTAAATTCCACGAGACTCAAAGACAAACTTCTGGCAGAAATTCCAGAACTTGAGGCTCATAAATCTGGCAGAGATGTATTACTTGCATTTCAAAAGGATGTGGGAAAAGCACTTGCTCAATTCTGATCTTTCAGAGGCAGTTATCATTGCTAAAGCAGCAAATATTCTCAGAAAGTCTATACTTGATCATCAGTCACGGTTTGATGGCACATTTTCTGAGGCTTGTGTACGAAATTCTGTGCCTCCTCTCCTGCTCCAGTTTGTAGGGATGGTTGAGCATGGGGCTGACATCAAGTCACAGTTACGATTTGGAGCATCAAAGTCAGACCAGGCCATTGCACAGCTCATGCAGTTCAACTGCTACTCCCGATACAAAGAGGGAGCAACAACTCATACACACTCCAAAGACAGAGAAACACCATTCCCAGTCTACATGGGACTCTCAGTCTATGCCAAAACCAGGAAGAGAAACCTGGTTGAAATGCTACATCAGTATGGCCTCAGTATCTCTTATGACAGAGTACTGGAGGTCTCTGCACAGTTAGGAGATGCCACAGTTAGCAAATATGTGGAGGAGGGTGTGGTCTGTCCCCCAGTACTGCGAAAAGGGTTGTTCACCACTGCAGTGATGGACAACATCGACCACAACCCATCTGCAACTACTGCCACTACCTCCTTCCATGGAACTAGCATCTCCATATTTCAGCACCCCACCAAGGAGAACACTGGACAGGAAAGACAGCAACTAAAGTTTGCACCTGAGAAAGTGAGGTCGGTGCCTGAATTGCCGGACACATTCACAAACATCTCACCAGCTTCCTTTCAAACAAAGAACCCTGTGCCACCAAACACTGCAATACCAAAGCCACCCACAGATATCTTGGGGCCACAGCTTGCACTGGAGTATCAGTGGCTAGACAAGGTCATAGTCACCCAGGAAATAGATGATGCAGTGAATCTGACGTGGTCAGCTCATCACGCTTCAATGAAGAGAAGCCCAGAATTTGAAGTAACCATAACTTCATTGCTTCCTCTCCTGCGTGATCAGGCTCATTCTGTTGCTACGATCAAACACGTGATGCAGAAAGTGCAGGATGTCACTGATTTTCTGAACCCTGGCCAGATACCCATAATCACAGCTGATCAGCCAATCTATGCCGTAGCAAAGCAGGTGCAGTGGCAGTGGCCTGATCAGTATGGCGAAGACAAGTATCTGGTAATGTTTGGTGGTCTGCACATTGAGATGGCAGCAATGACATCTCTTGGTACTCTTCTTCATGGCAGTGGTTGGACAGGAGCTCTGGTGGAGGCAGGAGTTGCTTCATCTGGAACTGCAGAATCCTTCCTGTCAGCTGCAAGTGTAACCAGGACACGGCAGATGCACCAGGTTACAGCCTCTAGTTTGTACAAACTCCTGAGGACAGCATACACTGACTACTGTGCTGAGAAAGCAAACAACAATGAGCAGGCATTAGAGTTTGAGGAGTGGTGTGACCTTCGAAGACAGCAGAGTCCACAGTTCCACTTCTGGCACATGGTGTTGTCTATGGAACTTGTGATATTCCTACTGATCAGGTCCTTCCGTGAGGCCAATTTTGTCCTCTACTGCCAGGCATTGCATGAGCTGATACCCTACTTCTTTTCCAACAATAATACAAACTATGCTCGTTGGCTGCCTATTCACCTCAGGGACATGCTTACCCTAGAGAGTTCACACCCAAAGTTGCACAAGGAGTTCAAGGCTGGCAACTTTGTTGTGCACAAGACCAGTCGCCAGTTCTCAGCAATGGCTCTTGACCAAGCTCATGAGCAGACCAATGCCTTTATAAAGGCTGATGGCGGAGCCATTGGGCTGACTGAAGATCCGTCAGCACTCAGAAGATGGATGGTGGCTGGCCCAGAGATCATCCGCTTGGTGTCTGCATACGAAACAGAGGTTCAAAGTAAGGAGTCTAATGAGCAGACAACACACCATGAACAAACACCTCATGCGCAGAAGACATTCTTGGAGAGAGTCAGCAAGCTGTCATTGGCTTTGCAACACTTGGGAAGTCCTTTTCAGGAAGAGAGCCAGGATCTGTATTCCATTGACAACAAAGACATTGCCCACCCCAGCTCAGCAGAACTTCTACAGACACACCTTGACAGAGGCCGCACTAAATTTCAGAAGTTTTCAGACTCTTTGGCAAACAATGCAGTCTCCTTCTATGAGCCGATAAAGAAGAACAGAACTGACTTCTTCAGGCAAGAAGCTGCTCCTGTAGAACAGTCAAAGCAGAAACTTCTGAAGGAGGATTGCCAGCTTTTCTCAAAGCTATTTATATCCTGTCAGAGCCGTGAATGTGATCTGCAGGAATTCTTCCAGCACGAGAATCAAACATTCCCAGCTTCCCTTAGTGAGGGTGGTAGGCTGTACACATGTCAGAAGTCTCAGCTGACCTCGGTCCTGGAGAGTCATGTTACACTAGAAGACAAAGAACCAAAGACTGATGTCCTCATTGTAGATGGATCAGCTTTGGTCCATGCCTTGCCACCAAAGAAAGGAAAGACCTTTGAGGGCTATGCACTTTGCGACTTCTTGCCTGTGATACAATCCTATAGCAGCAAGTACACATCATCACATCTTGTATTTGATGTATACAATACATCCAGCCTCAAAGCTGAGACCAGGCTCCAACGTGGTCAAGGAGGAAGGCGCAAGGTGACAGACAAGAACACAATTCCATCCAACTGGCGCAATTTCCTAAGACACAATGCCAACAAGACAGAGTTGTTCCAGTTCCTGGCAGACAAAGTTGCCCAGATGTCTCCCACAAATGTTGTCATTGCCACGAAAGGGTCTGCTGTCCTCAGCACTCATGAGGCTAGTCTTCAGGGACTGGAAAAGTGCTCTCATGAGGAAGCTGACACCCGCATCTTTCTCCATGCCAAATATGCCACAGAACATGGAGCCAAGACCATCACGGTTAAAGCAAATGACACAGATGTTCTTGTCGTTGCAGTCAGTGCTTTCTCCACTCTCCACAATCTAGGGCTAGAGAAGCTATGGGTGGCATTTGGCCAAGGCCAGAGCCTGCGCTGGATTGCTGTGCATGACCTGTGCAACTCTCTGGGCCAGGAGAAGGTGAATGGCATGCTCTTCTTCCATGCGTTCACAGGCTGTGATACAGTGTCAGCCTTCCGGAGCAAGGGCAAGAAGACCGCCTGGCAGACATGGAACATCTTTCCAGAGGCCTCCACTGTGTTCTCCAAACTGAGTCACTACCCTCTCAGAGTGGAAGAGAGTGACCTGAAGGTCCTGGAGAGGTTTGTCATACTTATGTATGAAAGATCCAGCACTGCTGGCACTGTGGATGAGGCTAGACTTGATATGTTTGCCAGAAAACAAAGGGCATATGAGGCCATTCCACCAACCAGGGGAGCTCTCCTCCAACACACCAAGCGTGCTGCGTACCAGGCTGGTTGTGTGTGGGGGCAGGCCACCCAGTGTCAGCCACAGCCAGAGAACCCTGCTGAGTGGGGATGGCATAAGTCTGGTGAAGCATGGCAAGTCCTCTGGACAACCAACTCGCCCTTAGCCAAGAGTTGCCAACAGCTTACCAAATGTGGATGCAAAGCAGGCTGTCGGGAAAGGTGCAAGTGCTACAAGTTGGGTCTTCCCTGCACAGCTCTGTGCACTTGCAAATGTGAAGTCTAGATAAATATTGCCCTCTCTTCAGTAGATAATCTAGCTTGAGCATCCAACGTGTCATGCTATGCCTACCTTCTTATCCTCGAATTTTTCAAAGGTGTAGGTTGAGAGACCTATACATAGATTGGTTGCGTTTAGTCCGTATTTCTCTTCTTTTCTTTTTATGGTTACAGTCTTAGACACAATGTTGTATGTGACCATACCATTACTATTTCAGTTGAAAATAGCATATTAGTTAAACTGTCTGATCACATGAATATACCATTAAATAAAAACAGTTGGTCTCTATGTCTGCTAGCGCTGTGGATAGAAAAAAAAACTTTTATGGCAACCATTTTGTACGCCATCTTGGTTACAATTCATTTAGTAAGGGTTTTCAATAAAATGTGTGGTATGGAACATTTTTATAACCTAAAAGTCGAGGTTTAAAAAAAAAAAACTGGCATATTCCATCCAATAGATGCTCCCAAACCAGTGAATCTCAACATAGATGGCGGCCATTTTGAAAAATAGCCGCCATCTTGGATTTTCAGGTGGCCAGCGCCCTATTCTAAGAGAGCGTAGTCTTAGGAATGTTTGTGCCAAATTTCATGCTTGTTTCACTATCTGAACGATTTTTACAGCAATCTACGTGAGGAGGGTCCTGGCATAAAATCCACAGGGACGGAGATTTGTGCTTTTCTTTCTTTCCTTTCTTTCTTTCATAGGACTCATCAGAAATGTCTTGCGCCTTGTTTGCTAACATCCACAATACACAGTTATCAGCTGTTAGTTTCGTTCCATTTTGTTTTTTACAAATCTTTATTAATTAGTGTAGAGGTCAGCAGTTTCTTAATTGGTCACATTTTTTTCTTTCCATCTTTTAAGATCCCAGTCCCAGCCAACCATTGATTATAATTATGTTCGCCTTCATGGTGCTTTTAGTACTCTTTATACTATTTATTTTCCAAAAATTTTTCATATATCTATTATAGTAAACATACGATTGTTAATCTTACAGCCAAGGCCAGTCGTTAGAAGCTTATTATTAGCTTTCTCCTAATAAATATTGTCTTTGCGTTTTCTTAACCTTGGACCTCTCCCCAAAATCGAAGTCACAGTCACCTGAAGGCACCTGCAAAATGGGCTTCCTACCTGCTCAAAAGATCCTCGAAATGAAAACGCTGTTTGCTCTCTTCCTCTCCTCGCCTGCACTCGCCCTTCTTCGTTGGCTTTCCTCATTCGTCTTCTCTGGCTGAGAAAGTCCATTTTCCCTAATTCCCTCAGGAGCTCAATACCTCTATCCAGAAATGAAAGCTATAGAGATGCCTTCCATGAATGCCAGCTTAATCAATGGTACTCTTGTTTTACTTGTGCTAAAGACGGCATTCCTGATGACACGTCTTCCTTTTTTCGGAAAACGAAATCCGGAACTTTAATTCATTTGTTACCATTTTTATCTCCTTTCCTCACCTTAATGTCTAAGCTCTCAGAAAGGTAGCATAAATCTAAACCTCTATGTAAAAGCAATGTTCCCGAGTAAATAGTGATATTCACGTTCATCATCGTCATGAGCTGCCATTAGCCACCTAGCCGGAAACTCTCCCCAAGCCCACTCACTACCATTCCCATCCCCAAACACACACCATGACACACCCCCCCCCCCCCTTCACAATCCGCCGTACCAAAATGCAAAAGAAGGCAAAAGACACCTGTCTTGTGGAGATCTTTGACATGAGTATGAAAGTATTTATTTGTTGCCTTTAGAAAAATCCAGTCATGTCTAACTATTTATTTTTTGAAAGAGATAGTTCAGTTCTTCCGTGTGAATATTTCGATCAGCAATTATTTACAAACTGGTTACTGGCAGTCTCTAAAGCAAAACAACTGAAGTAAAGACTTTAATCCGAAGAAAATTCAACGTCATAACAGACATCGTCATGTATGTTTGCCGGATCAAAAATCAATCATTATTTTAGAGAACCCTGATGGCCAAGAAAGAGCTCTGAGTCACGATGATTTTCATTCCAACATCTGTGAAGCCGCAAAAGGTCTGTATTACGCAAAATTTATTATAAGAAGAGTCTCTCAAATTTTACTTTGCCAACCTTTGTCTTCTCTTTCATTTTATATAAGGAACCTCACGTACCTTTTAGAGCTGTCAGTAGAATATTGATAGTCAAGTTCAGTGTTGGGACTGAACATGACCTTCATTCATCGGGTTTACCTCTTAATCGCTGCTCATCTCCACTCTTCGATAGCCACAGCTGCTTCGTCACCAGATTACATAAATCAAGGATCAGTTACCATCAGTTTACACTAACCCATGAAGCAGGGGTTGGCAACCCCCGGCCCGCCAACTTAACACGGACACTTTATTTGATAGTTGTTACTCAGTTTAAGGAGTTTTGTTCCCGTCATCGACAAATATTTCACCTAGGTGGAGCTATCGAAAAATACGCAGAAACAACTGTCCCATTAAATCACTTCTAAGTGTATTTCGTTAGTAGCAAGGAATTTGCATTTTTTGTTTATTGTATTCGTTGCACCATGTTATTCCTGCAATGAAGTAAGAACCTTGGTTGAATAATATGACACCTAGCTTCGATAATTTTTCTTTAAACCTGCAGACCAAGGCAGCCTTCTGGACAGAGCGGTCAAAGGTCAAGACAGTTGATTACCGTACATTTGATATCGTGGCCCTCCTCAGAGACACTGCATTGCGGGCTGGCCCCCTCTCTCCAAAAGGTTGCCGACACCTGCCATAAACGAATACTATATTATGATAAAAAGAAAGTTTTAATTGAAACAATGACAAATGAGAATAATAAATAAGTATGAAATATGACCCTTTTTTTATCGTGTAGAATATATTTTTGTTTGAGCAAAGACAGAAATGGAAGAAATAGAGACAAACTGTCAAAAACTATAAAATTAATGAGTGTAATTTCCCCAAAAAACTTTGGTTGCAGTTTGACATCGCCGCAGGAGTTCCGATACTCCTTTGGTGACCAGAACCTATTAATTAGGTTTCTTTAATGACCGAGTTTATATAATGATGCGAAATCACCAAACTTTTTGGAATCACGGCTGTCGACATTAGCTGCATTGTTGAAAGTAATCAAATGGAAATTATTATAATTTTTTTTTCATTATTTCCCCTTCTATCTTTGTAGTTTTTCAGGCTGTTCGTTTGTCCTGCAACTCATCCTCTCTAGATTCTGTCATTCTGTCACGAAACATGAGAGCCAGGCAACGAAAGACCACCTCCTTCCAACGAGTAAATTCAGACAAATGTGACTCGCTTTTTAGCTTTCTGTAAAAGAAAACTACCGAGATGGCTTTGTCTGTCCGTCAGCACTTTTTCTGTCCGCCCTTAGATCTAAAAAACTACCGAGGTTAGAGGGCTGCAAATTGGTATATTGATTATCGACCCTCCGATTATCAAACATATCAAATTGTAGACTCTAGCCTCAGTAGTTTTGATTTTATTTAAGGTCAATGTTAACCGTGGATCGCGCTCTAGCCAGCCGTCGACGCATCTTCTCTTGACCGCATCTGGGGAGCAACTGAGCGCTGCCCATTCGTGGCCGAGAGTTTCATACTGCAGTATATCGAGAGTTTCGTACACCATTATACGCTGTACAGAAAACTTGATTGCGCCGAAGAATCTTCGGAGCATTTCTTACTTGTTTGTATGTTGTGACTAAAAATAAATAGGAAGCCTTGCTGGCTCTTCTTTGGATGAAATTCAGTTACGTTGACGATATGGTAGTCAGGCGTTTTTGCAGTTTTCATGGAATTTTAAGTCGTCTAAAAGATGAAGAAAAACTCTTACTTCCAGCCTCCAATGTCTTGGGACCCTGGAATGTCCCTTTATTTACTACAGAAAAACAAGGACTACTTGTTGGAGGGTGAAGGAGCTATTTTGGATTGGTGCTGTTGTTATGTCGGTGTGTCTGCGTTAAGGGACACGAGATGTAGATGAAGAACATCAAAAGAACTCATCACTGTGTGTGTGTTGCTTTTGTCTCTCGGGTCACCCGCTCCCCAGAGCTGGTGAAAGGTTAGGGTGAAGTTTGCTACAACCCGCTCTCTCTCTCTCTCTCTCTCTCTCTCTCTCTCTCTCTCTCTCTCTCTCTCTCTCTCTCTCTCTTTGTCTTTCTACGTCTGTTTGGATGCCTGCCTCTTGTTATCCCTTAATCTGTCCGTCTGTTTGTCCTCCATAATATTTCTCATTCTTTTCCCTTTTCATTTTAGCCGTTGACGTAACGTATTCACAACTGATGTTGATACAACTGATTCAAAATCTGAGGACGTGAGATCTAATATGTAGCTGGAAGATAATGAACTCCCATCATCAGGAAGCGTTGTGAAATCAGCCCAGCCATTCAAGAGGCACCCTATTGCTTCTTCAGTCTGCATCTCAAAGATTCATACCAAGAGCGCTCGATAAGATTAACTAACGTGACTGTCAAACGTTGGGAATTCAAATTGTGTTTGGCTATTTCCGTTGTGCAATTTATAGTTGAACTGTGATCAATATTTCTCAATTTACTTATAACGCTTGCGTAAATACTTTCATATTCAATCAGTCTTTACAAAAAATAGCAGGTCCAATAAGATGCCTAAATGACTTGTGAACTTTTCGAAGATAATATTTTCGATAAGATTCCTCTCTTGCAATGAGATAGCACTGAGTACTTGCAACCACTTCCAATAAAAAAAATTGCGCATAATTAGAGAGAGAGAGAGAGAGAGAGAAAGAGAGACTGGATGACTGATTAAGGATCAAAGGGAGTGTCAAACGGCAATGGTCATGAACTACGGAGAGAGAGAGAGAGAAAAGCAAAGAGACAGCCAGACAGACAGAGAAAACCGATATGAAACTAAAATATGGAACTGCCCACTTCATCTCAACAGCAAAAAACAACTCCTACACGTGAATCTTTCAGAGAGTAGAATTTTATGCTTCATAAATATCACATAACTATAGATTGGACAGTAAAGTTTTACCCTCACCGTAGAGGCAGTTCCCTGAAACTCGGAATTTATGGCTACGATGCTCAGGGACGATGACACTGTCTCTCTTGTCTGACTTTTCCATCCATCAAAATGCATGCAAAGGATGACCCTCTCTCGAACAGGGAACATAAAGTTTTCCTGGAGACAGCCTTGAGATAAATGGCTGGGAAGCGCATCACGCAACTTCAAAAGCTGGACACTGCAAGCATCATCATCCTGTCATGTGTAGGAGAAGCGATGGAAAATGATGTTCATTGGGCGTGTTAGCATGAAGGGAAGTTCAGAAATTTGGAAACATGAGCTAATAGGCAGAAATGAGAGATTCGGTTAATAAATCCAGTTGATCATTCCTCTGACTTCTCTTCCTCTGAATTTCTTATCATATAACAGTAGCTATTTTTTTTAATGCAGATTTACACGAATCATTATCAAAACGAAAGCTTTCAAAATCGGGGTTCATCTGTGCCTCTGTTAGAGCTCCAGAGTTCCAACATTTTCCGCCCGGTCCTTGAATGCATAATTAATAAACTTGTTATTCGTGATTCTAGAAGTGATTAGGATTTTGCAACGATTTTCAGGTATATACAAAGTGTCCTAAACGTGTCATGGGATTTTGTGGTGAATCGTGGTGATACATATGGGAGGAAGATACTCCCATTTGAATCCCAGCTTCAAAGCCAAACATTCTAACTAAAGAGAGATTCGGTGCATATTTCATATTCGCGTCATTTCCGTACTTTTTTAATTAATCCGTGCATAGTGGCTGGACTCTGCCTAGTTTTGTTTATCTGAAGCCACTATGTTAGGATCAAGACTGAGATGATTTGGGCATCTGACGAGGAGGAGGGACGATAAGCGAGATGTCTTAGGAGAGATCATGGAAGAGGAAGTGCTGAAGAGACGGAGGAAAGGAAGGAAGGCCGAAGAGAAAAGATGGGGATCTCAAATACTGAAGAAGACTATTGTAGTCGACGTCTGTCAACTCCAAACACCACTTCCTGTCCAGAAAGCCTTTTCTTTACATCCCGTGTTTGGACAGAAAACGTATAAAAGATAATTATTGTCTTTGCAAAACCTCCCATGAAATACGAGAAAAACCCTGAAATGATTGCGAATGGCGTTGTATTAAGAAAAGGAAAATTTCATCCATGAAAAACTATTTTTATTAAAAGCATTCAGCTTTTTTAAATCAGTTTCAGAAGTATAGTATTATGGACATTGCATCGCCTGAGATTATTTTTAGTCAAAGGTGTCAAAGATTCCTACCATTTCTCTCTCTCTCTCTCTCTCCCTTTTATTTGTGGGGTGTGGTGGTAGAATTTATGCTCTCTAATACATCAGAAGGTTTGGTCTATGAAACTAAATTCCTGATTTCAGAGGCAATATTTATACCCTATTCAAATGCTGACGCAGACATACTAACAGTGGAAATTAGCAGAATAACATATATCACTAATTATGTTCTATTACCTTCAAAGATTCTTGATAGAAAACGACATTATTTCACGCAAATTCCATATGAATAAAATATAACTGTCTAATAAAAAAAAAAGCAGTAAAATTATCAGTAAATCATAACCGATTAGATGAAGACAGTCTATCTACGCCCTTATCCGAGGCAGCCTCACTGAAAAGAATTCCAGCAAAAATTGAAAAAGTACAGGAAAGTACAGCAATCAGTACATTCAGAGGATCTTAAGTCCTGAGAATTAGGGTACTTTTATTTAACTTGATCTCTGCGTCTGTTTGTTTGTTGGGTCAAAACTTGAAACTCAATTTTCGACCTGTTCCCTTCGTCCGATGGACTTGAAATATTGCATGGTTACTCAATCCCGGTGACAGTACAACCTTACATGATCAGTAGGTCAGCAGTGGCCTCTAGTGACCCCACAGTGACCTCTCCCAGTATCTCAGGATTTGTATGAAACTCTTCGAGTTTTTCATACCTTTTTTGGAATCAGTAGTATAAGTTAATCATTCCACGGAGATTTCAAACCTCCTTGGGCTCGACAGGATATCACGCTCAATTTCGTTAGCTATAATCATAAATCGGTTACAATTTCTGTCAAAATTAAAAAGTATAAAATAAAAAGAAAATATAAAAAAAACTTAAAACACACATTTATTAAAATGCACTAAAAGTACAAAATATTTTTATTGAGACACACCAGGACTTTCTTACAATTAATTATGTCTACAAAAATAAAAGCATGGGCGCCAAACATGGAAGGAAATGCTGCTAGAAAAGAATTTTTTTTTTCTTATATATATAATTTCCTTCCACGTTCGGCGCCACACTTTTATTTTTGTAGGCATGATTAATTGTCAGGAAATCCTGGTGTGTCTCAAAAAATAATTTTTTACTTTTTAGTGCATTTTATAAAGGCCTAGTGTAAAATTTGTATGTTTCCAATTTCATGAGTGCATCTTGGCTTTAGAGTTCATCTTGTACACATTCATCGTTTTTCTTCTTCACTCTGTTTCCAAATTACATTTTGTTTATAACTACTGTAGCTACAAAAATTCAGTAATATAACTATTCAGGACTAATTAAAAAAAAAAAAAAAACTCCCTACTACTCGATGAAAACAAATGTGGCTCCTTTCGTCAACGCTCTGTGTGTGTGTGTGTGTGTGTGCGCGTGTGTGTGCTTCATCTCTGCCTGTGCTTGATGAGTGTCTCGACACAGCCATAAGACTGGGTGAACGGAAGGCCCACCATCTGACATGTACGTATTCTGCCTTCATCTCTTCGGCCTCTCTCTTTATCACATCTACTCTACTTATTTGTGTCATCGCTCAAGATATACTCAGATGCTTTCACCGGAGAGTGGTCTCAGACACTGGGATTCGTCAGCTAGACTGGATCTTGGTCTTGAAAAATTATAACATGGTTGTCACTAATACCTCCTTCCTGCTATCTTGGTCATGAAAACATCAAAATAGTTCCAGACTCTGCTAAAGGAAAGTTCATAGCCACAGTCTGCTCAGCTCACGGGCCACTATGATATGGCAATGTCGAAAAGTGGATCGACGCTTCTTGCATAGATCAAGGTTGGTTGGATTCGCTTTCGACTTCTTTCTCTTGGAATTTTTCAACTTGATTTTGACAACTGTGAACAATATTTGTTTGTATTTTAAGGCAACCGATGGACTCTCTCTCTCTCTCTCTCTCTCTCTCTCTCTCTCTCTCTCTCTCTCTCTCTCTCTCTCTCTCTCTCTCTCTCGTTCACAAAACGATATGTCAAAGAACAAAAGTAAAATACAATCTTCAGGAAAGGCCCCATGCCCACGGTCACTTGAAACTCATCCCATGAAATAAAATGGTTATGATATTTCAGATCAAATATTGTTCGACAGCTTGTAAATACTGTCTGATCCAATTTGTGTGTGTGTGAGAGAGAGAGAGAGACTTATCTAGCTCCTCTAACCCTTAACGATCTTTAAGACCTTATCCAAAACCGCCTATAGCACAGTAGCCTCTATGTAATTATCTCCCAGGAGGGAAAAATCAGAATCGATGGTCAGTACATGAATGTTACGCTTCCATGGTCAGTTAGGCTCAGTTTCCTTTGTCATTAAGAGAACATCCCTACTATTCGCATTCGTAAACCTTGAAAGTGAATGCAATAAAAGGCCTTCTGTGTTTTGCAGAAGACATGGCTGCAGAAAATCCTTCCATTCGGTTCCTCAAAGCATTTAACAAGACATTGAACACGATCATCCAAGTCAGGGAAACAAAGGAGTCGAGACGCCCAACTGATGTGAATGTAGGGCCTCATTAACTTTTGCATTGGATAATAAATTGGGGTCTTTCATATACAAGAATTCCATAAAGAGACAGACGCATTGCAGAGGCCATGCAATGACTGCGGAATGAAGACAGAGGAAGAACCGTTTTCAAGACAATATTTATATCATGACGTAAAAGTTCACCTCTGTACAAGCAGTTAAAGTGGTGAAAAAAGAGCGCACGATGACCAATATGTATTAGAGAGAGAGAGAGAGAGAGAGAGAGAGAGAGAGAGAGAGAGAGAGAGAGAGAGAGAGAGAGAGTGTGTTAACCGAAAAAACTGTTCCTTTACCGGATGCAAGCACACCTACTATCACAT
Organism: Macrobrachium rosenbergii; assembly: GCA_039081455.1. NCBI lineage: Eukaryota > Metazoa > Arthropoda > Malacostraca > Decapoda > Palaemonidae > Macrobrachium > Macrobrachium rosenbergii. The sequence goes on along the minus strand of JANJGK010000042.1, from coordinate 19,589,865 downwards.
AGATCACGTATTTAATTAAAGAATGACACTTGAAAGAACGATTAAATTTTGATTTTATGAACTCCTCATTAAAATTGATGGCTTTGAATAAAATAAGAAAATCCGATAAAGATTAAATATTAATTGTTATGATAACCACCACTTATAAAAAGGCAGAATCAGTTGACACCATTAAAGGAAACGGAAGATCCCAGCAAACCCCAACAGACACAGACAGACGACGTTTCGAGGAATAATGACTGCAGGCCTTTCCCTCCGAAGGAAGTAAAAGGAACGAAGGAGCTTCTTATGCAGAGATTCCTTCGGAGTATCCAGCCATCGCATGTGAGGTGTGCTTGAACGAACTAATTCTGCTTTCAACTAGAGCAGGAAAATTACCTTCCTTCCCTCAAGTGTTCGATAAATCACGCCACACTTCTTCCTTCGCCTGAGGATTATGGAGATAACCTCCGTCATTAGCTAATCTTTTAAACGCAATTTACTTAAGAAGGTGATTCAACGTGCAGGGCTTCGATTTCAAGACCCTGAAATTGTTGTTGTTCATATCCATTTTCTTTAACGTTCCCCCACTAGTTCCTTAGTGCAAAGCTATACTTAGTGTACCTCTTCCCTACATTCAGTTTGTTAATTATTATTATTTTTTTTTTATTTTTACTTTGTTAATATAAAGCCTTCCCTTTCCTTCCATACTACGTTACTGTTTCATGGCGATAAACTTCATACGTTCGTTAACCACAGAGTATTGAGCAACTTCCTGTACAGACTATTGTTTTTTTTTTTTTATTTGTATGCATAATGTTACAATATTTTCAATACATGAAATCATGATTTTGTAATTCGAGGCAATAAGAAAGTTTCCTCAATTCATCCATCCCTATAAGAGCAACAAGACTTGACATCTGTCTATAAACATTTCAGCAAAACTTACTTCAAATAATATAGCTATTCCTTTCATTTACACGGCAGGACTCAAGTTCCAGTTCCGCTGACACTCCCACTGCTTCTCTGGAGGAAAATCCTGAGGTCACCCTCGGAGAAGAGAGACAACATTGCAACACCCGTGTTCTTAGAGGTCGCGCACGAAATCATTTGCGAGCTGATAATCAAGGTTTGCTACACTATAAAATTCACCTGCAGCGCCACATATTTTCTACTTTCAGCGAACAACGAGCTTAAAGGTTACATTATCGTGTCATGACAACCTGCTTGTCAGCAGTGCGTTTGATTTCAAAGGGGTAGATTGCCAAGGCACGATAATAGGCCCATCAGGTTCATTGGTCACGACTGATGCATTAGGTAATTATTGAAGCTTTCTGCCCAAAATCTCAGGGCCCAAGATTTACTTGTTTTGTATACACTCTTTGTATTATTATTATTATTATTATTATTATTATTATTATTATTATTATTATTATTATTATTATTATTATTATTATTATTATTATTATTATTATTATTATTATTATTATTATGAAAGCAATACGGAGCATTGTTCCCAAATTTAAATAGGAGTTGCGAACTGGAGCTAAGTAATGTTAAAGAAGTTGACCAACCAAGTAGGAAGGATGGATGATGTAGTTGGTTAGATGCTATGCAGCAAAGAATCCTGACTTCCAATTACAGTGAGCCATGGAAGAGACACTGTAAAAGGGTACCTTGGGACCGTCCCGGGTGTACAATTAAACTGATTAACGAAATTCATCAATTTTCCGTTTCCTGCCACGAAAGATGATGGCATGTTGAAGTCAGTTGATGCCTCCAGGCATGACTGTCCTTTGCTTTCGTTTTGTGCTCTACCTTCGGTGCTTAGAGGACTAAGTTGGGCTTAGCCAACAGCTTCCTCAAGGAACTGATGAACTGCAATCAAGAACTGGTAATTTTTTCTATTTAAGCTAATTCCTCTTCCACCAGTTGAGTATCACTATGGGTATATGTTTGCGAGAAGTATGGTTTCAATAATGCTATTCTTACCCAACTAGTGAGTGTCTCTTTCCCTCATTACACAGAACAGAGCTGACGTCAAACTAAAATGAAAGCTCTGGCGATGAGTTCTGCATCGCAGAATGTCGTCATCCAATGCAGAAGATGCAGAATTCAGAAAGAAAAATTAAAATAAGACACCATATTGAATACCAGTGACATCTAAGCTGGAAAATGTTTTCTTTGCAGGATCTATTTCTCTCTTGGCATTCCTTAACTCTAGAACAGTAATTAGTCTACGAGTATATGCTAATATTCATATCATTTGTAAGTGGCCAATTGCCCGTACTTCACAGAGCCCTCCACCTTCTTATAAATATAAACCAGGCATTTGACCACTTTTGAAACGTAACGATGGACATCTAAAAATAGGCGAGATATTCCATCATACCACAGCCTTGCCCTTCGATTCTCTTCCCGAAACTAATCTCTCTCTCTCTCTCTCTCTCTCTCTCTCTCTCTCTCTCTCTCTCTCTCTCCTCTCTCTCTCTCTCTCTCTCTCTCTCTCTCTCTCTCTCTCTCTCTCTCTCTCTTCTCTCTCTCTCTCTCTCTCTCTCTCTCTCTCAATAAAGCGCCATACTCCATCCAAAGACTGGACAGTTGGTTCACTTGAGGTATTCCACGCAAGATGGTTCCCTCTACAAGAAATTGTCTGACTTTAATGTTGCAGAAACGATGGCTCTATATCTCTAACGGTAAGAAAGATCATGAGCGACACATCCATTCCTTCCCGCAAAGAGAGAGAGAGAGAGAGAGAGAGAGAGAGAGAGAGAGAGAGAGAGAGAGAGAGAGAGAGAGGGACGGGTGACTGGAATAACGAGAACATGTCCGTTGTTTACGTCAGTTATTATAGAGGGTGGATGTGATTTGGTTGTTCAGTTTCGGAACAACAGTTTTCATAAAGAGCGACTCAAAGACCGCTACCTGTTACGGAGAAGACGCTTATGTAAGAACTGTGAAGTGCTGATATATATTCAATATTACTCTTGCATCTCTTTGCGTCGTCACGGATGCTGGGGAATTCAGGACATAATAATTTAACTCCTATATCTATCTATATATACATTTATATATGTGTGAACATTATTATATTTACTCAAAAGAATCCAAAATAGTAAACATATAGAATATTCAATCAATATGAAAACCTAAATTTACCCTGATTTGGTTCGCATATTACCAGGTTCATTAACAGATTTCCAAGGATTCTTTTCTGTTCCTTTCATTCAATAAATCGAGAATTTGCGTTGTGTTCATGTATACAATTTAATTTACCATATCCTGTGATCGTATAAAATCATTGTTTGACCAGAAATAGATTATTTATATTTATTACTAACCTTAAAATATTTATTGTAAAGTTTCCTATCCGGCAATCCGAAGAATAATCCTATTCATTTTACAAATGCCTGCCAGTAACAATATCTATAGTGCATGCATGCCCTTCAATATTATCACCTCAACAAAACACTTATAAAATCGTAAACTTAGCTGTAGCACATGATGGTAAGAACTCCTCTCGAAGCTGTGTTAATTCCTTCCCCCCTACTTTACGAGTTACCGTAGGGTAACAATGACCCTTACTGTTACACAACTGAGCCGGTACTGTCCGATTCTAACTCAAATCAGTCAGAGCTGACTGAAGTCCACGCATGCGCGACCTGCATTCGCTAACGACAATCCTTAACAACTCGTTAAAGATTGCTTAGAGTCAAACAACCATTGAGTGTATTTTACTCTTCAAAAAACACTTGACACAAAGAAATATTATATTATTACAAACAATTCAATACAACTTATATAATTTTCTACGCATCCCGCATTGCATAATGTTCATAATATTTCCCTTACAAAATAAAAGATAAATGACTGCTTACTGGTCTTTATAAATGCACTATCGTGATTCCATCTTGAGTCACGATACACTCCCAGCAAACAGAAACAATATTTACAGTTATAATTGTCCCGCTTGAATAAGGGTTCTTCTGGCCTCAGTAGCCGCCTGTGCCGTTTTCCTGATTGGTCGGGTGTTCTTGTTATCAGTTTTCTCAGATATGACAACATCAGTCTCTTGCCACAATTCCAAAGGATATAGCTTGACAACAGGTCTCATTACCTGACCTTGTGGGGTTTTTAAAGTAACCACGCGTAAGACATCATCCGGTCCCACGTGTAATTTGACAATCTGACCGAGCTTCCAACGACTTCTCGGTCCTTCATCGTGTATCAACACAACATCTCCCATTTTGGGCCAAAATTCGTGTCTGATTCCCACCCGATGAGTTTCTCGGAGAGAAGTTAAATATTCTCTCTCCCACCTTTTCCACAGGTCATCACATTTTTTCGTGATGTACAAAAATCGCTTTCCAACATCCTTATTTTCTCCATACAGAGGATCCTTAGTTTCATCTTTCCAATCTATGACTTCCCTAGGGAAAGATCTCAATCTACGTCCTAAAATCAAATGATTGGGCGTCAGAATATCCAACTGGTCTAGATCTCCCGGAGTATAACTTAAGGGTCTGTCATTAATAATTGCTTCAAGTTCAGTCACAACACAGGAAAGTTCACTAAGGCTGAGAAAGGCCTGACCTATTACCTTCTTCAGACATGTTTTCAAAAGACCAATCAATCTTTCCCATATAGCTCCAAACCAAGGTGCTCTGGCTGGTATGAACTTCCATTTACATTCGATAGCATTCAGGTGTTCTTGCACTAAGGAACTTTCTGCCATGTTTTTCAAATAATCTGAAGCCGATACAAAGGTAGTAGCATTGTCACTTAGCATTAAAGAAGGAAATCCCCGACGGCTACAAAACTTTCGGAACACCATAAGAAACGAATCGCAGGACAGATCTTTTACTAATTCGATATGGATTCCTCTAGTAACTGGACAAGTAAACAACACAATATAGGCTTTTTCAGGATTTTGATGTTTCTCCTTGGTTAACAACGCTCCTGTATAATCTACCCCTGTAACGCTAAAGGGTTGTTTTCTCTGCACCCGAAATTCTGGCAATGGTGGAGCAATATTCACACGGTAGGGTCTCCCTTGTGTTTTCTTACAGATTATACAATGATGTATTACACTTTTGGATAACTGGCGAAGCTGTGGGACCCAGTATTCCTGTCTCACACTTGCCACGGTTGCATTTACTCCCATGTGAGCTTGTGAACAGTGATGCTCCCTTACTATCAATCTTGTGAGAAAACAACTTTTTGGCAGCAAGATTGGGAATTTTATTTCCGCCGCCTGTGCGACATGTTCCAATCTTCGTCTGCATCTTATACCTTCTTCCAAGAAGAGATTCAATTGTACTAATAAGGTCAATTTTGAAACTTTATCCCCCCTTTCCAAAGCTTTATATTCTTCCGGAAAGTATTCCTTTTGTAAGAGTATAATCATTTTATTTTTAGCTTGTTGAAGTTCTTCCAGGGTTAAACTTCCAATTTTCCTACAGCCAGTTGATTTGCAATTGTGAATAAATCGTATTATCCAAGCTATAGTTTTACAAAATTTATCCACTCTACTAAATCTTTCCCAGGTCAGCAGATGGGTTTTTTCACTGTTCCCTACAAGATGGACCTGAATAACTTCCTGTGTTTGTGCTTCTTTCACCCATGTCCTGTCAATAGGATAGGTGTGGTTTTCTGATTTTAACCAGGGAGGTCCCTCCCACCAAAAGGAGTTATTTCTTACTTCTACTGTCTTTTTTCCTCTAGTAATCCAGTCACTAGGGTTTTCTGAAGATGGGACGTAAGAAAAGACGATCCCCGCAGTTATAGAGTTAATTTCCAATACTCTGTTTTTCACAAATACTGGCAAATTATTCTTTGTCACTAACCATCCCAGGGCAACTTTACTATCAGACCAAATTATTATTTTCTCAAATTTATTTCCTTCAAAAGTTTCAACTATAAATTTACACAATCTTGCACCTAACAACAAAGCCATTAATTCTAATTTAGGTACAGTCAACTCTTTAATGGGTGCTACTCTACCCTTTGCCATAATCAGAGACGAAGTTTCCCACTTGCTCGATAGGCCACACAACCATAAGCTGTTATGCTAGCATCACAGAAAATGTGGAGATAATCCGCTTTCTCCAGATTAGTGCTTCTGGAGAAGGAAATACTGAGACTTTTCTCTAAGTCATTGGACAACTCATTCCACTGTTTTAATAAAGGAACTGAAAGTAGATCATCCCATTTCAACTGCTGTTTCCACAAATCCTGCAAGAATATTCTAGCTCGTATCGTAATAGGGATAAGCACTCCTAAAGGATCATAAATTTGGGCAATTGCACTTAGAATTTCACGTTTTGTTTGACCGGTCTTAAGATGATTAGGTGTTATTGTTAGTTCATCACTAGAGATGTTCCAATTTAAGCCTAAGACTTTATAGGTTTGTTTCTCTTTTGATTTTATGTGATAGGCATCCGCGACAGTATTCAAAAGATCACTATTACTAGTCCATTCCTTTAAATACAAGTGCGCCTGTGCAAATATTTTGTTTGCACCAAAAAATAAGTTTATCAATTGATCTTCACTGTTGGACGTAAATTGAAGGTTGTCCACGTATAATCCCCTCTTCATCATATCCACCATCTCAGTACAGTTCGTATCTTTTCTAACAGCTGCCAGATGTGATTTAATAGTGGCATTCAACAGAAACGGAGAACACATAGCACCAAACAACACCACCCTAAACCTATATATGATTAACTCGCTATTTGGATCCGTTGGGTCTTGCAACCATAAAAACCGTGTGTAGTTGCGGTCTTCTTCTCTCAATTGCACCATAAGAAATGCCTTTTCTATGTCACTAATACAAGCGTAGTTGTTAGTTCTGAACTGCAATAAGAATTTGAGCAAATATGTCGTAATATGTGGTCCAGTCCACAGACAGTCGTTAAGACTCAATCCATTTTTACCTTGTCTCCAGGAACAGTCGAAAACTATTCTGATTGGAGTGGTGACACTATCTTTCTGTACACTATGATGTGCTAGATAATGACAATTTTCAACCGATTTGCTTTTATCTACCCTTTCAATGAACCCCCTATCCTCCTGATCCTTCAGGATTTTTTGATAGTGGTTCAGGTAGGCTTCATCTTTCTGAAATTTCGCACATTGTTGTTTAACCCGGCCCAACGCCATGCCATAATTGGATGGAAGCCTTGGCTTATTAGACTTCCATGGTAAGGCCACAACATATTGCTTCTCCATTTCAGAATATACAATGGTATTTTCAAAGTCTTCTAGAACCTTTCGATCATGTTCTCTCAATTCATTGCAGTCAATACCTACTTTATCTAAGTTCCACAAAATATCCAAATCATTCTTTACATCATTATCATATTTATGAGTAGCTTCAATTACTTCCTCGTTAATTGCTAGCTTTAACACAGTTACCTGGGTTTCCTGCACTGGAGGAGCATTACAGGACCCTGTCACAACATATCCAAATATGGTAGGTAACAATATCAATTTCCCAGCTTTTCTGAATCCGGGGTGTAAAATGTTATAGACATTATCAACGCCTACCAACATATCAATGGGTGCTTGCTTGTCCACAGGCAGATCGAAATCTTTGTCCGCTAGACAAATTTTAGTTTTACACAACGTTTTCAAATTTCGTTTAACGTTGAATTTCTTAGTATACTCTGGTAACTCGTCTACCACAATACAATCCATAATAATCAATCTACCCTTATAAGGTATGGAAACACTCACCGTCTCATACTCGTTCACAGGTTTGCTTGTCAAATAACCCCTTAAGACAATTTTCTCCGTGCCTTTAGATCTATACTGCACGTCCTTAAGTGCTGACCTTCTGATAAAGGTTCGTTCCGCACAAGTGTCCAATAATCCACGAAGGCGTACTAAATGTCTTCCTTTACCCTTTAACACAATTGTGGCTGTTGGTAGAATGGACCTCTGCTTGGATTTCTGACCCTGATCACTTACGGAAAATGTTCCAACTTGCACACCATTATTATTAGGTTTACTTGCTGGTTTATTTGCGGATTTAATTGTTGATTTACTTGGTTCGCTGGTTTACTTGGTTCGCTGGTTTGTTGTTTATCACACAACACACGATGATGTTTTAATCTACATCCGTTTCCACAACTTTGCTTCTCACAATCTACACTAAAGTGTTTATTCGATGCACACACAAAACACAATCGTAAAAACCCGAGACGACTCAGTCTCTTATCCCTACTGGCATAAGTTTTACACTGTGTCCACCAGTGTTCGCCTTCACACAATGCACATTTTCTTGCTTGTTGAGAACTAAATTTATTCACATTTCCTTTACTCTTAGGTCTAACAGATTGTGATTGATTCACTGTGAATGTAGATATTGTTGGTAGAGTTCCAGGTTTATTTACATCCACTGAGACGAAAGATCTTAGATTGTGAATTTCTTCTTCTAGATATTTCTTAAATGTGTCAAATACTAGCCAATCATCTCCACATCTGCGTTTTACAGTTTCACTAACACTCTTAGGCAACTTACCATAAAGCAAAATAGTGTAAAGCTCATTCAACTCCAGGTTTTCACTCTCCAACGATCTTATCGAGCATTCAAAATTTGCTCTGAATGTTTGCAATGATTCTGAATTAGCAGATGGAGATTCCATTTCTAGTAATCTTCTTACCAGAACTCGCTTGATCTCATCCCTTTTCCCATAAGTGGCTTGGAGAAGAGATATAGCTTGTGAATAATTCGCAGCTTCCAACTTAAATCCTGAAATCAATTTTAGAGTAAGCTTTGCAGATATGAAAATTTCTGAATTGGCTCCAAGTCCCCTCGCTGGTGTACCGACACATTGTACAATTCCCAGAAGGAATTCCACTCCAACACATCTCCAGTATAATGTGGTCGGAGGATTTCCAGGAGAACCGCTTCCTGATATCGCTGTTATGGCATTGATCAACTTATACCAATGTTCGCCAATTACTACTTCATACTCTGCTTGCTCTTCCACGTCATTCATTCGTTCTTCTTCAGTTGGTTAAAGCTAATATCTTCTCATTCAGTTCTTGCACAGTCTTCATTTGTTTTATAAATAAATCTTTAATTGAAGACAATGTATTGACATTACCTGCAGCAATAGCAGAGTCTATCTTATTTATCCATTTGGTGATTACACCCTTGTAACCACCTCGTGACCTCACCAAAGCTTCTCTGTCCGTCATTTTCCCAATGATAATTATCAAATCAGCTAAAACCAATAAAAATTTTCAAATTTTCAGCAATTTCAACAAACAATGGTTTATGCAAAATATACAATTTAAGTATTTTCAACAATTTTCAATTTAATATATAACCACCCCATTAAATGCAATTAATTAACACACTTCAAGAGAAATTCACTTCTTCAAAACTTACCACAATAATTATATACAACTTATAACTAATGCAATGCTAGATGCGTAGTCCCTTATCCCCACCCCACTTGGTCCACTTATGCTATTACCATTCTCCTGAATCAGCATCACTGCTGACTCTTTCATATATTCTTCCCGCCAGTGTTTCAGAGGCTTCTTGAGTTAAATGAACTCCATCATTGCCTAGATCCTTCTCAGTGAGACCATTATTAATGATATAATAACCGGTTGACTTACGTAGCCTTTGGTTCAACCTATTTCGACTTCTTCGATATTCATTATAGATTACATATCTCAGGCTTGTACGGGGTTCCACAGTAACGATATAGACTATCTTTACTCCATCCACATTGGAGATATCATTTGCAAGTTCTATGATATTATTCCTAATATCATTTGTTGATTCAGCATCTTCACTATCTATATCATTACTTCCTACAAAAAGCACAACTGCCTCTGCTTCACACCCCTTTACTTCTTCAGATGTGATATCATAACAAGTAGCACCACCTATTGAGTGTGTTATAAAATAAAGGGTTTCCTCTTCTTCATTTATTTTATCAAAGGCACTTTCCATTTTCCTTACCTGAGAATGTCCTAGGATCAGCACTATGCGTTTTTCTGTTTTTTCATTTTCATTATCTGACATTTCTACGTCTGATGTTTCTATGTCCGACATTGTTAATTCTCTAAACTGTTCACTAAAGGAGAAAAATAGACCAAGCAAGGATGTAGGAAGGAACTACCTAATAATTATTTAGTGCATTATGTATATTATTTGCAACAGCACAACTATATTAAATTCCTTCCCATAGAGTTTTCGTTTTAAACAAACTTCAACTTAGCTGCTCGGTCATTAACAAGATGGCCGCCTGTGCGACAACATTATTCTTTATTAATGCCGAGACTAGCTTAACCCATAAATGGATGCCCGATCGTTGACAAATGGCCGCCGTGTGCGACAACGATATTATCAATGTCAGTGCAAACTTACTAACACAACTCGAAAATTTCACCATAGGAAAGAACCAATTTATTAACTTCACTTTCAACTATTAATGAATTACCGAAATTCAACTTTCCAAAATTATTATTTCCACTTTAAATTATTTTTCAATAAAAATCACAACTAGTGGAAATTAATTTTCATACTTAAATGTTTTCAATTAGTGGCAACGATTAACACTGATCAATTCAAAATGTATAACGCATATAAAATTTTCAATCACTTAAGAGAAAGTTAAAAAAAAATTTTTCAAATACAAATTTCAACTTTTCGTCGTCGTAAATAGTCAAAATATAGTTAAACTTTTATGAATCTAAAGAGAACGAGGTTACCAATTCAAATTCCTACTCGTGATTTCCTGCTACGATCGATAAATTACAAACGAAATCTCAAAATGAAATTTTTCAGAATAAGTTCATTAATCACTCAATTATAACATATTATCATTAAATATTATCAAAATTTTAAATATAATTAACAATCAAATAGAGTGCAAACTACTAAAGGGAATGATAATCTCTTACTCACCAATTTTCCTCATATGTTTCACGGCAAAAAAAAAAAAAAAAATATACGGTGTCAACGTTTTCCTGAATTGCCAATACCGACCTAGTCATAACGAACCCGACAAAACGAACACTTTCTCATGAAACTCAATATAGGTAAAAACATCTATAAACATTCACCTATAAACACCAATATCAAAGTTAAAAATATGCGTTATCAATCAGTTACCAATTATCAATCATCACCCGCAATAATCCTGGTCACGGCACCATTGATATATTTACTCAAAAGAATCCAAAATAGTAAACATATAGAATATTCAATCAATATGAAAACCTAAATTTACCCTGATTTGGTTCGCATATTACCAGGTTCATTAACAGATTTCCAAGGATTCTTTTCTGTTCCTTTCATTCAATAAATCGAGAATTTGCGTTGTGTTCATGTATACAATTTAATTTACCATATCCTGTGATCGTATAAAATCATTGTTTGACCAGAAATAGATTATTTATATTTATTACTAACCTTAAAATATTTATTGTAAAGTTTCCTATCCGGCAATCCGAAGAATAATCCTATTCATTTTACAAATGCCTGCCAGTAACAATATCTATAGTGCATGCATGCCCTTCAATATTATCACCTCAACAAAACACTTATAAAATCGTAAACTTAGCTGTAGCACATGATGGTAAGAACTCCTCTCGAAGCTGTGTTAATTCCTTCCCCCCTACTTTACGAGTTACCGTAGGGTTACTGTTAGACAACTGAGCCGGTACTGTCCGATTCTAACTCAAATCAGTCAGAGCTGACTGAAGTCCAAGCATGAGCGACCCGCATTCGCTAACGACAATCCTTAACAACTCGTTAAAGATTGCTTAGAGTCAAACACCCATTGAGTGTATTTTACTCTTCAAAAAACACTTGACACAAAGAAATATTATATTATTACAAACAATTCAATACAACTTATATAATTTTCTACGCATCCCGCATTGCATAATGTTCATAATATTTCCCTTACAAAATAAAAGATAAATGACTGCTTACTGGTCTTTATAAATGCACTATCGTGATTCCATCTTGAGTCACGATAATTATATATATATATATATATATATATATATATATATATATATATATATATATATATATATATATATATATATATATATATATATATATATATATATATATATATATATATATATATATATATATATATATATATATATATATATATATATATATATATATATATATATATATCCATGTCACATGACATTACAAATACTTTCTCTTTTTAGTAAATAATTCAACGTAAACGAGTTTCTATACTCTCATCAAATAAACATTAATCGGGGCAACAATATCTAGAGGGAAGACTGATCTCAAATCTATGAATTTATTTCCTGTGATTTTCCTTCTGATTTATCAGTTTCATTCTACACTAAATTCCATTTCACATTAATAACCCTACTCTTGGAATGCGCCCCAAAGCCTAATTACTTGTGACCAGTAATTATCTGCTGATAATTATTTTATCTTGATCGCTCGAATGATGCAAAATCTGACGATCTCTTCTTCTTATTCCCAGCTTGTTCTCATTTTTATATGGGGTCGCCGTGATGCCTTCTTTTGGAGGACTTTGATTTGACTTTTGGGGTAGACTTTGTAGTCCCAATCGGCTGCCAAGTACATACGAGTATAAAAAATTCAATGCTTCTCTCTTCACTTTTACCCGTTGTAATTCCTTTGTGTTTTATCTTATTGATTTCAGGAAATCATATTTAGTTGTACAATTAATACTGAATCCTACGGTATGACCAAAACTTTCCTATCTTGTGCAAAACGTGAGATAAATGAAGAAATATATAAACATATTGCTAGTTTTCTGAGCTACATACGTAAAAATCAGACAGTGAGCGAGTAGCCTACCTCCCGGTACTAGCCAATCAGATGCCGCCAAACAAACGTCTCGCAGGCCCAAGAATCTACCTTAATTAAGTGCACCGGCTATAGTGACCGTGTGACGTCACTCGCCTTTCAACAGCCAGCCAATTATTCTCGCGCAGCGGACGGATCTCAGCCGCAAAGAGTAACAATTAATACTGAATCCTACGGTATGACCAAAACTTTCCTATCTTGTGCAAAACGTGAGATAAATGAAGAAATATATAAACATATTGCTAGTTTTCTGAGCTACATACGTAAAAATCAGACAGTGAGCGAGTAGCCTACCTCCCGGTACTAGCCAATCAGATGCCGCCAAACAAACGTCTCGCAGGCCCAAGAATCTACCTTAATTAAGTGCACCGGCTATAGTGACCGTGTGACGTCACTCGCCTTTCAACAGCCAGCCAATTATTATCGCGCAGCGGACGGATCTCAGCCGCAAAGAGTAACAAATGATTTCCCCCCAAACCCCCCCTTTTTTTTATGCTCGCTCTGTTTTCCCGAGTTGAGCATTTCAAAAATCATTGAAGAAATGGACGAGCATTAATAATAATAGCTGAACTCGACGGTCACCATACATGTTTATTTGAGCGATATTTCCGAATAAAAAATGTCTATGTTAAATTCAGCTAAAAAATTTGTTAATACTCGTTAATTTTTAATATATTATTCAGAAAGTTTTAATTTTATATTTAATTTTGATAATGGAACAAAAATCGTATAAAAATGAAATTTAGAAAGCAAGATAAAGTTAGTGACAGAAGCGAAGGGTACATCTGCGATGACTATCCCAGGTCGTGTCCCCTGTGCCAGGTAAGCTCCAATTCACTCTGCCTCTGTGCACGCTGGAAGGGAGCTATAACGTTGGTGTCAGTCCACTGAAGTGGTTCATAACCATAGATCACCAATGACATAGAGTGGCGATCTCCATGCCAAGCGTGTGACCTCAGTCGGCCATGTTGAGAGTCCCGGTCTAGCATGACAGTCCTCTAGTGAAGAGGAAAAATACTGTCAACATTTTTCCTATTTTTTTTTATTTCGTTTAATTATTATACGGCTGTTATCTTGTACGAGTAAGGTGTGGAATGTGCATCGAAATATTATTGATCTGAGGTCTGTTGTATCTGAATTGTTCTGCATATACTTTAAATATCAGAAAGCGTATTGTAAACAAACCAACGAGGGAAAAGGCCAGCAAAGTCATTCCTCTCCATTCTAAGGCAGACATTGTCGACAATGTCTGCCGATTACCAGAACCGCTTGAGCAATTCGCTTGAGGTACTTCCTTATCTGGGCTACCAAAATTCTGGAATGCGGGTCTGTTATACCGTCTCCGAAACGGGCAAGACCGCCAAGGATGATCATGACTATTACAACTACTACAATACCTAACACGGCAAAATCTCTTGATGTGACCCTGCAAATTACAGTTAAAGCAACGACCCCGTGGGATCCTAGAACTCAAGCCACCCATCACTCTTGGGCTATTATGACCTGCGAACAAATTCCTCGGACCGCGGACTGGATTTCCGCGTCCCACACGACCATAGGCTGCTCTAAGGAGACTCTGATCACTATTACCTCTCCTCATATTTGTACTTAAATTCACAAACTTACTCTTGGCTAATCACAAATGTAAGAATTCCCAAGGTCCCGTAAAAGTATACCCTTTATCAAAACAAAACAAAAGCAAAACAATTTCCCTTAACAGAAACTCCCGTATAACACAAAAATTACAATGTTAAATCCCTTTTACTTCTACAATTAATCCCCGAAACTCAAAAGAAAGGTACTCAACCCAGAGTCATCATTAAATCCCAGTTCAATTAAAACTACAATCAAATTCAAAGTTCCCGAAACAAACAATTACATCACAAGTTGCAAAACCCACCATAAAACATAAAAATCAATTAACTAAACACTTAATAAAATTCAAAATTACGTAAATCCAAAACTAAATTTACTATTAAGCAATCCCTTATATAAACTCCCAAAGAATTAAACCCTTCATCAAACTACAAACTACATTCCAAAGAGTAAATTCACAAATAGCAAACCCTTACAAAATAAAAAATAAAAAAAACAAGTGCTGTTTACGTACACAGCTGATTACTCTTTAGTCAGTCAAAAAAAAAGGTCAAGTTCACTTCTTCCAAGGCCAAGCTATAAAAGGCCATAAAAAAAAAAGACACGGGAAAGCGCTTCTCAGGCACAGAGAGAGAGAGAGAGAGAGAGAGAGAGAGAGAGAGAGAGAGAGAGAGAGAGAGAGAGAGAGATAGAGATTAAGAAATTCGTTCCCCTCCCTCTTACAAAGCATCGAAGGCCTGATGATGCTTACAGAAAAAATGCTAACACCAAACCTCGAGGCTCGCTCTGTCTCCAACGGCAAAAACTGCTGGATCAACACTTCCCTTCGTCCAAACGGAAAGTGTCATTCAAGCAAATGCAAGCGCTTTACCTACATACACACATACACATACCTACACGCACACACGTGTGTGACTACAAAAAACAAGAAGTGCATTCACACTTGTGCAAAAACTGTTTTGCACCCCGCAACTCACAAATATCACGTAGGATACTACCCAAACATAAAAGTTCCCAGAAATAACACAATAACCAAATATCACCCTTACATAATACACGCCGATGCGTACCGCAGATTGCTATAAAAAATCAAAGAAAACACACACCATAATACGCTCAGCGCTTCATAGGCGTGGCAAAGCTAGCACGACGCTCCGCCCAAACCCGTGACGCAATTACTACGTCACCGTGGTGATGACGTAACACAATCGTTGCAACCGAAACATTAGCTACAACACAACGACAAAAAACACAGTTGTCCCTATCACCAGTTACAACACAACGAAAAGGACAATTTCACATTAACACAACTAAAAAAATGATAACATCACAACACTTACGTTAGCAGCGCACGAACTTCCATCAAGCGAAGAGGGAGAGAGACAAAAAAACACTCGCGCGTCATCACGTGTTTTAACACACACTTAACGGTCGTAACACCGCAATTATTGCACAATACACCCACAGTTTTACCCCCTACCCAAAGCACTCTTCACGAAACACTAGCTAGCGAGAGAGATGCTCGCAGCTCGCCCCCAGCAACATCTGACGCTGCTGACTCCCACAAAATCCTATCCTGAGATGCCAACACTAATTTATGTCTCTTCGGAAACGTATAAATGCCTAATTATTCAGCTATCTAACTATCTAACACCTTCTAACTGCCCTAACTACCTTATACGCTGCCATCAAAAACTGTAAAGGCCATTTCTGGGCCTATACTTGATTTAAGTCTCTGTTTTATGAACAGAGGTTTGATCTCGCTTATCCCGAGATATTATGTGATAGCGTGTAACGTGAGCCGACATAATAAGTTATATCTTTCCCTAACTAAAATCTAAGGACTACTGGAATGAGATACTAAGTACAAAACTAAAACCCTTATTGACAAAAAGTAATGAAAAGAACTTCCTAAACATTATGAAGAATGAAAAAACGAATGATTCATTAAAGAAATCCAAAAATTCTTCTAAGGAAATAATGCTCCAAAATCATAAACACCCAATTACCTAAGGGAATACAGTAAATAACTCATCTGTCAAATCATAAACAGGTCAATTAATAAATCCAGTCATCTCAAAAAAATGTCATACCACTCCCATCCTTGTAGGAGGGAGAGAGGAATAAGGAATAGGAATGGAGTGGAACAGAAATACCTGTGAAAGAACAAACGTCACATTAAAAATCATAAAATGTGAAAAATTGCAGAAACACACATTTCACTGTCACAGGAAGTACCGTGTATTCACAGTTCTGAAAAACAAAGTCTAAAAACGTATATGAATTCTTACTCACTCCACAAGTCCTCTGGGACAGTCTTCATGTGAAATTACCCACTTCACATTCTCAATTACACAGATATCGGATTGCAATGCCCGATCAAATAACGGTCCCACCCATTATATTCATTATGCAATGCACGAATGAACGTACTTTTCCGTGACATCATTTGAGGTCAAAGTTCGGCAAGACACGCCTCTGTATTTCAAGGCGTTACGAAGTATACGTACACACACACTCATTATCGAAATGCTTTCTTCAAAACCGGATTTTGTAACTGGTTCAGCTTCCAGAACGTTCTTTGCTGAAAACGCATTTGCCAGCCCGTGTCCTGTCACCAAGGAGCCTTTTGCGACTTCCTGTGGTATGCGAATGTTTCAGCATTTTCTATTTGCTGTGTATAGTCAAAATGGACCCTGCGAATAGCTGACCCAACTTTTCAAAGGTCACCTTCGCGAGCACTTACATATATAAAGGAAGGAGGAATCCGGAAAAAGTTATTTTCTTTTATTTGGAGAAATATTGTTCTTCCAAAAAGGACAAAACAATTAAAATGGCTGCCGAATCTATAAGCATAAGCCTAGCGCTTGCATGATTAAGAGTTTTCTTCTTCTTGTTACCATCCTTATAGGCTACTTTTTCCTTCGTATGATGATTTGATGACTTTTACCACAAATTATTTTCATCACTCGAAATTAAGTTGTCATCCAAATAACGTTTAAGTGATATAACCTCTTAACAGACGAGTGGTTTGAGGGCATAAGTCTAGCCTAAGCTGCCAAACTACAGTTTCTTGCTATGACCAACCTACAAGACATATGGTGTGATAAAAACCTTAGCCAAGAGGTCTCACACATAAAACACACGACAATTTTCCACCTCGAATAGAGTAATAGAGGTGGGTTTCTATGGTTTGGTTACGTCGTCCTGATTGCTCCCATAGCAATATGCTTAATTAAAAGACGAGACCAACATTGACACAACCAGTAACCTATATATAGACCTACTTACTACTAAGCAAGGTCGCTTTTGTTTTATATCATGTGGCAAATATTGGATTAATGATGCAGCAATTTTAGAAATAAGCTACCATTGAATTTATGTGCCACATGAAGGTGCTGAAAATATTAGACAGGTTGATTGAGAAAGCGGATCTACAGCTAACAAGACATTCCTCTGACTAAAACCATAGACCTAACCACAAGAGATACAGAAGCGTAGCCAGACAAAATCCAAAAACATGTATAAAACTGAATACTAATTTTATTACTTATATTTATCAACAACTTTTAACTGTGCCGTTACACGGGACTAAGGATCTTGCTTTACTCCAGTTAATAGGATGATCTAACTCTCTCATATGTGCGAACAATGCATTCGATATTTGGCCAGTTCTCACAGAATATTGGTGTTGCTTGATTTATTGTGAAAGAGATTTTCTAGTTTGTCTGTAATATATTTTATCACACTTTTTACTAAGAATTTCATATATGCAGCCAGAAACATCTTTAGGAGAATTTTTTATTACTAAACTCTTAACATTAAAATTACTGAAAACAACATGTATGTTGAAAAACTTTAAAATTCTAGGAATTTCTCAAAACCTTTCATCATACGAGAATTTGAGATGAAAACTATTTATGATATTGCCTTAAAATTTAAATACCAAAGGACTTTTGTAGATGTAGGTTGGAAAAGAGCCAGGAAAACATTCTATTTAACTAATAACAAACTTGAATTTAGTAAGCATAATACTTTCAAATTACCGTATGATCATTTTATCTTGAATTCCGTTATTTCTCAAGAGCTGTTTAACTCTCTCTGGATTTCAAGATAAACTGATCGAATACAGGGGCGTCATTTTGGGGGAAGGGGAGCAGTGAAGGGCGCTCGCTGCCCCCCGCCCCCAGCTTTCTAGGGGGTGCCTCCAAATCAGCGATAGGAAAAGTTAAGTATACCTTAGTTTTACCAGACCACTGAGCTGATTAACAGCTCTCCTAGGGCTGGCCCAAAGGATTAGACTTATTTTACGTGGCTAAGAACCAATTGGTTACTTAGTAATGGGACCCACAGCTTATTGTGGAATCCGGACACATTATAGCGAGAAATGAATTTCTATCACCAGAAATAAATTCCTCTAACTCTTCATCAGCTGGCTGGGGAATCGAACTTCGGCCCAGTGAGTGCCAGTCCACAGCTCTACCGAATCACTCAACGAAGAGTTAGCGATAAGAAAAAGGAAAAAATCTGTATATATATATATATATATATATATATATATATATATATATATATATATATATATATATATATTTATATATATAATTATTATAAGGTCACTGTTCACCCAACAAAATGTCAAAAAATATAAATAAGTTGAAGTGTAGAGAGGGATTAATTTAAATTAGTTATTTTTAACATGTTTGGAACAATATAAATAATACATAACATATAATAGTTACCCATTAAAAATATTAGGACAAGGCAGTTTTCTTTAATTAAGAGCTGAGACATCTAACCACTTTACTCACAAATGAATTAATGACCTGTCTGTCACAGTGCTTGATTGATAGTGGTTAATATTTTCATGCTTACTCTATACTTTATTATTCACCTAATAATTGAATAAAACTTTTCACACGTCACGTTATGAAAATTTAAATCTCTACCGAATGCCATACTTTGTTGACTCACAACTGACTCCATGAGCACCCGGACACACGCTCAAACCAGTAGTTTTATAAGTTGGAGAAATTTCGCAAAAAGTGGATGATAGTATTATAGTGAATATCATTTTCATAATTTCAAAGCAGCTTCCAAGGTGAATTTAGTTTGTGAATGTCATGTGTAATGTTATTAAAAGGTATTTCAGCTAAACTAGGCAGAGTTCACTCACCATGCAGACAAACATGGGCCGTGGCCTTTCATGGCTCCGAGGATGGAACACCTTCGGTCTACGTGACGAGTCAGTAGTCACTGCATAACATACATAGGCCATAATGATGATTATCAAAATTGTTATATCTTAATCTTTACTAGTACTACACCGAAGTATCTTTTAAAAGCAATTGACAATTTCTAGGCTATACTGTTATGGTTCACTGGCATTTGGCAAGTATCTACATCAGTTACTTTCTAATATAATTTATTTTTAATTAAGTACTACACCTAGGGAGTGCCCTTTTATTCAAATAAAGCCCTGCCCTTCTGAAATTCTATGCACATACGCATTTAGGCCTATGACATATCCAAAGAACTATTTTTCATATGCCGTTTTGTTGACATTTTTCTTTCCTCTTGCTTTATTTTCTTCATTCTCTCTGTCTTTTAATTTATTCTTCTATGTCTCCTCTATCTCATTCACATCTATTATAACCCCATTTTCCTTCAATTTCTATTCTATTTTCGTATCCAGGAAGTTAAAGTATTAATCTAACCTAATATAACCTAAACTAACATTAAGCGTCATGTAACGTAAAATGGCATATTTGGTTTTGGTTTGGGATATATTCGATCTTTTAATCGTTTCAAGATTTTTGGAAGTGTAGTGTGCAATGTTCCATGTACAGTATATATGTATATATATATATATATATATATATATATATATATATATATATATATATATATATATATATATATATATATATATATAATGATATGGTTTTATTTTGTTTATATCACTAGGTTGTGAAAGCAGTATGAGTGGTCGGCAGCATCCTTCAAGGGCCGAGAAGAGAAAAGCAGCAAGAAAAAAAAAGCTGTAGAGGGAAAAAACAAAAGAAACTTGATAATTTCTTCAAATTACAAAACCAAGCATTTGACAAAGTAAGCAAATTCTGTGTTTGCAGTTTGCAGCCTACCATAGATCAGTACCTTTTACTCAACCATATCACCCCTCCCTCCCCCATCTATATACACAGGCGGGAACGGGAACAGGAATGTGGGTGGGAATGGGAGACAGGAAGGGAAAAATGTAGATGGTAGAAACAGGGGAGGGAACAGAGGTCGGAACGGGAATAGGAATGGGAGTGAGAAGAGGGTTGGGAGCATAGGTGGGAATGGAATTGGGTGAAAGGGGTGGGAATGTAATTGGGGTGATCATTCTTATATTTTTCCGGGCAATGCCGGGTATCGCAGCTATATAAATATGAAAATATATCCACTTTATAGGTTGAACCATGGAGATGTTCAAGTTCTTCAACTCTAAAGGCAACTGACAGTCCTGACATTCTGACAGTACAGATGAACTTTGAGACTAATTCAGCCCCTGTTCAGGACTCAGATATAGTGATTACTCCAGCCCTGTTCAGGATTCAGATAAAGCCACTACTTCACCCCCTGTTCAGGATTCATATAAGGCCACTATTCCAGCCCCTGTTCAGGATTCAGATAAAGCCACTACTCCAGCCCCTGTTCAGGATTCAGATAAAGCCACTACTCCAGCCCCTGTTCAGGATTCAGATAAAGCCACTACTTCAGCCCCTGTTCAGGATTCAGATAAAGCCACTACTCCAGCCCCTGTTCAGGATTCAGATAAAGCCACTACTCCAACCCCTGTTCAGGATACAGATAAAGCCACTACTTCAGCCCTGTTCAGGATTCAGATAAAGCCACTACTTCAGCCCCTGTTCAGGATTCAGATAAAGCCACTACTTCAGCCCCTGTTCAGGATTCAGATAAAGCCACTACTTCAGCCCCTGTTCAGGATTCAGATAAAACCACTACTTCAGCCCCTGTTCAGGGTTCAGAGAAAGCCACTACTCCAGCCCCTGTTCAGGATTCAGATAAAGCCACTACTTCAGCCCCTGTTCAGGATTCAGATAAAGCCACTACTCCAGCCCCTATTCAGGATTCAGATAAAGCCACTACTTCAGCCCCTGTTCAGGGTTCAGATAAAGCCACTACTCCAGCCCCTGTTCAGGATTCAGATAAAGCCACTACTTCACCCCCTCTTCAGGGTTCAGATAAAGCCACTACTCCAGCCCCTGTTCAGGATTCACATAAAGCCACTACTTCAGCCCCTGTTCAGGGTTCAGATAAGGCCACTACTCCAGCCCCTGTTCAGGATTCAGATAAAGCCACTACTCCAGCCCCTGTTCAGGATTCAGATAAAGCCACTACTTCAGCCCCTGTTCAGGATTCACATAAAGCCACTACTTCACCCCCTGTTCAGGATTCAGATAAAACCACTACTTCAGCCCCTGTTCAGGGTTCAGATAAAGCCACTACTCCAGCCCCTGTTCAGGATTCAGATAAAGCCACTACTTCAGCCCCTGTTCAGGATTCAGATAAAGCCACTACTTCAGCCCCTGTTCAGGATTCAGATAAAGCCACTACTTCACCCCTGTTCAGGGTTCAGATAAAGCCACTACTCCAGCCCCTGTTCAGGATTCAGATAAAGCCACTACTTCAGCCCCTGTTCAGAGTTCAGATAAAGCCACTACTCCAGCCCCTGTTCAGGATTCAGATAAAGCCACTACTTCACCCCCTGTTCAGGGTTCAGATAAAGCCACTACTCCAGCCCCTGTTCAGGATTCAGATAAAGCCACTACTCCAGCCCCTGTTCAGGATTCAGATAAAGCCACTACTTCAGCCCCTGTTCAGGATTCAAATAATATTCTTGTTGATAAACCAGAGGTTGTATTTGGTCATACTGTCGTGCCAACTGAAAAACAGGGAGGATCACACACATACAGATTAATCTAGTTACTGATATATATGCTTCCCTATATGATCAACCCAGTCAACCAAAGCTGCCAAACTACCCAAGTAATCCAAACAACCGAAAATTTCGAAGTATCTATTTAGATAAGTTTCCTTGGTTAGAGTACTCAGTTGTGCAAGATGCTTGTTACTGCTTTCCTTGCAGGCATTTTGCTGGAAATTCTGTTCGAAAAGGTGAAGGACTAGGTAGGAGACCATTTATTGATATTGGATCAAAGAAATGGAAATATATTAGCGCTCTGCTTAAGCAACAACAGGCTAGCGAGAGACACATTAACTGTATGGTAGCTTGGTCTAATTTCAAAGGTATTCAGTCAGGTTCCACCCAATCTGTAGCATCATCTTTATCTTCTGTCAGGCAACAGGAGATTGAGGAAAACAGGGAACATGTAAAACTTCTTTTGGAAGTTGCTGCTTTGCTGGGAAAGCAAGGATTGTCTTTTCGTGGTCATAAGGAGGGTGAATTTATTCAGGGAATTTTATAGAAACTCTGGAGCTCATTGCAGAATCTAATCCTTCTCTAAAGAAGAATTTAGATAGACGATATGGCCATTACACTAGTCCTCAGTATCAGAATGACTTAATATCAGTTATTGGAACTCATATCAAACACACAATATGCACGGAAGCACAATCAGCTCAATTTTTTTTCTGTTATGGTTGGTGAAACAAAAGACTTGTCAGAAAAAGAACAGTTGGCTATTCTTGTTAGGTACTTTAGTGAAGGAGAGTTGTGAAGGAACGTGTCATTGGTATATATCACATGGAAAAGGTTGATGCAGCCAGTTTAGCTGATTTTATATATAAGGAGATAGAACAATCTGGTTTAATTTGGTCAAACTGTGTGGCACAGTGCTGTGATGGGGCGAGTGTCATGAGTGGATGCTTTACTGGCGTTCAGGCGCGACTACGAGATAAAATTCCCCAGCAGTGTACATACATTGCCATGCCCACAGGCTTAATTTAGTACTGGCTGACTGTGTAAAGAATATCAGTGGTCTCTCTTCATTCTTTTTAGTTATTAACACACTGTACACATTTATAACTAACAGTAATACAAGGTACCAACTTTTCATAGATGCACAGAAAGCAGAAGACCTGCAAGTTTTGACATTAGAAAGACCTGCTATAACAAGATGGTCTTATTATTATCGGTCAGTTGCAAAGGTTAAGCTTCGTTATAGAAGTTTGTTAGCAGTGCTTCACAAATCTGAAGAGAGCTCTGATTCAGAAGCTGCAGCTGAAGCAAGTGGACTCTACAAACAGTTGCTGTCTTTCAAGTTTGCAGTAAATCTTCATGTTGCAGAACAAGTCTTGAAAGTTACCAACAGCTTGTCAGACCAGCTGCAAGCAAAGGAATTATTGCTATCTGAAGCTTGCTCTCTCATACAGTCAACTATTAAAGAACTACAGGTCTTGAGAACAGATGAAGGTTTCTCTGATATCTTTGACAAGGTTAAGATTTTTCTGCTGCATATGAGATTGATACAAACTTGAGAGACTCCAGTCAAGTAGGCAGGCCCAAGAGGATCCAAAAGATCTCATCCAAGTTAAAATACTTTTTAACTGATTCAATTGTAGGAATGAGTGAGGACAATACAAGTCTTGCTCCTGAGGTATTGTTGACACGTTAGACAGATTTCTCTCTGAGATGGATAATAGATTCATTCATAATATGCCACTGATAAGCAGCGATGAATGCACTTGACTGTAATTCTAACGACTTTTTAAATGATAAGAAACTATCTACCATAGTAGAGTTTTATAAGGATATACACATAGATGAAATCCTTCTAAATGCCCAAATTTCTGTAGCAAAGAGTCACTTTCTAACTAAGAATAAAAAGCCGAAGAATTTGTTTGAATTGTATGATGAACTTAAACCATTTGAATGTGCCTACTCAGAAATTCTTAAAAATGTTAAAATTCTCATCACCCTTCCAGTAACTACTGTCAGCAATGAACGACTGTTTTCAGCGCTTAGTTTAGCTAAAACATATTTACGAACTACCATGAAAAATGAGCGCTTGAATGACTTGTTTCTCATGGCCTCAGAAAAGGAGCTTGGTAAAAATCTTAACTATGACATACTGGTTAATAATTTTGCAAAATAAAGATCAAGGCGATATCCACTAATGTAGTAAATAATATCTGAAATGCATGAAGCATATGTTTATTTTAAAATTTCCTTAGCGGAACCTTGTTAAAATTATGCGCCATTTTATCTCTACACATTTTCCCCAAGCTTAAGATCTTCCTGTTCACATCAACTATTCTTGTTTTCCTGAATGACCCGTGTGTAGGTAGTGAGCTACGTATATATAATGTAACATGTTAAATTGCAGATATTCTAGGACCAGTACTGTGGTTTATAACTTGATTTGTTTAGAAATTTCCACTACCTTTCCATCTTCATCTATTATCTCAAAATTTGATGTAGGTATAGAATTTTTTAAGGAATAAAAATTCTTAAAATTTCCTTAAGTGGCTTCAAATTGCTCCTATTTTGTTGACATTTCTAAAAAGTTTCTCGCTGGGCCTTGCAATGGCCCCCGGACCCCCCAGCTTTTTAGGCTCGCTTTGCTAGCTACCCTCCCCTTTCAGGAGAGGGGGGGGGGAGCTCAAATAAACCTTTGCCCCCCAAAGGAAAAATGAAATGACGTCCCTGATCGAAGAAGTAACAAGAAGAAGAATCGAACAGATCTACCCCAACGAAATCAGAAAACCAGGTAACGACGATAAAAATCTCATCATTTAACATCGAGCGGAATTTCGTGATAGATTTGAGGGAGAGAAAAAGGTGATCACCAACATTATCAAGAGAGGAATAACACCTGAAGCCCCCTTCGAACAGATTAATGCACGCCTCTACTGCAAACCTATTTGACAATCTCATAATGAGAAACAATACCAGTCCGAACCCGAACAAGGAGGACAGTACCAACGTCGTTTACCGCTTTACTTGCCCAGAGAGGATGTACCAGTCCTACGAAAAAAACGTACGTTGGTCACGCTTCCACCACACTAAAAAGACGCCTACTGGCCCATTGAAACAATGGATCCATCCCCCAACACCACATAGACCAACACAACCGCAAACCTACGACGCAAGAGCGAGTGGAGAATACGGATATCATCTACAGAGAACATATATCGTCGCCATAGATTAATCCTAGCAGAATCTGTTTGCATTTTATTGCACAAACCAACACTGAACAGAAACTAGAAGAGGGGAGATCACTCCCATCTACCAGACGCCCTACAACATACAATGCTCAGAAACAACGGCAACAACCACCTATTAATTCACGAGCTTTCTCTCCCCTCCCCCCTCCCCCCAACGCCTTACCACCCCTCCTGTCCCCGTATTCTGTATATCTGCATTTTTTCTTTTTTTTTTGCTTGTTGCCATCACATCCAGAACACGTGGTTTTTGTTTTCATTATTTTTCACAAAGTAAATTATGTTTTTATTGTGAATTTTATTGTAAAGTAAATTTTTGTGTAATTGTAAATAGGTTAAAAATGTTTATGCAGTACTTATTGTTATTGTAATGTGATTTATAGCATTATTATTGTTTTGGACGCTACACATCCGTCAGCACACTGAAACAAAATAACAGGACGTAATGTCCACATAATACACTTTGAAAAGGCCACGACGAGTGACGGAACAGCCGTGGTGTTGTGTTCTCAGTAAATGAAACAAAGTGTTACACTTATAAAAAGTTGATCAACAATCAAAAAGTCGTACAATTCAATGAAATGTGCACACACACACACACACGCACACACACACACACACACACACACACATATATATATATATATATATATATATATATATATATATATATATATATATATATATATATATATATATATATATATATATATACAGTGTGCATACTCATTAATAATAATAAAATATAGCAGTAGTAATAATATTGAAGTAAGCGTGTCCGTACGCTTCTTCTAAGCTATATTGATGAAGTGCGAGAAATCATAAGGAAATGTTCAACTGAGTGATTTGAAACTCTCTGGCAACAAGCAGCACAGAAAGACGCAAACAATTCCATAATTTATATGAGTTGCAAATAATTTGTACATAATTGGCAACAGCAAAGGAAATGAACCCTACTAATGATAGTCAGCAAAAGTCTACGGGCAGCACCAGCCCCGTTTAGCCTCCGGTGTGCAAACAAACAAACGTTTCAGGTTTAGTATTATATAGATAGATATGTGTGTGTGAGGCTATACTCGTTAGATCATTTTTGAGATGCTCAGCTCTGGAAAACGGAGTGAGCATCTAGTATAAACTTTCTCTCTTTACTAAGACAACAAACACTGCTCTCTTCATCTACACCCCACCCCCCGCACGCTAGTGATGGGCTAGCTCTCGAAAGGGGAATGACGTCACTATTAATTAACAGTCCCTATGATTTCCAGTACTGATCTGACTCCGTTCGGTAATACTGAGCTCCGTGCATGAATGATGACACCAAAGATTTGAGTTCCCGGAGATGTGAAGTATACACTTGATGCGGCGTTGCCAGATACTATGTAACGAATTGTTGCACAATAAGGCTTCAAAATGTCTTACAATCACTGGCAAAGATTGTACAAAGTTACTTCACCAAAAATTTTATAATTACTCAAAAATTATAAACATATCTAATTTTTATAGGTAAAATTGGTGATCATACAATAATGGTAATATTTACAATAACAATAGAGATTATGATGACGGCAATATCACATAACTTCACTATTATTCATAAAATTGCATCACTGAATTCTTCATCTCTATGATTAATGAAAAACATTGACTACATTTTTTTAAAGTAAAAAGGCAGAAAAAAAAAGAGGTTCCTAAATCATACTCGAATAACGTCGAAAATATATATATTCAACATTCTTCAATTATCAAAACAAAAACCATGAACCAAAATAATTCAATTACAGTACTTCAAATGTAATGAAAAGTATCAATTACTTTATACTGAAATATAGCCTACATTCAAAAGACAGCGATTGATGAACGTAATTTTTAAAAGCTTTAAGAAAAGAAAACTCTATTCTTCGTGTTACAGCTTGAAATAAGTTATTTTTTTCTCTCAATTACGGTAGAAAGTATTCATTCCATATTTCATACTTAAACTAATAGAAAATTAAAAATAATTTTAGATATTTGAGAATTTAACATTATTTTTTTTTATTTCTCAATTTAACCAAGTCTTCATATTTTGCCTGGATAATGATAGACATACTCAATTATCACATCATTGGTCGTCATCCTACTCATCAACCATCCACTCCAAATCTTGTATAGTATGAGGAATAAAAATATCACTGCATGGCGAACCAGCTACAAGCTTTTTTTTATCTCATGTCAAGTAAAATTGACTTTGTTGGCTGGAAGTTTGTGCGATTCTAATCTTTTCCCAAGCTCTCTCGTAAGTAAAGTTGCAACATTTAGTCTATTCCTGTCCTTATTTCTTTATTCTATTAACACAAGAGAACACTCTCTCACAATCTCCCTTTGCATGAGGCAGTGACAAGCAACCAAGAGCAAAAGGCCCTGAGGCTGGGAAGATGTGTTCTCCATCGCCATCTTTAAGGTCATTTATTACCAGCCAGGATTCCTCTATCTCTTTGCTCTTGTTTGCTTGCGACATCTTTCGAATGCTTTCAGGAAGAACCTCGTCTTGTGTTCTGCATAAAGCTCTCCATTCATCATCTAGAGCTTGGAAAGTACTCTAGTCATTACCCATTATTCAAGGCACAGCTTTAGCTAAAGATGCTATATATACTGCCAACTCGAGAAGAACTTGATGCATGGGCAGGGTCCAGTATGGCCTAGGGCTTTGAGAACAGAGTCATCGAAATTGTATCTTTTCTTTATTCCAACCGCCCGCTGCTGATATAAGAACATTTCTAGTCTAAGAATACATTTCTTATATCCTTATTTTCAACCCAAAGTTGCTCCCACCGATTCTTGTACATTTTTGATGATTGGAATGGCTTAGAAAAAAAAAATATTTCAAAGTCAAAGTTTCACATAAAATAGAAACGCCATGACCAAGATATATTGTATTGAGGGGTCTGAATGTGGACCCATCTGAGGGATTTATGTCTTTAACATCTTTGTCCTTAACGAGCTTGCTGTCCATAAACATGTCCAGAATTTCTTTACAAGTTCTTCCTAACTTTTCATGCAGTCTTGTAAACATTAGCAGCACATATCTGAGAAATCCAAAGTATATTTTAACATAAATGTCATTCAACCATTGGAGTACCTTTCTAAACCTAGGTTTTTTTTCATATCTCTTATGTCAAAACTAGATGAAAGCTTTCCAAACACGTTTGCGGTGCAGGCCACTGTTCAAGAATTCTCCCGACTACTGTTTGAAATGATAGCCACCTTATTCCTGAAAGTTTGAGAATCTTGTGCTGTTCTAAGCACAAGAAAGTTTGAACAATGGCAAACATTTGATCTATTTTTGATGCCTTTGTTCTTTTCATTTTTAACACACCACGTCCTTCAAAAAAGGTGTCATCAATAATCTTGGCAAGATGTTCTACACCCAAGAGACTACAGTTATGTTCTGCCATACATGCAACAAGACGAATCAAAAATGTTTTGGCTTTAATAACTTCACTAATACTAGAATCAAGATTAGGCCTACCCTGAAAAATTGCATTTATTGGTTTGCTTACCAGTGTACTATTTAACATTATTTTTTATGAGTATCAGATGCACCATGTTTCTGTAATATACCAAATTGGACCCTGAATGGATTGTCACAAATCTTACAAAAACCATGATAAATATCTTGACCTTGAGTCAGCCAAGGGAATTTGGTTTCCCATTCCTTTCTATATTTCTGGCTATCACCGCCACTTTTTTTTTTTTTGAACTATTCTTTTTAATACTTTCTGTTTCAACTTAATTTTCATCAGTCTTGTTCTTTTTAGTTGCGGGTTCAACATTACTCTCGTCCTCACAAATGTTTTCAATATCACAATAATCACATGTAGCTTCGTGGGTGACAGATGAAGAACTCGGTTGGCTGCCTCCCGTTTTTTGTTTTTTAAACATATCTGCTTACTCATCGTGGATTTGAGTTACAACTAGCAAGGGGAAGGAAGATTGATCCTTATCGCCCTGCAATGCCGCAGCCGTCACACAAAACTACACAAGCGTAACGCGTTTGAAAAGAGGAGTCTGCAGTCTTCGTGTTAATTGGTGATGATCGTCTATAAGTAGCTAATCAAAACCAAGTAGTTTAGTAAACTCGACTTTAAAAAAAACCGTGTTTAACGGAATAGAAGAACAGAAAATATACAACATATTAGAAAATCAACAACTTATTTAAAATGTCCTACATATGGACTAAAAAGTCGTACAAATTTGCCAAATAAATTAGAACATCGTAGGTCGTACAGCATTGAGGTCGTAGGTCGTATGAGGTTAACAACTGTCGTACATGTACGACAACTGTCATACATCTGGCAACCTTGATGCCTGCAATTAAAAGCCACGTGCCGCTGCATGGCTGCCATGGCGTGGCGCTCTTAGCATCGCATCCGGTGTGAAACGGCCTTTAGTCAGTTATCAAAAGCCTCGACAAAGACCCTTGCTGGCGTAACTCTAGCACATATGACCAAACCAATATCTAAATGAATAATTAGATAAAAATGTATTCCCATTTATGGTCAATCTTTTGACGGAAGCTTCCCCCTCGGTAAAACTCGGGAATATTCGTCTTATACGAATCCAAATACAAATTAGCAGACGACGCTACATTGATCAGTAACTGGTATTCAATAAATCAGCAGAGAGGTAATCATTATGTCATTAAATTACACGGTTCTTTTACCAATTAATGGGGGTGATTATTCACGGCAAATATTAATGGCATATGATGGTAGCATTGAAAGTTCCCTAAAGTAAACTGAAAACTCTCTCTCTCTCTCTCTCTCTCTCTCTCTCTCTCTCTCTCTCTCTCTCTCTCTCTCTCTCTCTTCCAGTGGATCTCCTTGAGCGTCTGAATGAGGGAAGAAGAAACGGTATCTGATTTTAAATCTCTGAAGGCGATTTCCTTCTGCTGTTTTTGGTTTTCTTGACTTCATTTGAAAGGAGATTGTGTGTGTGAGAGAGAGAGAGAGAGAGAGAGAGAGAGAGAGAGAGAGAGAGAGTGTGTGTGTGTGTGTGTTTGTGTGTGAGAGAGAGAGAAAGAGAGAGAGGGGGAGAGAAGTTATTTTAGGAACGTTATTAATCTGCAAGACGATTGATATTATTCGTTAAAATGATGCTGGTGGGGCACAAAGTCATCAAGGAGAAAGTTGAAAGGACGGAGAATATTTCATAATGATTCGAAAGGCGTTCCAATGGCTTGCATTACTTTTCCTCATTTTCATAAACATAAATTTGTCACTAAACAGGAGTTAAGGGTTATTAAGGAAACACGTGGCTCCTTTCATCACATCATGACTATACAACTCGTTCACTGGCTTAGAACTTCATCAAGAGTTGGCTTGTCCATATGATTTTACTTTTTTTCTGCGAAATTTATGGAAAATAGTGTACCCAAATCTTTCTTCAGTATCATTAAATATTTTTATGTTATCGTCATCAAGTCAGTCACCAATAAAATTGAAACGCAAATATCTATCATTTCACGCTTCACTTCAGTTCCTAATTTAGAATCCCTCTTGTTCCAATTCAGTGAACAAAAAGTGAACAGATTGATGAGCTGGACAATTCACTGACGAAGGTCTTTCAGTCGTTAACGCTGACTCATATTAATGACTCTTGACATAACAATTACTTTCTGGTAAATACTTGCGACTTTGACCATTTATCGTGCGCTAATTATTCTTTTCCATTATTAGAAATAGTTATAAATTAGGTGTCTCTCTTGTGCGGTATTTCATGAAAAAGAATTTGCAGCAATGAAAGAGATCCACAAATGAAGGTTGTAGCAGCGAATGCATGAAAAAATGTTATTCATGCACGAGTTACCAAAGAGAGAGTACAGATCACTTCGTTCAAATATTAAAAACTGAAAATATAGTGAGCTCTCTCTCCCTCCCTCGTAAAACCGTATTAATTTTTAACTTCAATTTCACCCCTTTTATCGTCAGTTCCTTCGACGATGCGAATGACGATTCTTACATTACTATCGACTATTGATCATAAAACTGTTGATGACGATCTTTTACTTCTCATATGCTTCCATACATACACACACACACACACACACACACACACACACACACATACACACACACACACACACACACACACACACACATATATATATATATATATATATATATATATATATATATATATATATATATATATATATATATATATATATAGCTCAACGGTAAAAATTTTATTGGCTTGAAAATTTTATATAATGGGTTGCATATGTCCTTTCGCTTCGAACCCAAGTAAAAAATAAAAGACTGAAAGACATTTAACGTAAAATTATCTCGTTCACTGTAATTAGGGAGAAAAACAAATCCGGTTTATATACCAATGATTTTACGTAAATAGACTTTTTCGTCTGTGGAACCCCAATCCTCTAAAAGACACACACAGATATATATATATATATATATATATATATATATATATATATATATATATATATATATATATATATATATATATATATATATATATATATATATATATATATATATATATATATATACATATACTTGCTTCACACACCTGTCACACAACGTTAACCTGATTTCCTTCTTCAGAAAACAGCACTATTGTCTCTCGTGCCCTCAGCTTTCTGAGTAATGGCCCTGAAGAGTGTTAACTGTGGAGGAAATGAGCCCGGAAATCATGCCGGGATGAAACCTACCCTTCCCTCTGCCTTCCACGGAGGAGACTCCTTCAGACGCCCGTCACGACTGATGCCTTGAAGGGATGTGCAATGTACAGCTGCACTGCAGAGTTGCAGGGAAAACCTCAAGACTAACGAGAACAGGAAAGATGAATGTGCGTTATCAGTTATAATGGCTGAGATTTATCTACAATGACCTGCAATTATAGAAGAAATGAACAAATATATGTGATTAAATGCTGTATTAGGAAAAGCAATGCAAGTCTGCAGAAAAATGGATGCTTTCGACCTCGTGGCTGAAGAGGACCGTCGTGCAAGCGGTCGAAAATTTCCATTTTACCTCAGACTTGCGTTGGTTATTGATATGAAATAAGCAAACACAACAATAAAAACAATAATCGGAAATCAAAAGAAAATTACTCAACTTTTGTTACCACTTTTATGTGGGGAGAATCAGGCCCTCTCTCTCTCTCTCTCTCTCTCTCTCTCTCTCTCTCTCTCTCTCTCTCTCTCTCTCTCTCTCTCTCTCTCTCTTAGTTTTTAATCATGTTTGAACAAAATGAGAAATTTGTTACAGACTATCTTAAGCGAAAGCGATAAATTCATAGTTTAAGGTAAAAGCATTATTTTGTTTTTATTTTAACTGTAGAAGCAACTTTGTTTTACAGTTGATATTCTGAATTATAGAAAGGTTCAATATTACTAACATGTGCATTAACATTATTTTGTCAACTTTACTTTAAAGTGATTCAGACAAAAATTATTACGACGCTGAAGGGCAAAAGCCTGAAACGCTTTTACGGGCAACAAACTCTCAGCTGCTGCTTTTCACAACCAGACGATTCCAATCCTGCCACGGTTTCTAGGGGCGTGGCGCTCCCTCAGGTATTCCCCTGCAATTGAGCGCCCTTGGGAAGGATTATGATGCCATGAATTGGTCTTAGCGACTGCCGACTGCACCGAGGGATTTCTAAAGTGACCGTTGACGTTAATTCTTGTTTATTGTCAAGATTTGGCTCTACGGAAGGGTTCTAATGATGCTCCCCCTCCACCAAGAGTTCGACAGGTACCCTTTTACTCTGACTTTCTTGAATAAATAGATTCATTCGTATATACACGCCAGCATATATGCCTGCAGAAATCCTTATTCTATTAGCTTTTAAAGAGAGCATCTTCCTGCGTGACAAATTTATCAGAGGCTTTGGCAGCGCATTGACAAAAATGACTGAGAACTTGAAACGGGATTTCTTACTGAGTGCACAAGACGAGAGGAAATCCGATCTAATAAAGCTGTCAACATCTTTGTTTGTTCGGACAGAATTAGGTTTAATCAGTTGCAGACATGATTGTGATAATATGTAAGTCATATTAATAGTGGCATAATCGTGTAAATGATTTATTCTAAGTGTAATAATTTATGAAGGATATGCTTATAACTAAATGACTGAATAACATGACAAGCTTTGTCTTACAAAGTTGAAAAAATTGCCAGGACGAAATATGGCATAAGGCGCTTTTCTGTAAAGGTGTTGAAAGCTAATCATGTACAAACCTCTTGTGTTTGACCACGTCGACATTTAGTCCCATGGTTACAAAACCCTAAACTTTGGAATTACACTCTGGTCTCGTGACAAGAAAGAATATACGATATATTTTGAAAAATACTGAGCTTTGTATATGTAATATTTTATGATCATGTTCCAGCGAACGCTTATCATCTTCAGTATAAACTGCATTGTTAACAACTGTGGAAAACCATAACTGGTTGCCAGTGTGCGTAGAGTTTGCGTGAAATGGCGTGAGTGAGAGATTGGTGAGAGGGATTCAAGGAGAGGTGCTGCCTGAACAAACAGCCTCATTTTGCACTTGTGTGATAGATCACAAAATGGAGAAGCTAGTCTCATTTCATTTACCACCTCCAAAAAATAGACTCACTTCCGAACTGGGAGTCATTTTGCTTCGAAGTAAATAATCCCAACGATTCCCAGGCTGTTCAAGAGGTAGACTAATTTGATATTGATTATCCTATATCTAAGCTGTCCCTTAATTACCTTCTCTATTTCTCCTTCATACCCAGAATGATTAAATGAAATCCTAGGAAAGTCCTCTGACATCCTCAAAGACGGGAAGCACGGTGGGTTCCTTAACAAATAATTGTTTTATTTACTGCGAAGTCTTTTGTTCTAACGCCATATGAGTCAAGGCTCAGGAAATTCCTTTTGAACTAAAATTTCATGAGCTATAAGGTATACAATGTTTAGTAAAGTGCTCTGTATTTCACGTTTTCTTCATATGCTTTCTACATTGTTTAAAATTATCGTTATTGATGAAATGGGAACAAGCTGGCAAGAAGAAGAAGAAGAAGAAGAAGAAGATGCCTGTCGGGCAGTAGAGAATTCAAAGTCTATTATTTAAAGAGAAAGAGGAAAGAATAGCTCACTGAATAACCTGAGAGGCCGGAGGCTCCCGTAAGAGCGACTAGCCACCGTTCACTTTCAGCGACAGGAAATAAACCCAATTTTGGGAAAGACACAGATCACCCTTTGAGGCCCAAGTCCCGATGTTCGGTTCAAATCTTCTTCCATGGGGTCTCAGAGTAGAAGGAACAAACTTTCTATCTGTCAGATGTGAATATCCTTATTCACCCCTTATTTATTTTGCTTTGTTTATCCGTTACCTTTTCTACAGACAGATCATGATTAAAATGATACGCGCGTGAAAGTTTGTCATTCTGTTGTGGTAATGAAAATGAAAGCAAGGAAAAGACAATGGCCCTTCCTCCCTTGATGGAGGATTTCAGCTGGACACAATTACCTCTGAAACCAGCTCTCTTTTTCGCAGTTCTTCTTGTCTGCTCGACGGATAAGAGAGAGAGAGAGAGAGAGAGAGAGAGAGAGAGAGAGAGAGAGAGAGAGAGAGAGAGAGAGAGAGAGAATTAAAAACGTTTTAGAGAAACTGAACGAAATCTGACGTCAAAGGCTGATACATAAGAGTGAACTGTCATGTTCATTTAGTATTTGTTGTTGTACCAAATTTTCGTAGGAAAGGATTAATATCAGCAACAGAACTCCAAAGGCCAGTAGTGCAAACGAAAAATGAATCAATGAGTTTATGCTTACCATCCGCTATGGAATGGGCACAGCTGGAATGTCATCTGTCAACTGAGTAGTTAATTGCATGATTAATTCTTCACATCGCTAAAGATGGACTCGCTCAAGGTTTTATCGAAAAGTGTCATTAGTCTGAAAAGAGGCAACTTTGATTGACACTTTGTTGCTTGGTGGTTATGTGCGGCAATCAGGGGAATTTTTACCTTTATATTAATACTCTCTTCTTTTTATTCATGCACTGAGGTACTTTGGAGTTTATGCGACTATATTAAGGAATAATCATGCATGGATCGAAAATGTTCAAAGATGTCCGGGTGAATGTGAAAAAAATCGAAGTGAAGTTTTTCTGTAATATTTCAGATGAGATTAGAGCCCTGAATAGACTCGCTGGGTAAATGAGACACCAAAGACCGAGAAGAAGAAAAGGGAGCACAGAAGCAGATGCGAGAGAGAGTCAAACCTCTTGCACTGAATGGAGAGCGGTTGGTGCAGAGGTCAGTCACTCCAGCAGAAAAGACTCCATGAGGAAAGGTTCACATACTGGTGGATCCAATTTCGACTGGAGGACTGCTGGGCCTTTGAAGAGGAAACATTTTTGAACAGGAGGGAGGAGATGAAGTTACTGGGATGGACCTCAGGCATCTCCTTAGGTTACCTCTTCATGTATATGATATATATGTATCCCATAACGATAGCCTTTGACCTTTGTTTGTATATGGAAAAGGTCTTGAAATAGAAAGGCATCATTATCTCAGATGTATATGGAAACGGTCTTGAAATAGAAAGACATCATTATCTCAGATGTATATGGAAACGGTCTTGAAATAGAAAGGCATCATTATCTCAGATGTTGTACTGAAATTCCAAATGAAATTTGTATTTGTTTTAAGTAGCATGGTCACTGGAAGACAGTTAGCTTAGTTTCAAGTATTTAACTGCCCC
The DNA here is from genome assembly GCA_039081455.1 of Macrobrachium rosenbergii. Lineage (NCBI taxonomy): Eukaryota > Metazoa > Arthropoda > Malacostraca > Decapoda > Palaemonidae > Macrobrachium > Macrobrachium rosenbergii. Next base: position 19,553,495 of record JANJGK010000042.1, on the reverse strand, counting down.
CTTGGTTGATTAACAGCTCACTGCCTTCCGGCGACCGTTTTTAACCTAACCAGGCATTAATGCTTTGCTTTCTTCCTGAGGTTGACGGAAACTTAAGCCAGTCACGAAGGAGCATTCCATCGCAAAGGGTCTAGTAACTCAGTTACTCGAGCTCCTGTTCTTGATATAAGAATACACATTGCACAGCTACCCATTTAACGTGACGAAGAACACTTTCTACATGTCCTTTGAAGTGACGAAGAGTATTATCGCCATGTAAACTAGGTTTAACCCCAACCAGGAAGAAGCTTTCCTTCATCGCAGTCTACCTCTACACGTACTTCACCTTCTTCCCAGAATGATATCGGTGGGTCTGTAAAACTCAGGGGGAGTTTTTTTTATGTCAATCCGAAATCATTTAGAGGGATAATGCCATCCCATATAAAATTGCCTTCCAATTATCAGCGCTTACTTTCTTTATTAAGTTTTATTTTTTCATACCTTTCAAATTTGTAACGAGTTTTCGTACCCTTTCAGGGATATCATAAATTGTACTACGTGGACTCCAGTTTGGACTGTGGATATATATTTATTTTACTTAAGTTTTCCAAGGTATGCAACATGCCAAGTGTTAAACGTGCTTCACATAATAATTGGATTTAAATATATATTTATACGATCGTTGTGTAGTATATAATTAGGCATTTGGTAACATTTTAAGGTATTTGGAAGAGGCTGAATTACTGCGGTTCCCCCTTACTTCACGATGGTCAAACTTGTGTATTAGCTGCCGCTTCAGCACCTGGATGAATTAGGATACTCAGCAAATACAATAAATTACTTAATTTTTTTACATTTTAATTATCCTTACAGAAATCCCAGGTTGTGTAGATTAAAATTCAGCGCATGGCGACCGTGATAGGACAAAGCATTATAGGTTAGGTACGTGATACAAGACGTGAATTGCGGTGTGTTGGAGGTTTCTACCTGGGGGGGGGGCTTTAATTTGCTTAATTCTTTAATTCATTTTTTACTGTTTAAGAAGAGTTCAGTGTACTATTTTTACGAATTCGTAAGTGAGTTTATTGTTTACTTGGCAATTGATTTAAAGTTCTTTGTGGACTATTTATGCGGTTCATAGTTTGTTTATCCCTTTGCGAATAATTTAGTGCGTATTTGAGTGCTCCCATTTCTCGCGTTACTTTGAGGTTTTTGCTTCGTAATAACGTTATTTGTATTAAGTGGTGTTCACTATTTTGTTTAGAAAATTTTCGTTGTGTATTGTATTGATTATACTTTCTATATATTGGTGCTTGTTTGTTTATTTGTAGTCATAATGGCTGAATTGGTAGTGCTAATTGGTCAGCGTAAGATTGTTAGGAAAAAGGTTACAGATTGTGCCAACCGTTCCTCGCAGTACCCTTCATTAGATAATACTGCTAAAGTATCTGAGCGAGGTATTCTCCTGGATTATAGGAAGCGATTAAGTGACTTGGATTCTAAAATACAGACTCAAAAATTTTCAGGGGAATTTAGAGAAGAGGATTTGGAAGCTGAGCTTTCAGCGTGTCAGTCTTACCATGATAAAATTTCAGGTATTTTGCCTTTGTTGGATGTAAGTGTAAATGCTGGAAGCCCTCCACTTTCATTAACTACTGATATTGCTAGGAGTCTTTTGAGGCAACCCACTGCCCCTCTGCCAAAATTCCAAAGTAAGGAAGGTGAGGATTTTTTGAGATTCATTAGAGAATTTGAAACCACGACCCAGAGTTTTAATTATCCAGACAGGGACTTGCTCTTACTTTTGAAGCAACAAGTAGAAGGTAGGGCTAAATGTTTACTTGGTTCATTGGAGGCCGACAAACAAAGTTACAACGATGCCAAAGACTTACTGACTCAGGCATTTGCCTCAACTGAATTACGAAAGTCTGCTGTAATTAAGAAATTGACTTGTCTAAATCTCAAAGAAGGAGAGGACCCTTTTATCTTCTTATCAGAACTTAGAAATATAGTCGAAAATTTCAAATATTTGCATATTGATGTTGATGAGGTTGTTAGATATTTTGTTTGGTCTGCAATGAATGATAGATTTAAGTCTCACCTGGTTCATATCACTAATGTGACTCATCCATCACTTAAGCAAATCGTAGATAATTTCTTTACAGCATGTGAAAGGTATGAACAGGGTCAGACGAAAGGTAAATTGTCTGTCAGGGATAAAGTTGTAGCTCATTCAAAGCCATTACAGGAAAAGACTAGTACCATGGCTCTTAAAACTAAGACTGTTCCCGCCAAAGCTTGTAATTTTTGTTCTAAGGCCGGTATTTCTGACAGTGATCATTTAAATTACAAGTGTACTAAGTATGCCACCCCTTCTGCTAAAATTTATTTATTAAATTTGCATAAAGGTTGTGTAAAATGTGGTAATTTTAATCATTTCACTGAAGCATGTAAGTTCAGATTTCGAAGACCCTGTTCACATTGTTCGCAGTATCACATGGAGTATCTTTGTTGGAAACTTAGTCCTGACAGTTGTAATAGTAAAAAAGAGTCTTCCAAGGAAGCAAGCAGTGGGATAGCAGTATTGCCAAATGTTACCACAGGTACAGTTCTCCCTACTTTCACATTTTGTATAAATGGTCAAAATAGGCTTTACAGGGGTCTTAAGGATTCAGGGTCACAAAATACTTTTATATCTAGCAAGTTAGCTTCCTCTTATAATTTGAAGTCTTTGACTACCAATGTAAAACTTACTGTGAACGGGTTTAATGGTCAAAAGGAATATTCTACTAGTCTTGTTGAAGTTCCTATAAAGCTGGGGAATGAAATCTTTGCTATTTCTGCTCTAGTTGTACCCTCTATAAACCTGCAATTAAGTTTACCTTGTCTTGGTCAGGTAGTTAGTATAATGCAGAGTAAAAATTTTGTATTTGCTGACAAGCTTTTATCAGCCAATTCTCAGGGCATTGATGACGTTCAGCTTTTGTTAGGAGTAGATTTTTCACATTGTCTTTTGGGAAGAGATATAGTGATAGGGAGTCCTAATTCGTCTGTGTATATTGAGACTACTTTAGGAATAATGCTTATGGGGAATCTTGATAGGTTCCTAATTAATCTTACTTCACTTAATGGTAATGATAGTTTAGCCTCGAAACCACTAAGGGGCGAAAATTCTAATGCTGAAAAAGGTACATATTATAATATCCCTTGCCATTCTTATTTTCTAGCTACTAGTATATCTATGAATGATGAATTTAACGAGCTCAATGACATGACGACAAATTGTTCTTTCACTGTACTTTCAGATAAAGGAACTATTATTGATAGGAAACTGCAAGAAGCAACTGATCAAATCCTGAATATGGAGAGCCAATTTTATTTGAACTATGATCAGAAAGTTTACAGTGATGAATCTAATCAGCTCAATAATTCTCTCGTGGACTACACTTTGAGAAATTTGCACACGAGAAGTGATGGACGTATAGTTGTTCCCTTGTTATGGAATGGGAAGGTATCACACCTTCTTTCGAGAAATGAGTCGCTTTCCAAGGCTATTCTTCAATCAAATTTGAAAAAATTACTTCGTAAGAAAGGTTCCTTGCAGTTGGTGGATAACTGCATAAAGGAGCAATTAAATACGGGAATTATTGAACCAATTTTTGACTTGGAAGTATTTAAGGCTGAATACCCTAACTACTCATTCTTACCTCATATGCCAGTTTTTAAGCCAGAAAGGGAAACTACGAAGTGTCGCATAGTATTTCTTTCTAATTTGCAGGAATCCTTTAAGAAACTGTCACTGTCACATAATCAATGTATGTATGCTGGGCCTAACCTAAATCAAAAGCTTTCATCTGCATTTCTTAATATTAGGTTTGATGAAAAAAATTTAATTTTTGATTTGAAAAAAGCTTTCAATATGTTGGCTTTAAGTGAAATTGATCAGTCTAGACTATTGTTCTTTTGGTTTCGGAATGTCAGCGCAGGTGATTACACCCCCGTTGCTTATAAAAATGTCAGGCTTTCATTTGGACTTCGGTGTAGCCCATTTCTTTTGATGGCTTCATTGTATTATATGTTAATTTTAACTTCCAGTAATGATTCAAGAATTGATGAACTGAAGAAACTTATTTATGCCTTAATATATATGGATAATGGTGCTATTACCATGAGCAGCTCTGATGACCTGAGGTGGGCCTACAAGCAGTTAGATGACATATTCAGACCCTTTAAATTTGAAACTCAGCAGCTGGTAACCAATGATATTGATCTGCAGTCTGACATAGATCAGTCAGTTCTTACTCCTGAAGTCAATAAATTGTTTGGGCTTGAATGGAATAGACTTTCGGATGATATTTTCACTAGGCCAATTAACCTTGACCCAGGAGCTAACACTAAAAGATTAATTCTTAGGTCCATTGCCTCCCAGTTTGATATATTTGGTTTCAACTTGCCTTTATTTAACCGATGTAGGCTTTATATGCATAATTTGCAGTGTCAAAAGGGTTTGAATTGGGATCAGACTCTTAACAGTCAACAGCTCAAAGACTGGAGGAATATCTGTAGGCAGTGTAATTCATCGCCCCCTCTTAAAGTAACTCGTTTTGTGGGTCGAAGGGATGGTGAGTATCATTTAATTGTTTTTACTGATGCCAGTTGTGACATATATGGGTGTGTCATTTATCTACTGAATGTTGAGTCTGGCAAACTTACCTTTGTGAATGCTAAAAATCGGTTGGTTAATACCCAATTGAAAGGTAAATCCATACCATCTTTAGAGATCCACGCCATTAATCTAGGAGTTGAACAATCTATTGATCTTTATTTGGATCTTGCTGGTCCCAGTTGCATAAAACCTATAAAGGTGACAAAGATTTGTCTATTTTCAGATTCTTCTTGTGCCCTGCAATGGTTAATAAGTTCTTCTCTTCAACTTAAGAAAATGAACCAATGTTCTACGTTTGTAATGAACAGAATTTACAGCATACAAAAACTTTGTGAAACATATCCTGTTCAATTTGGCTTTATTAATGGCAAGGAGAATCCTGCAGATATGGTAACCAGGTGCACGTCATATAAATTGTTGATGAAATCTTGTTTTCTTTCAGGCCCGGACCTGACTAATATTCGGACACCTGACATGCAGTTCACTATTCCTAAAGAGGATTATCTTTCAGGAAATTACATGAATATCTCTAATGTTCCTTTAGTTAAGAGAGAATGCTTGGTGAATATTTCTGATTTTTCAGACTTCCGAAGACTTGTTTTGCTGTACCGTCGGTGTATAATATGCATACACAAATGGAAAGCTAAAGTGAGAAGGCAAGTTGATGTACAAGAAAAGAATTTTTTCTCTTTAGCTCTTGTCCGTTTGATTTTGAATGATCAACAAAATCACTTTGCTGATGTTTTAGAACATTTTTCCAAAGGTTTTTCTGCAGTAAAGGATATACCAGGTATAGTTTCTCAGTTGAATGTGTTTGTTGATAACAATGGCATTTTGAGAGTGAAGAGCAAATTTAAGAATGAGAAAAAATTTCCTATTCTATTATCTAGAGACAGCCATTTAACTAAGTTAATTATACTTGATATTCATCATAAATTAGCTCATTCTGGGTGCTATGCTGTTCTTGCTGAACTCAGAAGACACTATTTTATTCCTAGAAATTTTTCATTGGTAAAAAAGGTTCTGAGGCAATGTGTTCACTGCAAGAGATTTAATGCACGACCTGTCGATTTAAATCAAAATTGTTACAGGGAATTCAGGGAAGACCCACCAGCTGTACCTTTCGGCAATATTTTCGTTGATTATATAGGTCCTTTTACAGTTAAACTGGAGAAAGAAAATGTTAAGGTATGGCTATTATGTTTTACTTGCACTTGGCCTCGTGCAGTTAATTTGAAAATCTGTAGAACACTTGGTGTGCCAGATTTTCTTAGGGCATTTTCTCTTCATTGCTTCGAGTTTGGCATTCCACAGTTATGCATTAGTGACCTAGGGTCACAAATAGTTGCAGGAGCTAATGTTATAACTTCATTTTTGAATGATCCCCACACTCAATTGTATTTTGAGGAGCGAGGTGTTAAACCTTTGACTTTTCAACAGTATTTTAAAGGGTGTAGTCAGTTAGGATCCATTGTCGAGGTTTGTGTCAAGTTAACAAAGAGGCTTCTATATGGGTCCATCAAGAACAATATTCTTTCTTTCTTTGATTTTGAGTTTACTGTATGTCAAGTTGTCCACTTGGTAAACAGACGGCCAATATCTTTTAAAGAGGCTCTTAGGGATAGTGCAGCGGAAGACCTTCCTGAACCAATAACACCCGAAATGTTAATAAGAGGGTATGAGCTTTCTTCCCTCAATGTCATTCCAGATTTACAACCTTTACCCGAGGATGAAGAATTCGTTCCTTGTGTAACTACTAATAAATCTGAACAGTTGTCTAGGATTAGGAGTAAACTTATAGATATTTACCATCATGAGTTTATGCAGACTCTTTTAAGCCAGGCGGTTGATAGAAAGGGTAGATATCGCCCTGTGACTCATCATCCTCTAAAAATAGGTGACATTGTTTTGATTAAGGAAGATAATACGAAGATTAACAATTATCCTCTAGGTCGAATAAAGGAAACTTTTACAAATGATATTGGGGAAACTACACATGCAATAGTTTTCAAAGGCCGTACCAGACAAGTTTGTAAACTCCATGTTAATAATCTAATACCTTATCTTTCCTTAGACGATGATGTGGACTTAAAGTCCAATGACTTGCACAACATTGACAAATTATCACCAGCTTCTGAGAGGCCTAAAAGAAAAGCTGCAGTGGAAAGCCGGAGAAAAACATCTGAAATGTTGAATTTATAAACTGATAAATTTAAATTTGTATGTATTGTATATAATGTATTTGGCAAAATCCAAAAGATTATTTTGGATTCGTTCCCCCGCAGTGTACTGAAATTCCAAATGGAATTTGTATTTGTTTTAAGTAGCATGGTCACTGGAAGACAGTTAGCTTAGTTTCAAGTATTTAACTGCCCCCTTGGTTGATTAACAGCTCACTGCCTTCCGGCGACCGTTTTTAACCTAACCAGGCATTAATGCTTTGCTTTCTTCCTGAGGTTGACGGAAACTTAAGCCAGTCACGAAGGAGCATTCCATCGCAAAGGGTCTAGTAACTCAGTTACTCGAGCTCCTGTTCTTGATATAAGAATACACATTGCACAGCTACCCATTTAACGTGACGAAGAACACTTTCTACATGTCCTTTGAAGTGACGAAGAGCATTATCGCCATGTAAACTAGGTTTAACCCCAACCAGGAAGAAGCTTTCCTTCATCGCAGTCTACCTCTACACGTACTTCACCTTCTTCCCAGAATGATATCGGTGGGTCTGTAAAACTCAGGGGGAGTTTTTTTTATGTCAATCCGAAATCATTTAGAGGGATAATGCCATCCCATATAAAATTGCCTTCCAATTATCAGCGCTTACTTTCTTTATTAAGTTTTATTTTTTCATACCTTTCAAATTTGTAACGAGTTTTCGTACCCTTTCAGGGATATCATAAATTGTACTACGTGGACTCCAGTTTGGACTGTGGATATATATTTATTTTACTCAAGTTTTCCAAGGTATGCAACATGCCAAGTGTTAAACGTGCTTCACATAATAATTGGATTTAAATATACGATCGTTGTGTAGTATATAATTAGGCATTTGGTAACATTTTAAGGTATTTGGAAGAGGCTGAATTACTGCGGTTCCCCCTTACTTCACGATGCTCAAACTTGTGTATTAGCTGCCGCTTCAGCACCTGGATGAATTAGGATACTCAGCAAATACAATAAATTACTTAATTTTTTTACATTTTAATTATCCTTACAGAAATCCCAGGTTGTGTAAATTAAAATTCAGCGCAGATGTATATGGAAACGGTCTTGAAATAGAAAGGCATCATTATCTCAGATGTATATGGAAACGGTCTTGAAATAGAAAGGCATCATTATCTCAGATGTATATGGAAACGGTCTTGAAATAGAAAGGCATCATTATCTCAGATGTATATGGAAACGGTCTTGAAATAGAAAGGCATCATTATCTCAGATGTATATGGAAACGGTCTTGAAATAGAAAGACATCATTATCTCAGATGTATATGGAAACGGTCTTGAAATAGAAAGGCATCATTATCTCAGATGTATATGGAAACGGTCTTGAAATAGAAAGGCATCATTATCTCAGATGTATATGGAAACGGTCTTGAAATAGAAAGACATCATTATCTCAGATGTATATGGAAACGGTCTTGAAATAGAAAGGCATCATTATCTCAGATGTATATGGAAACGGTCTTGAAATAGAAAGGCATCATTATCTCAGATGTATATGGAAACGGTCTTGAAATAGAAAGGCATCATTATCTCAGATGTATATGGAAACGGTCTTGAAATAGAAAGACATCATTATCTCAGATGTATATGGAAACGGTCTTGAAATAGAAAGGCATCATTATCTCAGATGTATATGGAAACGGTCTTGAAATAGAAAGGCATCATTATCTCAGATGTATATGGAAACGGTCTTGAAATAGAAAGGCATCATTATCTCAGATGTATATGGAAACGGTCTTGAAATAGAAAGGCATCATTATCTCAGATGTATATGGAAACGGTCTTGAAATAGAAAGGCATCATTATCTCAGATGTATATGGAAACGGTCTTGAAATAGAAAGACATCATTATCTCAGATGTATATGGAAACGGTCTTGAAATAGAAAGGCATCATTATCTCAGATGTATATGGAAACGGTCTTGAAATAGAAAGGCATCATTATCTCAGATGTATATGGAAACGGTCTTGAAATAGAAAGACATCATTATCTCAGATGTATATGGAAACGGTCTTGAAATAGAAAGGCATCATTATCTCAGATGTATATGGAAACGGTCTTGAAATAGAAAGGCATCATTATCTCAGATGTATATGGAAACGGTCTTGAAATAGAAAGACATCATTATCTCAGATGTATATGGAAACGGTCTTGAAATAGAAAGGCATCATTATCTCAGATGTATATGGAAACGGTCTTGAAATAGAAAGGCATCATTATCTCAGATGTATATGGAAACGGTCTTGAAATAGAAAGACATCATTATCTCAGATGTATATGGAAACGGTCTTGAAATAGAAAGGCATCATTATCTCAGATGTATATGGAAACGGTCTTGAAATAGAAAGGCATCATTATCTCAGATGTATATGGAAACGGTCTTGAAATAGAAAGGCATCATTATCTTAGATGTATATGGAAACGGTCTTGAAATAGAAAGACATCATTATCTCAGAACTTCCTAAGCGCTGGAAACTTAATTGTCAAAACGCAACAGCCTCAACTAACATGAGGCTAACACCTTCCATAAAAGTTGTGCATATAAGGTTGTTGAATATCTTTCCTAAGAGTGATAGACTTGCTGACCTTCGTTAACTAGGGGACTATTCTTGGTCTCCCGTCGTTCATCTATAATAAATGCTTTACAATCCTCATCCAGGTTAGCCTGCACCTCTCCGTTCGGATATCACAAGTATTTGCATATATATTGCCTATGATCTCATCGACATGACAACCATTAGAAGATACACTGAGGCGTCAAGTGAGGGTCACCGTTATCTTTTCATCGGTCAAATAGTGTGAGGCAGGGGTAGCGTCAGAGGATTCATACGTCAGGATATGATATATGATTTCAACAAAAAGATAATAAATTTTCCAAAGTACATATACATAGTTTTTGCTAGATAGTGGAATTACTAAAAATACACAAATATATAAAATAAGCGTCATTATACATACACACCGAAAACTATTTGAAATTTGGGACAGAAGAGCTCATGTAGTTGATGGAAAGATTTTCTTATTGTTTATTGTACAGGCTCTCACTCTTCTTCCTCCAGATGCTCAGTGACAGCATGAGAAGAACTGGGAATGAAATGAGTTGGGAGGCTCATGAAGATGATCTGGCCTTTGGACAAGGCGTATTGCCGGGAAGTGACTGTTGACTGTCCTCTGGAGGAGGGGAAGGCTGCAGAGAACGGAACAGGAATAGAGGCGAGGACAGATCTCAGGTGGAAACGCCAGAGAAAAGGCCGAACACAGTATCGCCTGCTGCACCGGTTGTGGGGAAGGCAGATAACCAATGGGAAATTGTTGTTCAGAAGAAAGCAAGGGTCCCCCGCCCGGGGAATTGTCTGACAAAACTGTTATGCTAAGCAATGAGAAAAGTCTGAAAATGTTTGGAGTCAAGTTTTCCAAGAGCAGGACGATACGAGATCCATATCTCTGATGAGAAGGATCATTAAGAAGCGTTCCACCTGTAACAGAACCTGTAAATCCAAAACAACGTAATTACAAGAAGGTGAACAACATGTTTGGAGGACATATCCTTAACGGCCATCTTTAATGAGGAAAGGGAAGTTTCATACGTTTTGTTAATTTTTTTTATATATATTTCTGTTTCTGATAATGTTATATCATTAAAGAAGGCTGTATACGGGTACATGCATTTGTATAGCGAGTATTAGCATAATAGCAACTCAAGAATTCAGTTTATTTTTGCGAACTTTCTCTATGCCATTCGCAAATAGCGTGAATATTTCATGAATCCTAAAAGAACCTTGAAATTGCATGACTCCTGTTGCGTTTGCCATTTAGCTAAACTATCCATTATCAATTACTGACCAATGTAGCGTCTTGTGGAAATTGGCATTTAGATTCGTCAACAAATATTCCCGAGTTTTCTTATATATATATATATATATATATATATATATATATATATATATATATATATATATATATATATATATATATATATATATATATATATATATATATATATACAATATATATATATATATATATATATATATATATATATATATATATATATATATATATATATACAATATATATATATATATATATATATATATATATATATATATATATATATATATATATATATATATATATATATATATATATATATATATATATATATATATATATATATATATATATATATATATATATATATGTAATTAATTATTAATTTGCTTATTGATTTGTTTACGCAAGGTTGCGTCACGCCAGCAAGGGACCTTGCCTAGTGACTACGGGAATTAGATGCAGCGCTACCTATTGCAGAGTTAATATATCATTCAGATGCAAAACTCAAAATTGTCTCCTGGAAGACACAACCCCACGATGACGTTTAGCTAAAGAGCCTCATTCCAGAGCTTATTTAAAATCCAAGCGATCAGGAATGATAATATTTGAAACCATCTGATGTATCGAGGAGGAGGAGGAGGAGGAGGAGGAGGAGGAGGAGGAGGAGGAGGAGGAGGAGGAGGAGGAGGAGGAGGAGGAGAGCAATAAATAAGTGACGGAGAATAGAGTGACTGCTGGTCTTGCCTACTGGAATCCACACTGAGGCTGTCTGAGAACCACAGTATTAGACAGATGTATATTGACCTCTTTGGGTGGCAACATAACATGAAAATACTGTAAAAGCATCGAACTGACCCTGCAGAATTTATTTCCTGATATGCTGATGGTAGCAAATGAAGAATAGATGTAGAATAGAAATCTAGAAACACTTTTTTTGTAACGGGAGTAAGGCTAATAGAGATATGAAATACTGCATCTCATTCCAGGTAAGGAGTCGATTTATACAGAAGTAAACATTGCTATTACTCAAGGAAATCTACGCCTACATAGAGTTGAAAGGGTGAACTTCCTGTGTTTACATTTTTCCTCGACTGGGAGAAGCACAGCAGGGCACCAGGAAAGCAATAAATATACCAGTGGCAGGGGCGAAGGAGATACATCTTTACTTACTGAATATACTCTACATAAATAAAAGCCCTACAGACCGTCTGCAATGGACATAAATGCCCCATACATTCTGGACAGATCACAATGGCCAAATGGTGGTCAAGATAGGCCTAACGTTTTCATAGCATCATAAAAATGACCTCCAAGGTATATTTTGATCAAGGCCGTGTCTAAGTACTAATTGTGTGTTACGAAATATGTCCGTTCTGTGCATTTACAGAATAACTACAGAGACTGTAATTTAAAGCAGTATTATTCGTCAGGCTCCTATTTGTCGGGAATGACGGTATTACATGTCGTATTAAATTTACTCATGGTGTACTTCCGAATCTTAGGAAATGACAAAATAACCTAAATATGCTAACGTGATTGAAAGTTCAAAGAACTTTCAGAAGACGTCATTTTTTGGAGAAAGGAAAAGAGAAGACTGAGCAAAAGAAGAAGAAAAAGCACCGTGACATAAGGAAAGGGGAGAAAGGGTTTTAAGACTGAGAATTCTTTCATTCACCGACGATATCCTGCTACGAGACGAGCTGAGTAGGAGAGCAACATGCGTGATGGGGAAGAGACTTTTCTGGTGAGATTGCAAGCCACTTACCCTTCTCCACCTTGGTTGAGACCCACCACAGTCGACCGACAGCAAGATACTATTTCAATCGTGAAGTTACCAGTGACACACCTCGTTTTCATGGAACACATATGCTACAATCTATGAGGTTCGCTTAGGGATCGAACACAGGACCACTCGTTGGTGAGAAACGCGTCCTAACCACTAAATTACCCGCCCTATGTGTGAAAAGAGTTTGCTCTAAGATCAGGAAGCCACAGTGACGCCATTAAGTATGGCCTTTAAATTTCCATTACGTAGATTTCAATCCTTAATATACTGTACAAACGAGAGACAGAGAGAATGTTTGTTAAGTCCTGGATCGTACCACCCGAGGGCAGGAGTACATATTCCTTTGTCTTCCCTCAAAAGGAAGAGTTTTCCTCTCTATTTAAAAAAGAAAATAAAGCGAGTAAAGACGTTCATTCAGCGACGACTTGAACAAGAGTTTCTCTTTCCCTTTGATCCAGAAAATGAAAGCAGGTTTTACCTTTAACATTTAGGCTACTACTCTTTTGTCTCAACCACAAAATGTTAAGTTAGAGCGGATTATTCTTACAGAAAAGGTCATTATGAGGTATTTCATTGCATGAAAAATCTTGCAAAGTCACAAATGAAGTTGTAAGGAAGTTCTTCGCTGGGTGAGCGGGTTCCGTTCTCAGCTACCACTCTGTTGGTCGCGAGTTCGAATCTCCGACCGGCCAGTGAAGAACAAGAGGAATTTGTTTCTGGTGAAAGAAATTAATTTCTCGCTATAATGTGGTTCGGATTCCACAATAAGCTGTAGGTCCCGTTGCTAGGTAACCAATTGGTTCTTAGCCACGTAAAAATAAATCTAATCCTTCGGCCCAGCCCTAGGAGAGCTGTTAATCAGCTCAGTGGTCTGGTTAAACTAAGATATACTTAATACATATGTTGAATTTCAGTTCCAGGAACATATTTATTTCCGTCATTCGTAAGTGATGAACATTTCCTTTCGCTAGAGGAAGCCTCCAGTTTCTTGTTACTCTTGAAATGTGGCTCTGATGAAGGAGAATTCTGTCTCTCGATTCTCCTTATCAAAGACTGCAAGAGTTTGCTTTATGAATTAAAGTTGTTATGTAATATGCAGAATTACTTTTTCCTTTGAAGAATGGTGTAATCCTGGTATGGTAACATTGATGCAATCATGTTCCTATTATGAGACTTCATAAGAACGACAAAAATTAGTGCGACGTCAAATATGAATTATGAAGGCAAAAGCAAAAGTGTCAAATTATGTGTCACCTCAGAAATCACAATTTCAATTAAACAGGGAGAAAATATACTCCTTTGTAATTATCTACAACATATCCACTTTAAATTTCCGTAATTTTTATTCAGAGTTGACGAACAGCGAATGACAACGATAATATTCTATTCAAAGTCAGTTGACAAATTTGACATTGAATAAAACATTATTGTTGTCATTCGCTGTTCGTCAACTCTGAATAAAAATTACGGAAATTTAAAGTGGACACGTTGTGGTTAATAACAAAGGGTTATATTTTTCTCCCTGTTTAATTGAAATAGCGATTTCTCAGGTAACACATCATCTGACATTTTCCCTTTTCCTTGAATAATTCATATCACACGTCACACTCCATTCTGTCGTTCTCATGAAGTCTCATAATACGAACTTGATTGTAGCAATGTCATTGTACCACGATTACACCATTCTTCAAATAAAAAAAGTGAATCTGTATATTACATAACAACTTTAATTCATAAAGCAAACTCTTGCAGTCTTTGATAAGGAGAATCGAGAGACAGAATTCTCCTTCATCTGAGACAAATGTCAAGAGTAACAAGAAACTGGAGGCTTCCTCTAGCGAAAGGAAATCTTCATCACTTACGAATGACAGAAATAAATATGGTTCTGGAACTGAAACATATACATAGGTATATAAAGAACATGTAATACCACCCATACTTTCTCTTATGCTTCATATTCTCTACATTTAGTTTTTATTTGTTTTCATGTGGCATCATTGCGTTTGTGACGTCAGAGACATTCCATGTGGCTACCAGTATTGACTGACTTCTTGTTTTTCATTTGTTTTTCTGCGAATTATTACATTTTACTTGTTTCTCCAGTTGTGAGTATATATATATATATATATATATATATATATATATATATATATATATATATATATATATATATATATATATACACACACACGCACACACACACACATATATATATATATATATATATATATATATATATATATATATATATATATATATATATATATATATATATATATATATATATATATATATATATTCATATATATATACACACACGCACACACACACACACACACATATATATATATATATATATATATATATATATATATATATATATATATATATATATATATATATATATATATATATATATATATATATATATATATATATTCATATATATATACACACACACACATATATATGTATATATATATATATATATATATATATATATATATATATATATATATATATATATATATATATATATATAATACTAGCTGACCAAAACACACCCTCCACTAAACCTAAACACCTCCTAAATTGAAACTACCCCCACTAAACCTAAACACACTTCCACTAAACTGAAACAACCCCACTAAACCAAAACACACCCCCACTAAACCTAACCCCCCCCCCCCACTAAACCAAAACATATCCCTCATACTAAACATAACACACACCCCACTAAACCAAAACATATCCCTCATACTGAACCTAACACACCCCCACTAAACCTAAACACGTCATCCACGAAACCTAAACACCATTCCCACCAAACCTAAACACACAACCCACTAAACCTAAACACTGCCCTAAATCGAAACACTTTCCCCACTAAACCTAAACACATTCCTCACTAAACCTAAACACACCCCCATTAAAACAAAATACAGCCCCTCTAAACCAAAACGTATCATCCACTAAAACTAAACACCCCCTACTAGACCAAAACACGCCCACACTAAACCTAAAAACATCCATCACTACACCTACACCCTCCCACTAATCCTAAAGACATCCTCCACTAAACATAAGCACTCCTCCCACTAAACCGAAATGAACCCCCTTCAACCTAAACACATCCCCAACTAAATCTAAGCCCACACCACACGAAAACCTAAACACACCCCTCGGTAAACCTAAATGCACCCCTCTATACCTAAACTCACCCCACTAAACCTAAACACACCCCTCACTAAACCTACATGCAGTCCCACTCACTAAACCTTAACACATCCACCACTAAACCTAGCATCCTTCCTGCCAAGCCTGAACACATCCTCCGCTAAACGTAAACACCCATCCCACTAAACCTAAATGTACCCTGCCACTAAACCTAAACACACACCACCCACAAAACTTAAACACACCCCTCATTAACCCTAAATACCCCTCCACTTAACCTAAACACAACCGCACCAAACCTAAACACACCCACACTAAACCTAAACACATACCTCACTAAATGTAAACACACTCCCACTAAACCTAAATACACACCCACCAAACCTAAACACAACCTCACTAAAACTACACACACACACCCCACTAAACCAAACACACCTTCACTAAACCTAAACATACCTCACCAAAAGTAAACACACCCTCTCTAAACCTAAACACAACCTCACTAAGCCTAAACACCCGCCCATGAAACCTAAACACAAACTTTGATGCAGAATTATTAATCACAAGAAAGAAAAGCACTTTCGAAAATATATCTATGGGCTCAAGAACATGATATGGGGTATGATAAACCCGTAGAGTTTATTTATCACATTACAAAGGTAAGGGGGAAGGAGGGGGGGGGGGTTCGGGTTTGAAACCTATGCGAAAACCTTCGTGAGGTCAAATGAGGCCACCTGCAAAATTTCGTTTAGATCGGTCAAGCGGTTCGGATTTCTACACATATATACATATATATGTGTTTTTGTATATGAAATTTGGGAGCGAGAGCTAATTAATAATTACATACCTCTCTCTCGTTTAATGATTTGTAAATTTTTCTGTAAAGGCGTTTGTAGATAGGCCTACTCAGTGGTGTCACATTTCAAGAGAAGAATCTGCATTGAAATCATTGAATCTTAGAAACGTTAACAAGTCATTTTGGAATGAACGTCGTAACACATTTCTTGTAAAGGCTGGTTGAATGTAAATAAGTAGTCTCTTCATTATTTTTAAATTGCATGATATTGATTACGTCTATTTGAAAACGAAGAACGCATATAGTCAAGTGCATTCCGACTTTGCCACGTTTGCAGACAATGTTCATGGAGAACCCGCCTGGCGTACTCTTAGCCTGAACATATTATAGTGGACAAAGAAACAAACAGACGGAATGAGACTGCAGCGAGACGGAAACAAGTAGACAGACAGCAACAGAAGGACAGAGAAGGAGGGTCGACAGACGGGCAGTGAGAGAGAGAGAGAGAGAGAGAGAGAGAGAGAGAGAGAGAGAGAGAGAGAGAGAGAGAGAGAGAGAGAGATATGAATATAGTAATCCTAAAAGACCAACCCTACCTAACCTTAGACGTGACCCAAATTCTGGTGTGGGCGACCGGAGAGGCAAAAGAAGCAAAGAGAGAAGAGTCATTATTCTCAGGCTCCTTCTTTCATCCCGTGTTCCTTGCAGCATATAGAGAGCTCCTTCATCCTTTCAAGATATAGTCCTTGTTTGTCTACTGTAAATAAGAAGACATTCCAGAGTCCAAATACGTTTTTGAATACTTATACTTTCTTTCTTAAACGACCTCAACCCGGTGAATAATTAAAAAAAAAAAAGCTTGAATACGATATTGTCAACAGATGAACTTCACACAAGGATGCCATCAAGGCTTCCATAATCCCTTCTGGTAAGTCACATTTGTCAGAAAAGGTTTATGGGAAAAAGGCAAAGTTACTCCAAGAAAATTGATGTGTTGTTAAGAGGGAGGTGGTCTTGCGTTCCCTGGCGCTCATGTTTCGTGAGAGAATAAAAGGGATGAGTTAAAAGAAAAACTAACAGTCTGAAGGACTAGAAAAATGAAAGAGAAAATATGTATAAGAAATAAATTTCGTTCCGACGTGATTTCTTAACTTTTTTTTCAACAATGAAGGCGCACTGGTGTCAGTCAAAATCCATTCGAAATCTCTGTTGATCATCGCAGGTGAGGTTTTAGGAAAATTGCTGGACCTCAGATATGATATCCATCTGATGATTTATAATTTATAATTATTAAAATAGAATATTCTGTTTCCTCTCAGGAGCGAAGTTGATTCTACCGACAGTGTAGCAGGAACAAAAAGCGTTCTTAAACTTTACAAGTTACAGATTATTCATAAATTATAAACGTTTTGCTTTAATGTCATCTTTGGGAATTGAGACAGCAGCCCCCCTGTCACATGGGGTAGTGGGAGACGCAGTTACCCAGTACAGGCAGTTGGTGAAGCTTCTTGGCAGCCATTTTGACTGAGTATAATATATATTATCCTCTCCTTCCTTGTCTTTCCTTTTTCTCAAATCAGTCATCGCCACAGAAAGATTTATGTCAGCGCGGCTAAAGAGTGCAAGTGTTTGTCAACGGAATGACTGTTGACAGAGTAACACATCAAAAAGGCTTCCAGCCAATCATGAAATAATCGTTCTGATCCCATGAAAAAGGCCTCGGTGATAGCTATTATTTATAATCAAATCAGTCTTCGGAATAGAAAAATGTTATTTATTGTGCAGTTCAATATCTGGCTCTGCGTTGTGTCCTCGTTTTGTTTTCGGGGAAAAATTATCATGAGATTTTATCCACAAAAAAAGACACGTAACGTCTACTGAAGAAAATTCTGGTTTCTCTGCAGCAGCAGCATCGCTTAATCCCGGTTCGAAGTATCGCAGCTCAATTCGCAATTTTAAATATGCACACAATGATATATGTTTTTATATAACTTAGTTACAAAAAGTTGTGGAAAACTTACTTTAAACCAGATATAGTAAGAAATATGAAAGGAATGAAATCATTTTGGGCAATGGAGTCAAAAAGAATTCTGTAATCTAAATATAGCAAAAGAAAACTGAAAACGAAAAAATTAAATCAATAGTGTTTTAGGGTACAATGTTGGGTTTAAATTTCAGTTCATCTCTTCTGTAAACAGTGGTAATAAACATAAAAATAAAGTTGACAATAGCTAAAAAAAAAATGTTTTTGTTACGTACATTTTTTGACATGCTATCAGGGAAACTTTTATTAAATATCATCAGATATTTAAAAATTTCATGTTTAACAAGAACAAAATAATCTTTGTCAAGTGGATGCCTTGTCCTCTTAGTCTTAGCAGAAAATACATAAAAGAAGCATGTGTACTGTGCATTCCACATTTTCGAGATTTCTTCCTTTATTGTTTAACTGTATTCCTCGTCCATAAGCCTGACGATACAAACAGACACAAGTGTAATTTGACGTCCTTTGACGACATACTAAAGGCCTCGGTGTGGTTAAATCCACTCCTGAAACACTTCCGCGGATTGAAAGGTAACTTCAGCTGAATCATTCAGAAGTAATAATCCTTTGCCAAAGTATGAGTGAGAGAGAGAGAGAGAGAGAGAGAGAGAGAGAGAGAGAGAGAGAGAGAGAGAGAGAGAGAGAGAGAATGCGATTCCCAAGTTCGTGAAATTAAACGAAACTTGTACGTGGTAGAAAAAAACACTGGTCATTTTTATCCCCAAGAGGTCTTGTCATAGTTGACCTGTTCCTACTTTTCGCTTTCTACCCCAAAGGATTTTAAACAGCTCTTTGCGAGTAACGCATAGAAAATTTCCTTTTTTTACTTATTTTTTTGTTCAACAGACAATTGCTTCAGTCTATTTTGTGCATGAATTAGATATCCATAATTATCTAACCATTAAATTTATATGTATCATTCAGTTTTAGTTTTTGTATTGGAATTGATACTTTTCATCACGACCAGTCACTTCACTATCCAGTATTGATAAAATCTCAAGGCAAAAAATGGTTCTCTCCCATTTTCATTTGTTAATCTCGTTAGGATATATTGACTATCATTATTCTTGAGTTGTACAGGAACTGTGCTATTTAATATGGGATTAAGAAATGGAAATAAAACCCAGCCGCAAAATTTCTGCGGTAGATTCATCGTTTGGTAAGGGAGGAAGAATAATCAAGGTCCATTCAGCCTGTCTATCCACAGTTAGACAGCTGACTAGGTCTTTGTCCAGTCAGTTGTCTGACTGTGGATAGACAGGCTGAATGGACACTGGTTGATTCTTCTTCCCTTACCAAGAGATGAATCTGCCGCAGATATTTTGCAGTTGGTTTTATTTCCAAGAGCTGTTAGATCATAGGACCAATTGACACTTAATGAAAGGCTTTTCAAGGTTAGTAGTAAAAGAAAATATGCTTTCAAATTATTAATTAAATATTTTAGAAAAATGTCCTGGCCCTTAAAAAATGCTTGTTTTGGAAATGTACATACATTCACCTGATGCCCAGAATTTTTGCTGTTTAGAGGCTCGAAGGAAAAGTACTGTTACAAAATGAAGATGAAACCTTTAGCCCTTCACCTAAGTAGAGATTCCTTCCACCCCTTTGGTACCTCTGCTTGGAAATGCATTTGGAATCTTAAAAGACTTTTTGCAATTAGAATTTCTAACAGGTTCTTTTAAGCGATGATGAAAGAGAAAAAAGATTAAATATGCCTGAGATGTCCGTAGATAAAGTGCTGTCAGAGACTGTAAAGGGAATAAAACCAGAATGAAGAAGGAGGTGCAGCAAATAAGGTCTCTTGGGAGACTTCATTGAGAGAGATATGAAGTACTCAAGGTCTGAGATCCCACGGAAGGGAGGAAAACATTTGTTCTAAAGGGAAATGGCTACTCCCACAGTCATTGTTATTATCATTACTCTGGTCCGCTCACCTTCCTGCGGAACAAGCTTCACCAAACAAAATGCCAGATTGTGAAACAAGGAAAAATGAAGAAAGAAGAACAACACAGGGTTGAAATAAAAAAGAAATAAAGTTAAAGATTACTGAGCAAAGGAAAGGAAGTGAGCTTAATGAAGCACAGTCTCAGGCGAAGGAAGTCTAGCACAAGACTCCTGAGAGCAGTATACATTCTGCAGAGGCTGTCCTGCTGCCTGTGACAGTGTTGGGGGCTTTAGGTGAGACTGAATAGCATAGGTACAAGAGCAGATGTGGCCTTTTGGGAAGGCTCTTGTGTGGAAGGTTTCATCCCTGGTTGATCACTCAGGGTTGGCTGTGCCAACGCTGTGAGCTTCTCTTCCTTTTGAGGAAAAAGTTTTCTCCTGTGAAGATTAGCGCTAATCAGTAAATCGAAACTGAGCATGCATCGAAGTGTGTTGAGAGAGAGAGAGAGAGTAATAATAATAATAATAATAATAAGCTTTATTCCAATATTTACATTGGCTATTACAATAAATACAAATTACATTGTAGTTTACATTTAAAAATTAGATATTTACATGTGCCTTCATAAAAATTTACATCATTATAAAACATAAAACATAGATTTACTTTATACAACTTTAAGAACAATAAAAAAAGTTGTGACAGGTATAGGTACATCATAAAAGTAATTAAAACATTGAAAATTTTGCATAAAAAATATGAATCTTTTTATATTAGTACTTGAGGCTCAATAAAATTCTTACCTTGATAAAATATTTGCTATAAAAGTTACAGCATATCTCTCCATAATATTAAAATTATCTTTAGCATGATTATAACATTTCGATTTCAAAATTGCTTATGAATTACAGGTACTTATAAAACTAGAGTTATGAACATTTATCTTAAAATAGAATCTAAAATTCATAAATAGTCTGCTAAAATGGAGTAAAAGTGTAAAAGAGCTCAATTAAAATATATATAAAGTTTTACTATAAAATTTATTTGGACAATAGATACTTTTTCAAATTCAGTTTAAAAGAGTTAATATTAGTTAATACTTTTAGTTGGTTTGACAGTTTGTTCCACACTAATGGACCCCGCACAACAAATGCTCTGCTACCTAGATCAGTGTTGGTTCTTGAAACAAAAAGGTCATCATTAAATCTAGTTTGTCTGTTACGTCTATCTCCAACTCTTATTAGATTAAAAAGCCATGGTGGAATTAGATTATGTAAAATTTTAAAGATCATGACACATAAATCAAAATCAATCTTCTGTTTGGTTGTCAGCCATTGCAAGTTATTTAAAATTGGAGTTGCATGGTCATACTTCTTGGCTTTCCCATCAATTACTTTTGCTGCAAAGTTTTGAAGCCTCTGTATCCGCTGCAGCTGCTGCTTAGTTGTCGAGCCCCAGATCTTTAAACAGTAGTCAAGAATGCTCACGGCAAGAGACCGAACGACCATTCCCCTCATTTCACTATCAAATCGGTCCTTAATTCTATTTAAGTATATTAAAGTACCATTTACCTTCCTACAAACTTCATCTATATGACTGTCAAATAGCATATACTGGTCAAAATATACCCCAAGATTTTTTACTTTAATGCTTTTCTCAATTGCAAATCCATTGAAATTTATTTTTGTGTCTTCAGGAATTTGGGATATGAACTGCCTAGAGCCAATAAATATACATTTAGTTTTAGATTCATTAATATTTAATCCATTAATTTGAAAATAACATCTCGCCATTTCTAATATTCTTTCTGCTCTTACTATCAAGTTATTTAGTTCATTTATAGTTCCAGTCATTAGAAGTTGACTGTCATCTGCGAATTGAACCAAGATGCAGTCTCGTACAGCAGTAGCCATATCATTTATAGAAATTAGGAAAAGTATTGGCCCCAAGATAGATCCCTGTGGAACTCCGAATTCTACTGGTTTAGGGGAGGATATAACATCGCCTAATCTCACTGACTGGTAACGATTTTCTAGATAGCTTTTAAACCAGAGAGGGTCAATTTTTAATTGTGTACATTTATGAAGTAAAATATTGTGGCTAACGCTATCGAAAGCTTTAGAAAGATCCAATAGAATAAGTAAAGATATCTTTTTGTCGTCGATATTTCTGTAAATAGTTTCTGTAACTTTCAATAACGCAGTTTCAGTAGAGAGATGAGACCTAAATCCATGTTGAGTGTGAGACAGTAAATCATTTTCCTCGAGATATTTTATGAGTTGAATTGACACAATCTTTTCTAGAATTTTAGATATGGTGGGCAAGAGTGATATTGGTCTGTAATTCTCCACATTACCTGCATCACCACTCTTAAAAAAGGGCAGAACGTGGGGCAACTTCCAATCGCTTGGATAAAGGCAAGTCACTATAGA
Organism: Macrobrachium rosenbergii; assembly: GCA_039081455.1. Taxonomy (NCBI): domain Eukaryota; kingdom Metazoa; phylum Arthropoda; class Malacostraca; order Decapoda; family Palaemonidae; genus Macrobrachium; species Macrobrachium rosenbergii. The sequence continues at coordinate 19,530,667 of JANJGK010000042.1, read as the reverse complement.
GGTATTTACTATGACAGTTAAGTAAAACGCAATTATCGGTAAGGCGTCCCGAATGAAAAGGAGGGATATCAAATCAGATCCATAGGCTCCCGTGTCATTAAGCTCCCCAACTACTAAAATAAGTGTTTCGACATCAACTGGGTGTGGCCTAAAAGAGTCATTAAAATTCTCATTAACTATATTCGACTCATTTCTTAAAAGTTGTGAAGTGTTGTTCCTATCTAGATTTTGCTGAGATTTTTCAAAGGCTGTCCTACCAACACTTGAGAAATACTGGTTGAACTCTTCTACTTTTTCCTTCTTATCATTATAATCAGGTAAAAGGGCATTATTATTTTTGGGGATCATTTCACGAACTATTTTCCATTTATTAGGCACATTGCCATTACAGTTACGAAATTTATCTTTAAAGTGTTCCGACTTCCTAGCTTTAATCAAAGTATTAACCCGTTTCTTTTCGTTTTTGTGATGATCTTGTAGTGTTTCGTTCTGCACATCTGTTTTAGCTCTCCTTTGTAGGTCATCTCTAGCTTTCATTTCTGCTTTAAGGTTATTATTTATCCAAGGGGCTGGGGGCCGGGTAATTTCTTGGGTCACAAATGGTGCACATTCATCCGAGCAGCAAACAATGATTTTGGTAAAAATATTAACCTGTACATCCACATTATCAGTTTGTAGAATACAATTAAAATCTGGAGCCTTATTTAGTAAAGTACTACAAAAACTGTCCTGACTGTAATGCTTAAGACAACGAAAGGTTCTTTTAACAGGAATTCTCCTTGGCTTAGAAATATCAATTTGTAAAGTTACTAGCTCATGATCAGCAATGGGACAGGAAATCACATCTGAATATACAATCATTTGTTGTTTGTTTGTAATGACAACATCCAATAATGTCGAGGAAGTGCTTGTTATTCTAGTTGGCTTAGTTATTGTTTGACAGAGGTTTAACTGATGTATTATTTTACTTAATTTGTTGTTAGGTACAAGCATATCCTCATTTAGATCACCCAAAACGAACACGGGTTTTTTACATAAAGATACATTTTTAAAAGTTTCTTTAAGATAATCAAAGGAGCTTGTCAAAGCCTTTGGATGCCGGTAGACACACCCAACAATAAAGGATGGTAATTTCTTATACTGTATACTAATCCAGACGTCCTCAACACCATTAGCTTTCTCTACATCTGTCAATATTCTATTAACCTTCAAATCATTTCTAACATATACTAATGTTCCTCCCCCTTTTCCATAGTCACATCTATATACATTAAAATTCTTAACATGAATGAACTTATCTTGAACAGACAAATCTAACCAGGTTTCACTTACACAAAGAATGTCTATGTTTCTTTCCAGTATTAACAGTTCTATTTCATCAATATGGGCTAATAATGACTGTGCATTTATGTGTTCTATAGTTAACTGATTACGTATTTCCCTCCTTACAGTAGTCGCTTCTATAGTATCACCTGGGGCACATTCTTCTTGGCCATTTTCCTACTGAACATAGCTAGAGCATATACGCCCTTTGTGTCCCAATCTGTAACAAATACTGTACTTAATTCTATGGTCGTATCTGCATTGCCCTTGACGGTGGTTAAATTCACCACAGTTGTAGCATCCAGCTGGTCTGTGTTGATAACGTTGGTTATGTTCGTCTCTTGACCCTTCTTCATTGTATCGCCTCTTCTAATTTCTGCCGTCTGTTTGTTGATGGTTGCTATTTCGAGGTTGTCCTCCATTGAAAGCTGTTCTTTGATCTTGTCCGCGTTCACTTGTTGGCCGTCTTCCGAAAATCGAGGGGCGTTGATTTTTTCTTTGTTGTGTAGTGGTTGGTTCTAACTGTGTATTTGTCCATTCATGTGACATCTTCATTTTTTTTCCAGTCGTCACATAACTTTAGATATTGGCATTGCTTGTTGAGTGAATCAAGTAGTCTTATGACACCACATCTGTTTAGGAAGATTCCAGGATTTTCATTATTCAGATGAAAACACATTTCATCCACCTCTCCAGTAGCCAGTTTCAAAGACAGTTCGCATTTCATAATCGTTATACCGTTGTGTGTGCCCCATTCCACTAGTTGGCTATTGTGATGATTAATGATGTCTTCTAGTTCATTTGTTCGTAGAGTTGGAAATAGTTGGCATACCATAATTTCCATATTTCCATTTACTTTCTTGAGCTCCGCAATAAGGCTTCCCATATTATCCAGAATGTTAGACGGGGTTTCCTCTTCCAATACATCCTGCATACCACATACCAGAATACATCTTGCTGGCTCCCACTTCAGTTCTTCAGATACCCAACTTTTTAAAAGGTCGATGTGAGCTCCATTAATTGTTCTGATGAACGTGTGTTCTCCAAGATCAGATGATTTTATATCTGTCAAATTTGTATCTCCCAATATTAATGTACTGGCATCCTGAGTTTTAGCTTCCGTAGCATCATTTGTAGGTAACGTTCTTCTATCTCTCACATGTTCTTCTAAATGAGTTAGCCGGTCGTTTAATCTGTTGATAGTGACATTTGCTGCTTTTATTATTTCATTCAATTCATCAATTTCTGTCGTCTTCTGGTCAAGTCTCCCCTTAATTTCTGTTATGTCTGTTTGAAGTTTTCTTATTACCTCGCTTTCTGTAGGTGGTACTTGAGGTGTTTGTTGAGAATTGATTTCCTCATTGTTGGGGCGATTTTCTCTATGGGTATTCATAATAAGATCAATTATTTCAAATTTACAACCCCATATATTCTTTAAACCCAGTTTTCTACAATATTTTTGCAGCTCAACCTTTGTATAGTTTTTGTCTAAAAATTCCCAAGTAGGGTTTTGTAAGCTTGGGGCAAGGGTACCCGAGGTAGAAATTTCACAAGCCATTTAGCCGTTTCTTCTCCCTCTCTCTCTCTCTCTCTCTCTCTCTCTCTCTGTTATTTGCCTTATTAAAAGTGGCTCAAATTAACGATAACATAAGAAAAACTGAAAGTCTCTGGATGGTACCTACTGCGCATGCGCGAACTTGGAAAATTTCTTGCAGAGGTCCTTTATACAGTAAAAGTGATATTTTAAAGCAAAAATTTACCAAGTTCTACAAAATAAGACACCATAAGATCACTATCATCATGATCACTGGTCACTGAGGAGCACTGTCATGCACTTAGTTTTAATAATATATGTCACTATCCACATAAAAATGTCAAAATAGAAGGGAGCGATTCCACTGGGTTTGCTAGCCAACAACGTCGTTGAGAGAGAGAGAGAGAGAGAGAGAGAGAGAGAGAGAGAGAGAGAGAGAGAGAGAGAGAGATAGAGAGAGAGAGAGATGTTATACCCTTTTATTTAGAATAAATTTGAAATGACTTCTTAGAATTGCGTGCTGTGCATCATGAAGATTATAAAATATATAAATTTATCTACCTTCGCTGAATAATCTTTTGTTTTACGTTTACATGAATCCTAAACATTTCGTCACATTCAGATGTCCATATATTTTATTATCATCATCAGCATTACATGTTGAGTTTCTAAAGAAGAGAGCTGAAGTGGAGGGAAGAGAGAGAGAGAGAGAGAGAGAGAGAGAGAAGAGAGAGAGAGAGAGAGAGAGAGAGAGAGAGAGAGAGAGTGGCTCTCGGGGTTTATGAGAGGGGAGTCGGTGTCAAGGAATGAGGGGAAAAGAAAGAGAGTTGTCTCATCATAATTTCATTGGCACATATTTTCTTGCTTCTGCTCCTTAGCTTTACATATTCGTTATTTTCTAAAATGCGCAGGAAAATAAGAAAAAAAAACCAAAAATCCCTAAGGGATGGAAATATGATATACAAAACGACAATGTATGCGAGAAAAATCAACTTTTTTCGACAGTCAACGTCGTTTCAACATACATGTGTCCGTATGGGTCCAATACAATGAAAGCCTTGACGTTATACAAACTGTTAACGAATGAATGGTAAGTGAAGAAACGAATGATTATTAGTTGGGGACACAGTGCAGATTCGGCACTTGGAATGAAGAGTGCCTCATGAATCGGAAGGTTCTGCTTCAAGATCTGGTGGGGATTAGTTTGGGTGTTTGGGGGAGATGGGGATTGTTTGAATGGAATCCTTAGAGCAGAACACCTTGCACAGGCTAGAATAACTTGCATTTTTATCTTCTGCACATTTGGTATCTGCCAACCCATGAAAACACTGAATGAAAGAAGGGTAAAGAATTGGGAGGCAACAGAATACAAAATATCACCAAATTTAGCTTGAAGCCTTCAGTTCATATTAGGCTTTGAATAGTTTGTTTTAGCTGCTGGATAGGCAACGAACTCAGCAGCTCCAAGAAAGTTGACAAATCTTTACTTTAAATAGTTAAAGACATCTGTGTTTGTACAGAAACAGACGGTTTGAACATGGTAAGAGGGTCAGGAGGACTGTGCAATCCAATAACATAGTTGCAATAAAATATGCAATGTACGAGCCCTCCTAACCTGAAACGTGAATGCCCTCTCTCTCTCTCTCTCTCTCTCTCTCTCTCTCTCTCTCTCTCTCTCTCTCTCTCACACACACACACACACACCCACACAGACGCAATCTAGATGGGAGGAAATCCTCAAAATTTGTGGTTCCGTTATCGTCACAATTTAAACTCATATTAGCGTGAGTGAGTGTGGCTGTCAGAGAGAGAGAGAGAGAGAGAGAGAGAGAGAGAGAGCCAGAATATCAAAGATGAAATCAGACCTCTTCGTTTCATCTTGAAAGATCTTCTCTGACTAATTAAGGCCTCAGAACTCTTTAGCTGTTCTCCTCAGCCTCTTCTCAACGCCTGCAGTATCACTTGTCTAAAACACAAGCAATTTGTCCGAAGTAATCCCAGGAAGCAGCTACGGGTTAGGATCAGTATTCCACAAACAAGCAAGCAAGCATTTAGAGGGAGAGGAAAACAGGCGAGGGACAGGAAAGCAAGAGGATATCAGAGGAATGGGATTAAGTATACGACGGTAAAAGGTGAATGACGTATATTATTGTTAACAAACACAGACAGGAAGTCATGTCATGTATTTAAAAATCGACTGCACCCTGGAAGAGAGAGACGCAAAGATAATGACTGCATCGACGCAATGATGTACAACTTCCATAAGCCGGTCACCAGAACAAAGATCCTGAACCAAAGTAAGTTTTCTTTCTTGACAGCTCTCCGGAGAACTTATTAACGCCAGGCTCTTTCGAATAAATATATCACTAAAGTTCTGACTCACATCAGGATCGAACCCAGGTCTTTCAATTGCAAGGCAAGGGTGCTGCCCACTGGGCCATAGAAATCATAAAAGAAGTTGGAACCTGAGTGCCACTGCACACAAGGAATTACCTGGGTAAGCTAACTGCTTGCATACCAGCGTGTTTTCCCCAACTTCCCGACTCAGCAATGACCCAACTGACAGCATTTCATTCGAATTGTCCCTTCTGAGTGAATATGATAGAAATAATCAACACACAATCACGTGTGGAACAGAAATAAAATTCTGACTCACATCAGGATCGAACCCAGGTCTTTCAATTGAAAGACAAGGGTGCTGCCCACTAGGCCATATAAGTCATAAAAGAAGTTGGAACCTGAGTGCTACTGCACACAAGAAATTACCTGGTTAAGCTAACTGCTTGCATACCAGCGTGTTTTCCCCAACTTCCCGACTCAGCAATGATATCCAGTGGGCAGCACCCTTGCCTTTCAATTGAAAGACCTGGGTTCGATCCTGATGTGAGTCAAAAATTTATTTCTATTCCACACGTGAGTGTGTGTTGATTATATATATCACTAAAGTATACAGAGAGATGGTCCATGAAAGAAAACACGTTTTTACAGAAGCTAATTTCCTCAATGGAAACTGTAAAAGGATCGCCCTCTGAACAACTAAGCATCAGGAAGTAACAAAAGTTTTGCTTTCATTTTCTAGGGTTAATCTTTAGCAATGATTTTTAGGTAGTTATAATTGTTTTTTCACCCGATTTCTTATTTCGAGTTGAAATGTGCCTGCACAAGACACACACACACACACACACACACACACACACAGAGAGAGAGAGAGAGAGAGAGAGAGAGAGAGAGAGAGAGAGAGAGAGAGAGAGAGAGAGAGAGAGAGAGAGAGATCGTATGACTTTTCAAACTTCTCTCTAATGCAGTGAATCGGAGGCGCGTGGGACCTCAGTTCCGGAACTTTCAGCTTTCCTTTGTGGTCATCTCCTATCCTCCATTTGCATTCAGTTTACGATGACGAATAATGGCATCATCTCGCATATTTCTCTGATAACTATGATGTTGCTAAAGGCTATTTCTTGCCTGTAGTCTGTTCCACACTTAAATTCTTTCATAACGAGCTTTCTCTCTCTCTCTCTCTATCTCTCTCTCTCTCTCTCTCTCTCTCTCTCTCTCTCTCTCTCTCTCTCTCTCTCTTCCAAAAACGCGCATGGCTGTGATCAAAACATGGACGTCAAATTCAATTATGAGCACAGTGAGAGTATTCCCAGGGACAAGAGAACTGATTCCATCTTGAGTAAAACAAGTAAAAAATGCGCCGAAGTTTCTACGACGCAATCGAGTTTTCTGTACAGCGTATGAGCCGCGATCCATGAAAATTTCAGCCACGGCCCGGTGATGGCCTGTCCTATAGCGTTGCCAGATGCACGATCAGGGCTAACTGTAACCTGTAACCTTAAATAAAATAAAAGACCTCTTTTTTTTTCTTTAGTTTCTAATTCATCATAACTATCCTCTAATATTTTTGTGGTGCTTGTTTTATCTTCTAGTCTTTCCATTTCTCTTAATATCTCAATGAATTTAAACAAACATTTGTATACTTTTCTTGGTTCTTTGTTATATTAGTTTCTTCTTGCAAAGTGGCTATTTTTCTTTGAGACTGATCTATCAGGGTTGTGTTACTCTTATCTATTTCCATTTTTGTTTCCTTGTTTGATCTAGTTACAGTAGAAAGCATTCGTTTCCTAGCGGGATCGTACATTCCTCTAACTTTCAATTCTAATTTGTGGGTTTGCTGAGTCTCAGCAAGAGCATGCTTTGTTAGGGGTATTTCCTAACACATTACCTACATATCCACTGGAATGTCTTTATAGAGTCTAAGTTGGTTACTGGACCTTTGAAATTAGCAGTGGTGGATACATTACCATTAGAAGGCATTGATGTAATTATGGCAAACAATTTGGCTAAATGTAAGATAGACGTTTGTCCTATTTTGAGTATCACAGGTATGTGTGATCAGCCCCTAAATGAGGTGTTGGCTGAAGACAGAGCCAATTTTGTGGAGGTCCATGAGCAAATTGTAGTACCTGAGGTATACAGAAACAAAATGTTATGGCTATCGCATGAGGATTCTTTTTCAGGTCATTTTGGTGTTCAAAAGACTTACCAGAAATTAGCAGAGAATTTCTTTTGGCCTAAAAATGAGAAGGGATGTCAGACTTGCAAGTAACTGGGAAGCCAAACAAAAAATTCCAAAGGCCCCTCTTGTACCCATTTCTTCAGGTGGAGAACCATTTAAAGAACTGATAATAGACATAGTAGGTCCACTTCCTAAACCAGTAGTGGAAATGAATATATTTTAACCATTAGGGAAAGTATGTCTAGATATCTAGAAACCATACCCTGAAGGAACATTAAAAGTGTGAAGGTAGCAGAGGCATTACTAGGATTCTTCACAACATTTGGGTTACCTAAGGTGTTACAATCAGACTGTGATATAAAATTTTGTCAGCAAGTACCTTCAGGAGATAATGAGATAACTGATGATTCAACATGATACATTCTCTCCTTATCATGCAGAGAGTCAGGGGTTGCTCTTAATTTGTTAAGCTATGTGAAAAAGTTTCATTGGAAATCGAATATGTCATGACGGCATGCTCAAGAAAACTTTGTAAAGGCTCTGGTAAAATGAAGAAATATTTTGATTGTGAAGCAAAAGAAAGAAGCTTTGAGGTTTGGGATAAGTTTTTAGTATTATTGCCTATACCTGGAAATCCTCTTAAGGCATCATTTCCTGGTACTTGGAAAATTGTAAAGAAAAATTAAATAATAACCTTAATTATTTAGCAAAAACTCCTGACCAGAAGAAGAAACACCAGCTGTCACATTAATATGTTAAAACTGTATGTTGAGGGAAAATGTAAAGTAGCTCCAGCACTGGTAATAAAGAATGTAAGGAATCATTTACTTATTAAGATCTATTTTGATCAGTTATCCTGTTCTTAGGTCACCAAATTTATCAAAATCCTTGCAGCTGCCAGTGGATGCTAGTGACATTGGTGTTGGCGTAGTTCTCTCACAGCTTGATTCTGCGGGAGTAAGTCATCCTATTGCCTATTACTCTAAGAAATTACCATCATCCCAAAAGAGGTATTCCACAATTGAAAAAGAAGCCCTTAATTTAATTCTTGCTTTACGTCACTTGGAGATTTACTTGTCTCGTATTAAAATTTTCTCAGATCACATCCTCTGGTATTCTTAAGCAAATTCCAAAATAAGTATCAGAGATTGATGCGATGGAGTTTAGTTTTTCAGGACTGGAACTTGGAAATTAAAAATGTTTCTGGGAAAGATAACTTAGTGCCATATGCTCTCTCTAGAGTATAATATCTGAACTTTATCACTTTCTTTTTTAGGAATATGTAGTTAGTATGCTAGTTTTACATTATAACGCTGAGACCAGCACAGTATACGTATAAAACTGAGCATCCAGTGTTACCTCTGCCTGAAAACATTGGGCCATGACTCTGAGGAATATCCAAGAATCAGAGATGAAGATCAATGAGTAAAATCCTGACTCAGGTCAATTAACGAGGCCTGGAGGAACCATTTGGTTCAGTTATCTACTCGTATATCTCTCCAGAAGTGACGTGGTCAGTGTAGATACAGCTATTTCCTCCGCTTCCTGCAAGTTATTAAATGTTTATCTGGCATTATAACTAGCTGCTTTGAGTAGTAGCCTCACAATTGTGGTGGGTGTCTTTTTCTTTAACTTTGTTCCTCCTCTCCGCAGTTACTATTTCAGTCATTGCTCCATTGAGCTTAAAGCAGGAACCACTTGCTCCCTCAGGCCACCACTTCCCTCTTATAGTGATTTGTGAGGAATAACTGAGTACTCTTCCCTAATGCCCCATTCCGATATGAGATAAAATCACTGAAACTTAGTTCTTTCGTTACGATCCTGATATCAACTCTGAGTCGCATTTTACAGCCAAGGGAATGACTGGATGTGCGGAAGCGCTACGCGAAAAGGTGACCTCACATAAGCTAATATTTGGCCATCAGCAATATAGAGCCAGACACTGATCATTTCGGGTAGTCGAGATGCGATCTGTTTTCTCTCTCTCTCTCTCTCTCTCTCTCTCTCTCTCTCTCTCTCTCTCTCTCTTAACAATTAAAAGCAAATAATTCATGAAATTCGTAAGGGAATCCCGAGAGGAAAACCCCATTCAGCAGCCCAGTCGAGTTGTGCGCAGGTGGCAGGAGACGCCTCTGTTGTCATTATTGTCTTGATTAGGTTTTTCATTTTATTTCGTCTAAACTCTTACAGGAATTCTTAAGATAAAAGTACTTCCCCGACCTTCGCTCTGGAAATATTTGTTTCACGAAATGCACGATGCAAAAATCGCTATTTTATTAACAGACTATTTCACAGTTATATTGTTCCTATCATAATGCAATCATACGCAAAATGAAGTTAAAGCTAGCAGACAAGAAATAGCGATAAACAGACTAGAATTAAAATACAATTTAAGAAAACAAATTTTAAAGATACACATAGCATAAAGAATACACAAGAAAAATATTGACAATAAGTAAGATTCTGAAATCGAAAGCAGATTGATTAGACGAAAGCCAAGTAACATAGAAAGAAGGAACCTCTCTGATTAGGGGCAACTTTACTTTAGATAGTAATCTGTTGCAGCTTCTGCAAATTCGATGAAAAAATCACAATTAAATTCCATGGATTTCCCGTAATTACATTCAAGAGCTGTCCTATCATGATTAATTACACCAATCAATCCAAACTTTATGAGCCTACCAAGATTTGTTTTTCCTTGTCTATCAATCAATCTTTCATGTCCTTGTCCAATCAAAATAAACCCGTGCATGCCAAACAAAGACTGCATTGCAGTTGGATAAACATAAGACTGTCCTACGCTTTACCCAGTGTCAATGCAAATGGATCGATTGTTACGCCAGTCTACTTAAATCAATCAGTCAATCAGTGCTTCAGTCACCACAAACTCTGTCTTCTCCCATTTCCTTGTTTTTGAAACAGGTCTGACTTAGGGATTAAGAAGGTAAAGGGATTAAGAGATCATTAGATCTCCTCGATGTTTATTTCGCTTACTTTACCATTACTGTTACTGTTACTATTTGCCGCATTCATCGATATGAACCGAGATCACGGGTATCTGAGCACGACAAACATCCTCTGCTCTTCTTTACCCGACCTGGCTGTTTTTGCTGGTAACTCTAAGCAGCTGCTGCTGCAAACCGTGTGTCGTCTTTTAATATCTATAATGATAAAATCCGAGTGGATCTTTCTTGTTCGTCCTCCCCGTGTGGGGGCTGGGCATGTAGGGAATCAGGAGGGCAAGGGAGACATGACACATCCACCTTCCTCCTGCAAAACTGTTTGTCCACCCCGGGTGGGATGGGGTAGGTAGGGGATCGGGAGGGTAGGGGAGACATGACGGGCAGCGCCCTGTTCCAGCGCAGCATAGCTCACGCCATAAAGCTCGTCAGGTTTAATAATGCCCAAGTTAATCTTGGTTACCACTAAAGCTACAATTAGTTTGCCTAGTGCAGTTCTGGAATCTTCTGGTCTCCGAATATTTCGGAGCGGAGCAAATTCATTCCTGCTGTCTGCTGCTGACGTCTTCTGAGTCTCAGGTGCATCGGTTTCATTTTCTGTTCCTTTATGCTTATTTTTTATTAAATTTTCCTTTGATTTGTCTCTCTCTCTCTACAGGTTGCAGTCTTCTTGGTTTATTATCTGTTGACTCTGTCTACAAAGGTTTGCAGAAAGAAAGAAAAGTTACCGTTACATTTAGAATCGTGCGACGTATAGATAAACTTGAGAGAGAGAGAGAGAGAGAGAGAGAGAGAGAGAGAGAGAGAGAGAGAGAGAGAGAGAGAGAGATTCCCCTTTCCCTCAAGAGGGCGTTCTCGGCATAACTTTCATTGAGCTGGACGCCTCTGACCAAGTTAAATGGGACAAGAGGTAGGGCACACATCCTGGGAGACCGTCGTAGTTGTAGTATTAATGGTAGTTGAAGTTTTTATCCCGTTTTACCATCAGTCACTTCATCTTGTTAATCCTGGTGGCGTTTGAAATCGTTGAAGATAATGCTCAAATAGCTGAAGTTAATAAAAGCACTAAGACCTGTTCATTTTCAGATATTTCAGTTTCAACTTTCTTCAACGATAAAGTCACAGGTAGTCTTGGTGTCAATCCCTTTTTCTTCACTTAATGAAATCTTGCCATTAACAATCTGATTTTTTTTTTTTTTTTTTTTGTAACGAAGCAAAGTGAAACTTGGTGTCTGCAGCTTAGAACGTGAAAAAATCACGAGAGCTAAAAAGCTGTCAATCATTTTCGCTGTCAATCTTCCTGACTAAACAAGGAAAGTCTCTCCGAATCTGACAACACTTTTCCTCGAAACTTTGGCTGAATCTGTAAATCATCTGACGGGTTTTGCGAGGTAATCAGCTATAAGTCCTCTGCAACGTGCGGAATTTAAAGTAAAATAATTACGGTGTCTGTTGAGCATTAGAAAATTTCAGTTATGGATTTTCGATGCCAGTTTTATCAAACCTCTGCGTTCTTAATTTTTATTAGCTGATTTTGGACGTCAATCAGAAAGAGAGTCTTGCCACATATTTTCTTATAAAAACATTTTCTCTCTCTCTCTCTCTCTCTCTCTCTCTCTCTCTCTCTCTCTCTCTCTCTCTCTCTCTCTCTCTTACCACTTCTCCCGCTGCTTCAGCCATTTGAATCGAACAAAAGAAACTTTCGGAGTCATTATTCGTTCGTGCTACTCAGTGGAGTTGTCTACAGTATAATATTATTCTGAATGCATAATAATCTTATCATATAACCGGCGGTATATTCCTTAGAAAGAATAAAAACTTTCCTCACTCTCTCGGTCTCATCTTCCTCTCTGTTTCTGAACCCTGAGCTTTGACTGAGTTCCTCCTACCCAGACCATTATTATGAAATGAGGATCTGGAGATGTCCTGTCATCCCCGAGGAACGATATTCTCAAAGCAAGAAGAGTAGGAGAGCTGTTAAGAACTTCCTATGAAACGACATACCTATATGATGCTATCGTGCGCACGAGAGAGAGAGAGAGAGAGAGAGAGAGAGAGAGAGAGAGAGAGAGAGAGAGAGAGAGAGAGAGAGAGAGAGAGAGAGAGGCTATGAAGATTTTCTTTTGAATACTGGAAAATTTTAATTTTCATCAACTAGAACAAAACGAAGTGCATGAAATACTGGCTCGTTTAACTTCTTTCGCTGATTATTAAGGCTTTAAAATGTGTCGGAATATAGGTAACTGTCTCTCTCTCTCTCTCTCTCTCTCTCTCTCTCTCTCTTACTCTAAAGGAAAATTTCTCACGTGGAATACCGAATTCAACATAATAAGGCCACATAATAATTCTCCCCGAAAAGCAAAACGATGACTTGCAAATTTTTTACATAGCAACCAATATTCTATTTCTAAAGGATCTTGGAAGGTTTACAAATCCGACTTCATACTGTGTAACGCGTGTGTGTTTTTTGGGGGCCAGGGGGAAACCAAATCACCTAAATGGTTTGCTGTGAAAATATATATTTTTATTCAAGTTAGTCAGCAAGAGAAACCTCGGGAGGCAGTCGCATCCGAAGTCCTGTGTATGACAAGTAACAAAACGCCTAAATTGGAGGTATATTTGTTATTTATTGAGGGCTGTATGTCCACGTGAAGTCGCCTGAGGGTAATCGTTCCGTCCTAAATCAATAACAACAAAGAAGAACTCAATCATCAGGAGGGAATGATGGATGCAGGAACTTGTGAAGGAACAATATACCAGCACTGATGCAAGATTCAGGTGCAACCAGGGGAGGCAACGAAAGTGGCAACGCTTGAAACGACAAAGTTACACGAACATTAGTCAATAAGGCTTCCAGCTCGAGAGACGAGTGATGGACAAAGCGTGAAAGACGGAGAAAAGTGAGACAGAAATACAGAGAATATGAAATTCCTGTCCACACTCTTACGCACGGGAAACGACGCGTACCAAGAAGATGAAAACTGAAAGATTTATTCCTTGTCAAAAAGAGGATCAACTAAGGGAAATGACGTTTGTTTCCTGGGTAAAGACACTGACATTCATATTCCTTTGAAGTGTGATATAAAACTCCAACTTTTTCTGGGCACCAGAAGAAGGAAGTTGATCTTTTCCTTTTCGATAAGAATGAGATGAGAGAACCATCTTCTGGTCTCTGCAGACAGATGGAAACAATATCAGGTTTTTCCTGATAATTGCCTATTAAGATAAATACTTCCAGGTATATTTCTCGCAGGTGTCACGGAATATTCGTGTAATTAAAAGTAGCATTTTGTTACCAAGTTTTCCGGCTCCGATTCCTAGTTTACACTTTGTGTTTTATTTGATTCTAACTTCCGTTCTACAGTCCTTTTCTGTCAAGTTATGAAGGTTATGAATATTAGTAGGTTTTCCATACTATTTTCTAAAACAGGGGCTTCATTATACTCCAAATGGATTCAAGGTCAGTGCAAATGAATATTATATATTTTTTCTCACCATTAATATACAAAAACACTTTAGAATTAATAGTCGTTTATTATACTTTTATAGTTGTTGTTGTTTGGGAACTTTTATCTACCCTGTGGTCATAATTTTCAAAGTTGAGGGCATTCTTAGTCTAATGTCTTCATGACGACTCACTTTCTTCAGATATCTTCGAGTGGCAGAAGTGAAAGTTTCTCTACTTGAATACTAGCATTAATATGAATTATCACAGTTAAGAAATATGAATTGTTATAAATTAAGATGCTTGAAATATTTCCGAATATCTTATAAAGAAGAAACGAAATGACGAGGTATAATAAAAACAGCAACAGTGCACATGAATTAAATAACATCTAAAGCTCAGACGAAGGAGGGAAACACGAAATGCAAACACTTCTCTTGACGAAACTCGCTAAATAACAGAGGTCCTTCAGATGTTATTTTAGTTTCCAGTAAAAGAAAACGATTGTGCCTGCTTTATCTGTCCGTCCGCCCTCAGATCTTAAAAACTACCGAGGCTAGAGGGCTGCAAATTGGTATGTTGATCATCCACCCTCCAATCATCAAACATACCAACTTGCAGCCCTCTAGACTTGGTAGTTTTTATTTTATTTAAGGTTAAAGTTAGCCATAATCGTGCATCTGGCAATGATATAGGGCAAGCCACACCAGGCCATTGTTAAAGATTTATGGGCCGTGCCTCATACAGCATTATACTGAGACCCCCGATAGATCTATTTTCGGTGGCCTTGAATATACGCTGTAACGAAAACTCGATTGCGCTGAAGAAACTGCGACACATTTTTTACTTGTTTTAATGAAGAAAATTCTCTTTCTGCACTCTTGCCTAAGTTAGGCTAATCGCGCTTCTGACGCTGTCGTTGAAAAGGGCAAAGGGACAGGGTATAAGGTCGATTATCTATAATGGTATGGTGATCTGATTATGATGCTGAATGTTTCACGAATATCATAGTCCTTTATTGCTCTCGTTGCTATTAATGTCAAATAAACTTAATTATATCGAAGCTTTTAACACAGTATTGGTATGTACAGCAAGAAGGAGCTACGTTAAATCGCCTAAAACTTTATATCTTAGAATTTACTCAGACCCGTGTGCTTTTCTTGTTCTTTGCGTAAGTAAGAGAGAGAGAGAGGGAGAGAGAGAGAAAGATCGAGAGAAAATGGTTTTTCCCTGTGGATGACAGTTCGTTGACCTTTAAGGAAGTTTCTTGTTCATTTTCCTCTTTTACTCGGTCTTGAACATTTCTTTCAGAATTAGTGGTCTGTTTCACCGTCTACCTTCGATATTGATTAAAGCAACAGCAGATTAAAACGACATTGTCAAGGTTCTATCGTTACTCTAACCTTAACTCTGTCCTCGATCTCTACCTCCACCCTTTTTTTTCGTTATTCAAATCCATGAGAAGGACAAACAGAAAAGGTGACATAAAATTCCCTTGCAGTACCCCACTATGTACCGTAAATTCACTTGATCAAACTCCATCAACAGTAGTATCGCATCTACGACAATTTCACTGAACTTTACAGTAAATATTCAACGTGAGTACAATATGACATTTTCATTTGTATCTAGGTTTGCTAGACAAGATAAAAAAAATTGGTAAATCGAAGAGCTTAATAAAGACTGTGAAGCCAGATATCTTCAGCAAACAAAAGCATTTGGGAGTCAAGAAAGAAGCATGTGAGTGCAAAAACAAGAATAAGTCGAAATAATATTAATTATATTACTCTTGACAATGAAGAACACAAGACGCCTCGATATTTTCTGCTTAATGGGCATCATCTTCAAAATGAAAAGGAAAATGACTTCTACACTTGGAGGGTTCCTCCAGCTCTTACCCAGCAGTCAGTTATTACAATGGTTTGTGGCCCTGGAGGGTTTTCGCTTTGCGGGGATGAGTCTCGTACGACATTTGCACCTCTAAGAAGCCTGACATTTCCTCCAAATCACCTTTATGTTATTACTAAATATATTCATGGCTTTTGTTGTGTGTTTCATCTGATATTTTATTTCCTATATATATATATATATATATATATATATATATATATATATATATATATATATATATATATATATATATATATATATATATATATATATATATATATATATATATATATATATATATATATTACAGTAAGATTAAGAAACCAGGGATTTCACGAAATCCCTGAAATTTTCAGGGAATTTGTGAAATCAATTCACTTAGGAACTTGTGATCCTTGACTCATCTACACTGTTTCGCCGTGTTTAGTACTAGACGGTTGGGGATCAAAAGTGTTTCGCCGTGTTTACTTACGTTATTGAGGTAGTAAACACAAGCTTCTCTGGTGCATTCTTTGTATGTTAAATTAAATCCTACTGTATTCAGTTTAATTGCATGAATGGTCCTACATTCATAGTGAAGATGGGTGATGCGGCTGATGGCAACTAAGGAATGCCAGTTTTTGCTCAATTATAAATCTCGGTTATTTGTGATATTCTTGAAATGTTAACGCAGTAAGAGTCGGATACTTTCGCCCTATCACAGATACATTTATATTCATAAGAAAGATAAAACAAGAAAAATAGGGGAAAATGCTGAAATACCGTGACAAAGAAAGAAAGAAAATTGGAACGAAGAAGAATGAAAGAGTTCCCCAGTAATGGTAGGTGGGGGACACACAATTCGCGAACGCTTGTTATAGTACTGTTTGGCAGTTTTATTGGCTGCGCGAGGTTGTGGCTAACAAAAATGAACTGTAACTGATTAATCTTTTGCCTGTCTAATAATAATTAATGTTAATGTAGAATACATTGGCTGTGGTAAATTAGTTCACAAGTAATGTTATTACGTTCGTAGTTTTTAAATGGAGAAATGAGCCTAACTTGGAGTTTCTAAGGACTGCGCTTCCCACACCGGTATCAGGAGGTGGAAATGTGATATGCACAAAGGCCGAATACTAGTTAAAACCCTACTACCTTAGGAGGTTAATGACTTGGTCTCTCGAAGCACCGAAGTAGTTTTCAAAAGGGTTCCGATCGTAGACACCGGCAAAGGAAACGTCAGACTTACAGCATTCTTTATCATAAATATTTTTTTGTTCATTGTGATCATGGCGATTATGCTCTGTGATGAAATAGATGTTGATAAGTTTCACTATTGGTCGATTATTGTTTAGCATTTGTTTATATTTTAAAGATCTGATAGCCATAAAACCTTACAGCTGTTATTGAATTTTATTTAACACATACTAATGCTTGAGAGAGGTGCAGGGGATTCTACCGAACAGTCATACCCATACTATTTTAAGCTTTAAGGGTTGATAGTGTGTGTACTTTCATCGTTATTAGAAACATTTCCTATATGGATTGTTTCCATTAATGATAAAGTATACAAACAACCTTCCCTTGGAGGAAACGTGAAGTTAAATAATGCAAATTCTTTAAAACCTTTATCAAAGGTTTTATTCTAATAGTTAGATATTTGATGTAATGATGTGTTGATATGGCCAGCATGCACCTGTGCATCAAGACTTCTATTTAATGAAACATTACTCGGCCATAAGAGCTACGCCCGAAGGGTGCGCCCCATAAATCATGCTTAACGAGGCAGAATCACCGAGTTGTGGAACAACAGTGCCGAGTAAAACTCATCGATTGGGGAAGACCGCGAAAAGGATCAGTAAGCAGATCCGCCGGTGGGAGGAGGAGGGTTCGCTGAGAACAGCCTCGAGGTGGAAAGCCACTTGTAATCATGCCCAGACAGATGCCCTGATTATGGCAGCTACTGAGGCGCATCCCAGGAGAACATCGGCCCAACATCTGCAGTTCAACTGCCATCCCATGACCTCGAGACTCAGACTCAGCAGAGCCGGGATTTACTGCATGTGAGAAGGTGTGGAACCGTGATACAATTGTGAATGAAAAATCTCTCTTTATGAAAAACTCAACCCAAGAGAATGCATAGAGCTTAAAAATGAATGAACAAAAAAAAACCAAATTTTACCATTTGTGGAATAATACAGCAAAATAGAATTAAGCAGAAATTATATGAGGGAAAATTCCACACCAAGGTGAATCAAAACTTACTGTTCCGGCCTGATGAATTCTACCAGATTGGCTTACGTCAGTGGCCTGGGTCGTGGCTCCTTCCTCATAAATCCATACCTGCAAAAAAAAAAATAAATAAATAAAAAAAAATCGCATTAACAGACGTGAGCTGTGGTAAACAACAATATTTTATTTGGAATGGAATACTAACACATTAAAGAATTAGATCTGACTGAATATTTAAACGAAAAGCGAGTAACATTTTTTTTTTCATTCTATGATACAAAGAGCCATTTCTTCTTTCAAATATAAAATTCTGGAAATATTAATAGGTTTTTTAACTAGCCACTCCATGGCCTTACAACTACATGTAAAAAGATGTGTATGGCATATTTAAAACTACATTTAGTTTAACTTCTCGTCTTACTGAGTGGATTTCACATGGTAAAATATGAACTTACTGATGAAAATGTAGAGGCTGAAAGTTAACTTTTATTTTGCCAGTATCTTATAACACAGAAAATTTTCTAAAAACTTTAATAACGTTGCCATTAAACCAAAATACGATCTCGTTGGTTATCAATTCTTATCTATCTTACGATATAGATTTTATTGTAGTTGGCTAAAGAAGTGTCTCATTTTTTATCTGAATTTTTGATGGTTAATCTGTTACATTTCATTTATAGTTACACAGCAATCTTTCCCAGCTGCATTCAAAAACACTATGTACAATTTTGGACGAAACAAAATCATTTGTTTTTCGTTATCCTTTTATGTGTAGCCTATATACTTCTATATGATTTCAATATAAAAATATCGTTATTCGAGTTTTCATTTAGTTTTAACGTTACAAAGCTGAATGTCCACATTTTATTACATAACTTTCTGAATGTCTTTTATGTTAACTTGAACTAATTATAGTTAGGTTCTTAATTCACATCACTAGGTGGCTTTATTCCTGTATGGGCTTTTAGTCTTGCTTGGCAACTATGGCAAAAGACGTCTGCATTGGAGGATAAATTAGCCAATTATCGAGTTGGCTCTTAATCATCACCGGAAAGTACTCCATGACACTGACGGTGGCCAACAGCCTCTTTCATCTCGCTTTCTATTCGCTTTCTGATTAAGGTTCATTTGGGTTCCTGTTCTCTTGCTATTACAAAACCTTACGTGATTTTAACGGCATTTACGCAAACCTACTGCCTGCGTTATTTTGTGATTTGGACATCGCCAGATAAGAATGATCATTCTAAAACCACTGAACGAGAACCAGATTACAAAAGGATACATGAAACCTAACAGCAAGAGAGACACGCACACATGCACGCACATACAGATAAGGTTTACGGGAATAATGATTGAACTAGAATGAGGAAACAAAAGAGGGAACTGAAATTGAATCTGCGAAATTACCTAAATAACTTGCCTGCTTCTTTAGGATTGTATTGTATCCTATAAATTGGAGTTTTCATTAAAAATAATATATTTCCAAAATGGACCGCTGAATATTCATGACATTTTCATCAAAATTATAATTCATCATTTGATTTTTTATTCCTTTCACCTCAGCTCATTTCCTAACAAAATGTTTGGAACAATAAAGCTTGATGCAAGCAGCTTGACATGACAAGTGAGTGAGTGTAGTAGTACTTAGATATTTTCACTATCTGCCAATGTCCTCTGCTGTGTAGATTTGGCTAATGGCCTCACCAATCGGGTATCTGATGGTGTTAGGGTAACAGCACAAATGATTTTATCATTGTTGGACCCTTAATTTGAACAATTGTCTTTGACATGTTAATGAACTTCGCGCTATTGTTAGAAGTGTAAAAGCTATAAAGAGCATTAAGGCTGTGATATCTAGGTAATAAGCTAATAATACGTTGTCATACATCAAATGCACTCTGATTATCAAAACCTTTATTTAGAATCTTCGTTAATAAGGAGATGTCAGTGCATTTCTACAGTATTTACAGTAAAACTGAGGGTGGGAAAACTGCTCATTCATCGCCGTTATTACTATTAGGGCTATTAAGTCTTAGCTAGACATTAATGTAACTGTTCTTATATTCATATCAAAGAAATCTGCGTTAAGTAGTGAGGGCTGCCAGCTTATCCTTATCAATAACAATATAGCTGAGTAAAAGAATTTAAACGTAACTGGCAGTTAACATATTAAAACAATCAAACGCAAGCATGTACTCATAGTCCTTGTGGCTGTTTAGCGTCGTCATGACATAACGGGAGAACTGTCTCAGGGCCCGGGTCAGAGGTCAGAAGGTTCGGGAATAATTTTTGCAGATACTTAATAGTTGTAAGTCAGCCGAGCACTTGCCACGTTTCATTAATCATATCTTCCACTTTGGTTAAGATGATGAATGTTTATCTACAGAAATCGTTATTACTCTTAACTGAAGATGTCACCCAGGCGTAGATGAAGCCTTCCTCGTTTGACAGAAAATTTACCTTTACTAAAAACCCGACATTTCTGATAATAAAAATATCTTCATTAAGGAATAAGGAATGTATAAAATTATCTTCTATTACAAAAAAAATCAGCGATACAAGATATATTCACAACCTGACGAATTCAGCTTCACTGGATTGAGGTAAATAAGATCAGTCACAACAGCATTGGCGGTTCAAGAAATTGTACTTCTGAAAAAACTTTACTTCGAATATTTTCGTAGTCCATGATAATTCTGTAATGATATTTAAGTTTAGGACAATTTGCAGTCTTTACTTCATACTTCAGATTTTTTTGGTGTGAAAACAAAAGCTCTTAAACATTTAAGTGAATTGTCTTCAGTGCTCTTTGTTTCATTCTATCAATCTCACGTGACTACTATATCAAACCCTAGGTTTGGTGCATTTGTGTCAATGGTCATATAGGCTAATGAAAAATAACCGCGGGCACATTACCCCGTTTCCATCGTTTTTGTGCCTTTCCTTGTTCTGCAGTTTTTCAATAGAGTTATATAGGTGAGGAACTTCTCCTCTTGAACTCTTTAATTTCTCTTGGATGAATCCCATCCGGGCCAGGAGATCTGAACTTTAGTTTTCCTATTTTGTTTTTAACGTCTTTTTCTGTAAATATTATTTTGTCAAGCGGTTCTGCCCCTTCATATTTAATAGCTGGTAGTGTCTTCAATTGTGAAAACACTAGTAAAAAACTTATTTAAAAACGCTGCTTTTTCCAATTCTGAGTTCACTAGGTTTCCTCTACTGTCTGGGACCTATGCTACTTTTATTGGCTTCCTACTTTAACATGCGCAAAGAATTCTTTTGAGTTTTCCTTTCAAACTGATGCAACTCTCTTATCCTCATTTATATTTGCATTTCTTACTAATTTGTCCACCATTCCGCAGAGTTCTTTATACCTGCTTGCTTCTTCTGGTGTTGGGTGTGGATTCATTAATTTGTGCGATCTGTCTCTTTCTCTCATTTTGTTTTTAATTTCTCTGTTGAACCACTTGGGCTGAGGGTTGCCGTTTGTTGTTATTTGCTTTAATGGTATACATCTGGAGCGTTTTTCAGTGTCTTCTTCTAGAGAGAGAGAGAGAGAGAGAGAGAGAGAGAGAGAGAGAGAGAGAGAGAGAGAGAGAGAGAGATTCATGAATGCTGAGAGAGAGTTCATGAATGCTGAGAGAAAGATTCATAAATACTGAGAGATAGTAAATGTCTCATGAATACTGAGAGAGAGAGAGAGAGAGAGAGAGAGAGAGAGAGAGAGAGAGAGAGAGAGAGAGAGAGAGAGAGAGTTCATGAATGCTGAGAGAAAGATTCATAAATACTGAGAGATAGTAAATGTCTCATGAATACTGAGAGAGAGAGAGAGAGAGAGAGAGAGAGAGAGAGAGAGAGAGAGAGAGAGAGAGAGAGAGAGAGAGAGAGAGTTCATGAATACGATTTGGTAGTTTAGTTCCTGAACTCCATTTCATATTCCCGAGGTCCCTCTGGTAGTAAACTAGCAAAATCTCTATAAAAAATGCAAATGAAATAAAATATTAAATACCAGAGAAAATCAAGACTTTTCAGACAATTATTATGCTCAAGTATAAAAAAAAAAAAAATACAACTACCTTGTAGTTGTGTGATCCTGAAATTTCCCAAAGGTTTTCGTTTTTCAGACATTAATGCTGATAAGATATAAATACATCAGGATGATGCAGATTGTCAATCACTGAAAACCTTTAACCAAAAAGTTGCATTTTAAGCAAACGAACAAATTTCAGAGACACACTAGTCAAAGTATGAAGCCTAAGAAAGGTAGTATGTTTGCAAATGGAACTGAATATAGAATTTTGGTCAAAGGCGAAGCGCTAGGACCTATGGGGTCATTCAGCGCTGAAAGGGAGACTGACAGTAAAAGGTTTTAAAGGTGCACTATGAAGCAATTGTTAGGAGAGGGTTAAGGAAAGTAAGATGGAAGAAAGAGAATATGAGCAGAGGTACAGTATAAGGATTGAAAGGGCTTGCAGCTAGGGGCCGAACGGACGCTGCAAAGAACCTTGTAATGCCTACAGTGCACAGCATGAGGTACACTGACGGCCCTAACCCCCTACGGGATGAAGCAGATGAGACGCGGCCACAAAGCGACGGATTTTCAATCCTAGTGGATTTCACGTCATATAAACCAAAGGCAAATGTCGAGTAGTGGTGGTTTCGGTGGACTTCCAATGCAAACAGAATCTCTGAGGACATGCAAATATACAGGAATGGAATGGAACATTGAGCTTAGGCCAAAGGCCGACCACTGAGGCCTATGAGGTCATTCAGAGCTGGAAAGGAAATTGAGAGTAAGAGGTTTGAGAGGTATAACAGGAGGAAAACCTCGCATTTGCACGTTGAAATAATTGTTAGGAGAGAGTGGAAATCAAGATAGAAGAAAGAAGAAAGATAATATGAATGGAGGTACAGTAAAGAGAACGGAAGGGGTTACAGCTAGGGGTCGAAGGGTTGCTGCAAAGAATTTTTAGTAATATCTTCAGTGGACCCTGTAAGGAGCACTGACGGCACAACCCCCCTATGGAAATGCAAATATATACTGTATACATATGTATACTTGGCCGATTTGTTCCTTTGAGTCTCTCAAGTTTTCGGAGACTGCAAATATATTACGTATTTCTGTAATTATTTTTTTGGTCGGTTTTCTATAATGTGTGCTTGTGTAAAAGTCAAACGGGGAGAGAGAGAGAGAGAGAGAGAGAGAGAGAGAGAGAGAGAGAGAGAGAGAGAGAGAAACTCCATATGCTTGTACAGTATGTACCACTGTGTAATGTCTCCAAAAATATCATTTCAAATTACCTCACTTTCTTTGAGGGAACGAAGTATTGATAGCAAAATGAAGAGAGCCTTAATTTGACACAGGTGATTATAGGATATGAAGTATCTCTTCATCACTGGCGAAAAAAATTGCAGTATCATATACCTCTGTTATAACTGACTTATTCCCGATTTCTGTCATATATGATGAACACAAAGCGAGATATTAACTTCTCAGTAATAAAACATCTTTTCCATACACGGAAGATGCTATGGCCAAAGCAACTCGGTAAAAGTCATTATCCAATTGACAAGGCTTAAAAAAAAAAACAATGGTACTTTTTGCTTATACTAAATATATACTCATAAGCATGGTTGCAATGGATACAAGTTACAATCTAGTAATCAGTTTCATTGGCATACCATACAATACCTGCTATAACCCTCTTTAGTTACCTGTAGAACGGATGGTTTCCACAACTTCTAAAGCATTGCTGTGCTTTCCTGCTTTCTTCCAGAATGCTTTCGCAAATTTGGTTTTCTTGACAGACTCCTCTACCACCACCGGACCTGCCGAGAGGCCTTAAGATCAGTATATCCAGAGAATATTTGTTATTATTACTAAACTTGATATTTTTGTTCCTATCTTAGGCCCTGTCCACACTAGCGGGTACTAAAACTCGTCCAGACAGCGGTGGGAGCCAAGTTATCTTCAAAATTATTTGAGATTAAGGTTTCTAGTGCTACGTATCATCAGGGTAGTTAGTGACCGATAGTTTAGTTCTCTCAAACTAGTTAACCACTGCCACTATTAAGTTATTTTGAGCACTATATTTATATCAAGAAATTAAATTCATTACTTTACATAATTTTCATGTTGGGGCAATTTAATTCTATTTCAAATTAAACCTTTATACCCATCATCAGATTTGATTACAATATAAAGGATCATAAGTCCTGAATTTTATTTTCCAAAACTCCTCTGACTGTCCAGCGTTTAACCAAGGTTATAAGCCTTCGAACTTTAAACACACAAGGGTATCTCTCGGGGTCCAACCATGCAGCAATTGCCACTGCCCTATTAAACTGTCTCTGCGTAAATTTCAAGAACCTTCATACTTTGGACAGGAAAATCTATTCTAGTTTAATTTCAAAGGTACATAGAATTCGAATATAGAATTTTGGGACATTGAACTTTGTCTTCTCAGTAAGCAAAGATAATGGTCACAGGAATATTTACCCCCACATTTGCTGAATTACATCACAGACAATATGTTGCAACTTTTTTTTATTAAACGTAATAACTTTAAAAATTCTAAACTGAAACACATACTTACACTGTTCCGCTCCCTTTAATTACAAGTTCCCAATAGTTAATCGTCCCTTTGTACCAACTCATCTAATTTACTGGGCTTACATTTAAGACAATCCTGTCAGCTAGGAATAGTGTTTTAATTGATTAAAACAAATGTTGAAGTTACATACATTTAAGAGCCAAATTACACAATTCCATAAATTCTCTGAACTTCCAAGAAAACCTTAGGTGATCAACCAACGCATTACACAATCGCTTGTCAAAAAGTTTAATATGAAAACTATAAATTTTATTCATAGCAGTTACATTAGGATCAGGTAGTGACGAAGAATACTTTGCTAGTTCTGCTGACGTACCGTTATTCTGTTAAAATGGTTTGTTACAATAAAAAAAAAAATGAAGTTCACAGCATTCGTCTTCCATTCTTCAATGACAGTCTTCATAACAAGGCTTGACAACACTAAGAAAGTAGGCTTCAACATTTTCTCAGCCAAGTTCTCGAAGTTGCTCAGTTGGCCTCCGTGTACCACACTTAACAGTGTCCTCCATCCTAACTTAATACCACACTACCGTGAGCTCTGTACAAGCTGGAAATACCTGTCAATCAGACCAAAACCAAAAGGTTAAGACTTTAAATTAAACTACGAATAAAGTAAAATAATGACAAGAGATCAGTTACAAGAAAACTGACTACGCCATGACTGAAAAAGCTGAAAAACTTGCTAATATGCTGTAGTAGTCACCATTCAAGCTAAACTTACGACCCGTTTACGTCAAAATTGAAAGTAAAACTGCCGCAGAACAAGGTTATATATCTTACAATTTTACACATCAGCCACTACCTCAGTCCCACGTACAGAACGCTAAGTAACGAAAGCTATCTGTACAATCATTCCGCTTAGAATGAACATAACTCCTCCAACCACTACCAGTCGCATCTTAAATTGGTATAAAACTGAGTATGCCACTTCACAATCACATTGCATCTGACGTAAGTTTTAAAAGCCATATTACGCAAGTTTAATCATTAACTGAATGGAGGGTAAATCTTTTGCAAAGTGCTTGCAGCAGTCTCTTACTTTAAAGATTACTTATATTGAACAAAATCAGACGGCCGAGAGATACCCTATTGCTATAAAGACCCTTAATTTCTTTGACCTTAAAACCCAAATTTATACTGTATAAATAAAATCTTCGAATATTTTATTCCATTACGCTAAGCTCAAAACTCTATTGAATATCTCAAAACTCAAAAAAAAACTTTAGCTAGCCTAAAATCAACGTTAAAGCTCCAAGTTACTTTAGTTTCATAATACTTTTAAATAAGTTGAGATTTACCTAACTAATTATGAACTTATGAAGTATTTAAAAACATTTGAATATTTCACCAAATAACTTTAAAAACTTCAAGAGCAACTAAAATTCCTTCACTGACTAATCCAAAGAACTCCCATTTACACAAACCTGTAATACCTGTATTGAAAACCGTAATACCTATTAGTACTTAGCCTTTTGTAAAAAAAAAAAAAAAAAAAAAAAAAAAGCAAGCCCCCTCCTGGCGTACGGCAGACCGAAGTCTACCGTACGTCAGAAGGGCATCCTCCCCCAACAGGGGCTCCGCCCCTGAGGGGGAGGAATAGCTTGCTTAGTTAAAATTTGTAAAAATAAATTAGAAACATTAACTCACCTTTTGGAGCGATGAAATATACGTTACCAATGTCCGTGTGGATAGATTGATATGTCCAACCGTCAGCGACTCTTGAGCAATATGGAAATTCAGACAATCCTGAAAAGGAAAGATGCCATCTTAACAAAACCTATAAACTTGAAAACTCTAAAAGTAATGTACAAGCTTTAAGATACAAAATAACATGGAAAACTATCAAAATATAAAAACAAAGTGAGAAAAATATTAATTACAACAAAAATGGGCACTATCGGAATATATCAATTGCACTAACAAAACGGTCAAACATTTTACAGCGTAATATGGGAAAAACCTCAAAAATGTGAAACTGAAATGGAAAGTACTTCAGGAAACCAATATTAAAATCAGACCAAAACTTGCCTCTTTCTCCTCGCAGACAAAAACAGCGTACACAAAGACTCATGCACAACAACACGAAGAGCAGGAACAAACACTCCATCACCAACGAGCTCAAATACTGTGTTGACCAGACTCCTGGAGTCCTCGCTTTTGGCCGGACGAAAACCGGAAGCTCCGACGCCAAGGACCCTAAAGGCGCAGCCCAACCGGGAGACGAGAGCTCCGTCGTTTTCCA
>JANJGK010000042.1:19468929-19498929 GCA_039081455.1 Macrobrachium rosenbergii | reverse complement strand
TCAGCACGGGCTCTTGCTCCTAAAAGCAGCCCGGTAAAACCAAACTTAATCCTATGCCTACGTAGCTCTCAATCAACGATCTTGCTGAGTACAAACTTCCAAACGTCAGTGACTCTCGCCCTCTAAAGTTTTTTCTACGAAAATAAAATGTACAGAACGATTGCTTGTATGTCCGTGTATGGAGAGAGAGAGAGAGAGAGAGAGAGAGAGAGAGAGCAACACCACAATCCATTAGTTTTAATCTGCTTTAATTTGTCATCGTCATAAAACTTGTTCCACGACACCTGCCATTTCATACAGGTGGAGAGCTTTAGTGGTAGTAACGAATCACTGGCAGGGACAGTATACTTGGTCTAATCATAGTGATTGCATTGTTGGCTGCTTTATCAACATTTCCCTTATGATCGCGTGTTCAGAGTTCTGATGTATTTACACTGACACCTGCTTCATGTAATTTATGAAGTAAAAACCCTTTTTGTTAGAATAAGTAATCTTAATGAAGTACATACAACTGTTTTGAGAGAGAGAGAGAGAGAGAGAGAGAGAGAGAGAGAGAGAGAGAGAGAGAGAGAGAGAGAGAGAGAGAGAGAGAGAGAGCAACGTTTAAAGCCTCTTCAATTTAATATGGTGTGTAAAAGATCCTTCAATTCCTTGTATGAAATGGCAGGTGTCGTGGAACAATGATTCTGACGACGACAAATTAAAGCAGATTAAAACTACTGGATAGTGCTGGTGTTCAGAGTATCATTATGTAGCACAACTGATCACACCCATTCATGACCGTTTGACAGACATCTCTGTCCAAAACCAGCAGTAACTGCTGCTGCCACTTCGTCTATGACTCCCTCGTGTAGACTACTCATGCTGTGCAAGGGGATTTAGGTCCTGGCACTTTTCAAAACCACTGACTTGGAATTAGTATAGATCCATTTCATAGAGGCTAAGGAGCAGCGCAAAAGAGTCTCCGGTTCTCTCTTCCCCACACAGTGCTTTCTTCAGATTTCGATTATTAACTGATGTTTACGTACTGCTTGAAGAATTAAAACCAGTGTTGGTATAAGAACAACAATAAAAACATCAACTGATATCTCGGACAAATCTCTCCTACTGACCATTTTGTCGTCTTTGTTCATTAACAGCAATAATGAAAAGGTCATATAAAATCGTATGCTACGGAATTACTCAAAACAATTAACAGCGAAGCCATCAGTCCTTTTCCATACCGAATAATAACGGTTAACATAGCCTAAAATCACTTATTATTTTCATTAATGTTTAGAATTTTCGCCTTCTGAAAGCAATTAGAAGTGTCTCGACAAACCAAACTCCTGAGTAGTGGTTAATGGTCGAAGTGTCAATTCTACTTGGAAAACGACGGAGCTCCCGTCTGCCGGCTGGACTGTGCCTTTAGGGTCCTTGGCATCGGAGCTTCGGGTTTTCGTCCTACCAAAAGCGAATTCCACAGCAGTGGAATTCGATGGTGGTAGTTCCTTTGCACCAGCTCTTCGTGTCGTTGTGCGTGCGCCGTGTTCACGCTGTTTTTGTCTGCGAGGAGAGGTGAATCTTCGTGGTACTTCCGTGGCTCTTTAATATTGGTTTCCTGAAATACTATGTATTTATTGTTAAGTCTCTGAAGTTTTTCCTATAGTACATTGTAAAATTTTTTACTGTTTTGACATTTGTAATTATTACTTTATTCCCATAGTCCCTGTTATTGAAGTTTTCCTATTTTGTCTTAGTATTTTAATGGATAGTTTTTCCATATAGTACTTTGTGTCTTACAGCTTTTACTTTTTGATAGTTTTTCAAAGTTTATAGCTTTTATTACGACGGAATCCTTCCTTTTCAGGATTGGCTGAATTTCTATATTGCTCAGGAGTCCCTGACGGTCAGACTTTATCTACACGGACATTGGTAACGTATATTTCATCGCACCAAAAGGTGAGTTAACGTTCCTAATTTATTTTTGCAAATTTTAACTTGGCAAGCTATTCCTCCCCCCTCAGGGGCGGAGCCCCTGTGGGGGGAGGAGGCCCTTCTGACGTACGACAGACTTCGGTCTGCCGTACGCCAGGAGGGGGCTTGCCTTTTTTTTTTTTTTTTTTAACAGGGTTTAAATATCAATCGGCATTACGGTGTTCAATACAGGTATTATAGGTGTGTGTAAATAAGTTCCTCGTATTAGTAAAGAAATTTTAAGTTTTAATTTTTAACGTTCGTTTACTTGGTGAAATATTTCAATGTTTTTATAAAACTGCAATGTTAAATCTCAACTGATACTATGAAAATAACTTGGAGCATACATGTTATTTTAGTCTTGTTTATTGATAGTTACGAGATTTTCAATAGGTTCAAGCTTAGTGTAATGTAGGAATATTAAACATTGTATTTGTATGAGATTTTCAAATAAAGGTTCACGCTTAGTGTGATGGAGAAATATTAAACACTATATTTATAGAGTAAAATTTGGGTTTTAAGGTCGTCAAAACTGTCTTTATAGTAACAGGATATCTCTGTTGTCTGATTGTTTAATGTAAGTAATCCTTAGAATAAGAGACGGCTGCGAGAACTACAAATAATTTACCCCCCTTAATAATTAAATTTGTGTATATGGCTTCTGTCCTACAGCAGATGCAATGTGATTCGGAATGGGCATATTCAGTTTTGCACATTTACTTTGATTGGTAGTGGTTGGGGTTATGTTCATATTAAACGGAATATACTGAAAGCTTTCGTTACTTAGGGTTCTATACAAATTGCAAGATATATCTTGTTCTATGGCAGTTTTACTTTCGATAGTGACATACAGGTCTAAAGTTTAGCTTTGATCTTGGCTACTACAGCTTATGATAGTTTTTCACCTTTCAGTTATGGCGTAACAGTTTTATATAACGTTTCTCGTGATAATCTTTTATTCGTAAGTGGTATTTAAAGTCTTAACCTTTGGTTTTGGTCTGATTGACAGGTGTTTTCAACGTGTACAGAGCTCTCAGCAGTGTGGTACAGGGAGGCAAATTGAGCAACTTGAGAACTTGGCTGTGTTGAGAAAATAATGTTGAAGCCTCCTCTCTTAGTGTTGTCAAGCCTTGATATGAAGACTGTCATTTGGGGAGGGATGTTTTCTTCAGCGTTCGATTTTTGATGCAACATAACTTTAATAGAAAACTTAAAGCTGCAGAACTAGCAACGTATTCTTAACTACCTGATCCTAATGTAGTTATGAATAAAATTAAATATAATGAAGTTTTCATATTGAACGTTTTGACTAGGGATGATGTAATGCTTTGGTTGAACGCTTCAGGTTTTCTTGGAAATTTCAGATAATTCATGTAATTGTGTAATTTGGCTCTTAATTGTATGTACCTTTAACATTTTAGTCTATTAAAACACAATCCCTAGCTGACAGAATTTTCTTGTGTAAGCCTAATAAATTAGATTGGGTTGGTAAAGGGACGTAACTACTGGGAACTTTTAATTAAAAGGAAGCAGAAGTCTTAAGTATAAATGTTCCAATTTAGAATTTTGAAAATAAAGTTTAATAAGCTGGCAACACAGTCTGATGTAATTTAGCAAATGTGGGGGTAAATATTCTTGTGGCCATAATCTTTGCTTACTGAGACTGGAAAGTTTCAATGACCTAAATTCTTTATTACAATTCAATGTACAGTACTGTACCATTGAAATTAAACTAGAATAGGTTGTCATGTCCAGACAAGTATGCAGGTTTTTGAAATTACGCTGAGACAGTTTAATAGATAATTGCTGGATGGTTGGACCCCGAGAGAGATCCTTGCGTGTAAAGTTCGAAGGCTTATGGCCTTGGTTAGTCAGAGAAAGTTTTAGAGAAAGTAAAATTCACAACTTGGATGATCCTTTACAGTGTAATCACATCTGCTGGATATAACGGATTTGATAGAATTAAATTGCTCCTAACTTGATTAAAATTATTAGGCAAAGTAGATTAAAATCATTAGGTAAAGTAATAAATTTGAACTAATAGAAATAAATTGCCCAAAAATAGCGTCGTAGTGGCAGTGGTTAACGATTGCGCTACAGGTTTAGGAGAACTGAACTAGCGGTCACTGACTACCCTAATGCATTATACGTAGAACTAAAAACCTTAACCCCGAATGATTTTAAAGATAACTTGGCTCCCACCGATGACTGGTCGAGTTTTAGACTTGAAGTTAGGAACAAAATTATTAATAAAGTTTCTGGAAGGTACTGATCTTGAGCTTCTCGGCAGATCCGGTGGTGGTAGAGAGGTCTGTCAAGAAAACCTCCTGGGAGGAAGCAGGAAAGCACAGCAATGGTTTAGACGTTTTGGAAACCATCTGTTCTACAGGTAACTGGAGAGGGTTATAGTAGGTATTGTATAGTATACCAATAAAACTGAATACTAGATTATAACTTGTATCCATTGCAACCGTGCTTACGAGTATATATCGTTTAGTGTGAAGCAAAAGTGCCATTAATGAATTTTGTCTATGCCTTGTTAAGTTAATGACTGAATTCCACTGAGTTGCTTTGGCCATAACCTCTTCAGTTTAAGGAAAAGATGTTTATTACTGAGAGGCTATCCTCTCAGTTTTTGTTCGTCATATATAACAAATCGGGAATTGGTCAATTATAACAGGTATATGATCCTGCAAATTATTTCGCCATTTCTGAGGAGTTACTTCATATCCTACTTGTCGAAAATAAGTAGTCTTTTTGCTATCAGTACTTCGTTCCCTCAAAGAAAGTGAGGGAATTTGAAATAACAATTTTAAAGACATTACGCAGTAGTACATACTGTGCAAGTATACGGAGTTCTCTCTCTCTCTCTCTCTCTCGTCGGGTCTTCTCTCTCGTCTCTCCTCTCTCGTCTCTCTCTCTCTCTCTCGTCTCCCCCCTTTGACTTGTACACAAGCACACGTTATAGAAAACCGACACAAAAAATACTTTTAAGAAACGCGTAAATATATTTGCGTCTCTGAAACTTGAGAAATGCAAAGGAAGAAAAAGGTCAGGTATACCTATATATATATTTGCATGTCCTCAGGGAGATTCTACTTGCATTTGAAGTCCACCGAAACCACCTCTACTCGACTTTTGCCTCTGGTTTGGATGACAAAATCCACTTAGATTGAAAATCCGTCGCTTTGTGGCCGCGTCTCATCTGCTCCATCCCGTAGGTGGTAAGTGTCGTCAGTGCATCTCATGCGGTGCACTGTAGATATTACTTAAGGTTCTTTGCAGCGTGCCTTCGGCTCCTAGCTGCAACTCCTTAGCGTTCCTTCTACTGTACCTTCCTTTCATATTTCTCTTCCATCTTGCTTTCCATCCTCTCCTCATAGGTACCACTGCTTGGCTTTTGGCCTAAATTCTGTATTCCATTCAATTCAATTCAATTCACACCTGCTCCAGTTGACCGTTGTGAATGAGCAAAGGAAAATATCAGACGTTTGTGGGAAAGCGTCATTGTGTGTGTGTACAGAATGAGCAAAAATTGATTTGACTTGTAGTTAATTGGTCTGTCACCGAGTATTGTGTTCGTAATGGCGTAGACGGTGATGGATGCGAAAACCTGGTAATTCAGTTTAAGGAAGGTACCGTAATTTAATGAAAGTTTAAAATTAACAAAAGTTGTTCACTGTTTTCACAGGAACTGATGTAGATGGCGCTTTACCTTATTGCTGTCACAATAGAAGTGATATTGCGGTACAATCTGTTACAGTTGAGGAATTTGTCTCCTCCCTTCTCATGAATTTTCTCGATGTAGAAAGCCCCCACAGACAGCAACATGGAGTTCCTTTGTTTTAAAACAATGGTGCCCGCAAAAAACACAAAGGAGGGACCTTGTAGGGGGATAGTGCCGGCAGTGCCCCCTCGCGCGGTGCGTCGTAGGCATTACTTACGGTTCCTTGCACAGTGTCTCTTCGGCCCCCCAGCTACAACCCCTTTCTTTCCTATTGCTGTACCTCCGTTCGTATTCTCTCTCGTCCCGCCAACACGCTTTCCCACCTTCTCGTACAGTTGTTTCATAGTGCACCTGCGAGGTTTTCCTTCTGTTACACATTTAAACCTGTTCTCTCAGAAACCTTCTTTTCTCTCAGTTAACCTTTCAGTGCTGAATAACCTCATAGGTTCTAGCGCTTGGCCTTTGGTCTGAATTTATAATTCCAGATCCAGTTCCATATGACACCCAAAGACACAAGAATCGTCTGGAAACGCCGACGACAAATTATGGCGTAATGTCCTCGCAATATTCTTCGGGAATCAAGACTCCCTGATAAGGAGGCTCCGCTAGTCCTGGCTAAGAGCGTCACAAAGGTCCTTTTGGTACGAAGAAGATCTCTCGAGGGTTACACAAAGTTCTTCTAGAGACAATTCAATTTCAGTTTCAAATTTGAAAAGATTTATTGACATGTATGACATATACATCAATGGGATACATCAAATGGGGTATATCAGCATGCTGTACACCCATCAAAATATTTTAGCAATACAACTGATCTTCCGAGGAAGTATGAGGTGGGGGGAGGGAAGGGGATCCTCGGAGGGAATATAAAAATGTGCTTAACGCAGCCAAGACGGAAAAAAAGGGCGTCGTTTTCTGGAATTTTTTTACGATAATTTTAGATTCTCGTTGACTGTTCGTTTCTGGTCTGTGGAGAGAGAGAGAGAGAGAGAGAGAGAGAGAGTTCTTGTAAAAGTAGCACTTTTATAATCGCCGCCGCAAGGGGTAGTGCCGTCAGTGCACCTCATGCGATGCACTGTAGGCATTACAAGGTCCTTTACAGCATCCCTTCGGCCCTTAGCTGCAACCTCTTTCATTCTTTTACTGTACTTCCGTTCATATTCTCTTTCTTCCATCTTACTTTCCTTAACCCTCTCCTACCAATTGTTTCATAGTGCACCTTTAAAACCTTTTACTGGCAGCTTCCCTTTCAGCGATGAATGACCTCATAGGTCCCAGCGCTTCGCCTTAGAACCAAAATTTTATATTCGGTTCCATTTACAAAACATATGTTTTTTTTTTTTTTTTTTTTTTTTGCCTTAATACTTCCACTATGTGTGTCTATGAAATTTGTTCGTTTGCTAAAAAGCAAACAACTTTTTGTTTAAAGGTTTTCATGATTGACATATCTGCTTCATCCTGATGCATTTACAGTATATTTTATCAGCATTAATGTCTGAAAAACGACAACCTTTGAGGAATTTCAGGATCACGCAACTTGGTAGTTGTAGTTTTTTTTTTTTTTAATACTTGAGTAGAATAATTGTGTCTGAAAAGTCTTGATTTTCTCTGGTATTTAATATTTTATTTCATTTGCATTTTTTTATAGAGATTTTGTTAGTTTACTACCAGAGTCAACCTCGGTAATATGAAATCGAGTTCAGGAACTAAACTACCAAAACGTATTCATGAACACTCTCTCTATCTCTCTCTCTCTCTCTCTCGTCTCTCTCTCTCTCTCTCGTCTCTCTCTCTCTCTCTCTCTCTCTCACACACAATATTCATGAGACTTTTTTATATCTCTCTCTCTTCTCACGGTATTCATGAGACACTTCCTATATCTCTCTCAGTAATGCATGAACTCTCTCTCTCTCTCTCTCTCTCTCTCCTCTCTCTCTCTCTCTCTCTCTCTCTCTCTCTCTCTCTCTCTCTCTCTCTCTCTCTATAGAAGAATACACAGAAAAACACTCCAGATGTATACCATTAAAGCAAATGCTAACAAACGGCAACCCTCAGCCTAAGTGGTTCAACAGAGAAATTAAAAATAGAATGAGAGAAAGAGACAGATTGCACAAATCAATGAATCCAACCCAACACCAGAAGAAGCAAGCAGGCATAAAGAACTCTGCAGAATGGTGGACAAATTAGTAAGAAATGCAAAGATAAATGAGGATAAGAGAGTTGCATCAGTTTGTAAGGAAAACCCAAAAGAATTCTTTGCTCATGTTACTAGTAGGAAGCCAATAAAAAATAACATAAGTCCTTTAAGAGACAATAGAGGAAATCTAGTGAACTCCAGACTAGGAAAAAACAGAGTTATTGAATAAGTTTTTCACTAGTGTTTTCACAATTTAAGAACCTGCTATTAAATATAAAGGGGCAGAACCGCTTGACAAAATAATATTGACAGAAGAAGACGTTAAAAACCAAATATAAAAACTAAACAAGTTCAAGTCGCCTGGCCCGGATGGGATTCATCCAAGAAAAAATAGAGAGTTAAAAGAGGATATAGTTCCTCAACTATATAAACTCTACAGAAAACTCTACAGAAAAACTGCAAAACAACGAAAGGCACCAAAAGGATGAAAATTGGGTAATGTGGCCCTAGTTTACAAAATAATTCCAAGAGAAGAGCGAGGAAATTATAGACCAATCTTTCTGACGTCACCCTTGTAAGATTTTTGAGTCCATAACTGCAGATCAAATTGTGGATCACATTGGCAGAAACAACCTGTTGTTAAACAGTCAACGCGGCTTCAGACAAAACAGATCCTGCTTATCAAACCTCTTGGAGTTTTTTCCATAATAAGCTTGGTATTTACGTCAATAATAGAGCAATAGATATACTCTACTTAGATTTCCAAAAGGCCTTGACAAAGTTCCACGCAAGAAACTAATGACAAAAGTTAAGGCTGTAGGAATTGTAGGAGAAATAGCAGACTGGATCGAAGACTGGAATTATAATAGAGAGTCGTAATAAACAGTGGAGAATGAGAATGGGCAGATGCGACAAGCGGAGTTCCTCATGGTTCGGTCCTTGGCCCGCTCTTGTTTTTGATTTACATTAATGACATTGATGAAGGCTTAACTAGCAGAATAGCCAAAATTGCAGATGACACCAAACTAGGTGTAAATGCAGCAGACCCAAGATGCAGTTGAAAGTTCAAGAAATTATCTAAGGAAAATAGAAGAGTGGTCAAAAAGATGGCAAATGCCATTTAAACCTGGATAAATAAGTGTAAAGTCCTACAAATAGGAACAACCCTCATAACAACTATTTGATGCTTGGGAATGATATAAATAGTGTAGAACAAGATGAGGGCCTTGGAGTCATTATTACCAAGGACGTAAAATCCACATCTCAGTGCACAAAAACTGAAAAGAAGGCACAGAAACTGGTGGGATACATTGAGAGCCAGTTTAAATACAGAAACAAGGAAACGGTGCTGCAGATCTACACATCAATAGTTAGAACTCATCTTGAATATGCAGTACAGTTTTGGTCACCAACACTGAGAAAGGACATAAATAGATTAGAATGGGTACAGTAAGAGCCGTAAAGTTAATTCCATCCATCAGGAAAATAGGTTACCAAAGACGACTAGAGAGCCTGAACATGTATGGCTTAGAAACACGACGGATGCGAGTACAACTAATAGATACATTCAAAATACTGAAGGGCATAACAAAAATAAACAGTAACCTCTTCACATTCAACGAAAACCATACAAGAAATAATGGATGGACTGAAGAGATACAACACATCTCATTGTCATCTCATTGTGGGAACTTTTTTACATACAAGATATGCGACATATGGAATAAACTGCCTCCATAAGTTGTAAACAGCAACAGTGTGGAAGAGTTTAAAAGACAACTATACAAAATCATTAGAACACAGTGAATAAGCAGTAAAACCTGCTCCTAGAGATAAGTGAAAAACATGATGTCTCCTAGGATGGACTAATAAGTCTTAAAGACATCCTAATCCTTGTAACTACTTGTAAAACTCTCTCTCTCTCTCTCTCTCTCTCTCTCTCTCTCTCTCTCTATATATATATATATATATATATATATATATATATATATATATATATATATATATATATATATATATATATATATATATATATATATATATATATATATATATATATATATATAAATATATATATATATATATTCATGAGACTTTCTCTCTCTCTCTCTCTCTCTCTCTCTCTCTCTCTCTCTCTCTCTCTCGTCGCCAATAACCTAGATGTTGTGACGCATATTTTTAGTAAACTCTCTATCTCGACAAAATTTCAATTGCGGATATATTTACGACCGTCCCACTTATCCAAGTTCTGCTACAGAGCTGATATTTAGCAAAGATGCCCAGTAGACTTTAAGTTTGTATAGATAATAAGACTCTATACCATTTCGGGAATCAGTATGGTATATGGTTTTCGAATACGTGTGATATCGTACACAACACTTACTCAGAAACGGAGGTTTACCTGTGCAAGTACAGATTGCGTGTCAGCATTTTATGCAACTGGGACTTCAACGAATTTTAACTCGCGACAGAGAAGGGATTCCCTGATTAGTGAGAGAGAGATATATATATATATATATATATATATATATATATATATATATATATATATATATATATATATATATATATATATATATATATATATAATATATATATATATATATATATATATATATATATATATATATATATATATATATATATATAAGCGATTTATTGTAATAATATACTTGTTGTTAATATTCCAACAGTTACAACTATAATTATCATCCCAAGTAGTGAGTAGTGCTGTCAGCCCACCTCACTCTTTGCACTGTAGGCATTACTTAATGTGCTTTGCTGAGTGCCTTCGGCCCTAGCTGTAATCCTTTCATTCTTTTTACTGTACCCCCTTTCATATTCTCTTTCTTCCATCTTACTTTCCATCCTTAAGCATTTTCTACAACCTAGTGTGCTGAAAATAGTTTTGAAATCCCATCCAAAATCTGCTTGCTCCAGATAGTCAATAGACATGTATATACTGTACTATATTGAACATAAACTAAATTGTAGTACATCTTATTCTGCAGCTACCTGTTAACATCATTAAAACTGTTGTATGTCTAAATTTTGTATGAAATTTCTATAAAACTTGATGCGTTAACCTCATCCAAACGTAATTTATTCACTTAAGTAATTATTTGAAACATTTCTTAAAATTATATAAAGTATCAGATGGCACATTAATTACTATAAATTACAGTATACCACATGCTACACTGTAGCAATTGTGATACTTCACAGAAACCTGATAAAATGTATATTTTTCATAGCAGTAATTCAAATTATTTTCTTAATGTACAGTAATATATAAGCGTTGCATAACTGTAATATTTAAGACAAATCTCGTTGTGCAATCTTTTAATGAGTAATTTCTACTTAATATATTGTAATTCCATTATATAGTTATCTGTAAGCACTTATATTTTGTAATACTACCTGAATACCATATCAGCCCTGATGAATGACATTTGTCTAGCAATCAATAGGGTGGAAAAGGTATGTACAATGCCACAGCCAATGCCATTCATTAAAGAGGGCTTTCCCCTATACACATTCTGCGTCCGGGTTGCCTGTTGTGCTGTACTTTGGAAGTTTTTTTGCACAATAACTTGTTTCTTCTTCTTCAGAGGGACGAGTGGTGACTTGCGGAGTTGCGTGACGTCATTTGAAGTTTATTGGTAAGTGTACATGTTAGTGAATCATTTTTATGTCTTTTTTGTTGATATTTGTAAAAATAGAAATTTGGATACACACAATATATGTACAGTATATATATGTATATGTATATATATATATATATATATATATATATATATATATATATATATATATTATATATATATATATAAATATATATATATATATATATATATATATATATATATATATATATATATATATATATATATATATATATATATATATATATATATATATATATATATATATATATACATATATATATATATATACATACATATATATACGTATATTATATATCACACATTACCACAGGTGAAAAATAAGAAACGGGGTGTAGGTCCTGACCGTTTCGACTTTATTTCCAAGCCATTGACGAAGGACTGATACAGAGTATGAGAAGTCACAAATATATATACTACAAGAACAGTACAGTACAGTATATATATACATATATATATATACTATATTATATATATATATATATATATATATATATATATATATATATATATATATATATATATATATATATATATATATATATGTATGTATATATATATATATATATATATATAGAGAGAGAGAGAGAGAGAGAGAGAGAGAGAGAGAGAGAGAGAGAGAGAGAGAGAGAGAGAGAGAGAGAGAGAGAACTTCACATACAAAACTTATCCTTAGATACACGTTGTCCAATATAAGGGGAGCTTGAAAATGAATTTTAGGATGCGAGTGTAGACAGAGACATGGTCAACTACTAACTTATTCATTATCACAGAATTCTGACAAGACATTTGGTTTCCGTGAGCGGAAAAGTAGTGTAGGACACTAGAACAAGAAGGGCATAATTTTATGATCAGATGTGTTTTCTCACACTTGAATAATACCTAATGATTGTTTGCCCAACATGAGAAGAGTTTTCTCGTGCATATGACGCGAAAACTTGTGGTTGATTTTATTTACAAATAAAATACTATAGTTCTGAAAATACTTAAAAATCACTGACTCGGCCATCAGTAATCGATTTGTGTTTTCTGGGGAAACCCGACGTTCTGCGGGCGTCGTGTTTTGTTGTTTTGGATGGTGAGCGGCCTACCGGAGGACCTTTTTAAGAAATAATAAACTTTTTTGAAGTAACACTGATTCTTGTGAGGAACCATAAATTACAGCTGTAATATTTGTGTTGTATTGTATTCCTAATTCCACCATTGGAAAAAAGGTCTGGCTGAAAACCAGGGCCAATTGGGATCGCATCTTTGAAGCTCGTCAGGCACTTAATATTTCAGTTGCTATATCAGGTCCTGATTCCGTCTCTGTCCTTCTGTGTCTGCTTGAGTGTTTGCCTCTTGCTGTCCCCTAATCACTTTGTTTATCCATTGAAATATTTCTCATTCTTCTTCCCTTTCACTTTCGTCCTACACGTAACGCATTTACAACTGATGCTGATACAATGGAATCAGACTCTAAGGACGTGAGATCTAATTAGTAGCTGGAAGACTATGAATTTCTTCCTTCATGAAACGAAAAACTCCTCATCAGACCAGTCCAACATTCAAGATGTCTAATTGCTTGTTTTGTTTACATCTGCGCTCTTCTGTAGCCTGCGCCTAGTTAACGTGGCAGTCAAACGCTGAGAAGTCAAATTGCCTTCGACTGTACAAAAAAACAGCAGGTCCAACACGATGCCCAAATGACTTGTTCGCTTTTCGAAGACAATGATTGCGATAAAGGTTCCGCACTTGCAGTGAGATAGCGCATAGAACCTGGAACCGCTTTTAATAAAAACAAATGTTGCGCATAATTGAGAGAGAGAGAGAGAGAGAGAGAGAGAGAGAGAGAGAGAGATTAGCCCTCATTCACACAGTATATATATTCATACATATACAAACATTATATATATATATATATATATATATATATATATATATATATATATATATATATATATATATATATATATATATATATATATAGTATATGAATCACGGTGATGTGATAAAAAGTCATAATATGGCTGCGTGCGACAAACGTACTACACGGTCAACATGGCAGAGGTGGGTGAATATCGTCTCTAAATACAAACAACTGAGTTCGACGGGGATTTGTAGATGGGAGCGGTTATCCACTTATACCTCACTTGCTGGCCGTGTGGATTAAGGCGTCCACTGTAGTCCTGAGTTCTTGTCCTTCGTTGGTTCGAGCCCGCGGGACGACGAACTTATTGTTAACTAAAAAATTCCCCTTCGGTAACATATATAAAAATATATTATTTCCGAGGTAGAGCGAATTGGATATTGAAGGACGTTTGTAGCTTTACTGACTGTTATGAATCACGGTGATGTGATAAAAAGTCATATATATATACATACATACATATATATATATATATATATATATATATATATATATATATATATATATATATATATATATATATATATATATATATATATATATATTTATATTTATATTTATATATATATATATATATATATATATATATATATATATATATATATATATATATATATATATATATATATATATATATATATATATATATATATATATATATATATATATATATATATATATATATATATATATATATATATATATATACACATGCGTGTGTGTGCGTGTGCGTGAGCTGTATGTATGTATATATTTTTTATATATGAACTTCTTTTCGCTGTAATCCATCAGCATTCTTTAAAGTAAAGAGGCGCATACCAACAAAATAGAATAATAAAGAAATGACTTCAGCCCTGATCAGCGGCAAGAGTGGAGAGAAGGCAGAGGCTGGCGACTCAAGTATCTGAACACCGGAAGCATCGATGGAATATCGACTGTGTCAATATTTCCTTTCTTGTCTTCCGGCGGGAAGGTCAAGATGCCCTTTTGCTTTGACCTCATAGCTCGCACTTGGAATGGCCTCTCTGGATCCCGGATGCGTTGAGACACTCGCTTGAGAACAGATCTTAACCTAATACCGTCCTGAAGATGATAACTTAGCATAGGTCATACAGCATGCTAAATGGTTCTCTTCTTTTATTGTATTATATAAGGACTCTCTTCCAAATGACTCTTTCCTGATATTATAACACATGGCATATTTATTTGATTTTATTTCCATTTGAGGAACTTTTTGTTAATAGGATTCTTTTGTTATATGGCATTTTATTATTATTTTAGTCTTATTATGCGGCTTATTAAATATTACAAGTCCTTTTCTGTTATTTTCATAAGAACAATTCCAGATTCGTATTTTGTGGCATTTCCTTCATTTTTTCAAGTGATAAATCTCGTGTTGAAGGATCCATGCTCTGGTTCTCAAGGAGAGGAAGGATTGGACTTAGTAATCCTTATGGGATTATTTCATTCAGTCTGTTTAGGGAAAATATCAAGTTGGGGTGCCCATGCAGAAATTAGTCTATTTTGGGGGCTTTGGTGTTTTTTCCAGCTGTAATGAATGAATTGTCAAAAGAATAAGAATAAGATGTAGGCTGGTTTCAAATGTCTTTCTTTCGATTAAGAGTGGGGCTGCAAGACCTGCAGTACTGCCTTGTGCAGTTTACCTCATGTTGTCATTGTTTTTAGGAGTAGGTTTTCTCAACTCGTAATGGCTGAATTTGCAAACAACCCTGAAATGTCCATGGAGGCTCCTAATCATATGAAAACGGTACTGGAGGCAGATGGCGTCTGGGAGGTAAGAACAGAGTCGGAGGTTTTCTCTCTTCTATTTGTCTTTGTTCATATCTGTTTCTTATGGCTGACGTGGCTTGTGGTTCAAGCAGAGAAAATATAACCGAACTGACGTGACCATT
The DNA here is from genome assembly GCA_039081455.1 of Macrobrachium rosenbergii. Lineage (NCBI taxonomy): Eukaryota > Metazoa > Arthropoda > Malacostraca > Decapoda > Palaemonidae > Macrobrachium > Macrobrachium rosenbergii. The sequence continues at coordinate 19,483,601 of JANJGK010000042.1, read as the reverse complement.
CAAACCTCACTTTCGGCACCTAACCTGACCTGACCTGACCTGACCTTCCTACCTCTCCCTGCCCTCCTCCTTACCCTACTGTTCTAAAGGCTTCGTCTTTCTGATAAAACCTCAGTACTGCTTGTTCTGGTCACGAAAGCGACAATTTCAGGTTTAGAAACACGCCAACGATCATCATCACCTTTTCAAACTGAACAAACTCATCACAGCCCAACAATTATTTCCTTTCTCGTGTCTGTAAGAGAATCTAATCCCAGATATTTGACGATGAAAAAAATCTCACTTAATCTACACCTTCACTTACTATGATAATGCAGCCCTTCCTTTATTACTTGCGCAAATGTCACGCTTAACATCTTTGACATAACATCAAAGATTGCAAGCATACAAAAAAGGATTGCCAGTGAGTAAGAGTGGTAAGTCAGGAAACTAAGGAATGTTTCAGTTATCCCTTTTATATCTTCCTTCATGTAGATGCACCAACCGTGCTCTGTATGATTAACCAATTATTTATTACTCCTTAATCAACGATTGTCATCAATCAATCACTACTTTATCTTGCACTACGGGATTTCACCTGGCGATGAATTAGGTTTACTTTATAAAAATATCAAGGCCTTGAAATGATTTCATGTCATCGGAAAATGTGGCGAAAGCCAACTTATTTCCAACTATGGGTCAGTGTCTCTTCACAGAGAGAGATAAAGAAAGACAAATTTTCCACCAATTATAGTCCCCGGGAATCAGACCATCCCTCTGCCTTTATACCAGATCGTGCTCTGATGACCATTCTTCTGTGTCTGGCTTTGAATTACGAATCTTGATGTTCCTATTCGGGAACATCTGTCCACGGTTCGATACTTTTCAATAGCTGTCAGTATGATCCTCTTAAAGAACTTTCGTCTCACCACTGATGGAGAGAAGATCAGCCTCTGTTAGTTTTTTTTTTTTTTTTATGAAGACCCTTGCATCACTAAGAACAACACTTCTAGAAACCAATACTTAGAAACTTACAACGGGAAAACTCTTCAGATAGAGCCTGGATAAAAGCCTGCAAGCACATTCTGAGATCACCGAGCAATCCAAGTCAATTTAGAGTCTGTAAGCACGCAGATGCTTACTAAAACGGTTGTGTACAACATCCATATGAGCGCAGTCATGAATACGTAATGGAATGAAGTCGCCAGTGGAAAAACTGTAGGCATTACTTAAGGGTCTTTGCAGAGTCCCTTGTGTCCCTAGCTGCAACCCGTTTCTTTCCTTTTACTGTACCTCCTTTCATATTCCCTTTCTTCTATCTTACTTTCCACCCTCTCCTAACAATTGATTCATAGTGCAACTGCGAGGTTTGCCTCCTGTTCCGCCTTTCAAACCTTTTACTGTTAATTTCCGCTTCAGCACTGAATGACCTCATGGGTCCTAGTGCTTGGCTTTTGGCCTAATCTATATTCTATTAATTCAATGGAAAGAACATTGAGAAGAAGGCGACGTCTCTCAAGAGAATGTTTAGTGTTGTGTCATACTCGAGAGGTTTCCCAAAGGAACATCTCGTAAGAAGAACCGAACGCCCGAGTTCACATTTTTCTAAATGTTTATGCGAACTTCTCCCCATTTTTTTTCTTTTTACTTTTTATTTGCCATCCATTGGCAATGCATGTGTATCATAGTGAACTGCCTTCTGAGAGTATGTTCACAAATAAGTTTGTTATTAATCATGATAAAAGTTGATAACTAATTCCTCTCATTAGAATATATTTACAGAGTGGTTGTTATTCCATTTACCGTAAAAAATCATTTTACTTTTTCTTTTATATGATTATTTGCTTTTGGTTTCGAGCCTAAGAATAACTAAGGCCAAAGCGCTAAAGGTCGGAGTCTTGACAGAACCTTTTAACATTTCATTTTGGATGAAGAAACGGAGACGGCCACCGCCGCCCAGAACAATCTCGGTTACTGGAAGACAAAATGCGTCAGGTGAAATAGATTCCTTTGCTGCAGTGATGGCAAACCCTCCCTAGAAGCAAGGAGCTGTTTTCATGAACCAGGGAATACGCATCATCTGTTGAGTTTCTCTGCTCCTTTTCATTCTCATTCTTCCTCACACGCAGTTGGTATCTTGATTCTCTTCATGAAAAGTTATTTTTCTTATCTTCAAACTCCTTTCCTATTCCTCCCGGTGTTTTCCTTAATATAATAATACATTTACAATCTTTCCGAGCTCAAATGTCGCTGTCTCTCCAGAGTTGAACCAGTTCGTTTCTTCCACTGGTGATCTACCTCTACCTACTTACATGTGGTCTTCCTCTCTCACGAACTCTTGGGAATCGAATGAAACCTTTGGTGAAATTTATTGTTTAACAGAGGGTCAGGCAGAAAGAAGCAATTTTTAGCTATGTTCCTCTATACTTAGTTTCAAATTGTGTACATAGACGGACTATTTCAATTGTTGATGTCAGTATATCTCTGCTGTCCTTGCACGGCAGCGGCAGGGGACCCCCAACTGTTGTGACGCTACCATATATAAGAAAATATATGAGCCACGCAAAAACCAAAGACTTGATTATATGCAAAATATATTCATTCCCCATAATGGGCAGTCTGCATGAAAGCTTCCGACGCATCAAAACTTGGAAATGTTCGTCTGTGAATCTCAGTGCAGATGTCCATATGGCACCTCATATATTACTAACTAGTTATTGATAATTAACATAATGGTCATTGGAACTTGAATCATTCAGTTTCACGGTTCTTTCAGGGAAGTGGGGGAGGAAGCCCCTATTGGCTGGGAGCGGAATGACTCATCTGGGAAAGTCTGGCTGACTGAAGTAATCACTGATTGGTTGGTGGCAGGTCTCAGGAGTTTTGGTCACAGGGACCGCTGCCTAGAGTAGTGAGCAGCAGAATTGCTCTCCCAGAGGTGCGCCTTGCTGTTCTCCTGACGGTGGAAAGAGGAGAAGGGTCTCCTGGGTTACGTTCAGTAATGGTTTCCATCAAAGGATGGTGAGGGACCTCCTTATATCGGAGGTGTCAGTGGTCATGGTCGCCGTCTAGGATTTTTGCTCTCCTTACGATCTGTAGTGGTGGTTTACTGCCTCTTGGAGAGTCAAGTCATAGTCATACCAATGTACAAGTAGCAGCATCCGTTCTCAGGTCACGACATTTGATTAACCACTCCTCTCCTCTTCATGGGATCATCACTATTGACCGGGCTGTTCCTCATGAGGTGCTGGGTAGTCTTCCGATCCCTATAGTAGAACATAAGGTCAACTTTTTTGTCTGCATCCGTGGGTTTTACAAGGGCGCCGATGATGTTCTTTAGGCTGCCTCGTCTCTCTTGTACTCAGTGTTCATAAAGCCCCTGTAGAACAATCTAATGGTCCTCTTACTCTGGCATGGGGAGTAGTTCTCCTGCCGATACCGCCTGATGACAGCATTTCTTGTCACCCTGGTAGCCTGATGGTAACAATATCCATTATCCACCAGGGTTTAGGTGATGTGTTTGAGCTCATCGGAAGTGGTATTCCAAGAAAACAGTGTGAGAGGGCTTGACGAACATAGGCGTTCATGACCGAGGATTTGATTTTTTTTTTTTCTGGGCATTCACTATTGCCATTGATGCAGAGCCCGATGTTTGTGGGCTTACGATGGACCTGTGTGAAAGACTTGAGGAGTGCTGGCGACACAGATGTCCAGTAAAGTGCCATCCACGCTTCTCTCGCATATGAAGCGGAGAACCGTTCCTCCTCAAAGATGCGCCTGAGTGTCTCCAGTTCACCTTCGTCAGCGATATTGACGAAGGTGTCATTGACATTCCGAACATGTGCTGCTGGTCTGGGAACCTACTGAAGATACGCTGCTCAATAATCCCCCCACCCCCCGACCCCCTATATAAAAGTTGGCGAACAGCACACCAAGAGGAGAACCCAAGGCTACTCCGTCGATATGCGTCTATATTTGCCCTCGTTGATTGAGGAATGGGGGTCTCCTTAGCGCAGATTTCGAGCAAGCGCTGTTGTGATTCATCTGGAACGTTCAGTGTTGGGATGGGGTAGACCCCGTCAAGGATCATCCGTACTGTTTCATCTATGTGCATCGTTGGATGTGGAGAGCTTCTACTATAATGACATTTTAGACAGTATCATAGACTATTCTCTCTCTCTCTCTCTCTCTCTCTCTCTCTCTCTCTCTCTCTCTCTCTCTCTCTCTCTCTCTCTCTCTCTCTCTCTCTCTCTCTGAATATTATATCAAAATTGCTTTCGAACTATTTCGGTTTTCTCTTCCTTGAGATGATGTAAATTGAAATAACTAATTTTGAGCTGCACGACATTCAGTTTGCCGCATTCCCGTAGTTCATTCATCAGAATTTCAAAACTGTCGGTTGATCGTCAGTATTCCTTTTTATTGGATTTCCGAAAAAATCTTAGAATAAAATGGCTCTTCCGCCGTAGAAGTTAAAAGGAAGTGGTGTTATTTGTCCACTCATATTGCATATTAACTTTCAGTTAATATGCAATTCAAATACAACTTGACTTCATTAGGCTTAATTCCAGAGTCTCTGAGGAAGATGTGTTTAATTGCATCTCTCATCTTTTAATCATTCTGCCCATTAATAATTCAGACGATGTTTTGAGTGGGTTGCAACATGTTCCTTCTTTTGTGATGGCTAACAGAATTTAATGAATATGAAATCATATTAAGGACTAATTAACAGAGAGAGAGAGAGGGGGGAGGTGAGAAAGGGGGGGGGGGTTATCTCAAGACGAATACCAACATTCCAAAATGGGAGATAAAACAAAGTGCCTTGCCGTGGGTAGCAAGAGTTCAGGCTGCAATAATCACTGGTAAATATTGACCTGCCAAGAGTTCTTTAACATGCCCGCTCACACTCCATCGCTCTTTCTGTTCTGTCAAATCGCCACCCATTGCTGCTTACACCAGACATTTAAGGTTTGTTGGGGGCTTCAGTTAGGTTAGTTTATGTGGCACTGTTGATTGCTCAACACTCAACTCCCCACCCCTCTTCCATTCGGCGTTGGTCGTCCAGAAGATCCAGATCATCTGAAAAGTTCATTTCCAGTTCTTTTATGATTATACATTGATTTTCATAGTTCTCATTTGCCATTAGAACGATTTGTGAAATGGTACCTGATCTGTCAACCCTCATTCAAGACATTCCCTGCAACGAATGAGCTCCCATTCTGTTAGGTTAGGAAGGACAAATTCATTTTTTAATTTTAATAACTTCATAGCTTTTGTGTTATCGATTTCTTGGAATCCTTCAAAATGTTCATCCGTGTCTCCCTTGTTTCTTTGGACCTCCTAAACACATATGGACATAATTCTCAGTCCTGTGGACCTATCTCAACTCCCACGTGAAACACACAAAAGTAAGCCACTATGGAGGGAAACAAAGCCCCTCTCCACAGCTCATTAAGGATAGAAAACTTGAGATGCCCCTGTGGCAGATATTTACAGTCTAGGTCACTGTTTACCACTGCACTTACCTAAGATTGTAGCCACGTTTTCTCTCCATCGCTTTTCATGGGTCTGTTTATTTCTGTTTGTGAGTCTGTCAGTCTTTTTGATCAGAAGAGTCACCAGTCTTCCAGTCTGTCAATATCTCCCCTTTCCTCTTCCTACATCTACAGGCCTCTCAAAATTCCTCTTAAAAGGGAAAGCAGGAGAAACTTTTCTCTTGACAAAGTTGAAAATGGAAAGATAAACAAACTCCGACCTCTTCCTGTCATTTTCTCTCTTCCTAACCTCCAGATACTCATAATATTCTTTTTTTTTATTTTTTGGATTCAAAAGTGTTACAAAAGTAGAAAACGACTGTAGAGGAAAGTTCTACGGAACAATCATGACACTAATCTAGGAATCATATTTTGGTTTTTTCGTGTTATGGACGATGGCTAAGAGAAGAGATGGAACGCTTTATAAGTTTAAGTACATTTTAATCAGACGTTGATTTAACTGTCATAATCGATGGGATTCATAAGACTGAAAACATAAGCTAAGAGCAAATTTACTGCCTGATTAAAACTTATCATCCACTCGATAGTTCCTTTTCATAGCGAAATAAAATCCACAATAATATTCCTGACTTTACACAAACTTAACTGATACTCATATCTCCTTTATAACCCTTCAGTTATTCCAGAAAATGTCGAGGTAATGAAAACGTATTTGTATGAGACTGACGATGAGGCAGATGCCATATGACAATGACAATCCACTGGAGGTAGATATCGCTGAGACTGGTATCCATACGTTCTCTCTCCCCGAAAACAATCGTCCTTGACTCAAAGGAACGACCAGGAACCAAAGTTAAAACCCTTATTCAGGTCTGCAGATGAGGCAAATAAGGCCTCTCAGATAAGGGAACCCCATATCTCACCATGCTCGAATCAGGTCGAGTTAGAGTAAGCTTATAGAGTGCTGTTATTGTTCGAGACCATAATTCCGTTGGAGGACACAGATAACGGGAATTACCTCCCTGGTAGTTAAATCCATGGAACTTGGTTTAAAAGACTATATTGACTTGAGATGGAAATATTTCTTTCCTATACTCAATTGCAAACGAGTCATATTCAGAGAATTTTAGACAAACATCAGAGTAAGAAAAAAAATCTCTCGGAAAAAAGTTTGGTTAGGAAGAACTATCGAAACAAGTCAAGACTCTATCACTTACAAATTGAAAGCAAGAGTTAACAAAAAAAAAAAAAAAAAAAAGCTTACTCTTCGCATTATAATTTTTATCATAAGAACGTCAGAATCTCCTGTGTTCCCTCATGAGACAGTGCATCACCAGCCTGAGATCAAGAATATCCCTCTGTATCTTTCTCACGAGTGGTGGAATGAAGATCTCCTGCTTTCTGAGAAGGGACGAACACTTCTTAAATAAATAAATCAATCAATAAATTAAAAAGACAAAGGCGCAACCGCGGTCGCTTTTCCCGAAAGTGTCGCAACGCGATAAAGTCCACCACATCCAGAACAGGAGAAGACTTTATCACCTTCTTCGTATTTCATGATTCACATAGGATTTCCTTTCTTCCAACGAGATGTCTGAATGCCTGAGAGAAAGAGAGAGAGAGAGAGAGAGAGAGAGAGAGAGAGAGAGAGAGAGAGAGAGAGAGAGAGAGAGATCTTTTGTGGCTGAATGGAATGAGGTGATTCATGAGCAAAAATCAGTTTAAGAGAGAGAGAAAGGAGGAAGCACATTGATTTTGGGCATAATGTCCAATTCGCTCTACCTCCCAAATTATACCGAAGGGGAATCATAATCGATAAGTGGTCCATCACTTGGATTACTCGATCCACCGAACAGCGAGAACCAACGAATTCAGTGACGCCCCTGACCACTGGGCTGTGGAGAGTTAAGCATTTATTATATATATATATATATATATATATATATATATATATATATATATATATATATATATATATATATATATACTGTATATATGATGTGTTTATAAAGAGAGAGTGGGAGACAGACAGACAGTTAGACAGAAAGAGAGAAGGGAATAGAGAAATTTATATCATTCCAAAATTATTCGGATCTCGCTTTTCCTCTCTAGTTCTTGGAAGAGAGAGAGAGAGAGAGAGAGAGAGAGAGAGAGAGAGAGAGAGAGAGAGAGAGAGAGAGAGAACAATATTCTTTTCTGTTACCAATCCAGACAGACACGAGTCCATATTAAAGCAAAGTCAACAAAGAAAATCTGACGTCAGAGGAACATCTGAATATCCTGACAGCAACAGATTTCGTCCTGACAACTGACCCTCTTTCGTAATGGAAATCCTTTACTTCGTGTCAGACAGTTAGTATACATATTCATGGTTTATTCTAACGCGTCGTAGGATCCAATATTTATTCTTTCAGGTCAGGAATTATCTCGCAAAGAAACTATTTTTATATTACTGAAAATAACAAAAATTTTATTTGCCTAGGTCTAAGGATTCGCATTTTATTCTCCTCTTTAAGAAAGAGTATGCAGATTTCTCTTCTTCTAACTGTTTTAAGACAAATAATTGTATCTATAAGGAAATTTTTCTCCCATATATCATCATTGTTTCCTCAAGATACAAATTACAGGAAGTGTTTCAAACGATGCACAAAACGTTCTACTATATTTTGTATCAACGATGCTTTTTGAGAAGGAAATTTGTAGGAAACCCCATCCGCTGATAACTTGACAGGGGTAAAGAACAGTCCATGACATTGCCTCTTCCACTTCATGCACCTTCATGTCACTTTCCTTTCCTTATGCTACGATGAAAAAGAGCTTCGTTCATAAAAATAGAAAAATAACACTCGAGGAAGAAAAGTGTCACTAGCAACTAGTCCCGGGTAGAGCTGACAGAAATGCTGAGGAAGTCAAGTCTAACAAAGAATACTTTGCTTGACCTCTCCCAGTCTCCGATGGGATGAGATTTTCTCTAATTCATATGAGATATAGAAGTACGAATGAATTACTTCATGATGATTAAAGTATTATGTTTAATTTCCAACTCAACAGATATTCCGACTACTCATTTCAAGATCGGTTTGATTTGTTGTGTGTATGAAAACATTTATTACAAAGGATTGCAACTTTTTCATTCTAACGAGGACATTTCGGGATATATATATATATATATATATATATATATATATATATATATATATATATATATATATATATATATATATATATATATATAAAGAAGACGAACGCTGTCATGAGCGGTTTCAAAGAGGACGACTTGACTTGATTCAGCTTTAAGAGATTATCTTATCTTATCGTCTCAGACTAACACGAAAGGAAGCAAATGGTCTTTATTTCGCCTATTTCGTGTTCTCTTCATGTTTAATTAACTTGGTTATTTGTCGAGCAGATTAAAAACTCCCATTTATCAATGGAATATCGCTGAGTATATGTAACATTATTTTTCTCACTTTCTCTCTCTCTTCTGTATCACCAGAGAGAACCATAGAGAAGTCCCACTTCTTTTGTGCAGCGTAATTTGGCCGCCATTCTGATTGTGTATAACTGGAGCTGTAGTGACAGCAACGTTTTGTAAACAAATATGCTCTGAGTGCACTGCAACTCACTGTAGGGCCAACATTTTGTCTTCATGCTGAAACACAACAAAATGCCAATGTTTGTTTACTTGACAGCTGTTATGATTGTTCATTTTATGGACGTATATCAGAAAATAAGGGTACAAATAGGCCTATATAAGTATGTAACAGTAAGAGGACCACTCATATACATCACAGCGAAATGTGACTAGATCAGCAGAACAGACTTTGCTCCAAACAATACCTATTTAGGTAATTCCTTAGTGGGATAACAATTTTATTCTTCTCCGATATTCTTACAGACATGTATGTGGTATATTTATAAACAAAAATAACCCATAAATGTTTAAACAGTTTTATTCAAAGTTCTGTAAAATAAAATAAAAATAACACTTGGAAAAATGTTTAAGCAATTTTATTCAGAGTTCTGTAAAATAAAATAATACATATTTTCAAACATTTAGGCTACGTAAAATTACCTGTGGAAGGACTGCATCTGGAAAAGTGTTTATTGCACTTCAATGTCATTAAATGATGGCAGATATAATAGGCCCTAGGAGAAGAACATCCTAGCAAAATGTCAAGCTTTTCCAAATACCATGCCTTAGCAAAATATGCGCAAAATGCTATGCCTGTGCACAACCTATTGGAAATAGGTAGTATTTAATTACTAATCACGTACCACCACCAAAGGCATCAACACATACACGTGGCACACATTGTTTAGCATTAAAATCACCACCAGTCCAACACCAAAAGCATTAACACACACCAAGCTTAATCGAGTTAGACAGGGCTATACTTATTTGTCAGTGTGAGGACCTTAACAAAATACTCAGTGGACTAGTATGAATGTATTTATGGGAAATTTTCAACAGTTTTCTGTTTTTACGTAATTTCTTTTCTTTGGATGCTTTATTCTTGATTTTCAATTGATATTTTAGTCTCATTGTAACATACAATTGCTTCATAAACTGTACACTTTGAAAACAATAATGAGTAGTACTTAGCAAAAAAACAAGCTGCTTACAAGCAGATTCGGCTGCAGTGACGGAATGATGCGTATTTAGCAACCTCCAGTTACACATAATCAAAATGGCCGCCGGCGCTCAGCCAATTACAATGCAGCACATAGGAAGTCGGCCCTCTCTATGGTTCTCTCTGGTATTACATCAGCTCTCCCACATTCCAATCCCGCAGTCTCCAAAATGTTTCTGAAGGATTTTGGAAGATAAGTTTGCATAATATTTGTCTTTCTTTGGCTAATTTGGCTTTTGTCTTTATAAGAACCATTTCAGCTCTTAGGCCTATTCTCCAGTATTGCACTGAGTTGATCTTTCTGATTCTCTTATTGATCGTTAGTCATTTTCCCTTTAGCACCTTCAGGGCTTTGAACACCAAAATCCTTCCTCTGCTCCGGCCATGATTCTCGGTTGTTCTGCTTAACTTATGAAGTTAATCTTTGCCGAAGATTGAATTTATCACGCAGACCCGAAGCTTCTTCTCACTTATACATACATGATTGGGTAGAACTATATGGTAGCTCCGCGCAGCCGGCGGTGCTCTCAAATTAATAAGGGAACGACTTTATTTCGAAGCCAAGATGAAAACCCGTTAAATAAGGCCCATTTTAGGCAGGAGCTCAGTGAGGAAAGTCTTGAAGACATCGTTTGAATATTCTTGTGTCCATTGAATCGCTTGAATGGAAGAAGCCACAAAAGAAGCATTGCATATTTAATCAATATGTGTTTGACATAACAAAAGGCTTGCTTTATTATTCTTTACATCATTTTGTAACTTACTGATATTTCTGCCAATTTTCCCCATAAAAATGATAAAATTCTCTATACAAGTTAAATATATCACATAGAACACTATAAACTTTTCATGTAAAAGATAAAATGTTATGACTATTGCACTGCAAAAATCTACTAGCACTGGGTGTGGGTCAGCAATTGTCATGTTAATTTTTGGTGAAAACCAATATTATGCTGAAAAGTGATGGTGAAATCGAGGACGAACGTCTTCGACCCCTGTTGAAATTTCCCTATGAGGTGGAACTCTTACTCTAAGAATGACAGGTTAACTGTTACATGATACCCGGACCTCGTCAGAGTTGGCCTGAGTCAGGTGCACTTCTTCCACGGACTATTCGAACATGCAAAGCGGTCATTTTTTTTTATTACCCTGTGTAACCTTATTTTTCATTCTACGTTAAAGAATTTGATGTCATTATAGACCTAATGAGTTGTAATTTATGTTTTAAAAATCACGATTTGAAGTTAGCCATTTTGGAAAATGATGTGCCACTTATTTTCTTAATTCACCAGAACTCGCTAAACGGATACCTAATTTTTTTCATCACAAGTGCAAAATAGACTTTCTTTTGATATGTAATTCGTTACTATTTGTGTTAAGTATGATATGACAAAGGGCAATAAAACAAAAGCAAAATATACGCACGAGCTGTAGGTCTACTGGAATGAGTTACAAAACTAAACTTTATTGACAGAAATAACTAAATAAGCTACGAAAGAGTGAAATCGAATGACTCACTCATATCTATGAAAATCTACTAAATAGGGTCCTGACATCGACACCCGAAATATTTAAAGTGTAGTGCATAAACAATCCATCTGTCATCCAAAGCAATAAAACGGTCACACAGTTCATTATAAGTCATTTCATATATGAATAAATATCACACCACTCCCTATTTTGAAGAGGAACGTGGGGAAAATACCTGTAAGAGACAAGCGTTTTAAAAACCAGAAAATGTAAAATAGAAATGCAGAGACACAAAATTTCACTGCAACAGGGATAAAGTCTTTCTCCAGAGTCTGTAAGAAAATTCTAAAGGGTTTTATGAGTTGTGCTCACTTCACGAAAGTCCTCTGGAACACAGACTCCATCTGGGTAATTTCCTTTTGCACAGTTCACATGGTAATTATACCCATAACGGATCGTATTGCCCACTCATTCTATGAAACACTCCCATTATATGGTTTTTGCAAAGCACATATGAACACACTCTCGTGACATCGCTCGAGTTTTATGTACAAGAAGACACGCCTCCTGTAAACCAAGGCGTCACAAGGTACTTGGTCACACACGTACTTGCACACTCCACTGTGATATTCTCTTCAAATCCGGATCTATAACTGGATCACCTTCTCGAAGGCTCTTTTGCTGACTTTTCAATCAGGCACACGTGTGTTTTAACCAAGGGCGTTTTGCGGGAATGGACACTGCTGAATTCGATAAACACACCTATGCATTTGTTGCATGCTGTGTTCTGTCATATGATATCTCACGTCTTCGAAAAACCAACCTTCTCTTTCCAAAGGCCACCTTCCTTACCAGTTACAGTAGCTCGGTCCACCTACACCTAGTTACGATAACTGTCTAATCGAAAGCTCAGTAGGGGCCGACTGCAACGTCATCCCCAACACTAGATGCAAAAATTATATATCTCGTAACACAGATATTATATCACAATCAGTTCTCTAAGAAACGCAATACTTGAGATCATCACATTCCTGGTGATTTCATCACGCTGAATGGCCTGCGATTTCGCACGCCAACGATGAAAGTATCCTATATTTCCCAGCGATCCGACCAAGATGAAAGGCTTGCGACTGCACCAGTCCAAGCTGAATGTATTTCTACGTTTCCCAGCGATCCGACCAAGATGAATGGCTTGCGACTGCACAAGCCCACGCTGAATGCAGCGCTCGAGAATCCTTCACGCCAAACCAACGTCTCGCAACCACTACTGCGATCTGTAGACGTCCTGCCCGACATCTCTCCAAAACCCTGGATCTTCTCACAAAAGTGCGGGTGTATCGTTGACAGCTTTCCCATATAATGAGGGCGGTGAAGCTATTCCAGCAGCTCCGCTGCGAGGAGGTGGTGTTTTTCGTAAGTCGGTCATATCGATAGTCATATCAAAAAGTAACTCGTCTATTACCTATGCCATATTATTACTGAACCAGTAAGACTACTAGTGCGGAGGTCATATGGTCTAAATATGAAACAATTCCAAGTTGCTACCTGGAATTTCCACCGTTAACCCACTATCAGGTACACTAACTCAAATGAACTATCCATAACAAATCTACCCAAAAAACAATTATCCGAGAACCTTGTTCATATACTGAATTCACGAAAGGCAATCCTAAACATCTAAAAGGTAACATATCTCGCAAAAACATCAAAGTTCTACTCTGGTTAGCTAATATTGCTCAATACCCGACTAATTCTCAGCACAATAGCAATTGACATATCGGCAATCACTCCCACAATCCTAACAACTACAATTACCCATGGCACAGCTCTCTTAATTCTAAAAGAGAACTGAAAATCCCAAATACCCGAATTCAATATCCCTATTAAAATCTTCCTAAACCTCTCCTAAATCCTAACTGACATGCCCAAACCTGTAAAAGATCAGACCTATTCGGTCCGATATACTAAATACCTCCCCAAAACAAAATCCTAAATAACAAATCCTTATTCTGCAACTCTATAAGTGCGTCAGACGACAATTAGACTACACATCATAACATTCTTACATAATATCACACGGGTCTAATCTCCTATGAAATTAGCCTATGTCGCTATTCCAAAAGTCATGTGAATACAAACCCTTAACTCAAAGTAACCAATTACTATCGCCAAATGCGAACGATGAAGTCCCTAATCGCAGATGCGATCCATAAAAACAACTGAAATTCATATATCTACGAAACTCAACGGTATTCTGCACACAATTTTCACTAAGTATTGCAACTCGCATCAGAATCACAATGAACCCGAACTATTAAAGGTTTGTATAATTCTACGGACTAACGTCCTCCTCAATTACAACAAACTACAAGTCACACCCATTTACAACCCGTTAAAACCCGAAAGGAAAAAAAAAACCGTAACATAACCATTATCACAACAACAATACAACCCAGGAATGCATCCATGCTAATACCCATTAACCGGTCTTTTTGATCTTAGAAATATGTGTCAATCGAGACACACCCGTGTTTTCATCCAGAACAACAAAATTTAATCTATTTCCCTTCTTTGCTTCAACAACACGGAACAGACCTTCAAACTTAGGACCCAGCTCATAGTTTAACTGATTCCTGACATTTATTTTCACGTAAACCCCATCTCCAACAGCCACTTAAACTCTATCTGGTTTTGCTTTGCTTCTATCTACCATGTCTCGCGTTTTCATTTCAAGATTCTTAGCAAGGTGCGCATATCTCTCTTTTGCAGTTGCTATTAGCGACTTTATCGTATCGTCACCCATTGGAATAGGCAACAGACCAAATGCGCCTCGCGCTGGGTATCCAAACAGCGCTTCATTGGGAGACATTCCAATGGTATCACTGGGCATAACATTGATACTATGCTGGACCTGTGGAATATAGCAGTCCCAATTTGGGTCATTACCTCCCACGGTCATTCTAAGAGCTTCAGTGACTTCCATTTGCTCGTTCACAGAGGCCATTCGATTCTGGTCTATATGGTATAATATTAACCTTTTTAATCCCCATTACGCCCGCAAGACATTGCATTGTACGATTTACAAACTCGCGTC
>JANJGK010000042.1:19439973-19468829 GCA_039081455.1 Macrobrachium rosenbergii | reverse complement strand
CAAGTGATTAAGGTGCATTGCGGTTTGTCACTTGATTTGATGGGAATGCTCTCTCTCTCTCTCTCTCTCTCTCTCTCTCTCTCCTCTCTCTCTCTCTCTCTCTCTCGAGCCCACAATGCTGTGTATCGCAGAGTAGGTTTGTGAGTTATTCAAGATTCAGCGCACTGTTTCATTAAAGGCTTTTATAGTTTTTCTCGTATGGGGGCCAGAGCTGTCAGTGCAGCCCACGTGGTGCACTGTAGGCATTACTAAACATTACTTGCAGTGTCCCTTCGGCGCCTATAAGTTGTACTTACACATTTTAACCTTTTACTTGATCTCCATTCTGCTTTCTTACTTCAATCTTGCTGTCCAGCCACTCCAACGCCTTCTTTTTCTGTCTAAAGCAGTAAAGGGCTGAAATCGCCACCATCGTGTGGTTTTATATTCGAATTCCCATAAGTCAACCTTAGTGTAAATGTGCCTCGCTGTCGAACTTTTCAGTTCCAGAGGTCCTTTATTCCTCCACACCGTTGGACTGTGGAGCCGTCTCCTTAAGAATGTCGTGCAATTGGAACTTCTAAAGTTCAAGCGAACGTGCAATGCAATTCCTTCTTGTATTTTGGTAATTTACTTAATTTTTTTATCTGTTCATTAATTTGGTTTACTTTTTCTTTCTAATACGCTTTCTCTTTGTGTTTCCTATTACCTTCCGTTACTTCTTTAAAATAAACGCTATGTTCTTGGAAGCCGAAATTTCATGGCAATGGCCCCTCTGGTGGGCATGTCCCATATGAATTGGGTTCACCTTCTGAATAATAATAATAATAATAATAATAATAATAATAATAATAATAATAATAATAATAATAATAATAATAATGAAGCAGTGGTTGCTTTCCCGTCCAGATTAAACCTGATAAAGGAAAGCTTTTCGGTGCGTGATTCCCTTTATTTAAATGTTCTTTGATGTTTACATTGCTGGTTCTTGGCGTCTCTCTCTCTCTCTCTCTCTCTCTCTCTCTCTCCCTCTCCCCTTCAGAAAACGGATTTTGGTAGCAATAGAAAATGGTTGGCTCTCTCTCTCTCTCTCTCTCTCTCTCTCTCTCTCTCTCTCAGAAAACGGGTTTTGGTAGCAAGAGAAAACGGCCTCTTTCTCTCTCTCTCTCTCTCTCTCTCTCACACACACACACACACACACACACACACACACACACAGAAACGGGTTATGGTAGCAACAAAAAACCGTTGGCTCTCTCTCTCTCTCTCTCTCTCTCTCTCTCTCTCTCTCTCTCTTTCACACACACACACACACACACACACACACAGAAACGGGTTATGGTAGCAACAGAAAACGGCTTTTCTCTCTCTCTCTCTCTCTCTCTCTCTCTCTCTCTCTCTCTCTCTCTCTCTCTCTCGCTGTGTGTGTGTGTGTGTGTGTGTGTGTGGTCATTCTAGCAATGCCAATAGGAGGCGCGATTCGACCTCTGCCTGTCCCAGAGGGCCTCGGCGAGGTAACCTCTGTTTCAGGAGAGGTAAAGGTAGTCCACAAGTGAAAACATTTTAACCTATTATAAGGAACAATTTTAGACATTTTTCATTTCCTTTTCTCTGTGCTGAACTAACAGAGAAATAAATGCAGTTCGTACTGAGCGTCAACTCACACTTGCAAGGTTTTATGAAACTTTCTCTGTTGTCAGTTTCTTGGAGTCTGTAAAATTTATGGCTGTTTACTTTATAATTCTTTCCCTATTGCCTCCTTCCTGCATCATATAATTATCGTCTCAAATCTAAATAAAATCCGTTCTTCCAGGAAGGGCTGCTGTCGTCATATACTTTTGTGCGTCAGTTTCAATGAAAGTTGCACTGGCTGTCGTGTCTTTCGCTGTCTGGTGGGCTTTCTGAAGAAGCCTGGAGGAGTCCTTCTATCTGGTCGAAGTCTCCTGCCAAGAAGACCCTTTGCAGGATTTTCGGTGTTACTTCCTTGTCTGGTTTTACGCTTTGAGGCAATAACGTCAGTCCTCTTGTGGTCCCGTGTGTGTGTGTGTGTCTTTGTGTCTGTCTGTCTGTTCTGGTTTGTAATTTCCTGAAAGGCTTTTTTTTTAGATCAGCTTTTTATGTATGAATGTAGGGTATGTAGAAAGTAAACTTTTCACATTTTGGACTTCTTCGGAACCACTGAATTAATTTCAAACAAAATCAGTACAACGTGTTCTCCGGTAGAGGTGGTTTAAGTTTCCAGGGGGAGATAGATATATAAGTGAAAGTAGGGTGAGTCATTTAACAAGACCCATCTCAAGAAGTACAGGACCAAAAATAACCAAACTTGAGAGGCAGCTTCCATACGTTGGGCAGATTTAAGTTTGTTCAAACCTTAGTCCCAGGGGGCAGAGTTTGACATCAAAATCAGTAGTTTTGGTCAAACGTTAAGTGCAACAATTTGGCTCAGGTGAGTAATGTGGCCCCTGACTTCGTATTGTCTTATTTTTTTCAGTTATGAGACGTTTTGGATAGAGCCGTTAGACAAAAAATTAATATAAATGGCGTTTTGTTGTTTTTTGGGCCTTTTGGATGGAGCCGCTAGACAAAAAATTGGGAATTGTGAATGGTATGAATTGTATGAATTGTATGTTGCAATAATGATTGATTCCTAGGCTTGCTCATCGTTTGAATTCACATCGAAATGAGCTGCAAGTAAATATCTGTAACTTCGTTTCAATGGATATTGGGGTAGAGTTGGTTTTTTGAGTAACGTGATAGAATTTTCAGTGTGAAGCCTTCTCCCAGCCACACATCCGGGTTCTTCAGCGTTACTTTGTAAGTACCCAGATCATTTGAATCACTTCTGCAATTTCCTCAAGCTTGCTAAAGAATGCACATTCTTTATATAGGGTATCTGTCACTGGGCCATGTCTAGGCTGTCATTGGAAGCACAGTTTTCAGGTGATTAGGAAATTCTGGCACAGGTTTCCTTAGCGTGAAATACCGAGTCAGTCGCGTACAGGGCAGTATGCATAGCGAGTGTTTTCATTTTGATTGTACATCTCGTATGTTAATCATTCCAATTTTCTATTCGCTCACGGGGGCTGTGTATTATATATATAGCCTCGTTTCTAGAGTAGTCACACTATTTTTCAGTCATACTTGCATCGCCCTTCTCTCAGTATCATTACTGAAAGTTTGACTATTTATTTTATGCGCATCGCGTAAGATCCACATCATACGTTTCTATGGTTGGACGTTTGGAGAAAGACTGGTTGTTCCACCCCATCCTCCCCTTCAGGTGGATGTCCCCATAGGGGGGTAGCGCCGTCAGTGCACCTCATGCGGTGCATTGTAGGCATTACTTTAAAAGTTCTTTGCAGCGTGCCTTCTTTGGGTCCCTAGATACAACCCCTTTCGTTCCTTTTACTGTACCTCCTTCATGTTCTTTCTTCCTTCTTTCCTTCCTTTCCTCAACCCTCTCCTAACAATTGATTCATATTGCTTCTTCAACTGCTTTGAGGTTTCCCTCCTACTACACCTTTCAAACCTTTTACTCTCAATTTCCGTTTCAGCGCTGAATGATCTCGCAGGTCCCCGTGCTTGGCCTTTGGTCTAAATTCTGTATTCAATTCAACTGAGGTGGATGGGACTTTGCTGAATGAGTCTGGAGCTTTAACTATTCTGGGTGTAACTTTTGAGAAACATCTAATGAAAGGTTCAGTAAATGCCGCACGAAAGTTAAGTGTTGTTCGTCAGGCCTCATGTATTTATAACAGTGATGAAAGTAATGCAGCCTGTTTTAGGTTATTTGTAGTTATTTACTGGAATACTGTTCTCCGGTGTGGACGTCTTCTTCTGCCAAAGATTTGTCTCTTTTTAGATGGAGTGGTTCGTTCATGGTGGTATGTTTCCATTTCCTAATAGTAGCAGTTATGACTTGGGCCATCGACGGATGGTCTCTTTGTTTGTCACTTTTCCATTAGTTGTATTTCAACAGAGGTCTTTCACATTCACAATTGATGCCAGATCCCCTTTACCTGCCGAGAGAGAACAACCAGTATGGAATAAATGTGCCTCGCTGGCGAACTTCTCAGTTCCAGAGGTCCTTTATTCCCCCTCACGCCGTTGGACTGTGGAACAGCCTCCCAGAGGATGTCGTGCATTTGGAACTCAAACTCCAGCGAAACTGCAGTGCATTGCTACCCTAAAGCCCTGTCCACGCTACCGGGCACTGCCCGACAGGCAAACACTGTTCCCATAACCCGTTCCACTAAAATTATCGACTGAGTATGGAGACAGAATGATGCGATTGTCTGGTAACATTGCTTCAGAAGAGAGAGAAAATATAAACAGCTGGAAGTACCCGTCGGGCATGCCCGCTTGTGTGGACAGGCCATAATACTGTTCTTCTTGCATTTTAATACTTTTTTATCTATATCTTTTTTTTTTTTACTTTTTTTTATTTTTTTTTGCTTAGTGGAATCTCCTCTTTCTGTACTTCCTCCTAATTCTTCCCAATGGAAACCATATTCTTTGGAAGCTTGAATTTCAAGTCAATGGCCCCTGTGTGCTTGTTCCATATGAATAGGTTTTATCTACTGAATAATAATATTATGAAGTATTGATGTATTTTCCCTTCAGTTTGTTCATGGACTTGTGGCTACGCTTGCTCTCTCTCTCTCTCTCTCTCTCTCTCTCTCTCTCTCTCTCTCTCTCTCTCTCTCTCTCTCTCTCTCTCTCTCATACATGTATACATGTAATTGCGTACCGGATTTTCATAAACTGACACGAGTTTTATGAGCTTGTTGAACCTATCAGTGCCTATACTGCATCACCAAAGAGCAGTTCTTGTCTGTCTCAGTTTGAACAGATTGGCATTGTAGTAAGAATACAAAGAAGTCACAAGTTGAATATGTTTATTAAACGACACAAGGATTACTAGCAAGGTCCACATCAGGATTTCACCAAGAAGTTGCTGGTGTGGGGCCTCACTATATAACTTTATAAACAGACCCCTTAACCGCTTTAACTACCTACAAGGTCTTTGTTACCTTAAAATCGAAGGTCTTAATCGTGTGCACATTTCCTTTCTTACTGCTTGGTCTTGTCAAGGGCTTCTGGTCTCGTCTATCAGATTTCGTACTGAAAGGATGTTTGTTTTAATCCTTTTAATATCTAATCCTGCGACTCTCTCATTTATCTTCGACATTCTGCTACAGATTCTGGTCAGACAGTTGTTGGAGGTTCCTTCCCTTCCAATTTGGATATTGTGATGGCTGAATTTTGATGCTGAACATGTTTGACTGCGCATCTCTCTCTCTCTCTCTCTCGTGTTGTATCGTTGGACGTTGATATTATCGCTGAAATCAACGATTTGAATCGAAGGTAATTGTAACATCCAAGAAAGTCATCTCCATAAAGTTTAGCTTAGGCAGTGCAGTGTAGGCCAATGTGCTCTTTTGATTAGCTTGATGAAATAAATGCATATTTCTACAGTTTGTTGATGAACGTGGTTGTTCCTCCGTGTCATCAAACTGATGAAGATTTGGTAGCTTGAAGAAAAACAACCATGGTTTTCAAAAACTGAAGAAATATTAAGCAAAAACTGAAGAAATATTAAGTGTTTTTAATATTTAAAAAGTAAAATTGTTATTGCAAACTAACTTCAAAATGCTCTCGTCTATATCTCTTGTCTCTTTGAGGTATACCTCAATCTTTTCCTGTTGTGACGCCAGTTTTAGTAGCTATAATCAACCAGTCTTGAGGTGGGTCTTATTTTCTGTGATCCTGTTATTTAAAATATGCAGCGTTACTTCTTAGCCTTTTCTTTGTAATTGTGTGGTCATTTCATTGTTCACAACGCATTCATTTGCTTTTAAATGTCATTGTTACAAAATCTTAAATGATTGCTTTTTATTTTTGACATTAACAGTTTAGTCATTTCAAGTCATTTCAATTGTAAAATATGAATTTCTGTCACTTCAGTTTAGTCATTTCAATTGTAAAATATGAATTTGTCATTTGTTTTATTTAAAAAATGTGTCATTTCAGTTTTTAATTCAAATTTTAGTAGTTTGTTTAATATTTGAATTTGTCATTTCAAATTCAAATTTTAGTCGTTTTAAAATTTGAATGTGTCATTTCAGTTTTAGAATTTGAATTTGTTAAGAGGTTACAAAATCTTTTGACCATCTGCTTGTGACAAATAGAAAACACAGAATAAAATTTAATCGATTAATTTGCTTGTGTCAGATAAAACAAAATTGTCCTATTCTACAGGTGAAAGTGATCGAGACAAAACAGCTGGACTATATATAATGTTACGTGCAGACGAGAGGAACTGAGGCGTGAGAGCAAGAAGACGAAGAGAGCACTCATTACAAGACGACGACGACCCAGAGCAGAAGACCGTCGGAACACCATCTCTAAAGTACACATAAAATAAGCCGGTAATCCAGGGCTGTTAAAAAATCATTTCTGGACCCCTCACTTTAATTAATTTTTAATATTTTTTTTTTTTTTTGCTGTGGGGAGGCTGCCGGCTGCTGCCCGGTCCTGGAGGTGATTACGGAGTTTTGTAAATTTTGTAAACAACTTTGAAATTACAATAAAATATGAAACGGCCTACAATCTTTCTTAGTACCTTTTACTTAATTTTGTAAACAACTTTGAAATTACAATAAAATATGAAACGGCCTACAATCTTTCTTAGTACCTTTTACTTTAAGGAACGATACTGAAACAAGTCCATATTTATAATAGCGTTTTATATAATCATGAAGAAATTATTTCCAAGTAGCAGGATTTTTTCCTTTACTCCTAACCACCCATACATGGCAACCTCTATAGTATCTAGTTGCCGGTTACTCTACTATTATGGTATATTTTTCCGAGATTGTGTGCGATTTGCAGTGAGCACCCTAGTACCAAGGGATCCGAAATGTCCAGGTGCAGGTGGTACCTAGAGTAGGAAAGTAAGAGCGGGGCGTAGATTCTCCTCTACGTCTGTCCATAGTCAGGTTGCGTAGTCCTCAGCAGTCACCTGGAAAGTTTTTTTCTCATTAGTAATTCAGTCTCTATAAGACAGTTCCACTTACAAAAATGCTGGATAGTTAGTTCGGTTCTGTTAGATTAATTCCTTTATACAGTTACTCAAGTTCCGCTAAAATTAATTTTTCCTCACTTCAAGTTGTATGAACAAAATACAGAGGACATAAAACGGCAAATAATCTCGGTATATATATAAAATTTTAGGTCATTTAGCAAGAAAATGGGTAGATGACAAATACCATCACTAAACACAGTGTGATTTCAATCAACTCTAAATGTTCCTGCTGTGTGATTTCAATCAACTCTAAATGTTCCTGCTGAACACAAAATGGACATTTATAGGCAC
This sequence comes from Macrobrachium rosenbergii, assembly GCA_039081455.1. Lineage (NCBI taxonomy): Eukaryota > Metazoa > Arthropoda > Malacostraca > Decapoda > Palaemonidae > Macrobrachium > Macrobrachium rosenbergii. The sequence goes on along the minus strand of JANJGK010000042.1, from coordinate 19,461,469 downwards.
CAAAACTATTCATGACTGGGAAAAGATGACAAATATGATTAATGAACGCACTTTGAGATTTAATCCACACTGTGTGCTTTTGCTGAACAAGAAATTTAAGAACACTTCATAAAACACTTTCCAAAACTAGTCAGGAGGCAATCAGCATATTATTTAGCAACATTATTACTAACATTGTATACTGAAAGACAGTTTAACAAGATTTGACATGCATTTCAAACAGTTTTAACACGATTTTGTTATATACTTTACACACAATTTAACAGGGTTTGCACTTTACACAAAGACTAGGAGAAAGAGAGATTAACTTTATACTACACCCTCCTCTACGACAACATGGCAAACGTAACTACACGTAGGCCTAGGATAAACAGAGAGAGAGAGACTATAACGTTCTCTACAACAACATGACAAATGAAATTACACGTAGGTCTAGAATAAACTATGAGAGAGAGAAAAAGAAATATTATGATCTTTTTAAAGGTGACCAGATGAACTAAATCGATTTTCAATGACGGCAATGTGTTTCTCGGCTGAAATACATAACAGAGAACCTAGACCGAGAGAAACTGTGCAGAAGAGAGCAGGTCATTTCTGAAAGAACAATGAAATGAACAAGAATCGAGACAAGGAATGTCAGTGGTGACAGCAAACCTAAGGACAGAGAATTCAGAAAGCAGATTCATACACTGCTATGTGATGAATGTTACTGAAAAAGGATGAGAGAATGCTGAGTTATTCTCTCCTCAAAATCTAAAGAAAGAAAGCCACACGAAAGCTGTATCGCCAATGGTACAAATCAAAAGGATATATTCAATCATCTTTGTCAAGTGTGAGATATAACATCAAGTCCCTGGCTCCTTTAAAATGACACAAGAAACACACATCAGATCACAGAAATTATAGGTGATAAAAGAGTCAACTTTCTATAACACCAAACGTGAGAACTGAAATCAGCAAAGTCTCTTTCATTCGATGGTCAATTGACACAGACTAACAAAATACTTATTGCCTTTCCTCAAACAGAGCAAGGCTTCCTCATTTAAAGGAAAACGCCACCAAGGCGTCAAGAAAAAAATATAAATATACAAATTCTATGACTACACCAGTCAAGGATACACCCAAAGCAACATAACACAGGAATTTCTGGACAGAGGTAAATAAATATTCTAAATATCGACTGATTAAACCCTTCCTGAATATCCATGTCTATCTACTAGGCCTAGATGAAGGAAAACTAAAAAGTCCATAAAGCAGATTACATTCCTATGCGGAGTGACAATAATAAAACTTCTATCCCCTATGGTTGTTGAAGGCCTTCCTTACGCATCAACGGAGAGCCAAACTATCAGGAGCACCAATCTCCTTCCTTGAACAGTTTGGTGAAATCACTGACATTTTCATACCAGCTGACCAAGACATCATCAACCAACCGTTAATATGTGAACACTAGAAAGGAGCAGGTTCTTTCTAACAGGAAATAGCAAATGTGACGAGAGTGAATCAAATAAAAATAAATGAAAGAAGGTAACACAAGTATTATCGTTATATTTCCCACAACCAGGTTGGTCGAATGAGGTAGAGGGAGAAGTAGATTTAAGCAGCCCGAGACAAGTAAATGGCATGCAAGAGTGGAAAATTGAATAGAATTGACTTTATCGTAAGAAGTAAACGCAGCATTGAGAAAAGATTTCTGCTGATAGATCAGGGAAGGCATCCTTGATACTATGTACACTGCTGGAAATGATCTGACGGCGAGGGATGGAAAAAGGATGATGAAAAATCCAGGATAATAAAAACATGAAGACTGAAAGATGGAAAAGTCTAAAAGGTGTGTAGTGTGAGTGTGACACAGTGGACTGGACATCGAGAGACATGGTGAGAAAATCAAGACATACTAAGGCCTGCCTACAGGAGAGAAAAAGACAGCCTTCTCAAGCTGAAGCTACAGAAAGGCAGAAGGGAAGCTAAACCAAAAGGCATGTGGCAAGGACAAAGAAAATGGGAGGAACTGAATCTGATCAACAACACAACAGGAGGAGGAAAGGAGAAATATTCAGAAGAGGTTATGTTAAGGAAAGATGAGAGTGGAAACAAATTGAAAAGAAACTCAATGGAATACTTGAAGTGTTTTTTGAAAATCGTCTGAATGAAGGAAATGAAGACAAACTAGGTCTTACATAATGAAGTGACCAATAGAGAATATACCATTAAAGAGATTAAAAAGTGGAAAATTTCCAAGGACATCAGGAATAAAACGCCAGCGAGCCAGTCACTGATAAGCTCACCAGTTTATAGGAAAATCTGATAAAGAAATGGGTTGATCCAGAAGTGTGTGGAAAGAGTATGACAATGAGAACCCACAAAGCAAAAGGGGATGGAATGAAATGCTAAAAAGAAGAATTTGGCTTACTTGTATATCTTGAGAAGGTAAAGAAGAGCAAGACACTCAGGGGGCCATTGCGAAGGCAGAGGCTACCAAAAAATTCGAGGAGAGAAAATTAACTTAAACAAAACAGATCTTATGGTGACTGAAAAGAAATCAGAGGAAAGGGTCCAGTCAGGAAAGTGGCCATGTGATTGCTGTAGGGGAAAATGTGGGTGTGAAATCGATACAATAAATGATGTCCCAAGAGATACTCGGAATTACATAACATACAAGGAGGAAAGGACTCACCATAACCAAAATACAAGGTGAGGCACCATACTGTGTTCAAAAGGCAGGTCTTGGGAGACAAAACATGTTACCATGGGGACACTGGATTGTTAAGAAGTACTATTAAGAATTTAGTACCGACGAGAAGAACCCTGTAAATTATTGATGAAATGGAAAATTACTGCTATGTAAACACTTATGATGCATTCATGAGTCTTGTATAACTCAGTGTTGCAGCAACACAAGAGCTCTGACAAAAGTATAATGCGGGCTTTGAAAGGGATCATGATTAAATAATGCTAAGATTCATAGCCACAGTGCAGTGGTAAGATGATAATGTTCAGATGATGATGTTCAGAGGCTGTAGAGCAGACTGGGATGGTTTGGGACATATTAGAAGGTAAGATAAGGAACAGCTGGTCAAATAAGCAAGGAGGCACCAGAAAATAAGCAGCAAAAAAACAAGGCAATAGCAGAAACAAGAGATAGGTCAGATAGGGATTCTGCCAGAAAGTGCACCAAATAGAGAGGAGTGGAGACAACCCCACCCAAGTCTGGGGAAAAGCTGACATAAAATTATGATGATGATGACATCTTTCTACTCTGGCAGAGGATTACCAGCCTTTGTGGAGTTGATAAACCATAATACTCTGACTCCCTTCTTTCAGTTCATTTAAAAAAAAAAAAAAAACAGTAATTGCTTTGAGGAGCCTGTCTTAGAAGTACAGGAACACCTTATTCAATAATGATTAAAATAAAGTGAAAATGTTTCTCTCTAAGGCTTGACTTAAGTTTGTTCTAGTTTGCTCTAAGAAACTAGTTTATTGGCTGTGCTTTATTAATTGAACTCTTAGTAAACTACGCTCATGCGGAATTTTTTTAAACGTTTGTAAATCTCTCATTTTCCTCTACATATTTCAGAATGGTCAAAACACAGAGCAAAATGAAACCTTTCCAAATTAACTAACTTTTGCTCGAAAGGGAAAGAGCAGACTATAATCACCAAAACATAAGGAAATGAGTTAGTGTGAAAGATATTTTATGACAAGTGAATAACACTGATACAGAAGAAACAGCACCACTTGAACACTTTACTCTCTTGCAAAACTCACTAAGGGACACTGACTGTCAAAGGACATCCAACCCATTACTGTACTTCATGTCCTTCCATTATTCAAAGGTCATTCTTTCACGTTCACATTCACACATCCTGCGATTACCTATGATGTAAAACTCAGTTCTTTACCTACAGTCTACTTCATTATTTTCCTTATTCCTAGAACTATCTTTCTGTCTTGCTTTCTTCAAATCTTAAGCTGAAAACCCCTTATGGACAGAGTTAACAGACTACAATAAACCCAAGAGGGCTCCAAAGAGAAATCAGCCTGCACAGAGAAAAGTTATAGTGATGAATAAATAACTATGGGGGAATAGAAAATAAAACCAATACACTTGAATTCAGGAGACGTCGGCAGAAAGCAGTAAAGAGCCAGTAATTTGTCATTAGGTTCTTTTCCTATTCCAGTTGCCTATTTTTGGATAACTGATTTTGGTAAAATATGAAAATTTCCTGTGCCAAGGCTAATGTCATCATGGACGCACTAAAGTCACTTCTTAAGACCTTAGACTTTGCATCACCTTCTTCCCTGATTTGAATTGGCTTCCAGCAATTTCTTGGACCAGATCAATGAGCATTTGATTAACCTTTATGAATCCTTCTTGGCTTTCACTGTAACCAAGGCTTGATAGGAGACAAATGGTTTATATTATAGTTTTGGTCTAAAGTTTCCAAACTTACAACTCTCTTGGCAAGGTGAATTTAAACGACAGTGGAACTATCTAAATTACAATGTTTCTGTCACAGAGAGTTCTTACTTAAAATCTGCATAATTGTGATTCAGTGCGGAACTTTGATCCTAAAGTAATAAGCTTGGTAAAATGTATAAAATTGTGCCCAAATGAAGAGATGTCATTTCCAGTGTTTTTGAAAACAAAACTACGAAAATATCCACTACCTAAGAGTCAGTCAATACCTAAAAAAAAAAAAAAAAACACGAATTCTGTTGTTTTAAGCTTCGAAGTTTCAGGCAAATCATACTGCTCTAAGACGTGTTAGACAATAAGAGTTTCTCTTTAAATATAAATTAGTCATATTATTAAAACATTTTACCTGCATAAACCATCACCATCCACTTTTGCGACAACTACAGAGGTTAAAAGGTGAAAGGAAGACTCAGAAAAACAGCAATAATTCAATTGTTCTATTATAAACATGATAGTGTCTACAATAGGGATAAATCATATGCAGATATTACTACCACTTACTTGGATTAGATTATTTTGTGGGGCACCAACATTCATCCAAGGATGGGAACTTGATATTCCAGTTATTGTATAATAATAATCTTCCACAGAAGTGAAGGGATTTTAAGTCTGTCCGTTGAGGATCGTTAACCTGAAAATTGAAAGAACTTCGTAACATTCTTATGAGTACAGTTACGGGCAAATTTATTTGAGGAAGGGAGGGACTCTGGTTAAACCTATCACGATATAAAGGCTTAATTCTCTCGTCTAGGTTCGTGCTTTTGTAAGAAGGTGGTAGTTCCACAAGCAATAAATGTGTCACATTCTAATGACTCTACAAGTATTTTGAAATAAATGATTATTTACCTTATAAAACCCTAGTTTTAAACAAGAAAATTTTAAATGTGTAAGTAATTCCTTGCAATTGTGTTAAATGCCACTTTTACCAGAAAATGCTGGAACAGGCACCAGAAAATGAATGCACCTAGGTATCTTGCTGATTCTACAAGCATTTTGAAATAAAAGATCAGTGTACTTTCTGAAATACTAGTTTTAAATAAGAATAATTTTAACTGTGCAAGTAATTCCTTGTAATCATGCCATATGATGCCTCAAAATGAGTGGCCACTTTTATCAGAATATACTGGAACAGGTACCAGAAAATGAAATCAGCTATATGCTGGGACAGGTACCAGAAAATGAATGCAACTAAATGCTGAAACATGTACCAGAAAATGAATACAACTAAATGCTGAAACAGGTACCAGAAAATGAATATAACTAAATGCTGGGAACAGGTACCAGAAAATGAATACAACTAAATGCTGGGAACAGGTACCAGATTTTGCACACAACTTACCATGCTGGAGTAAAACTCTTCCTGAAGCTTCTTTCTACATCCTTCACGCCACTCTAGAGCTCCTGTTTGTTATCAAATAGCCAAAGGCACTTTGCTACGATGACAATCTCTCTTGTGTCATCACCAAATCCCAGGTTCTCAGGAAGGCCTTAACTGAAAGAGAAAGAAAATATCATACACTTGCTTTCAAACTCGATTCATGGAAAGACCAATGTTCTACAAACTATTTTTTTCCGAATTTTGGATATCACGAGATGCTAAGAACCATATCTTCTGTGTAATACAGCAAATTCAATTTGAATATTCTAAAAGGACACCATCTTTTGATATGTGAAATCATGTTATTTACTTGTGTAATCATATACAGACTGAATTAACCGGGACCTTTGTCTTAAATCCTGTTAATAGTAATAATATACGCCAGAGGACCCGTTCCATGCAGATTAAGGTATCAGGTTTCTTAAACAGTGCTTTTGCATGAGCAATATATTAGTAGATATTAATATTAAAAGTAAAGAACCAGTGAAGGAAGATCTACTCATTTCATGGGTTTTTGACAAAATATAACTGCATAGACATTCTTCCAGTTGAATATATAATTATGGATTCCCTCCACCTTGGGCAAGATTCTGTTGGTAGCCTTTCTCATCTTGAAAAATAATTCCCACTGACCTAAATGAGCCTTTTCTGAAAGAATATGCAAGATATCTTTACGTGTTTCAAGCCAGAAGACTGCATTACGAGCCCAGAGTTACATATGATAAGGCGGCCCTTACTGTACCTCCGAGGAAAAACACTGGATATGATCAGTTCATTCCCAGTAATAAAAAAAAAAAAAATCATCTGCATTCTTGACAAAACCCTGAAATATAACTGTTAGGTTAAACCCTTCAACTTTTAACTTCCTCAAAGGAGGTCACTGAAGGAACCTCTATAAGACATCTTCCTTCCTGTTTCCCCATTTGGCCTCAGTATCTCAACTTTACTCTGTATCCTCACATCATCACCAGAGGGGCCTGTTTCCAACCTCTTTCGCAGGAGGATGGCTCCTCTCCCGTTCTCCCCCCTCCCCATGTCTTGTCTCGTTAAGTTAGGTTAAGCTAGGTTGGGTTGGGTTAGGTTGGGTTAGATTAGGTTGGGTTAGATTAGTACCTCTGGAGTAACTTTGCGGCGGAATTCAAGCCCACAAACAAAACAACACTCACCCTGATCTTCGGTTGCTGGAGATGGAGAAAAGGTCCACGGTCGCCAATCACAGCACACAAAACCCCAAAACAAAACTGAGAACAGACCCTCCACCAACAACGAACAAAAAGGAAGAGACACAAGCACCATCAATGTTGGTACCAGTATCCAGAACAAAAAACCAGACGAACTGCCCGTTCACTTTCAAGGTTGGACCTCAACTACTGAGACACTCCCAAAACCGAAATCTACCTAACATTTCCACAGACAAACAGCGCCGTAAACGACTCCAACAACCGAACCACTCACAACGACAATTACACTCGCTCTCTCTCTCTCTCTCTCTCTCTCTCTCTCTCTCTCTCTCTCTCTCTCTCTCACACACACACACACAAAACATTGGGAAATGCTAAATATAAACAAATTCATTCATCCCTCTATAATTCTCCCCCTTTTTTTAGCATTTCCCAACTAACACCTTTCACACTGCCTTCAAATTGCCTTACGCAACACCCACGGATGCTCACTAGCAGGTCCTCTAGATCGCGTTCGCGGGCACGCAATCATTCTCTCAGAATCACTTTCTCTTCCAGCAACATTCAGATTCACATTTTCTCCTCCATTCTCTCTCAGATTCACGCTATCTTCTTCACTACTACCACTCTCAATTTCATCCACAATCTCATCTATACCCTCTAACTCGTTCCCAAATACCTCCCCCAATTCTTCAACTAACCCATCCCAGAGCCGTATACGGCTCTGACCCATCCCATTCGCTCATTGACCTTTCGAATTCTTGGAACGATTCATTCATGCTTTCAATCACTCGCATATTACTGCTACGCTCTCTTACTCTTACACTTTCGCTCACCTCCAACCGTTCATTCACCCCTACACGTTCAGTCAACTCAGTTATATCAAACCCGCATATGCTATACGTCCTATTCATACCATCCCATTCATCCGTATTACACGCTTTATCACTCATTTTCACTTTGGCACTCACACCCCTATCACACATCTTACGATCATTCCGTTCACTTACGTTCTTCCCTTTCTTACGTTTTCTACCATACTCTATCAAAACAAATTGCTGATCCTCCATGCACAAGCTCTCATGCATACTTGGTTCACCCACATTCGATTTCAACCATTTATACACCCCATTCTCTCTCACATATTCCGGTACATCCTTCCATCTACGCAATTAGTTATTTTGCCCTCGTATTTCTCTCACTCTTTAACCATGCATTCTCCTCTCTCAACCTCACCAGTTCCTCTTCCATCCTTTTCTTCAGTCACACTACCAGCCACCAATCTGAATTGCAGCTGCAACACCAGCTGCCCCACGTTGGGCGCCAAATATGTGGCGGAATTCAAGCCCACAAACAAAACAACACTCACCCTGATCTTCGGTTGCTGGAGATGGAGAAAAGGTCCACGGTCGCCAATCACAGCGCACAAAACCCCAAAACAAAACTGAGAACAGACCCTCCACCAACAACAAACAAAAAGGAAGAGAGACATGCACCATCAATGTTGGTACCAGTATCCAGAAGAAAAAACCAGACGAACTGCACGTCCACTTTCAAGGTTGGACCTCAACTACGGAGACTCTCACAAAACCGAAATCTACTTAACATTTCCACAGACAAACAGCGCCGTAAACGACTCCAACAACCGAACCACTCACAACGACAATTACGCTCGCTCTCTCGCTCTCTCGCTCTCTCTCTCTCTCTCTCTCTCTCTCTCTCTCTCTCTCTCTCTCTCTCTCTCTCTCTCTCTCTCACACAAAACATTGGGAAATGCTAAATATAAACAAATTCATTCATCCCTCTATAACTTGGGTGTGAGAAACAATGTGGGTGTAGGAAACATAAGATTATTTTCAAGAAAATTCTATGGCTAGTTTTTAAGACATGGCGTCCCTCTTTTTTCAGGGGAAGGTTCCGTACTCGGTTGCATCTCCGTCGTGAGGGGTTTCCCAATCCACAGTCAGTTGGCTGACACACTGCCCAGTCACGAGAGATTACCAACTGCAAGATCTTGCATAGAAGGTCATCAAAATAATCAGAATCCGACCTGGAACATTCTTTTCTTGCGAGAGCAATTACACAGGAACAATGCAAGCAGGATTTTACGGATGCTCATCGTTCAAATGCACTTGTGAATTGAGTGAATTTAGAGCAATTGCTCTTAACATAGGGTGCCTGTACCCCTATGGGGTCGAAACCTTAAACCTGGGCACTGAAAAAGGTGAAGAACCACTGATCTAGAGTAAACTAAAGCAAATAAACTACTGTTGTCATTGATTTTATAACATAAGTGATATTAACGATGTACCTGAAGCTATCATTTTGTAATTTATTTTGTTATTTTCTCTATGCTTCCCCGTTTTACAGAGATGTGTATGATATATGATCTTTTGATACTGACTGGACCCCCCAAAAATGATCTTTTGTGAGATATGGAAATACTGTCATTCTGAATCTTTGTTATTATGAAAGTCGCAATTTTGTGGTCAGCAAATCTATCTATCTATCTATCTATCTATCTATCTATCTATCTATCTATCTATCTATCTATCTATATCTATCATCATACGGATCACGGCATTGACTAATAATCTTCTATGAAATTTAATACAAGAAAGCAAATTTAAAAAGAACTAAAGAATTTCCTATTCTGCGGGAGCTACGATACTGACGAGAAAACACTGAAAGACAATTAGAAAATATATATAAGAAGCACTTTATTTTGAAAAAGTACAAGGGCCCGCTAGAGAGAGAATTATCCCTGTGGAGGGCTATACAGAAAACCAAACAAAGTGAAACAACGTGAAACCACGAAACAAGATCAAACAGTAGCTTTCTTGCACACTTGGGTACAGCTAACATAAACAAATGTATCCTGCAAGGACAGACTCTCCAGGTACGAGCAACTGTTACTGTGCTCCACCATCCTCTTACAAAGAACTTGAGAATGTTCGCTTGACAATAGTGGGAAAATTATCAATCCCACACGGAGGAGGATGAAATGTTATACACAATGTCCCTTTCAACGCGTGTACGTCTCTGTTGGTTGATAAAGAGCAGAGGTCCTCATCAAGACTACTACAGCAGCTTGTTAACCTCCGGTGCATTATGGACCTTTTCTTCAATTCCCAGAGTTTAAGGTCATCCAATCTTAAACGCTGAATACTTCGTGACTTACTCCACGCCCTAGACAATTCGTTCCTGCTAATCGATTGTATGGACATTTGCCGATATCAAATTGATCCTGTGGTAACACAAGAAACTTCAACCCAAATCTCAATATTATTATTATTATTATTATTATTATTATTATTATTATTATTATTATTATTATTATTATTATTATTATTATTCAGAAGGTGAACCCTATTCATGTGGAACAAGCCGACCACAGGAGCCAATGACTAGAGATTCCAGCTTCCATCGAATGCGGTGTTCATTTGAAAGAAGTAACAGAAGGTAAAGGGAAATACAGAAAGAGATCAGTCATTGGAAAAATAGATAAATTAACAAAATATTAAATAAAGGAAAATTTAAGTAAAAATCCCAAGAGTATCAAAGAGAAAGGATCCGTCTAATCCTCCTCATTTTCCAATCAGAAACGTAGCAGATTTGGCAGGATGAGGATGAAGACCAGATGGAACCGCCGGGAAATATAGGAAATATTACATAAGTAAAGTAATGGAACGCTGAATAATAAAAATATAGAACGGGTGGCAACTCCGGAAGGTGCACTCAAAAGAGAGAGAGAGAGAGAGAGAGAGAGAGAGAGAGAGAGAGAGAGAGAGAGAGAGAGAGAGAGAGAGAGAGAGAGAGAGAGAGAGATATGGTCGCTCTGGAAGAAAGTGCACTCAGGACAAAGAGAGAGAGAGAGAGAGAGAGAGAGAGAGAGAGAGAGAGAGAGAGAGAGAGAGAGATATGGTCGCTCTGGAAGAAAGTGCACTCAGGACAGGAGAGAGAGAGAGAGAGAGAGAGAGAGAGAGAGAGGAGAGAGAGAGAGAGAGAGAGCAGGTGGCAATTCTAGAGGAAAGTGCACTCAGGACAGGAAGGGGAGAGAGAGAGAGAGAGAGAGAGAGAGAGAGAGAGAGAGAGAGAGAGAGAGAGAGAGAGAGAGAGGGGGGGGGGGGGGTGGCAGGTGGAAACTCTAGATGATGATACATTCAGGACAGTGGGGAGAGAGAGAGAGAGAGAGAGAGAGAGAGAGAGAGAGATGAGAGAGAGAGAGAGAGAGAGAGAGAGTTAAGTATGAAGGCTTCCGGCAGGTCTAATTGGTCAAATTTGAACAAGGAATGCAATCCATACATTAACAGTTGCATTATAACTTACGAAACATATAGGCGTACAATGTTCCTTAAGAGAGAGAGAGAGAGAGAGAGAGAGAGAGAGAGAGAGAGAGAGAAGAGAGAGAGAGAGAAACACTTCTTCGGTAAACCAATTTTGGAACTAGTAGGGGGCTAGTTGACTGGTTCAGTTTGTGCATAATGTCGATTCTTATTTGGCAGATATCTCTTCTCTGTCGGGAGCTTCCATCACTCAAAAGTAACTTATAATTCATCTGGGTATTTTATTCAGTTCACGAAATAAAACGGAGGCTCGATTCATTCATAAAATAATATACAGTAAGATTCTGTACGCTGCCAGTAAGACACGCAGATAACTACTTTTCTCTCCTTACTATTGAAGTCTCCAGCAGCTATTTTGAAATGCCCAGGCAAAGTAAAAATGGAAAAACTAAACGTACATACCATGTAACTGGGATACAACTAGCTATCTTAATAGACTGTCCTGTTGATATCCACTGCTATGGACAGTAAATAAGTGGAAATAAATAGAGAGGGAATAAATAAAGGAAAAATACCGAATAAAAAGATTTGCTAAAACGAGAGGCTGGAGTATGGACGGACGATCAAGACAGTGAGAATGAAAGGAATTAAGATGTACACTCGGCAAGGAAAGTGAGGATACACTTTTTTTAAATCTTCGGACATATGTTGCTCAATAATGCGACATCTGGCAACTTTAGAAAGGGGAGGAGCTTCCGTCTTATTGTGTTTGTTTCTTGACCTCTTATAACTTTCAATCATATTCTGCGATTCTGAAATAATTGATACATAAATGCAGCAGTAAGTTTTACAGTATTCGTTCAAGTTGTAATTTGCAACGACAGTTCTGAGCAAAATAAACATTTTTCGACATAACTTACCTAGCAACCTTACACAAATGAATTTAAGACACCGCATTGAACGAAATGCTTGCATAATCGGAAACGCGATCTTCCATAATGAAATCAAGAGTTAAATTTGAGCAATGTCCAACGAAAAGGAACGAATGCATTGTTATGATGAGAGAGAGAGAGAGAGAGAGAGAGAGAGAGAGAGAGAGAGAGAGAGAGAGAGAGAGAGAGAGAGAGAGAGAGAGAGAGAGAGAGAGTCTGCTGTTGTGTAAGCCTAGGCCTATATGTACTGTAGAGCTACTCATTTCATTATTTTTTTTTTTTTAGAGATTGAGCGATACAACATTTGTAAAGTATGTTTTAGCAATGGAGAGAGAGAGAGAGAGAGAGAGAGAGAGAGAGAGAGAGAGAGAGAGAGAGAGAGAGAGAGAGAGAGAGAGAGAGTTGCTGTTGTGTAAGCCTAGGCCTATCAGTAGAGCTACTCATTTCATTATTTTTTTCTTTTAGAGATTGAGCTATACTATATTTGTATAGTATGTTTTAGCAATGGCGAGAGAGAGAGAGAGAGAGAGAGAGAGAGAGAGAGAGGAGAGAGAGAGAGAGAGAGAGAGAGAGAGAGAGAGAGAGAGAGAAACTATGGCAACGTCAAGAAACACCCTGTTACTTGTGTTTTCCCCCAGAAGCTCCTGCGCTGCCCTTCACATCATAGAGAACGCTCTTGCGGATCTAAATAGATTTGGTCAACCTACCCTAGGTGTCACAACATTTACTGCCATTAATTCCAGCTGACTTTTAACACCGTGAAATACAAACATGAATGTGTAAAAATTAACGAAATTATCATTACCTCGTATGCTGATGCAATAATAAGCCTGTTCATAACGGAAAACGAGTAAATATTGCCGTTCTGATGATATCCACATACTATCTTTTAGGTCTTTATGAACGAAGTCATCTGAGAAATTCTGATTACTTCGGACATGCATGGTGTTTTTAAGTATCTGAACGTTTTTGTTCTGCAGATTTAACATATATGATATAATTTGCATTGTATTTTCATATTCTAGAGTAAATTTACCGAGATTATGTGTTTTCTGTAAGAAAAAAGTTGAAATTCGATGAACGAAATCTAATGAAAACTGTATCCTCACTTTTCTTGGCGAGTGTACACGAAAAGTCTAAACAGAGTCAAGAAGGAAACATTAATTGTGGGAACAGCCACCCTTGAACCAGAGAGAGAGAGAGAGAGAGAGAGAGAGAGAGAGAGAGAGAGAGAGAGAGAGAGAGAGAGAGAGAGACTTAATCATTCAATAAGTTCGCCTCGTCTTCTGTCTTACCTAAGCTTTTTTAAATCCATCCAACTTCCTTCCCGTGCGAAGGAAGGTCGTGTACTTAGGAGGAGGAGGAGGAGGAGGAGGAGGAGGAGGAGGAGGAGGAGGAGGAGGGAGAAGGGAAGGTGAGGGGGAGGAGGAAGATGACAGAGGGGAATGGGTGGTATTTTGAATGACAATATACAACGTTCGTGCAAAAAAAAAAAAAAAAACGAATAGAATCCATTTTGATCTTAACACTTCTGACATCGTCCAATTCAGACACGCTAGTTCGTTGCAGCAAGCAACGAACAGAACGCTAATTGTGACGCAGATATGATTTACCTTATGGTAGCTAGTTACTAAAATAAATATAAGCAAAAACATTGAAGGAGGAACGTTTATACAATATACTTAATACAAATGTTTGCCATTACCCTCTTCAGAATAAATCTGGCTTTGAAATAATACGGTATTCAACCCGTAACTAAACTATCCTTAAGACTTTAAACTTCATATTTCTCGGCATTACAATAAGCAAGTAAAAAATGCGCCGAAGTTTCTTCGGACCAGTCGAGTTTTCTGTACAACTTATAATCAAGGCCACTGAAAAGTTATCTATCTTTCAGTGGTCTCAGTATAATGCTATATGAGCCGCTACTCATGAAACTCTCGGCCGGCCGTGGTGGCCTGCGTTGTTGCGTTGCCAGAAGCACGATCATGGCCAACTTTAACCTTAAATAAAATAAAAACTATGAGGCTAGAGGGCTGCAATGTGGTATGTTTGGGGACTGGATGGTGGATAATCACCATACTAATTGGCAGCCCTCTAGCCTCAGTAGTTTTTAAGATTTGAGGGCGAACAGAAAAAGTGCAGACAAAAAAAGAGTGAGAATAGAATAAACTGCGGACGGACAGAGAAAGCCAGCACAATAGTTTTCTTGTCAGAAAACTAAAAGGTTTTATTGCATCAAAGATACAGTAAATAGGCCTGGCCAGAATTTCAGTCAGGGGTTGAAGGGAGGAAGTTACAATTAAACAGCACGCAAATATTAATGTAATTTTGATTTCAATGAATCACTGGCTTTTAATGACAGAATATGGACTTTGGGTATTTCATGGATTGTGTAATGTACTGTATCCGTTCAACTTATTGACTTTTATAGAAGAATAGAAGAATTAGAATATAGAATTTAAACCAGTTCCACTTATTGACTTTTATAAAAGAATAGGAGAATAATATAGAATTTAGGCCAAATTCCAGGCACTGGGACCTATGAGGTCATTCTGAGCTGAAACGGATATTGACAGTAAAAAGGTCTGGAAGGCGTAACAGGACGAAACCCTTGCAGTTGTTTATGAATCAATTATTAGGAGAGGGTGGGAAGTAAGATGGAAGAGAATATGATTAGAGGTACAGTAAAACGAATGAAAGGGATTGCAGCTTGGGGCCGAAGGGACGCTTTTAAGTACCTTAAGTAATGCCTACACTGCACCGCATGAGGTGCAGTGATGACACTACCCCGCTATGTGTTATTGAATTTCATGAAATAATTCAAGGATCGGAAAAGGGGAATATGCTTTCTAGTCCCCCCTCTCGAGGAATCCTACAATATACCTACCTGGGACATCATCGCGTTCATCACTATACGCACCATCGCCTTGTAAAGAGTTTGGATAATGCCCGTTTCCGGTCTGAACAATCCTACTCGACTTTTTATTACATCTTTCGAATCTTCGTAAATAAAAAAAAAATATTCTATATACACAATTCTTGCAAACTAATATCACAAAAAACAAAATATATGAAAAAATTTAGGATTTTTTTTTGGGTTTCAATTTGGTGCAATGTACTTAGGGACATTTGAAGGGACATTTGATCCTCAAGGGGCTAGTACTAAACACAGAGAAATACATTTGATCCCCCAGGGGCTAGTACTAAACACGTTAAAATACATGTGATCCCCAGGGGCTAAACACAGTGAAATACATTTGACCCCCAGGGGCTAGTACTAAACATGACAAAATACATTTGACCGCCCAGGGGCTACTACTAAACACGGCAAAATACATTTGACCCCTGCAGGGCCTAGTACTAAACATGGCGAAATATATTTGACCCCACCCCAGGGCCTAGTACTAAACATGGCAAAATACATCGACACCCCCAGGTGCTCGTACTAAACACGGAGAAATACATTTGATCCCCAAGGGGCTAGTGCTAAACATGGCAACATATGGTAGATCTAAGCCGGCTGTCCGCGGTGGGCTAGGTTATGGCAGTTGACATTTTTCTATAGAACTTTACTTGCTGAACAAGAATTTAAAGTAATATTTTGTCGCTCGGCTGTAATTAAGCTGTAAATTACCTTGGAACTCTAGCCAACGGTAAGGGGGACCGGTTGGGAATCTGGGTCCTGGGTGGGTAAAAACACTTTCGAGAATAGCTCACGGTGAGGGGGACCCGTTGGGAATCCGGGGTTCTGGGTGGGGTAAATAACTTGGGAAAAGGTTTGGGCAATTTATTGTTGTATTTCCAGTTATATATGTCATTTGGAACACGAAAAACAAGCGTAAAAATAAGGGGGAATAAATGGACAGTGCGAGCCGTTACAAAGGCACTTTTCACATACCACTACTACTGCTGATTCCAGGCCATGTCACGCATGCGCGGTCTTACAGGGGAGCTTTCGGGTCATCCAATGCCTCCAACTGAGAGAGTAGTTGGTGGGTTTTTTGGCGGGTGGCTGTACCCAACCAATCACGTTGCAACGTTACCCCAACATTACGTTTCACCCAGGTGGAGAATTTGGGGGATACATAAACTCAGTTACATGTATTCCTTTTGCTCAACTGTTTTATAACCGTTTCCTATTCGTTGTAGCTTGTGCCTACAACGTTCTTCCAGTACTTTTCCGTTCACAAATATATTGACGTCTCTTCGCAACATGATTTTACCATAAATAACTTACAAAATTACTTTACATTTGTCGGCAGACACCTGAAGCATGTATATGGGGTAGGAGGAGAAGGGTCTTGCAGGACGTTTCGCTACCACTTTCTCTCAGTGACGTTAACAGAAACCTTTTTTTACATATTTTGTAAGCCCTGTGGTTGGCGCGCGCAGCGCAATATTACCGCTTGCCAGAGCATACGAGCCTGCCAGATTATTTTAAAAAATGCGGATAAGGCGCGCAGCGACGTTCCGCTACCCCAAAACTGAAAGCAGAAATACACTTTTAGCACCCCCAACTTTATCCTTCCTACCCTGTTCCGGTGCAGTTCACCGGCACAGTTCACTCACTCTTCAACCCAGCATGATGACGGACGTAACCCCCGGAACCTCCCGCTCCTCTGAGCCTGTAACCAAGTGCAATTTGCCTCTTACCTGTGTCAATTGCTACCTTAGTTATAAGGACTACATTGTACCGGGGACAACTATTGTATCTGATTGCTGGAGAGCTTATGACTGCCTGAAGGACGAAGGCTACGTGCACTTAACCGTCAATCACTCCATGAACTTTGTGGACCCAGTTACTGGTGCGCATACAAATACTATTGAGAGGAGGTGGAGGGAACTTCGTGAGACGACGCCTAGGTACGGCCGAAGGGGGGTACAACTTCGTCGGGTACTTGGCAGTAGCCCATTTTAAAATCCACTTTGATGACCCGAAGACGAGGCTCCACGCGTTTGTAAAGGCGGCGGCTGAATTGAACCCTCCACCCCTTTAAGGTAAGGTTCCTAAACTATCTTCTTTATTAGTAGGTAGTTAGGTCACCTGTGTTTTGGTGTTATTAGGTTTTAGTGCTTTTCATGTAGGAGCGTTATTATTTTTTGGGTAACTGTCATTTAACGCCATGTTTCTACATAAGTCCTACGTCACTTTACCAACTTGTACCTTTTGTGCAGTACCTCTCCTTCCCCCCGCCCTGCTGAACATATGGCTCCCTAGTGGTTACGTAACCCAAGATAGCGGATTTGTTTACCGTTTACGTTTCTTCGCCCTGATGGCAAGCAACGGTTAGTGTGTAGTTGAGGTAGCCTGTGGCAGTTGACGTTTTTCAGTGTTGCTTTGCTTGCTTTGCATGAGTTTAGGGTAATATTTTGCCCGTCGGCTGCAGCTAAACTGTAATTCACCTTTGAGCTGTATGCGCCAGTGCAGGGGACCCTCGGTACCGGTGTGCAGTCTTCGAGGGTCTATTACGCTTTAGTTACAGCCGACCGACAAGATTTTACTTGAAATTCTTGTTCAGCAGGTCAAGTTCTATAGAAAAATGTCAACTGCCATAGGCTACCTCACCGCGGACAGCGGGCTTAGAATTACCCAACATATATTTGATCCCCCAGGGCCTAGTACTAAACTCGGCAAAATACATTTGATACCCAGGGGCTAAACACAGTGAAATACATTTGACCCCAGGGATTAGTACTAGACATGGTAAAATACATTTGATTTGATCCCCCAAGGGGGTTAACACGGCAAAATACACTTGACCCCCCAGGGGCTAGTACTTAACACTGCAAAATACATTTGACCCCCCAGGGGCTAGTATTAAACATGGTAAAATACATTTGATCCCCCAGGGGCTAGTACTAAACACGGCATAGTACATTTGATCCACAGGAGCTAATCACAGCGAAATACATTTGACCCCCAGGGGCTAATACTAAACATGGCAAAATACATTTGATCCCCCAGGGGCTAGTACTAAACATGGCAAAATACATTTGATCCCCCAGGGGTTAACACGGCAAAATAAATTTCACCCCCCAGGGGCTAGTACTAAACACAGCAAAATACATTTGATCCCCAGGGGTCTAGTACTAAACATGGCAAAATACATTTGACCCCCAGGGGCTAATAATAAACACTTCGAAACTGTGTAGATGAATCACTGTTTCACCGTGGTTAGTACTAGCCCTCATGTGGAATTGGAGTTCGGACCGGAAACGAACTTTCACCAAAGGTTTACTGAGGAAACCTGTTACAACCGAGATCTTCGTTGTACCTTTCTGTCAAAAACTATGACAGAAACATTCAAACATTTCAGACAAGGTACATTAACAACACTCATAATGGAATTACCATATATCCCGCCGTCCGTATATAATGAACATTTTAATATCTACTTCAACGAAGTCGGTAAAACAATATCGACTTTCCTCACTCGAGACCCGACTGCCAGGAATACAAGGCTAATTTCCTTCATTCCAGAATATACAGTCTGGGGGAATTGTGCCAGCCACAGCCATACCATCAATTGATATCGCATAATAGTCACTTCTTGTTAGGCTAAATGAGGACCTATGAAAGTCCTATATAGATATAAATTAAAACCCGGGGTTTTCATCCTACTGCCTAGTCACTCTGATCGGCCTCTTGCAGGAAATATTCCATAAATCAATAATCATTTTCCTATATGCAATACCACTGGAACTCAGTCCAGTTTCTCTACTGGAAACTGGTCGGCCATATAACCTTTCCTCTAGATAGCTTTCAGCTGCGTAGCTTTATCAATCTAGATTGAAACTACCAACCTCGCTCAGTGGATGAACCCAAACCACAACAAAACGTACCTTTTTTTTCATAAAAACTTGGAAAAATCCCACAGATATTGCTGAGAAATCCAGAACGGACGAAAACACAGTCACAAGCCAACACTGCACTGGTTTTCCAGTCCGCTGCTGAAGTTCCGGCTTCCTTTAACAGCCTTTTGACCAATCAGAACTGTCCGTGATACTCCTTGTCAAAATAAGAGGAGGAACCGACACTCTGATTGGCTGAATTACAGAGGCTTATTTCCAACTAGAGTTACATCACTGTGCTAACAACATATGGAAAACGTAAAAATTCAATACGCTGGAGCTTTAATATACAAGCTGTTAAAAGACATGTTTAATTTCATACCTGATGCTTGACTGAATCAGTACCTCAATTAAGATGGGCAGTTTTATCCGAAGAGTGGGCAGGTGCACTTCAATCACTTAATTACATTTCAATACTCAAGACCACGACACAGAGGCAATGGATTAGCTCAATGTTGTATTCCTATGCACACAAAACCATTTTACATCCTATCTGTCGAGGTCACATATACGGCGAAATAAGGCAAGATTAAAAAAATCAATTTCAAGTCCCTTTACCTGGGTTACCTGCTCAATCTGAACGGCCATAGGAACCACTACCATTATTTTTGGCAATCAAACCGAGATGGCCAATCGTTATATTCTTGAGGGGGAAGTTAGTATGACACATACTCCATCAAAAGTCTGATTATATCTAATACAGTCGCAATGAATCATAGGCGAGGCACTGAATAGCCACTTAGATAATGAATGGAAATATATGTCAAATCCTGACGGGTTTTCTTCGGTAAATATCTGAACAAATCTTGAGAATATGATCAGATGACAGGTACTGTGCAAGCCATGCTGTCGCTGAAAACCCTGCAGTCTAATGTTTAGCGGCACAATATCTAGGTCATCATCTCCAAGAAGACAGAGGGGTATGTCACTATATAAGACTAATTAGACGATGTAATGGGCCCTTGTAGAGAACTTTAGGAATTCCTTTGGCGCAGGAAGTGTTTTGTTGTTGGATGATTTCACTTCTCATTTTACGAAGGGGATGATTCCTTCATTAGTATTCGACCTCTGTTCAGGTACAAGGAATTTGCTCCTTGCATTAGATCCTGAACAGTTATGAAAAATAGGACTCATATCAATTTTCTCAATTACCTGAGATAAAGGAATTTGGTTGCTTAGGCTGTATCATTTTTCCTCTTTTACCTGTTTGTTTATTTTATTTTCTGTTGATATGTTTCCTTCTGTCTTAAGGCAAGGATGTTTACAACTCACCTTTAATATGGGATTATAGGAGTGAACCTATTTCTGGTGCATGCTACTTTTCATTCCATAATCATTACAAAAAAAAAGTCTCTCTCTCTCTCTCTCTCTCTCTCTCTCTCTCTCTCTCTCTCTCTCTCTCTCTCTCTCTCTCTCTCTCTCTCTCAAGTTAATTGTCGCTGATTTAAAAATGATATTTAAAAGAACTTCCTTTGTAATTGGGCCTCATGAAGCTTTCAATTCAACGCTGAATGTCAGAAAAAGCTTGCGGGTGCTTTTTATTTCCTTCTCAAATTCCGCGAAAGGAGGAAAGTAGAAGAGATGATAATATCAAACCTAGTGTATACAAAGGGAACGAATCTTTCCGTTTGTCCATTCCCTATCGCATTATCCATTCACAGAGAAATTCAATTGAGAGAGTGTCTCTTGTAGCATTGGGGGAAGAGATCGGAGTGACATGAACATGTGTTCGTATATATCACAGAAACTGATATCGAATAATGATGAATAAAAAATAAATATAATAAAAATAAAAAGGCAAGAGAACAGGTGGAAATAAAGTGAAGTTTTACAGATATGTCTAGTTTCCGTAAAACTAGAAGATTTTTCAAATATTCCAACACATGCGAAGTACCGCAAACGCTTTTGATAGTTGGCACTGACAGCGACTGTACTGGAGTGTTTATCAAGCCTTATTAACAAACACAATAACTGAAAGTTAGTATTTTCCCATCCATTATCAATACTAACTAGTGCGGACAAACAAGATCCTATTTACGCACAAACAAAAACAGATGAAGAGAAAGTTTTCCTTGCAAAATTTATATGGAAGCAAAATACGGATTTGTCGATCATAACATCCTCGTAGGATGAGACTTAGAACAAAAGTGTCCGAAATTGCCGTAGAAAAAAAAGCGCCAATAAGTCTGCCAGGTTTTACATCTTCATGCAGGCTAATCTGCAGAGCCTAATATATCCTTGAAGAGAGGCTTCTCTCAGTGCCGGAGACTCTCCAGAGTCTTCAGTGTTAGAGAAGGATTGTACATTAAGTCTTCAGACCTGTCACCATGACCCAAATGGCATCTTGATACTAAAGAGGATTTGTATTGAGTCACTTAACACTA
>JANJGK010000042.1:19399973-19434973 GCA_039081455.1 Macrobrachium rosenbergii | reverse complement strand
ACTCGTTGCGGATGAGACTGATCCATTCAGTCGACTATAAATTCCCCGTGGAAGCAATCATTGCTAATGCTTACAAACATGCAGAATTCTTAAACTTTATCTGCAAGACGGATGAGATCGCCAAACCGAGCGATCGTGAGCAATCCTCGCCACATTCATAAGTGCTCCTGCCACAAACAAGACGTTTCCAAACGACGATGGTTTTGCCTCCTGTTGGACAAGAATCAAAACCCCGAGAGAAGGAAGAAGTTGTATCCTGCCGGGTGTCATCTTCGCTTAAACGTTTCGACAATCAAGTCCGAGAGATGCAGGAAGCTGTTTCCTGTATCGAGTTTTCGTCGCCTGTGATCGACAACAATCTTTCTCCACTGGAACAAACAGGAACGAGTTACGCGTGTTGAAGAAAAAAGAACTCATTTCTAATTCCTCTCGTTTTTCAGAATTGTCTGAACGAAGTTTTCCATAACCAGCAGATGCCTGTGTGTCCTACAATCAAGACGTGTTGATCATCAGCGCCGACCTACTTCGCCACAAGAAGTGAGGCTGCTAGCCCGACTTTCTTCCGGCGATTCTCCCATATAAACCACAACTAAGTCTACTTATTTCATAGTCTTTGGGGCTGAGCAGTAGTGTAACCTATTAACACAGCAAAAAGTGTGTCCTGTAGTCGGAGATCTGATCCGTAAGTTTCATCCCCGTAAACTTTTCTTTTTCTTTTAGGAAGTGAATATTTTAACTTAACTTATTTTTTTCGTTAGGAGGATTTCTTTTTTATTTATAAACATAAGAGGTTGTGTTCAAAGAGAGTGTATTCACATATATCCTTTGGGAGATCAAATTGAGGGAGAGGTATTAATAGGCTTAGAGGTAAGGCAAGAAATTCTAACAGTCTGACCTCAGGTGCAGGCGCAAGCGCAGTAGTGGGGCCAGACCCAGACTCGAAAAATATATTCACAGTCCTGAATACTCGATCAGCAATAGTGCCTTTCCAAGGCTTAGTCAACGGTAAGTTGACTCAAGGGGTCGAAAGTTGGATGACATCCATTGATGCCCACCTGAAATATAAAAAAAGCAGTGGATCCTGTTATTCAATTGCAAGAGGCAAGGTCATTTATTGAATGTGCCAAGGGTGATGCGGGTTCTTGGCTACGCACGGTTTCGTTTCAGGCTTACCAAACCTGATATAGTTTTACGGGTACTTTACGGAAAGTGTACGGTACTGAGTCCGAGCTTGATGAAGTCATAGTCTTTAGGAGTATCTATAAATTAGCAGATAAGAAGGGCGTATCAGTAATTGACCGAACTGCCCTTATCGCAAATAAATTTCAAGAGTGGCATTCAAGCTACTTAGTTCCTCTTGGGCAAATGGCAACATGATGCGAACCACAGACGTGTGCCATCTAATGTAGCTTGCAGAAAGTGACTGGTATGCTGCCAGGCAGATTAGTACGTTGTTTCGATGTCAAACTTGATAGAACCTCTAGTGAAGTGACAATTCAAGATCAGATTAAGAGGCATATGTCCAGATTTAGATACAACAATTATATATGTCGTTGAAAATAATTAAGTTAAGCAGGATATTGAAGGTACGGCTGCAGCTCAACAGGATAATGCGGTTAGCCCCGCCAACCAGCAAATGAAATGTTTTAATTGTAACCGCACTGGTCACTATAAAAGTGACCGTAGGACAAAATACTGTAGCATTCATCGGTCCACTTATCATAATTATCAGAATTGTAAGCAAATGGAAAAAGTTACTTGCACTGAAGAGCCAATTAGTGTTTGGAATATAACAGAAATTAATGAGGAACTCAACATAATGCTTTTTCACTGGTAATATCTAGTTTAAACCGGTATACAGAACCAAATGTACCGTCATATATCACTGTTACTGCTAAAATGGTCTTACCTGGGTCCGAGATCATGGTATTAAATGAGTCAATTAAAGTTCATGGCTTATCTGCGACTGAAGCACTTTACACGGTTGATAGCAACCACCAAGCTGTGCTTGAAGTTTTTAATTACCTAAATAAGGAGTTAATTATGAAATAAAATACACCCTTGAAGGATGTTGAGGTATATCATCATTGGATTCTGTCAGTAGCAGAAGTAGAACACTATCACCTACAAGTGACAATTTTTTTCTTAATTTCAATAAAACGTAAGATGGTTGAGGGTATAAAAGACGTAAATGTCCGGAAAAATTTTGAGGAATTACTAACAAAATATGATGATGTATTCACTACTAACAGTGGCTGCTTAGGTAAAACTAGCGTAATTGAACCTCAGATAAGATTGAGAGATCCAAATTAGATAATTTATGTTCCTTCCTACAGAATACCCATGAAGTTCCAAGATGAAATAACAGAGGAGGTAGAGAAAATGCTAAAAGAAGGCGTGATAAAGAAATCTGTCAGTCCACATAACTTTCCGTCGATTGTCGTCCCCAAGAAAGATCGTACTTGGAGGATTTGTGCTGATTTCAGAACACTCAATGAGAAGACAGTTTCAGACAGGTTCCTGTGCCTTGTACTGATAATATTTTGTCTGTCTTAGGTCAACATTCTTATTTTATTTCCTTAGATCTGTTAAGGTGTTCCCATTAAATTCCTTTGGAGGAAGGTAGTACACAATATAAAACATTTACCACCTCCAGGGGCCATTTTGAATTTCTGAGGATGCCATTTGGGTTGCGTTGTGCACCTATCACCTTCACGAGAATGGTTAACTTAGTTTTTGGAGATATGTTAGGTGACATCCTTAATACTGTATGATTTAGTATATTTTCACATACACTTGAACATCTCAGGAAACTGGAGCTAGTTTTCCAGAGATTAAAGCAGTATAACCTAAAGGTAAAGTTATCAAAATGTGATTTCTGTAAACAGGAACTGGTAGTCTATACTTACGTTTTGTTGTTTCAAAAGATGGGTTAAAAGCAGTACATGACAAGATTTCAGCTATTGTTCTTATCTCAGCTATTCAGTAGTTTATTTTTCACATATTTCCAAAACGATAACGATATAGTATTATACTGGGTCATTTTGTATGCATTTTCATTTGTGCAAAGGCAATGAGGAAATGTGAAAATGAAAGATCGAATGCCTGAAATTCTGGAGATGTCATGCAAGATCTTCTAAATTACTAATTATTCAACTGGAAAGTAGGCTCTGTTCAACGACTTACCATCTACAAACTTCATTCAGAGGAGTAAGAAAATTATTTTGTTTGTATATATATATATATATATATATATATATATATATATATATATATATATATATATATATATATATATATATATATATATATATATATATATATATATATATGAATGTACACTCGGCAAGAAAAGTGAGGATACAGTTTTTTTTAAATCTTCGGACATATAGGCTATTGCTAAATAATGAGATATCTGGCAACTTTAGAAAGGGGAGGAGCTTCAGTCTTATTGTGTTTGTTTTTTGCTTGACTTCCTATAACTTTCAATCATATTCTAGGTTCTGAAATCATTGATACTTAAATGCAGTAGTAAGCTTTACAGTATTCGTTCAAGTTGTAATTTGCAGCGACAGTTCTGAGCAATATAAACATTTTCCACATAACCTACGAAGAAACCTTGCACGTATGAATTTGACACCACAATGAACGGAATGCTTGCATAATCGGAACGCGGTCTTCATAATGAAATCAAGAGTTAAATTTGAGCTATGTCCAACGAAAAACTTGGGGAACAATAAAGGAACGAATGCAATGTTATGGAGAGAGAGAGGAGAGAGAGAGAGAGAGAGAGAGAGAGAGGAGAGAGAGAGAGAGAGAGAGAGAGAGAGAGAGTTGCTGTTGTGTAAGCCTAGGCCTATATGTAGAGCTACTCATTTCATTATTTTTTTTCTTTTAGAGATTGAGCGATACTATATTTGTATAGTATGTTTTAGCAATGGGGAGAGAGAGAGGAGAGAGAGAGAGAGAGAGAGAGAGAGAGAGAGAGAGAGAGAGAGAGAGAGACTATGCAACGTTAAGAAACATCCAGTTACTTGTGTTTTCCCGCCGAAGTTATCGCGGTACTCCGCACATCATAGAGAACGCTCTTGCGGATTTAAATAGATTGGGTCAACCTGTCCTAGCTGTCACAACATTTACTGCCATTAATTCCAGCTGACATTTAACACCGTGAAATACAAATATGAATCTGTAAAAATTAAAGAAATTATCATTACCTCGTATGATGATGCAATAATAATCCTGTTCATAACGGAAAACGAGTAAATATTGCCTTTCTGATAAACAGTACTACACCGAGATATCCACACACTATCTTTTAGATCTCTATGAACGAAGTCATCTGAGAAATTCTGATTACTTCGGACATGCATGGTGTTTTTAAGTATATGAACGTTTTTGTTTTGCAGATTTAACATATATGATATAATTTGCATTGTATTTTCATATTCTAGAGTAAATTTACCGAGATTATGTGTTTTCTGTAAGAAAAAATTAAAATTCGATGAACGAAAATCTAAAGAAAACTGTATCTTCACTTACTTGCCGAGTGTACATGTATATCACAAGATCCTTTTCTTACACATTTGAAAGTCTTTTGTTGGCCGAGCCGGTTGAGCTTCAGACTGTCATTCGATGGGCCCGGAGTTCAATTCCCGCGGCTGGCTGATGAAGAGTTAGAGGAATTTATTTCTAGTGATAGAAATTAATTTCTCGCTATAATGTGGTTCGGATTCCACAATAAGCTGTAGGTCCGTTGCTAAGTAGCCAATTGGTTCTTAGCCACGTAAAATAAGTCTAATCCTTCGGGCCAGCCCTAGGAGAGCTGTTAATCAGCTCAGTGGTCTGGTAAAACTAACGTATACTTTTTTTTTTCTTACACATTTGATCAAAATCGTCAGTGACAACTGAATGGCTGCAGCTCGTATATGCAAAGATAATGCAAGTCTGGAAGCTTAGAAGCGGCCTCCTGTGACCAGTTAATGGACACCAGCTCTCGTTATGGAAGGGAAGCTTCTCCTTCTGAAAGCCTGGTGAGGGTTTCTGAGGTTCATGTGATCTGCTCTGGCAAGATGGAAGGAGTGATGTCGTCCGTGGAGAGAGAGAGAGAGAGAGAGAGAGAGAGAGAGAGAGAGAGAGAGAGAGAGGGAGAGAGAGAGAGAGAATTGAGTGCAGCTATTCGTTTACCCTATTTATTAAGAGGGAGTAAAAATAATAACGTAATTGTCACCAACTATACAGATGGAATTTCAAGTTAAATATGAGTCCTTCGTGCTGTAGTCGGTGACATCAATGCAACAGTTGTACTGAGGAAGATATTTGAGAATTGATATTGATACTATGCAAAAGGGGTCTCTTGGAAAATATGAAATATTACGGGTCATGGGTTTAGGCAAAGAGCGAATTGAATAAACGAATAACACTGTTGTAGTTCGAAGTGGTGGCCTGTGGCATTTCATATTTCCCAAGAGGGCCCTTTTGCACGGCAACAATATCAGTTTTCAAACAATATCTTCCTCAGTGCAACAGGAGTGACAACAGAGACACAACACATCATCGCCTCCATTCTCCAAGCTCGGAATCAACTTGAATTCCTTCTGCCAGTGTTAGCTCGTGCGAAGACGCCTCCAGGCTTCAAGGAAATGATCTGATGGCAGGGGCTATATGCCGGTTATGAGAAAAAGTTTGCTCCCAATGTACAGCAGCCCACCAGGAAAATTTTATTTCCGGAGAGCCAGTTGTAGGATCCGAGTAAACAAACCCATGCAAAGAAACTACCGATTAGCTGAATGGAAATCACACGTAACTAGCCCTGATGTTATTCCCAAATTTTACTTCCACTGTGAGACGAGATAAGGGGGTAGACCCTCTGGGGAAGAGAAAAGCTAACACAAAGTGAGCACTGGGAAGCTAACGATTATCGGTCTTTTATTAACTGGGAAAGTTCTTTTACACGATTTCATATGAATGGCAGGGAAAAGACTAAGTATAAGTTAGACTTTTGAAGGAAGGTCTAGGAGAAGTTATGGATTATGATAGTTACTAGATTCTCTTATCAGAAATGACGTGGATCGACTTTCTAATTTTATTTTTGAGGCTTTTGGTTTTTGAAGGTAACCTTTCCTTAATCATCTTTAATATTTACAAGGTAGACATTCCTCATGAACAAATGCAGTGGTTTTTTATTCCATACTATTTGATTTTATTTGATGGTTCATTTGTTCCCTCCGAAAGATAACTGAATGCCAGGCTTTCTTTCATAGTCAGTGCATTATTCATGGCGAAAGATGACATGAAGGCAATGCGATTACAATTTCTGAATAATTTAGATGTCACATTTTTACTAGAATCATTTACATCTTTGTAATCTGTTTATCTGACGGCATTTAGTTCTTGCTCCATGACCTGTAGGATGAGTTTCGTTCCTAAAGAAAACCGTATATTCTCTATAAATTATAAATTATAAACCATCTGACGGTTCAGCGATATTCCTAAAACCTCACCTGCGATGATCAGTAGAGATACTGCCTGACAGCAGTGCATCTTCATTGTTGAAACAAGTTAAGAACGAAAGACCACCTCCCTCTTAAGAACTTCTGCAGTTTTCTTAGAGTAACTTTGCCTTTTTCCCATAAACCTTTTCTGACAAATGTGACTGTGGTTTGCAGTGAGACCAAAAGGAATTGTGGGAGCCTTGACAGTCCATCTTTGGGTGAAATTCAGTTATGTTGACAATATGGTATTCAACCTTTTTTTTTTTTCTGCAATTATTCACAGGGTTTTAGGTCGTCTAAGAAGTAAGGAAAACCTTGTGTTTGGACTCTGGAATGTCCTCTTATGTACTACAGACAAGCAAGGATTATATCTCGAAAGGATGAAGGAGCTCTCTATATGCTGTAAGGATACGAGATGAAAGAAGGAGCCTGAGAATAATGACTCTTTTTCTCTTTGCTTCTTTTGACTCTCCGGTCGCCCGCACCAGAATTTGGGTCAAGTCTAAGTTTAGGTTGGGGTTGTCTTTCATCTCTCTCTCTCTCTCTCTCTCTCTCTCTCTCTCTCTCTCTCTCTCTCTCTCTCTCTCTTTTAGTTCCTCATTGGACGGGTCGATATCGTACTCGACTATCACTCTGCTGGGCCCGCGTTCGACTCTTCGGCCGGCCAATGAAGAATTAGAGGAATTTATTTCTGGTGATAGAAATTCATTTCTCCGTATAATGTGGTTCGGATTCCACAATAAGCTGTAGGTCCCGTTGCTAGGTAAGCAATTGGTTCCTAAGCCCCGTACACACTATGCATCATGTATCAGCCACGTGATGCAGTAGTGGTGTTCAAAAAAATTACTAGCAGCCAAACTGTACTGCAACACTGCTCACTTGTTCTCCGGCCAGATTTGACAGCAAAGCGTCAAATGTTCGAGAAGAGAAAGTTGAAAGGGATGTACAGAGTGCAATTAATGGATTAAGCGAGAGGCAAATATTCCCATGAAATCAGGACAGCCAGCAAACGGTCAATATACTGGTCATTTGTTCACATGTTCAGGCCAACAGTACACCAGGTGCGTTCTCCATGAACAGCGTCTGCAAAGGTGGCAAAGTAAGAATGCATTTGACTATTTGCGTTCTTCGTTTATAATGCAATTTAATGATAATGATGAAGTGACTACTTTTTTACATCCAACCAGCCTTTACAAGAAATATGTTACGACACTGATTCCAAAATGACTTGTTAACGTTTCTAAGATTCAATAATCTCGATACAGATTCTTCTCTTGAAATGTGATACCAATGAGAATCTGCAAATGTTTTCACAGAAGCAAAGTTACGAATAATTAAACGAGAGAGAGGTATATAATTTTTAATTGGCTCTCGCTCCCAAATTTTACACACACACACATACATACAGTATATATATATATATATATATATATATATATATATATATATATATATATATATATATATATATATATATATATATATATATATATATATATATATATATATATATATATATATATATATATATATATATATATATATATATATATATATATATATGGAGCAACAATGATTAGAAATGAAAAGATATCTCCCTCTCGTTGTCTCATATACTCATAGCTTTCTGACCTTAAAGAAAAGCGTTTCACACATTGGATGAGTGTTTTAGTGGGCAGGACGCGTTCCTCACCAGCGAGAGGTCCTGTGCTGGATTCTCGAATGAACTGCAAAGGTTTAGGCAGGTTCATTAACTCCAGTGATGCCTCTAATGACCTAAGCAGTGAAACAGCACCCGTACCTTGCAGTCAGTCGATGGCGATGGATCTCAACCAAAGTGACGAATGACACCAGGAAAGTCATTTTCCTATTTCTAGCACTGGCGGAGGAGTATGAACAAAATATGATCATCAAAACCCTCTCTCCTTTCTTCATGTCTCGGTGATTTTACTTCTTTTACTCCTCAGTCTTTTACTTTTCACTTTTCTCAGTAACGATGTCTTCTCATAGTTCTGTGACCTGCCAATCACACGAGTTATTTAGGCTAAATTTTCAGTTTTCTAAAATTCGGGAGTACTCAGTAACTAAAGTGGGACGAATGCAACATGAAATACCTTCTTTCCCAAATTTGCAACTTTCAATCACGGTTTTTGTAGTTATTCTGTACATGAACGAAAGACACATGCTTCGAAACACAGCAGAGATGGTCTTGTTGGAAAATATTCCTTTAGGAGTATTTTTATAACGCTCGCTAGGAAAGCGTTAGTGTAATTATTATTATTATTATTATTATTATTATTATTATTATTATTATTATTATTATTATTATTATTATTACTACTACTAAAATACTCATAGTAGCATGAGTCTTGAAATGGAGAAACAAATCCACAGTTATGTATAAGGTATGTACACATATTTAAAGATAAATCCTTATAGAAAGCTTTCGGGAAACTGTTCGATTCGAACAGTTTCCCGAAAGCTTTCTGTGCAGACTTATCTTTAAGGATTTGTTTTATTATTATTATTATTATTATTATTATTATTATTATTATTATTATTATTATTATTATTATTATTATTATTATTCAGAAGACGAAACCTTTTCATGTGGAAGAAGCCCACAAGGGTTATTGACTCGGAATTCAAGCTTCCAAAGAATAAGGTGTTCGTTGCAAGGAAGTGATGTCTCATTTGTCCAGAATTTTCGACACTTTTCCGTCTGAATAGAGGAAGTTAGCCGTTTTGTAGGACTCGTAGTCACTAGTGTGCATTCAGCTGGTCAAGATCTCTCCTTCACCCTAACTACTTCTTTTCTTGTTCTCATTGTATCCTGATGTGGTTCTTTCGATTAAAGAAAAAAAATGGTTATTTTACCGAATGTGGTGCAGCCCTCAGTGAGTCGTCAGAATGTGTACCTCAACATAAAATGGTTCTAAGGTGATGCCTTAATTTATTATTCCATATTTTGTCTTCCCCAGATTCTACCAGATCGTTCGTGACTTTACAGCATTTTCCTATTATTTTGCTATCCTAAGAGGTCACTGAATGTTTATCAGGATTTTCCAATAGTTATATCTTTTAGAACTTCTGCTTTGCAGTGAATGATAACCATTTACAAGGGATAATTTCTAGGTAGATTGAAGATTTTACGATTAAGGAAGGGTTGATCACACTTTTGCTTCTCGTATAGCAATATGGTTATAAATACAGCTATTTTCATGTGAATGCAGTCGTGCTCTCCCTATTAGCCTAAATGACAGCTAATACACTAATATAACATTTTTAATGGAGAGCTCATTGTAAGGTGTTATATAATATCATTCTACTTTTCATTGAAATTCATTGGTGTGGATACAACACGGAAATTCACAGAGACTTATAACCTGGTAAAACCCGAAAGGACCTACAGAAAGGAGGGAGTCCACCCTTGGGTGGTTGAGGGACAATAGTGATTCTGACTTCGTTCTTAAGCAATGGTTGAAGGAGAGGAGTTCTTGGCCCTCGTCTGAAACTTCCTTTGTTCCATTGAAAGGAATTCTGAGGTTCCTTCCTTCTCAAGGAGGTTCTTCCTGCTTGGGAAGATGAGGCAAGAAAAACGATTCTGTCTCGATCTTCCTTAGAACGGTGACATCAGATCATGAGCACACACTGTACTGGAGATCAGATTACAGGTATTTTCCAGTTTTTTTTTTCTTTATTCATTTAATTTATTCTTCAAGCTTTCAATAATTATTTTTTATATTTATTTCATCATTAAGATGGAAATGCGCAAGTAATCCATCTCACCATTTCTCCATCAAAGTAGCCTGCTATTCTAAAAATCAGGCTAAGAAATTGAAAAACAGAACTTTTGATATTTTGATGATAGTAATTGTTCTCCCAGATTGAACTTTAAAACAATCATTTGACATGGCAGCGGCCATTCGATCACTTTGCTTGACTCTCCTGAACTCCCAGCCAAACTCTGATAAGGTCCCCAAACCTAATTCAACTCGGAATAGGAACCACAGGACAGCTGCGCCACCAAACTTTCTCGCAAAGATCAACAGAGAACTGGAGACTTCTGAATAAGAGCCTCAACCTGTGTGTGTACTCGCTACACTTCATAGGCCTAAAGAAATAAGACCCCCATGCCAATACAGGAAGGCAACTTACGTGATAAACAGGTAATGAGGCTTCCATGACCATGAAGAAAATGATTCCTGGAAAAGTCAGATGAGTTAGACCCCAATTTTAACAGCGTGACGTTGGAGATATGGCAGAGTTTTCATCATTCTATTAATACTGAAGAAAGATTAAAGAAAAGATAACGCTAACATTAAAATCCAGGTAACTTGTTCTTACTCTTCCTGACCGACTTGATTATAAGGTGGGTGTGGCGTCGCTTTATTTTTATTATTATTATTATTTTTTTTTTTTGACACACTCTTGATTTTGCTACTGATCTTGGCAATAAACAAGTACAAAATGCGCCGAAGTTTCTTTGGCGCAATCGAGTTTTCTGTGCAACGTATAATGAAACCCTCAGACGGGGCCAATGAAACCCTGTTGTTGGCATCTATAGAGGTGCCAGACGCACTATCATGGCTGATTTTAACATTAAATAAAATAAAAAAAAAACTACTGAGGCTAGAGGGCTGCAATTTGATATGTTTGATGATTGGGCGGTGGATGATCAACATACCAATTAGCAGCCTTCTAGCCTCAGTAGTTTTTAATATCTGAGGGAGGGCGGAAAAAGTGCGGACGGACAGACAAATAGCCATCGCAATAGTTTCTTTTACAGAAAACTAAAAGGCGACCATGATTAAGATTAAGATGAGAAGATGATTTCCTTTGAATGGCCATCCTCTTTGGAGTCTTTTCTCTTATCCTATTTTCCCCTTTCTTTTCTCTTCCCTCAATCCTCCTTTCAACGAAAGCCACATGAAAGTGAAAGTCTCCGGCACCTGGATAATAAGAAGAGGTCTGAGGAAAGGTGTCGTCGCTTCTGGGCCTTTGTTCCTCTCCCGGAACAAAACGAATGACTATTTTTTCACGTCTCTAAGGAGCACAAGTATCACAAAAGTAACAGTAAAAGAGAAGCAAAAGAGAATGTACCATATTTTATCAACATTTCATTGCTCTGAACAAGAGGTGATTGATATAGGCTACTCGTAAGCAGAAAATTTGTGAGATGTCTCAGAAAGCGTTTCATTTGATACGTTGGTGTAGTTTTACATATAATTAATAAAAGCAGAGGTAGTATTATCATGCTTTGAGGCAGAACAAGAAAAGAGAGAGAGAGAGAGAGAGAGAGAGAGAGAGAGAGAGAGAGAGAGAGAGAGAGAGAGAGAGAGAAATGCTACAGCTAACATTTCTTATATGTGTTATGCTGCAAGCTCGTGTAGGAGACGCCTAACGTCTATATCCAGTCGCACACTTGCACCCACAGGAAAGATCCCAGGGAAGTGCAAAATATCACGAATAATAACAAGGTACAAAATGGTTACATACGAAACAAAAACCTATTGAGTTTACATACCATTGTATTAATTAAAGCCGTGCTCACGAAGTCTGTCTCGTAATCTCTCGTTCTCATGTACTGCAAACTACGGCAAAATAAAACGGGCACAGTATATACACACTGACGTACGATTAATTATTTACCATCAATTCATTTGAACTCAGGAGTCAGTTAGTGGAATGAGAGACCCCGAGATGATGGACAGCAAGTGCCGCCGAGTGCATATCGCTTGTCCAGTGGCAAATCATTTCATTATTCTTGGACGATTTCCTCCCGAAAGAGTTACAGCTGGGACTCTTCCCTTCCAATCACTATTATGCATTTGCTGTCGATAAAAAAAAATTGACCCAGGAAATTTCACTTCTTTATGCAAAAGCTTACTTTGCAATTATATCAGTTATTTATAATCTGTTGAATCTTTTGACAAGCAAAGATTAATTTGGCCAATACCTGATGCAAACAGGTTCATGAACAAACACCCATTTGCAATCAAATCTCCTCCAATACAGCCTTGTGTTTACTGGCTAATAGGAATTTTGTCTTCGAGGTGATTGACAATCCCAGTGAAGTGTCGTTATGGGCCTAAAGGCGCGGACCCCCAACCCCCACTCCCTCTCTCTCTATCTCCCTCTCAACTTAGCTTTCTGGGTTGCTTATACCTCATGGATGTATGCTTTCGTATGTATGTGCTTAGTAGGGAGATATCTATGGTCAGGACACTTATTCAGAACTATATAAAAACTTTCATTGCATAATTATGGTATATCGCAAAGGCTCGATTATACCAAAATTTTAAGGACCTTTTACTGGATTTCCCATAAGACAGAAGTTGCCTTAGTTTAGGAACTTTTTTTATTTTTGGACTTTTCTGCATTTTAGACATACTTATTCTATTTCCTTGATTTTGGTTATTTCCATATTCCATATTCGGTTTTGTCTGCTTTCCTGTTTCTAAGCATTCATTAAAACCTACTATTCATAATATAAGCAAATATATTGTTTCTGATGTTATGCCTGGCTCTGACAGACGGTTCATGATCCGGCCACCAAGAAGCCCTGGTTTATTCCTAAGCTGAATTGTTGTCACGTCTCTCAACATTTTTTGATGAGGGAGAGACGGAGACGGACATGGCTGCCAAATCATGATCAGACATTAATGAAAGTCTCTTAAGCGGAATGGACTTCAGTCCTTTGAGAAATGGCAAACCCCCATCTGTAAAAATAAAAGATATGATGGATCAGAACACAGAGGAGAGGAGAAATTTCTGTATTCAGGAAGGCAATGGCCTCAAATACTGGTCAGATTGCTTGATCCTTTTGAGTTTCCTTTTAACACGTTTTCTTTCATTTTCGATTAAATCTCTCTTTTTCCTTTTCCAAGCAAGGAATTACTGTCCATCATTTATGACGGATTTTCTTTCCATTTAAAGTTATTTTTTTCTGTTTTGAATTTCAAAAACATTGTAATTCTTTTTTCATATAAACACAAAATGATTCATCAGTATATTGTAATTTTTTAAGTCTTATTTGACAGTCTCCTGTGCATATCAGTTTTGCGAACTGTGTAGATAATCCTTACGAAGGATTCTCTCCTATATTTGGGTAAGTAGTCTTTTCATCCATAAGTTTCTGTCGTGATTATCACCTTATGTACCATTGACGTTTCCCTGAGATGTCTCTATTGGAGTCCTTCCTACCCACAAGTTACCTTCGTTTCTTCCTGCTCCTAAAAGCTCCCTATGATGCATACTTCGGCGTCTCTTCAGCGGCAGTGGCTAAAACAAGAACACGTTACATCCTTGTTTTGTTAGACATGCAAATCAGTGACTCTTTCAAAACATCAACCACTCATCTATTCTTGCGGCAACCGGGGCTCTGAAGAAGGTTTGGATGGATTCATCTCGCCACTTAAAGCTGGCCTGTGTTGGTCCCTCGGACAAATGACTGAAGTCATCAGCGTATTAACATGAGTTGGTGTGAGTTTCTACGACTATTTGATATATGTTTGAGTATTCTACCCCCATATATATATATATATATATATATATATATATATATATATATATATATATATATATATATATATATATATATATATATATATATATATATTACATATTATAGATACAGATAAAGCCGGCACAATAGTTTTCTGTTACAGAAAAAGAAAAACAATAGAATATTGGTACTGATGTGAGAGAGATTAGCAGAAAGAGAGAGAGAGAGAGAGAGAGAGAGAGAGAGAGAGAGAGAGAGAGAGAGAGAGAGAGAGAGAGAGCTATTAAAATGGTGTGTACAGTAATATGAGTGCACAGAAAATAGAGAAAGTTTCGAAATAAAAGAATATAGGCAAAACGTTACCTCCGCAGTCTCAGAGATGTCGATCTCATGCAAAGGAAAAGCCACACTGAGACCAAGGTCCAAAGAAAGGGAGATCAGTCCAAGGGAGGCACAAAATTTGCCGCTGCCTGCGCATCAGGGACTATGGCGTCAGAGTAGACCCACCAGACCTTGTTGATCCCAGGTCGGACTACTGAATTCTCATTCGTTTACAAAGTAGGATGGTGACTGTCTGGAAAACATTAGTACTTCCCTACTTCCCTACTTTTACTAAATCAGTATGCCTTGTGTCTTACCGTAGTGGCACTGCTGCGCTGCCATTCAGCAGTATGGCAAAACACTGTACTGTGTACGTTTGCTCATCGACTTTGAAACAACGAGGTGATAATGTTAGTTTTCACTGCTTCCCCAAGAATGAAGAATTAAAACATTTCCTACTAATTACCGTATTGACTTTATGACTTTCATTTAACATTTCTTCCTATGTTCTACCGTATTGACTTTATGGCGCTTGTTTAACATTTCGCCCTAGTGTCTACCGTATTTGACCTTTTGAGTTCTGGCTAACATTTCTTTCCATTATCTATCCATGTCCGAAAGGTAAGGTTGCACCGGGATATCGTTGTATTATTAGTTTTAGTAATATGGAAACGATCTTATTCAAACTTCATCATGAAAGCAAGAATTTAAGCAGGGCAGGAAAATCCATATAGAACCAACCACAACATCTTTAAAATATTTACAGAAAACCTAGTGAGGAAAAAAAGCTTTTAGACAAGGACGCGCACGTCATCCCTTGTTTTAAAACACCTCCAAATAACCCCATTAACAGCGGTGATGATTTGGAAGCGAAGCGACTGCCAAATCACTGGCGTTCTCTGGGAGTAATGGTTTATCTTCCGACTTACACTGGCAAGCTAAAAGTCATTAAATATCCTTAACTGATTACTGATTTGACTTATTTAGTTCTCGAGTACCTTTCGTCAAGGAACCAACAAGAAATGCATATGGGTTGAACTTGCAAACACAAAAAAAAGTATTTGATAGCAATATATATATATATATATATATATATATATATATATATATATATATATATATATATATATATATATATATATATATATATATATATATATATATAGTGATTATAACCATCTATATATATATATGTGTGTGTGTGTGTGTGTGTGTGTGTGTGTCTGTGTCTGTGTATATATATACGTATCCAAAATTAGCTGCAAAAATTTAAGACTTTCGTGAAGGACTGACCAAACCAACTGGCCCTCGTATTCCAAACTCCAACAGAGGATCAGTGGGATTAGGAAAAGCTGCCGCGCACAACGAGGACGAGGGACCGGAAGCCCTCCTAAGTGGGCAAAGAGCTGTCGAGATTCGTCTTCAGTAGCTGCTATAGTTCCTCATAACACCAGCAGTAGTTATGTCGCTGTGAATAAGATCAGAACTTTGCGATGGACTGTAAAGGACAGATGTCTTCTTTGTTGAGGCTGACTTTCATGGAGTAGTGAAAAGAAGACTCTTCCTTAGCACAGGAGTTAATCAGTTACAAACATGCTCCGGAAAGGACTTATTTGACTTTATTTGCCACTGACATCGGTTGATTTGAACAGGGGATTTACCTTTGCTTATGAAACACACATGGAGGCAGGAAACTTCTCCAGGGCAAACAAGTCACTCTTTGAGCACCAACCATACAAGGAGCGGTCGCCCGCGGGACTTTCCTTCCCTCTGTTGCCTCCTGGACAATTGTGTCCCGTCTTCGGGCATTTGCATAGGGCATTTTTGCTCCCGGTTTCTTCATACTGATTGTAGTTTTCTGTTCTTATATCCATCTTCGTGTCATGAACATTTCCATAACATTATACTGTGCATAATGTTAAGACGTCGGCATCTCTCCACTGAATATTGTATTCTCTCCACTCCTCTGGGCAGAGGTTTCTTGCAATTAATAAGTGATGGAAATAAAATGAACATCTTTGCACCTGAATAGTCTTTGGATGACTTGACGTCATATCAGAATTGGGCATTAAGTGACACTTTTGAAATCTGCCAACAAATCTATGCCCAAGTTGTACGGCATCCATGCCATAGATGGGGCATCCGTATTCTTTGTATTTTCTGCTCCTCTACCCAATAAGGCGAAAGTAACATGACCGCCTGTTCACTTTTTTGTTGCAGACTCACCCCCAACTTAATCCCAAATCAGTACTGACTGGTTTTGAACAAGGAGCAAGAGTATATATTGCAGTGGTCATATTTGTCAAAATCCTTCTAAAGCAAACTGTCTACAGAAGCAGGATTATAGTCCAACCAAGAAATAAGGACATTAATTAATAAGCGCCTTCAATCATTACACATGCTACAATCCACAGGACAAACTGCGTTTCCTACGAGTGGTTGTCCACAACAAAATGCAAACTTCTTAATTTCGGAGTTATAGGTCAATTCTATTTATTAATTAAAACCATGATACAATCCTTTTTTAATCATTTTTTATTACAAATAAAAATTCTGGAATGTACAGACAGTACACTGGTATGATAAAGTTGAGTACCAAAAAATATAGGAATAAGGAATTACTCGTATACCTATTATGAAATATATGTATGTTAGGACACAAATTTTAACCGGAGAAGAGACTGTCCCTTGTAATTACAAAAGTCAACTTAAGCTGTTCAAGTAATGGGTGAAAAATTCAATGAAGCTAAGCGAGATATTCATTTGATATTCAGTCTACGTTAATCACCTTTACTCGTCTGTTGCTCAAATCTTTCATGACCTGAGCTAACTTGGGATATTAAGGGGCGAGGCCTTTGCTCCTTGTGTTTCTTCATGTAAAATAATTATACCTCAATTAAAGTATTAAAAAGGCGTTTCTCTCTCTCTCTCTCTCTCTCTCTCTCTCTCTCTCTCTCTCTCTCTCTCTCTCTCTCTCTCTCTCTCTCTCTCTCTCTTACTGAAAATACAGGTCAAAATTTCCGAGCCAACATGCTGAAATATTTCACTTGTCCCAGCAGCAAGAATCTTCTCAAGCTATTTTCGGTAAGAAATGTCCCCTCCAAATCATTCTTTTGGGAAGTCATTCTCTCGCAAACTGGGCTTCGCTTCAGGCTTACAATGGCTTGATACAGAAACTGCATCATGTATTTCTCTCTCTCTCTCTCTCTCTCTCTCTCTCTCTCTCTCTCTCTCTCTCTCTCTCTCTCTCTCTCTCTCTCTCTCTTGGGTATTTGTGCTTTTGTAATCTTCACTTAATTGTTTCATATATATATATATATATATATATATATATATATATATATATATATATATATATATATATATATATATATATATATATATATATATATATATATATATAATACCAGTTTCTTGATGGTGTGTCTCCGTCAAATACTCTGATTAAATTGTGACATTGGTTGATGGGAGAGTTTGTGTCTATCGTCCTTCAGAGAAATCACATTTGCAACTTCAGGATTTTCCTATTTTATGAAGAAAAAAATATTTATTGTTTGTAAAAACGATTTTACAAACAATTATGTTTGCCGTGAGAGGTGAAAATAACCTCCTACATCATAGACAATATTATTCAATCGTTACCTTTCAAGGAATATTTCGCTGTTCGAAGCCTTCAATTGTCGTTGGGAGTCATTAAGGTTTCTTTCAGCTCTTCAGCCGGCCATTAGACAGAACAGTCGTAATGGGGTAATTACAGCAAATAAGTATGTGCAAAAGAGATGGAGCAACGCTTATCCCTGAAAGCAATCCCCATCAAAATGCTTCAGTGGTCCTCTACACATAACGGAATGGCACTGGAATGAAGAGAAAATGAATGATTGTATCCCTTATTGCTGTTTCTGTCTGCTGATTTGTATTTCATAGTGTAGATACAGACCTTCCCAGATTTCACTCCAATACAGAGCAGAGGCTGAATAATTTCGGGAATTTCCCCGTGTGTCGCTTACGAGATTGTCTTTTCATTCCTGACTTTTCCTTCCTCTACATAGTAGTAACACATATACTCTCTCTCTCTCTCTCTCTCTCTCTCTCTCTCTCTCTCTCTCTCTCTCTCTCTCTCTCTCAGTGTACATTCGGAACCTGTACCCATTTCACATTTTAGGTTTAATGGTGTACATTGGCGTCACGTTGAAACTTTCATCACAAGGCGAAAGGGAGGCAGAAACCAAAACACATTTTCAAAATGATTTGGTTTCAAACGGCTGTGCGCAGTTGACATCATTGCTCAATGTTCAGTTTACCTTGTGAACAAAATACCAGAGATGCTGACATAGCTGCCGAGTGGAAAAGGGGAAGACTCTGACCAATGTTCCATAATAGAACAGTTACTACTGGGCGGCAGAAATGCTTTGTTCTGCTGATACTGCTATTTCGTGAGGGATCGCACATGATACCAAAGAATGAGTTGCGTTACTATCAGGATAGGTTACCAAAAATCTAAAGTCACTGCTTACATATATATATATATATATATATATATATATATATATATATATATATATATATATATATATATATATATATATATATATATATATATATACATACATCATTGCTTCCAAGAAAGGAAATAAATGATTTGGAAGCAATATGTCTAATAAAAAAATCTCTTGAGAAGTTTCTTTCTTACTGCTAGATCCGTGAAATATTTCATTAAGTTGGCTCGGATGATCCATTTTGCGTTTTCACACACACGCACATGTATGTATGTATGTATGTATGTATGTATGTATGTATGTATGTATGTATGTATGTATGTATGTATGTATGTATGTATGTATGTGTATATATATATATATATATATATATATATATATATATATATATATATATATATATATATATATATATATATATATATATATATATATATATATATATATATATATATATATATATATATAGCAAAGAGCACTAGAAGGAGACGTCTGGCAGCATTTCATTATTTATACATTTGACAACGTTCCGAGGCCAAGCCTCATCATCAGGCTGAAACATACAAACACTAGATAATATAAAATCTACCCGACTAATTAATTATAAAAGATAATTTATTTGAAAAGAAACTAAAAAAACTACAAGGGAAATGCTAAGTGCCTCTCAAGGAAGAGGAGGGAAGACGAGTGACAGTCACAAGATGGTAGGTTAAAAGTAAGCTCAAGCCAAGAAGAGAAGAGAGGGCTGGAGGTCGTTTGACTGTTTAACTCTGGAACCACTTGTTTAATAAAAAGTGATTCACGGATCACAAGCTGTTCAGGAGAAGAAGCCCCAGTAAGATGTATGAAGTGCTCATATTGGATGTTAAATTGACATTTATAGGCATGGTTCCGAATATTAGAGTATTCTGGAGAGGCCAATCGAACTCCAGTGCGATAACTCACACCCCTACGACAATCAATGCGAACTTTGAGGAGCCTACGAGAGGATCGAACATATTTTCCCCAATTGCATCGGAGACAAGTATATAAATAAACCGCATTGATGCCCAATAGGGGATCAAGTTTATCTTTATATTTCAAGAGAGACCCGATTGTCAGGGGATTTGTTGTTATTAGATGGCATTTTAGAGCAGGGGCATATTGATGTATTAGTTGTTTAATTAAAAAAAAAATAATTTTGAATAAAAGGAAGACTGGAATAGAATGGTTTCCTGGGAACAGTAGGGAAGTTAACTTTGGGTATAATTTTACCATTAAGGAACTTACTCAAATGTTTAAAAAACAGTTTGTTTGGGAAATAATTGTCTAAAAATATTTTTGTAAAAACATAATTTCATTATGAAAATCCGCCCAGCTCGACGTTAAAGTAAAAATCCTGTGGAAGAGAGTTTTAAGAGAATGTAATTTAGAACTAAAATTGCAACAACTATAAAAATTAGTACCTAAGCGGGTAAATGTCCTTTTCCTAAAAACAGATGTAAAAAACCTTTCAATGTTACGTGAAACCTCAATATCTAAAAATGTCAATCTATATTCCTTTTCATAATCAACAGTAAATTTTATGTTACGTTGAGCATTATTGGCAAACTGTAGGAGAAAACACAAGACAGATCATCCGAGCCAATATAATGAAATATTTGATGGGTCCAGCAGCAAGAAAGAAGCGTCTCAAGTGAATTTTCAGTTAGAAATATTTCTTCCAAATCATTTATTTCCTTTCCTGGAAACAAAGATCGGATCAGTTAGAGAAAAGATATACAGCCTGCATCTCTCTCTCTCTCTCTCTCTCTCTCTCGTCAAGTCTCGTTTTGTACAACCCATCAACCAATCCGAAGAAAAGTATAAGATGTAATTCATATCCGAGATTTTCGTAGAGTCTCTTTTTCCGTTTTTCTCACTTTCCCTTTGTGGCTCTTGTGTGCCTTCGGGAAGTGGCTCAGTTGCTAAGTCGCTTTTTTCCCCGAGAGCAGAACAAATTACTGAAGTCCCGCGACAGACGCCTTTCCTCCGACCCTTTCATCATCACCCAGGTGACCGGAACTTTTGCTGGCTTTAATGTGGCTTTCTCTTCGAAAAAGGACGAGAAAAGAAGAGAAGAGAAAATAGAGGCGTAAATGGAAAGGAGTTTAAAAGACATGACTAAGAAGTAGGACTATAAAAATGATAAACGCCGAGTGGGACAGACAATCTCAAAAAGATGAAAAACCGGCAGGGGCTCAGATGAGCTAAATTAACCTAATCATTTGAGAGTATCATTGGGCCAGGGTGACTCTAAGAGAGAGAGAGAGAGAGAGAGAGAGAGAGAGAGAGAGAGAGAGAGAGAGAGAGAGAGCGATTAATCACTTCATGAACTCACACAGCTTGTTCATGATAACAGATAAGACGAACTAGAACAGCGAGTGTCATCTTTCATCCCCAGCAGGTCTCGTTGTAGTTGGTCTGTGTCTGCATTTCCTTCATTCCGTCAAAGTGTTTTAAGCGGTGCTTTGTGCTGAAATCGCAGCAAATGGTCTTAATATTGTGTATCTAAATTAGATGAATTTTTATGCAACAGACTATGCATTCATAGGCTGTGTTTGTGGTTTTCTTTCTATAAAGGATCTAAATAATTTCATGTGTAATAAAGTTAACATGATTATATTAACAACGTCAAAGGCTTCCCATACAAAAATTTAATACTATTGTACCATTACTATTTTAAATGCCTTCATATGCAAAATATATTACGCAAGTTGAGTTTAATAAATATTTCTTTATTTTGATTCGTTAATCTTTTTAGAAATGCTAGTCATTATTCTGACCTCTGACCCTTTGGACATTTTCGAGGCAATTCTTAACCAGAAAGACCTGC
This sequence comes from Macrobrachium rosenbergii, assembly GCA_039081455.1. NCBI lineage: Eukaryota > Metazoa > Arthropoda > Malacostraca > Decapoda > Palaemonidae > Macrobrachium > Macrobrachium rosenbergii. The sequence goes on along the minus strand of JANJGK010000042.1, from coordinate 19,413,301 downwards.
AGAATATCTGCGTTGAATGGTTCCTTTGCTATTGAAAGGGGAATTATCCACTGTCCATTCCATTCCACCAACTTATGTGCAGTCATGCAAATTGGCTGGATTCCAGTAAATCAAGGGAAGAGCAAATGATAGGACCAGATGAGACCTACTGGAAGGCTTTCATTCTTCTGATGATGATAGACACTTGGCCCAATGATTCACCGTGCTTTTATCTACTTCCAGGTCTCTGTAGACATTTTGCAAGCGCTTGTGAATATTTGTGACAGTCTCTTTGTCTGCCAAAAGGACTCCTATCATTGTTCTTTGTCGAAATGTACCTCAGTCACAGACACCCTTTAGAGAGCTGATATACTGCAGCCGTCTTTCGGGAATTAATGAAATTACATGACGGGACGCGGGGATGGTTAAGGATGTCGCACACAAAGTTTCGCATTTTCTGAACGAAAATTGGCCGAGGAAAAAATTATGTTGCATCACTTGCTGAACGGCCATTGTGCACACACACACACACACACACACACTATATATATATATATATATATATATATATATATATATATATATATATATATATATATATATATATATATATATATATATATATATATATATAATCACATGATTGTGGCTATAAGATAAAGAATCACAGAGCATGAAATCGATATTCTTCTGGGTCATATTCAGCTTGTTATGCAAAACTCTCATTCCCACAAGAGGAGTATTGCCTTTTATAATCTCGTCACCGGTTCTGCAGTTGAAGAAGTCAAAAGAGGCTTTATTGTCGATATCCGGCCATTGATAATACTGATATTCATGGCATTTATATTACCATTTCATATCTTTGTTATTATGTATAAAAATGACCTCATATTCATAACTCAGAGGCGATGAAACAAGCGACATGACGTCCGTGTCTAGGCCAAGCCCGATAGAGACAAGACGGGGAGAAAAAAACCGGTTTATTTTCGTTACAGAGGCTGATGGAACTGGCAACCTATCACCCCAATATGGGCATTAGTGATTGACGGGACACGGAAGCTGGAGGGAAATTCCAGTATGCTCATAGGGAAAAATCAATTAGTCCCATTTCAGTGGCTCTTATGGAGAAACTGATTTATTCTTGAGGCTTGATTGTATACAATTGTAGTGCATGTCTCCATATGAAAATGTTGTGCTCCGGTTTCAAAGGACGCTCTTTCGGTTGGAAGTGGGGCTGCAAGACTCACACCTTTAGCTTGTCGATTCTGTCTTCCTAGTAACGTTGGTCGAGGCATTCGGGGCCTCTCTCTCTCTGTCTCTCTCTCATATATATATATATATATATATATATATATATATATATATATATATATATATATATATATATATATATATTATATATATATATATGTATATATATATATGTATATATGTATATATATATATATATATATATATATATATATATATATATATATATATATATATATATATATATATATATATATATATATATATATATACAGTATATATATATATATATATATATATATATATATATATATATATATATATATATATATATATATATATATATATATATATATATATATATATATATATATATATATATCGTGACTCTTGGGGTGTCCAATGCAGAAGCCCAGTCAACAGGGAGTCATTTTGTAAGCCGATGGGTTATGGGAGGTGAGAACCAAGTCGGGCAAATTATTATTATTATTATTATTATTATTATTATTATTATTATTATTATTATTATTGACAAAAGGTCGCCAGTTGCCATGTACGTTTCCGGATTGGATTTGTTGTAAGGAAAGGTGATATATCTGACGTGGACTGCTATTTGTTTGTTTAGAAGTTTCGTCTACTTAAAAGCTGAGCTTTTCTCACAGAAGAGCCCCAGAATCTTCGGGCAAAGTGTTCATTCAGTTTAAATATTCACCGAATAAGCCATTCTTCCAATCCTCAAATATACAATTTTCATTGGGGGGCCTTGGCCCTGTCTTTGGGACCTCAGTGATGGCAGGAAGTGAAGTACAGATAAAAGCGAAGAGAGAAAAAATTAATTTTTTTAATAAATAAGTAGACAGGTAGTTTAGTTATTTCGTCATTAACGAAGTATGCAATATGTCTTCCAAAAATAGCAGCACAAATATCGTGACATTGTAAACACGCTAAGAATATATTTAGGGATGTGTGAAATATGAAACCACGTGGATCGTTAAATTACAGAGAGAACGCGATAAGACTTTTTTTTTTTACCCTGCTTTTGCGGTTCGCAAAGGAATCAACAATATGTTGGAGACCCTTTTTGGTGAATCCAAAGAGCAAATAGTCACAGGAACAATATCTAGACTAAAAATCTCAACTTGGTTAAGGGGAAAAGGCAGATTTTATATACCCTACGCAACTTAAGTCATAAAAAAAACAAAGGGCCATTTCTCAGCAAACAATGCTCATTATTTTGAGAGTATTGGCAAAAAGATTTTAATATAAAAAACAAAACTTATTGAATTTCATTTCATGGCAAAAATATTTTGCTAATATTTCAGAATAAGGGGTATTGTTCAGAAATGACTCGTTCCTTATTTTATCATTTAATTGTGTACGGTATACATACTCTGAGTTTTTCATTTCATCAACTTGTGATTTTCAGTCGAAACTTTGTTCTTGTGCTTTTTAGTTTACTGTAAAAGAAAAGTGTTGAGGTGGCTATTTGTCTGTCCGTCCGCACTTAATGTCCGCCCTCAGATCTTAAAAACTACTGAGGCTAGAGGGCTGCAAATTGGTATATTGATCATCCACCCTCCAATCATCAAACATACCACACTCTAGCCTCAGTAGTTTTTATTTTATTTAAGGTTAAGGTTAGCCATGATCATGGGTCTGGCACCACTATAGGTGCAAAAGAAAACACAGGCCACCACCACCGAACCGTGGCTGAAAGTTTCATGGGCAGCTGCTGAGAGTTTCATGGGTCATGGCTGGGAGTTTCATACAGCATTATACGCTGTACAGAAAACTCGATTGCGCCGATAAAACTTCGGCGCTTTTTTACTTGTTTGTTTTTTGGATTCACCTAAAGAAGCTTCCAACATATTGCAGATTCATTCGCAGACTGGAACTGAGTCACTGTATTTCTTTGGTTTTCTCGCGGCGAAAATTAATATGATCATCGACAGCCTTCCAAGAAGAAAGTGTCACGGGCAACAATCACTGAAACAGCGAATCCCACGGCAGTTTTGTAACAACTTCAAGGAAATGTCAAAGACAACGCCTACAGCAACTTTCCAAGAGAAAAAAAAAAAGCAACATTCTGTAATAAAATCGCCTGGCAATATCACTTAATAATTGAAGACGAACTGCCAAAGAAATCTTGAAATCCGACGAGAAAGCTAGGTGAGATAACATGATTCCTGTAGTAAGAAGTAAAACCTAGATCAATAATCATAAAGGTAAGTCCAGACGATACGATTCTTAGCTCTTGTCTTTTGGATTAAAATCGAACTCTAAAGTTGAGGAACGTAACGCCTGCAGCCTCTTACTGTCCATACCCTGCTATTTTTAGTTGCTGTGACGTCGGTGGAACTACTTGTTTGTGCGGGAGTTTGTGCCTCTTACTTAATTATTAATAATGCTATAAAGCGGAGACGAAAGAAACAGCAAAAAATAAATTATGGATAAAAGGATATTTTGAACAGAACAAAAACGCCATTTTGCAAGATTTGCAATGTGACATCTATTGCATAATATTTTTCATTAAGTTGTTGGAGGGCATCTCCTCTCAGTAACTTGTTTGAATAGCCTTTTAAAACAGTTTTCCGAAGCACCTCGTGTTTTTGGTAATCTTCAATACAATTAAGAGTTAATTCTTTGCTGTCAAGTGACAATGCAATTAGATTATACTGCACAATAGCTATCAGGGTAAAAAAAAAAATCGCACAAAAAAGGCAGGTGACTCCCATCACCGGTGGAAAGCCTGGGGTTGTCGCATGCCTCGTTGATTTCCGAATGCGTCAAATCGAACGAAAAAACGCATCGTCGGAACTTACCTTAATAAATACTAATGAACGTCTTGTATATAGGAATCTCACAGCAATGTTTGCAACAACAGCCATAGATACATTTAAGAATCAATCCAGTAATAATCAGGCTATTAGAGTAGAGAAAAACATTTTACATTTTTTGTAAGCAAAGTTAATAGGCAATACGAGAAATAGAACATAGCATAAGGTGCGACTCTATTAGGGTGCCAGTTCTGAACTTCGCCTTTCAATAGAGAAGCAAAGCATTTCCTGGAATATGAATTTCCTGGAATCAGAATTAGTCTGGTTTTATTAGTGGAGAGTAAGTTAGAAAGTCAAGCGATCTCTCTCTCTCTCTCTCTCTCTCTCTCTTATAAATTTTTATGGCATGAAGAGAGAGAGAGAGAGAGAGAGAGAGAGAGAGAGAGAGAGAGAGAGAGAGAGAGAGAGAGAGAGATCGCTTGACTTTCTAACTTACTCTCCAAACCAACATATCATCAATTATTAGTAGAAGTGAGAGCAGGAGTCATACTGCCCAGTACTTACTGGCCTCCGGTGAATTTGAAGGAGAGTTGAACCCGAGGTCTGGAACCTTTCGCTTTCCTCATCTGGTCCCCTCCCGTTCCTCTATTTTGAATGAAGGAATAATAGATTTCTCTAGATCTAAACCACCCCACCCACTCTCTCTCTCTCTCTCTCTCTCTCTCTCTCTCTCTCTCTCTCTCTCTCTCTCTCTCTCTCTCTCTCTCTATATATATATATATATATATATATATATATATATATATATATATATATATATATATATATATATGTATGTGTGTGTGTGTGTGTGTATACACACACAAACACACACACACACACACACACACACACACACACACACATATATATATATATATATATATATATATATATATATATATATATATATATATATATATATGACATTTTTTTATCACACCGTGATTTATATACGATCATGAAGCTACAAATATCGCTTAATATCAAATCCACGCTACCATGGCAATATCCCCGATGGGGAATTATCACCGAAGGGGAATTTATAAGTGATAAATGGACGGGCACTGCCGAGTCTCGATCCCACGACACACAGACGCGCATCCAGCGAATCCAGTCGACGCTAACCACTGAGCTATCAAGATATCACCGAAGGGGAATTTATAAGTGATAAATGGACGGGCACTGGCGAGTCTCGTCCCACGTCTTGATAGCTCAGTGGTTAGCGTCGACTGGATTCGCTGGATGCGCGTCTGTGTGTCATGGGATCGAGACTCGGCAGTGCCCGTCCATTTATCACTTATAAATTCCCCTTCGGTGATAATTCCCCATCGGGGATATTCCCGAGGTAGCGTGGATTTGATATTAAGCGATATTTGTAGCTTCATGATCATATATATATATATATATATATATATATATATATATATATATATATATATATATATATATATATATATTATATATATATATATATATATATATATATATATATATATATATATATATATATATATATATATATATATATATATATATATATATATATATATATATATATATATATATATATATATATACCATCATCGTTCCAGTCTAGAAGCATTCATCAAGCGCTTGGTCAACGGAAGTGTGATATGCCACACTCGAGGGCCCCGACGTTCGATCCTGTCCGTTTCAATCAAGAGCTAAATGCTGGTTCTCTTAAACATTCATTTTCTATTTCAGGCTCAGCTGCGTTAAACGAAACATTCCAAAAACACTCTCGATAATTCCTTTCTCGTTCATACAGAGCCTGGCGGGTTAATATTATTTAGAACTGAGTCACATTCTTACAATCTATTTTCGCTTCTCTTCCTATCAGTTATAACCCTCGGAATAAAATGTCCTTTCCCACTCCGCTGTACATCCATTGAGACTAAGTTATCTTTAAGATGGATGAGTAGACAGATTGATCAACAAGGTACAGAGTATTCAATACTAATATTCACTGACCCTTTTCCATATATGAAGCAGAGTGGAAAACTAGCTTTAACAAGGTGACAATTATATGCTTAATGATTAAGTACAAACGCAAGCTCACTTTGAGCATAGATATAATTTCCCAAACACTGAGACAAGCATGCTACGGCATATGCAGTGAGAAAATGTTGTTAGATCAGTCTACAATTCAGCAGAGGCTAAAGACATCGTCTGTGATCACGTGACAGCATTGCTTCAAGGAAAGGGAAATCGGGGAATGCTTTCAGGGTTTCATTAATAGTCAGCCTCTGATGACGATTCCATCTTACTTGTATGCAAGAGGAATAAATGCCATGCACGAGAGACCATTGTCTCAGTTGGCGGTTGGTTGGGTTAAGTAACTGCGTTCTGCTCTAGAAATGTGAGGATGCATCTTTTTCTGTTTTACTGGAGTGTGCTTTGCGTGTGTCCCTCAGCGTTGATACTTAGTACCTTACACAAAAGAAAGAGCATTTTTAGTCATACACCAGAATCTGCAAAGACATTTCCTTGTTTAATATTCAGTAACATATCTATTTCAGGTAGGTAGCGTACTGATGTATTTTTTTCCAATAAAGAAATCTCCGGTCGCCACATTACAACACTGCAATGCCACGCACGTAAGCGGAACCGTAGAACTGGAGAAGGGTGAAGACGAGAATTTGCCAAAAATTAATTCTTTGCCGCGATTTATGACGTCCCAAAAGGACAAGAAATTTCAGTGTCCTCGGAAATTTTCCTTTTTTCTGAGTGATAATTTTTATTCATCGCTGAGAACTCCTTCACTCGCTATGATTTATGTTCTGCAACCTATACAATACATGTATACATAGGCGTGTATATGTATGTATGTATGTAAATATGCGTAGGTGTGCACTTATTTGTGTCCTTGGATATGACTGTGCGGGCATATGTACGTAGCGTTTGCGTGAATTTATGTCTGTTACATGACATTACAATAGTTTTTTTTTAGTGAACGAGTGATACAGCGTAAATGAATGACTACACACATCAAATGACAACATAAAGAGTTAGTAACACCTTCGGTACGAGAGACTGGTTTCAAATCCCTGATTCTGTTTCCGGCGATTTTCCCCATGTTGATGACAGCACTCGTGGAATGCGCTTCAAAGCCTAATTACCTTTGGGACCAGTAATTACCAGCTGATTAATTATGCATGCATTACAAACACTGAATATGGTGAAACTCTCCAACTGTAATAGATGAGCAAATCAAACCGGATATCGGTATTTTTGCCTTTATGCTAATGACTTTGATAGACAGTATGTCTACACAGGATGTGCGTAGTAAGAATGTCATCATGTCTGCGCAAGTTACGGCAGAACCTCTTAAGAACTGCAGGAAATGATGTCTTTGCGAGCTGCAATAGAGCCTCTTACCCTTCTTAGATATGCACAAAAAACATTAAATGAACAAGTCTCATCAAGAAACGTAGATTAAATGCTGAAGGAATCATTATATCACCGAAGAGTGGTGAAGGTAGGAACAAACTCTCTTCTTTCATGTGTAGTCTTAAAGATTATTTCATGTAATCTCGTTAATTTAAATTTCAAAGTGATTTACATTGGTCAACGCATGATGAGTTGATATGACTGATGCATATCATTAAGGAAAGACAAAGTGAGTAAAACACAAGACACGACAACCACCAGAGAACGAGTAATTTTCTTTTTTTCCTCTGTTTTTACATTTCTTTCCTATTTGCTTCCTTTTGCTTGCAAATATGCACCAAATATCTCGTTTTCAGTAACGTGCACAATGCTCTTGTTTTTCACACAAGACCAAATGTGGAAAGCACTCAGTCGAGAATGGGCCTTTTACCTAAAGGTAATTAAACGTTATGAGCAAAGAGCTAACATCAGCGTCAACAAAAACGATTACCTTAGAAGAGGAACCACAACGAAAGACCAACTGAAGATCAGGACCTCAAACGTCACATTTCATCGTGTACTGAGCGTCTTCCTTTCCCAAAACTTCCTCCATGATACAAAAGGCGCCGGGGAGGGAGACTCGATTTAGGAGACTCTCCTTATCAAACTTTGTAGCATCCGTGACTATGGCCCATTTGACACGAATGCCCACTTCAGAAAGAAATTTAAATTTAGCTCCTTTTACTTCCTCATATTCCTCTCTCTCTCTCTCTCTCTCTCTCTCTCTCTCTCTCTCTCTCCTCTCTCTCTCTCTCTCTCTCTCTCTCATCTTCAGTAAATCTTTAAGAATAACACTTTCTTTCAAGTGGCACCAACTTCTGTAGCAAGCGAGACCATTTTCCTACTCCTGAGCCCAGTTAGTATCGGAGAGGCGCAAGTGCTCTCTTGATTGCCAATCATCTTTCAAGTTATATTGCCAGAAAGTCCTGGACGTTTCGAAAGGCCCGTCAAGACTCGGATATCCAGGTCTGTTGCCATTATATTAGTTATAGGAAAAAATGAGTGCAGTTCCATTTGATCCCAACTAAAAATTTTTTATGAGTCCGATTCTGAACATACAGAGACAGACATTAAAGATCTCCAGTTAATATTAAGTGGAACTGTACTCATTTTTTCCTATAACTCTCCCTCTCTCTCTCTCTCTCTCTCTCTCTCTCTCTCTCTCTCTCTCTCTCTCTGTGTTGTAGCGAGAAAAATCTTCCTTTGTGGCATCGGAAAATAACAAATTAAAAAGGATTCACGTCTCTTTTCTAGTAGTTCTGAGATTAAATAAAAAGTAGTTCACTATTTCTTTCACTGATGAGGATTTCTGAACAATCCATCTGTGACGTTTCTCTTGTTTACCCACCCTGCCTTCCGGGCTGTTAGGGCAATGATACAAAGTCACTTTTTAGGAGTCTGATAAATATTGGTACTCCCTCCGTATTATGTCGAAATTACTTGGGCAAATGCTAGTTTCAGCTTTCCAATGGTTTAAACTATACGTATTATATCACTTTAATACCATAAATTACACAATGAATTATATAATTTTTCATTAATTTGTTAACCCCTGATAACATTAGGTATCAAAATGATACGATCTAAAGCTAAATGTAGAAACTAGAATTATTTAAATGTGCAGACAGGACATTTCAACTCGATGATGATTAATGTGTTTAATAGAATTTTTTTTCTTTAATCGTGATGTCTTACATAAAACTTTAACAATACTCTCTCTATTATTTGTGGATGTGGCAACTGCATTCATCGATGTATGTGCTAATAAGGCAAAATGTTGGTATTTATAAACGAATGAGAGACACAGCCTATTAAGAAGGAAATTTTTTTATGATTATTCGTATTTCTTAAGAAATTCTGCCAAAAAGGCCTGAGTCCCATTCATTCGAAATGGTCTCCTACATTTCACAATACTGTGTAAAATATGACTGAATTAGGGAAATAGGGATATTGGATTCATGCATGCAATATATTTCATGCAATGAAATTATGCCATTAGCGAAGTCTCTATCGTCATGGTCTCTTGTATAAGTTATATATATATATATATATATATATATATATATATATATATATATATATATATATATATATATATATATATATATATATATATATATATATATATTATTGAGAACCTCAATAATACTGAAAGTTCAAAGGAAGGGATTCTTTATTTCTAAGCTTTCAGAAGGAAGTGCGTTTTCCTCCATCTTCTTTGCTCCTTGAAGGTGGAGGCAGAGGTGCCTCTGAAACCTTGGAAATGAAGAATTTCATCTTTCGAACCTTCAGCATTTTTGAGATCCTCTGTGAAATATATATACATATATATATATATATATATATATATATATATATATATATATATATATATATATATATATATATATATATATATATATATATATATATATATGTATGTATGTGTGTGTGTGTGTGTGTGTGTGTGTGTGTGTGTGTGTGTGCGCGCATGTGTGTGCATGCATGTAATTATTGGAAGGAAGACTGACGAAAACCACACACACTAGGCTGTCTTCGTTTACTGCCAATGTTTCGTAATTATTTGCAGAACTACATCCTCAGGCCTGCACTTAAAAATAAAAAAAAAACACTTATATGTTCGACCTTGAGAAAAATCAGTTTAAATATAACAAAGAACAAGAATAAGATAAATAAAAACTTAACCAACCAGAGGTGAGACATCAAGGATCCAATCAGTAACAGACCACCACAGTATGAATTGAGTTAAATAAAGTTGACCCGAAGACACATGAGTATTGAACAATGGTACGTGTTTTTTATGGTTAAATCTAGTGGGTTGTCAATATCACCGATGACACTAAAATTATTGTTTTCAGTGTAGCTTTTACACTATTTTGAATGGTTCCTGATAAATGCTGGTACTTCAGTAGTGCTCAGTATGAGCGCGTCCATATCGTTGTAAAGCATCATTCAGAATAGACTATGTGAACGCCATAAGAAAAGGAACATTTGATAGATTGATGTATATTTCTATTTCTCTTCTTCATAGAGAGTCACTCTTGTGTTGCATATGACATGAAAACCTTCAATTAAGTTCTGTGAACACCAAAGACCGTTTTCTCTGTTCCGTCGATTATTCTCGTTTGCTCTTTTTCTTCTTCTTCTTCTTCTTCTTCTTCTTCTTCTTCTTCTTCTTCTTCTTCTTCTCAGCCTCCGGACTTTCATCTTTGCCTGAGAGCAGGTTGCCAGATTGGCCATTTCATGGCCCAGTTTTTAAAATTTGGCCATTTTTTGAACTCTGTGGCCATGAAAAACCAGTTTGGCCATTTATGCAAAAGCACTCCCGAAATACTACAAATGAACGAGAGCAAAACCCTTTGCGACTCGACTGCAGAGAAAGAAGACGGCGATATTCAATGTCTTGAGGAAGTGCTGTTAATTTAACAGCTGTGTAAATCCCCTGAAAGTGTTTTAAGTTTAATTTCAAGTATTTTTGATGACGTAAATCGAATATATAGGTATAATTTATGCACAGTTAATTGTTGGTGTGTTAATTCATACAATTCAATTATTTTATATCGTTGGCCATATTTTTGGCCAAATACTTTTCCAAAGTGGCCATTTTCGACCATATTTTCTCGAAATTTTGTCCATAAACTGTTGTGTTGATCTGGCAACCCTGCCTGAGAATGAGTTTGTCAGTCAGAACCGAAGTCAGCTCTCACTCATACACACGTTATTTCGAAGAAGAAGAAAAATGGAATAAGGCCCATTTTAAAAGTCAGGAGCTCAGTGAGGAAAGCCTTGAAGACATTTTTTGAATATTCTATTTGTCCGATGAAATCGCTTGAATAGAAAAGCCACAAAATAAGATATATATTTATATATCTGAAATAAGAAAAGATTTGCCTTATTATTCTTTACATTGTTTTGTAATAAATTAATATTTATGACAACTTTTCGTATAAAAATAATGAAATTTTGCATGCAAATTAAATCCATTACATAGAATATTATTAACTTTCATTTTGAAACATAAAAAGTGATGGACTTTTGCAGTGCAAAGCTAAAAACATGCTGAGATACGCTGCACCATTTGTATTATTTTTGAGGTTAACCAAAATTATAACCGAAATAAAAATTAAAAATGTAATATTTTAGGGGGGGGCGACCAGCATTAAGAGAGAACGAAGGAGCTGCATGAATGTCAATTCTTCCGCCCACGAGCATATTCATTTTCCTCCGCTACTGCAACACTTAATAACTATGTCTCTTACTTCAAAATTTCAAATGTAAACACTATATATATATATATATATATATATATTATATATATATATATATATATATATATATATATATATATATATATATATATATATATATATATATGTGTGTGTGTGTGGTGTGTGTGTGTGTGTGTGTGTGTGTGTTCCATTGCATTTCAGTGGCATAGGCCTAATGCTTTTGATATCCTGAGGCAATCCCTGAGAAGTTGGAGAAGTTTCCTTTCCAACGATCAAAAGGAAAAGGGTGTTGTAATGTTGGTTGGAGATGTTGCGCAATGAGTTTTTTCCCTCAAAATGTTTTGGGCGCCGTCATCGGGAGTCTCAGGCCGATGGGTCTCACGAAACCTTTCCTTCTGTTCACTTCCCTTGATTGTGTTCAAATTGTTTTCCAATCTGGAGAGAAGAAAACAATGAATTCCCTGTGACGTCATTCGCGGCAAAGGAGATGTGGACTTTCAACGGCTTCTTATTTCGGCCTTTTTTCTAAATATTAATGCAAAATGATATTTGGGCGATATATATATATATATATATATAATATATATATATATATATATATATACATATAATATATATATATTATATATAATATATATATATAATATATATATATTATATATATATATATAGTATATATATATATATATAATATATATATATATATATATATATATATATATATATATATACCAGCTGGTATGGTGGTTAGTGTCGTGGAATGCCACTCAGATGTCGCGGATTCGCGTCTCCGCAAGACAATGAAAAATCACTGGCTCTGTATCATGATCAGTTGCTGCCGCAGTGTGGTGTCTGCGGTGGGAGGTTGAAACCAACATTCTTTGAAGTTTGAATTTCAAGTCAATGGCCCGTGCGTGCTTGTTCCATGTGAATAGGTTTATATATATATATATATATATATATATATATATATATATATATATATATATATATATATATATATATATATATATATATATATATATATATATATATATATATATATATCCTCCACTGTCTCTCTCTCTCTCTCTCTCTCTCTCTCTCTCTCTCTCTCTCTCTCTCTCTCTCTCTCTCTCTGGCCAGGGATCGAAAGTGATGTATTTTCCTTTGTATTTTGGCATATTGCAGCCATAAGTGGTCTGAGGCACCGAAACATTTGCCCTTTTTAGATTTTCCTCTTGTGACTCTACGGCAAGTTTTTATTTTTTCTCTTTCCTTCTTTCATTGAACTTTTGAATTTTATGAAATTCTCGAGACAAATCATAGGCCATACAATATTCTTCAGAATACCACTTATACGAGTAAAGTAACAGTGATAATAAAAATGAAAATTAAGGGATTTAATTTGACTAAGTCCTCAGAAATTCCATCAAAGCACCACTTTATCAAGAGAAACAAAAAACTGCTAATCTCATTAAATACATTAACAAGATTTACAGCGTGAATGACGTCCTAACAGAAGACACAAAACAAAGAGAGAAAGAGAGAGAAACTTGTGTCCTAAGACTCAACATCCGGTACAATCCAAATGAACGCAACCAAGATCTCTCAAAGCAAA
>JANJGK010000042.1:19366657-19399873 GCA_039081455.1 Macrobrachium rosenbergii | reverse complement strand
CTCTCTGTGTGTGTGTGTGTATGTATTCGAAAATATAACAATAGGTCTAGATTCGCGCAAACATTTCGGACGTGACCACTAAGAAAAGACAAGAGCAGGACATAAAACTTGACGCAGAGTTGGAGGAACTTTGAAAACTTCATCGAGGGGGGACTGGTGCCAGGGCGCTTCGTTATAATGATAATTCAGATGCTTACGTGCTTATTACAAGTGCCATTTTTCATAATTATTAACTAAACTCTCCGCATTTCCAAGTAATTTGAACTAAGTTTTAGGTGATACGACTGTCTGTTTAGGAGATTAGATCTGCCGATGAATTTGTCGAGTAAAAGGTCCTCATATTTTACCCTATATTACTCTGTTACTATTACTGCTGATCTTTATTATTATTGTCTCTGTTATTAAAACGACCACTGTTATGAGAGTCTAGGTGTTGCTTGTTGCTTTTCCCAGGTAAAATGTGTTTTTGCTCGTAAGAACAGCACTGGTCGACACATTCGTCAAAGGCATCTTTCGTAAATGACCCAGAACATTTTACGAAGACAGAAAACAGAAATATGTGAACCCAGCATTTTCCGGCAACTGCCTTTAGCACTTGCATCTATGCGCTATTGTGTTTCCTCTTGCTGCGCTTCCCTATGAACCTGAAAAAAAAATACCCCTACAAAGTGAAAACGGGACAGTTGGAATTGACAACCTTAAAAACTTCAGAGAAAGCCGACTCGCGGTAAAAATGTTTCTTCAAGTCCATATAGGGAGGTTTAAATCTTGAATTCTATATATAAGCCTGAGAGTACTTAAAATGTACTCCTAATAAAGTTTCTTGCCGGTCTATACTGAAATGCAACTCCTTGTTCTTTGGCCAGTCCTGGATCATCTCGATGGCTTCTGGGCCATGGCCATCGACTTGTGCGGATTTGGCAGTTACCTAGACCTGCAGACTCTACGTATGTTAACTTTGGGATACGTTTTTCCATAGACTGAAATGCATTTCTAAATAAAGCTTATGATTTTTATTTCAGTTGTAATAGATCGATAAGTGTCGTGAAAGTTGATGATAATTATCGTTGAAACTTTTTCCAGTGTCTCGAGATCACCCCTCCCTCCCCGCCATTGCTTCTTATGATCCCCATAGATGGGATGGCCTCAGTGCCGCCTTGTAAAGATGGAATCCATTCATTAAGAAAGAGGACTTACAAATTCTGAAAAACCTAAGCAAAAATTAAAATATAATTCCCTCAATCTTTTCTGACTGAAAAAGAAGAGAAACTGTATGAAGAGGTGCAGTATTTCTCTTTGATGGCATCTTAATTAACTTTCGTGTCGCTTTAATTAAGATAATCTATTCATGACATTTAGCCAACAAATGAAACATTGTCTTTTTAATTAGAGAAAAGGGAGATTGTACAAATATCCAGCAATAATTCTCATCTGCTTCAGTTCCCTCACAAGTGATATATTATGTGTTGGTGGAAAGGATGATGTAGCTTTCCAAATTGTATTATCAGCGTCTGACTCAAAGGAATATTAAATATTTTTATTTTGGTTTTAGGAAATGTCATTTACTTTTCCTCAACTACTTTTCATCAACCTTGCACGAGTTATGTTAATATTATAAAGTTCTTTAAGATTAACCGCACTGGATTTCAGTGTACCTATAAATAAACAAGCTTCCGGTAACAAGGGAATTGGTATTCTAGTATGCAGAACTGCGAACTAGTTAAATACTTTTAGACAATGTAAAATGATTAGAAAGTACAGAAATAAGTGACAAATTTCATATGATGTTTGGTAAACAAAAGTATGAAATGTATTTGTGTTATTTAGTGAAAAAATTTTAACATTGACTTCAGTATCTAGACTCTGAAGGCCCAACAAAGTTGAACACAAAAATTGCTTTGATTCCACCTTCAATAGTTTTCCTTAAGAGGAAAACTATTATGTATAAATTACGACCTTACTAGAAGAGATATTCTCACAACAAAGAATCTGGGAAAGGATTTGATCTCTCCACCCCAAAACATCTACACAAATAAAACAAGAAATTACACTTGACAGATAAAGTAAAATTTCAAAAACTTTATCATTTCTTTGGTAGAAGAAAGATTGTTTGGCGTAGAAAAGTCAGTCAGCAAGTAGTTTTGCCTTTTGAGGAGGATTGTATGTATCAAGTTCTACTCAATTTTGCATTTGGTCAATATCCATTTAGAAACAGAAAACGAGACCTATAACATGCCATTGAAAACGTTGGTAATCAACGAAAGAAGTCAAGGGACCTGTGTTTTCTATACTTTCATTTGACTCTGAGAGGAGAGAACGAGTTATTTTCCTTCGATCAGCACCTCTCTCTCTCTCTCTCTCTCTCTCTCTCTCTCTCTCTCTCTCTCTCTCTCTCTCTCTCTCTCTCTCATATCCATGATAACATAATCATTTTTCATCCATCTTTATCTCAAAATCAAGCGTAGAACCAACAAGTAATATAGAGCCCTCCTACTTTTGCTTTATACTAAGGCTCCGTTGACCTTGATCTTCATTCTTTCAATTCTAATCACACATTGATATTTTCATTCTTCTACAAGTTTCTATTCTGAGTGTGTCATCAGTTGAGGTGTACAGTAAATATCATTGCCTTGGAGTGATTCCAAAAATCATGTATAGCGATAATGCTTTTAATTTTTCACATTCTTTTGGTGAGGCCGATTCCACCGGCAGTTCTCCTCGACCTACAGATGGTATCTTAGGCTCTCGACCACAATACTTCACAATATCTCCGTACACATTAAAAATGTCACAATTAGTATCGTCTAGATTAAAGGTCAAATACTTATCATGAGAAGTTTCAAATATTCCTGGTCCTATTTCATATACATTTCTGGCCAATTTCCCTTTGCTCCGTGTTAGAGCATAGGGTTCAAGTATAATCACACTAGGTGGTCTCCTAGCCTTTTCCAAACACCGGTTGTCAGAGAAGGGTGCGGAGGTTGTCATCTGTGCAAAAAGGTTATCATTAAGGGGCGCAGAGGTACTAGAAACACTTTATTGCTACTCCTAAATTCGAATTATAAGAAAAAAAATTAAGTAAACCAGGAAATCTTAAAAACTATCATTAGCCTTTTATAGATTTTATTCTTCAACCAATGGCAACAGTAAAGAGCCGACTCTCAATTATCCGCCCCCTACCCTACCCCACAGGGGGATGGCACAACACAATCATGGGACTGAGAGTATTGCAAGAATACAATCATATCCACACCCTAATCATGATATGGGCAAACCTTACAGAATGACGAGAGTCCTATCCCCAGAACCAGGCCACTCCTGGAATCCATGGTCCAGCTCTGCAGAATAGTTCCGCCCTTGCGCTATCAGTGTGATATCTCTTGGGCCCAAACATTACCGGGTAGTTGATGATCCTACCACAGTTCTCACTATTAGTTTCAGATATAACCACCAGTCCCAGCTATATCTTTTCCTAAGTATCAGGTCATACAAATTTTACCCACGAGACTTAATCCAATTTTATATGTAGCAATATAAAGGACTCTTGGACTTGAACCCGGGAACACATTCCAGGGGTTTAAGAGCCCCCTCACCACGCCAAGGAGGTCCTAAGAAGAGAGAGAGAGAGAGAGAGAGAGAGAGAGAGAGAGAGAGAGAGAGAGAGAGAGAGAGAGAGAGAGAGATGATGATGTTTTTATAAGAAAAAGCTACTAATACTCCTTACCTCCATGACGTCAAAATCCTCTATTTCAAGAAAAAAATGACGGGTCTGTGACAGTTGGCATCGAGTACCCAGAACTAAAGTATTTTCATATTCAGCGGACCCTGTAATTTTCCTATTTTAAACTCGGTGCGCTGTAAAGGACTTCTAAGAATTATCCTGCATAAAACGCCTGACAATTTGCTTATTCAGCCAAAGTTTCGAGGAAAAATTTTGTCAGATTTGGAGACTTTTTCCGTCTGTTCCCTCTGATCTGTCGAAGAAGACTGACAGAGAAGAATGATGTTAAGTATTTTGGTTCATCCGGATTTCTTCGTATTCTGGGCTGTAGACACCATATTGTTTTACTTATTTTGAGTACAGAATAATAAAAAGAATTGTTTATTCCTGTTTGTCGATTTTAGAAATCAAATGGGACTTTTCTTTCGCTTTTCTTTTATGGTTCCAAAGCAGTGCTTTTGGACTGGTAAACAATTAAGCAAAAACCATTGCGGATGTTTGGGTTGCGCGGAAGAGTGATTGTTACCTTCCAAGTAACTGCAGGTTTTGACATCAGGAAAAGTCGAAGCTCCCCTTAACCAATGAAGTGAAGTGTTCCTTTCTCACCAGCTGACTACGCTGGAGAATGAGTTTATACCGGCATATATATAGCCGACTTAATCTAACAAAGCCTTACCTTTTGTATCTCCTCTTTTTTTTGGGGGGGGGGGGGCTGGGCGGGGGGATTTCGGTGACTTAAGACGAAATGTGAACTCACCGCTTTTTGTACTTTTGTTTTCGTAAAGTAAATGAGTATCCGACTGCGTCTGCACTCTTCAAGAATAGCAGTAATATAGAGTGGTGATTGAATGAAAGACACCGAAGAAGAGAAATACAAAATTAATTCTACTGACGCAGCCATAATTTTCAACGAAACCTTGTATTACCATCATTACCGTTAATACAGTATTACGGTAGTACTGTTAATAGTATTGGTAGTAATAGTTGTTGCCACACTAGCAGTACACATTTAGTTGCAAATCAGGTGCGAAAAAGTCTTCAAAAATGGTTGGTCATTTCCGTGGGAAGAGCATAAGGTACCATCAGATTTGGGTGTTACTCTTAAAAGAAAAGGGTAGATGAAGAAAAGGGAACAAGGATGCTGCTCGGGATCTTTTTGACAGTTACAGTTGAATAGGAGGCTTTCGCTGAAGAGGACTCCCTCCTTTTCCAGACAGCGGAAGCTACTGTCACATGAAACGAAAGGTTTCTAGCTAAGATTAATTCTGGCACTGAAATACAATTTATTCATCACATTATGTTTGAAAATCTCACTTTTTCTAAATCCTGAAACTTGTCCCTGGGCTACATTTATCCTCGGACAAAATTCAGTTCACTAACATATATTTGTTTTATTGCAACATCCTTATCACTATCCAGTTCTCGAAAAGTCTCATCAACGTAAGTTATCTGAGAGAGGATATAAGTCGAGCGGTCTTCTCTGGGATTTCCTCAAAAGGCGGACCTGTAGGGCCGTGAGGGCGTTCCCTAGTGAGACTGATGGTGACAATTCCTCACAAAGTTAGATCGTTATTCTTGTGGGAGGAAGGAATCGCTATTACAGAGCCCCGAGAAATGGAAACCTTATGTCGCAGGAGAGGAAGGGCTTTTGAAGTCTGTTTAGTTATCCGAAATTTCCTTTCGCTCTGCCGCTGCTCATTCATTTCTTCTCATCTCCCTCTTTTGTGATCGGTTTGTGCATTATTTTTATCTTAGCCATCTCTTACCTGTTCCTGCTGCAGACATGCTTCCAATCATTTTTTCAGAAGGTATTTCAAGTAATTTCAGTAATTTAGTCGACTTTTCGAAGCTAATAATAATAATAATAATAATAATAATAATAATAATAATAATAATAATAATAATAATAATAATAATAATATACCTGGAAGATTTCCTTTTCATTCTGAGAAGAGCCAGTTCAGAGCATGGCGTATCCCATTTATGTAAAATCTATTACGACAGAAGAAAATTGCCAGAGTAATATCACAATAGGTAATACATAATTAGTCTATTTATGCCTTGTGATTTTGTTCTGATGCATTTCTTAATAGGCATCAGTGTAAAATAGACACGGGAAGGCGATCTCGGCTTCGGTTACTACAGAAAGCGGATCTCTACTTATAGAAATTATCAATATAGGTTTTCAGTGTTGATTTTATCGAGGTAATTAACAATTATATTAATAATTATCATAAATTCTGATCAGAAATTGATGTTGTAGGGGATTTATTGTTTTAGGTTAATCATAAGTCTGACACCGCCGGGAAGAAAACCTGGAGCGGTCAGGTGAAAAATGCGCATTAACTCTTAAAGGACTTGAAGGAAACCCGGATGGAACCACTAAAGGTGCCCTTCCACTGGGCCGGTTGAAACGACTACAGCCGCCCGGCTAAAGTCGACGGCTATAACCGGATGGGCTATAGCCGTCGATACAGATTCCATTACAACGACTGTGGCCGGTGTAGGAGTCAGTTTCAATAATGGCACATGCAAGTGAGGACGTACTTCTTCAATACCTCTTGGCGGAAGAGGAAGAAGAAGAAGAATGTTGTTTAGTGATGCAAGCAGAGTTAGAAAGGTCATCTCCACATGAACTTTTCACATCTCGAAAAGAACAAGGATGTCAAAGGATATTGATTGAAAGACACCTTTTAAAGTGTATCCTTATAATACTGATCTTTGGAATCGTACAAACATTTATGCTTACGAACTAATTCTATTAATTTCAAATCATCCATCACAAATCGAAACTGGAAAAACAACACTACTGAGTTAAGAAACGCAGAAAAATCGTACCGACCTGCCGGCTGGACTGCTCGGAGAGGAGTGCTGCCCAGCCGGCTCGAGTCGGGAGGTGGGCAGCCTGGCCGACAGACCGGCTGTAGACGGGTCATTGGAAAGGGGTACATAATAATAGCACTGTAGGAGTCTGTTTCTACAGCCGGCCGGCTGTAGCCGGGCGGCTGTAGTCGTTTCAGCCGGCCCAGTGGAAGGGCACCTTAACAACGAAAATTTCATTTGTGACGTCTGTTTGTATGTCTGTCACGAGGTAGGGGTTTGATTTTGAGTTATAAGCTTCCTGGGGTCACATAGGGGCCACGTGCCAAATTTTGTCCGGGTCTGTCAAGAATTTCTGATTTCTATGGCTCACAAGCATAAAAACATTCACTTATATATATATATATATATATATATATATATATATATATATATATATATATATATATATATATATATATATATATATATATATATATATATATATATGATCATGAAGCTACAAATATCGCTTAATATCAAATCCACGCTACCTCGGGAATATCCCCGATGGGGAATTATCACCGAAGGGGAATTTATAAGTGATAAATGGACGGGCACTGCCGAGTCTCGATCCCACGACACACAGACGTGCATCCAGCGAATCCAGTATCACCGAAGGGGAATTTATAAGTGCTAAATGGACGGGCACTGCCAAGTCTCGATCCCACGACACACAGACGCGCATCCAGCTGGATGCGCGTCTGTGTGTCGTGGGATCGAGACTCGGCAGTGCCCGTCCATTTATCACTTATAAATTCCCCTTCGGTGATAATTCCCCATCAGGGATATTCCCGAGGTAGCGTGGATTTGATATTAAGCGATATTTGTAGCTTCATGATCGTATATAAATCACGGTGTGATAAAAAAATGTCATATATATATATGTATGTATATGTATATGTATATGTATGTATATATATATGTATATATATTATATATATATATATATATATATATATATATATATATATATATATATATATATATATATATATATATATATATATATATATATATATATATATATATATATAGAGAGAGAGAGAGAGAGAGAGAGAGAGAGAGAGGAGAGAGAGAGAGAGAGAGAGAGATTCATCATTTGGCTCAGAATGAAGATATGGTTCTTCAAGATTATGACGATACGAGCACAATGTGTTCGATAGAATGGATTTGTGAAGGCTTGTTTTGTTTTTCAGAGACTTCACCGCAACAGAGCCTATGAAATGACCAAGACTATGAAGAACACATGAACAGGAAGAAGGCCACCGAGAACATGTTGTAAAGATAATGTAGAAGTCATCCTTTTGTAAGGCACAAGGCTTGGTATTTATACTCATTATTTTGGTTTTTTGACATATTTACTCATAAGAATATTTATTTAAATGTGTGTATAGAAGTCTTATTGTGAGTATTAGTCTGGTATAAACCCAGTGTTTCAGTTTACTTTTGGGAACTCTGACTGTTACAGTTTTGCCACTTGAAATCGAATGACTTGTTGAAATGACCATTTAGATTAATTACTAATCTCCGACCAATGTAGCGTCGCGTGTAAATTCCCATTTGGAATCTTAAAAACTATAACTCATGAGTTCTGATGGCGGGTAAGCTTCGTGTGAAGAATATATATATATATATATATATATATATATATATATATATATATATATATATATATAGTATATATATATATATATATATATATATATATATATATATATATACATATATATACATATATACATATATATATATATATATAATATATATATATATATATATACATATATATATATATATATATATATATATATATATATATATATATATATATATATATATATATATATATATATATATATATATATATATATATATATTATATATATATATATATATATATATATATAATTATATATATATATATATATATATATATATATATATATATATATATATATATATATATATATATATATATATATATATATATATATATATATATATATATAGCAAGAAGGCACTAAAGCAGACAGCTTGGTACATGGTTTTCCTTTATTCAGGGCGGCCTACGTTTCGAGATCCTTGTCTCATCCTCAAGGCTAAAAATACAAAGTAAAATATACAAATACAGCAAGAAGATTTAGGATATATGTACAAATAAAATATGATAAAGTAAAACATCAGTAAAAAAGGTAAACCTAAAATAAAATTGTTAAAAAAAAAAAGAGAGAAAGAAATAGAAAATTTTTGACTAACAGACCTTATTCCTCGAAGTTCAGTTGCTGTATGAAAAACAATAAACATAAGGTGGGGTGTGGTTTAAGCTATATACAGGGGCGTGGACGAGGAATGATTGTTCAAAGAGGGAACAAGCTTTTTGATCGCTAACGATTCAAGAATAGGGAGGTGGTGTTCGTGTTGACTAGTTAGTATAATCTTAAAATCATTATAGTTTATTTTACTTTTGCATAGTTTTATGTGGTTTCTAATATTGGATGTTTCGGGATTAGACAACTTGCACCCAGTGCGAAAGCTAACGCCAATATGTGCGTCACATCTGACCTTAAGCAGTCGGCGTGTGTTTCCCACGTATGTCTGACAATGGCATTGACAGCAAGTAAATAAATAAACGACACCGGACTGCATTAAAGGGGGCAGTTTTTCTTTGTGACGAAACATACCGCCAATAGTTCTTGGGTTCTTAAATATGAGCTTCACGTCAACTGCAGGAAAATAATTCGTTAAAATCCTTTTTAGATTGGGTAGGAAAGAGGTGTCATGCGCGAACGGAAAACTTATATAATATGTTAATTTATGTGCCAAGTGTGTGGTAGCAGGAGGGTGAAAGGACTTATCCAATGCTCTCTTAACATACTTTAAAAATAAATTGGATGGATAGCAGTTGGATTTAAAATAATCATAAAGAAAACCTATTTCCTTGTGAAAAAGATGCCAGTCGGATGTAAGTGTTATGGCCCTGTGGAGGAGAGTGGACAGGGAATTCAATTTAAAATTATAAAAGCACGAACTGTAAAAATTCTGCCCAAGACCAGTAAAGGTTTTCTTGCGGAACACACCGGTATGAAATCTCTTTTCTTCACGGATGACGATGGTGTCTAAAAAGGATAATTGGTTATTATTTTCTAATTCATAAGTAAATTTAATGTTATTATGTAGCGAATTAGCATACTGCAAAAACTGGTCACAGTGGTGACGTTCTTTAAAAAGGACAAAAGTGTCGTCAACATAACGGCGATAAAATAACGGCTTGAAAACAGAGGGACAGCTGTCCAGCAGCTCTCTCTCGAATTTGTGCATAAAAATATCAGCAAAAATGCAGCTTAATGGATTACCCATTCCTACACCTTCCACTTGCATGTAAACTTCATCATTAAACACAAAGGCCGTGTCCCGCACCGCCAACTCCAATAGCTCTTTAAAATCTAAACGGTTAAAACCGTGGTACACATTGTCCTGATCATTAAAAATAGTATCCAAAATATAATCGATTGTTTCCTCCACTGGTATATTAGTGAATAGTGACTCTATATCAAAACTGTCTGCTTTCGCACATACTAATTACCACAAACAGAAAACTAGATGGGCCCCTTTCTTTAACAAAGATGATCTAAATACCCTTCAGAAATTGAGAAAAAATAATAACTTAATATTTTCCAAACCAGATAAAGGTAATGGTACAGTTATTTTGAATAAAGTTGATTATCTCCAAAAAATGCAGAATATACTCACCGATGATTCTAAATTTCAAAAAATTGGTAACAAAGACTTTAAACTTATTTTTAAGAAAGAGGACAAAATTAACCGTTTTCTGAGATCTTTAAAAAATAAACAGGTTATTACTCAAACTACTTATGATGAGCTTTTCGTCACTGGATCATCTTATGGTATCATGTATGGCCTCCCCAAGATACATAAAGAGAATATACCTATGAGGCCAATCCTTTCTTCATATACTACACCCAACTACAAAATTGCAAAATACATAGTCCCTCTCTTGGAAAACTCTTTCAAAAATGAATTTACTGTTAACAGTTCCTTAGAATTTAAAAATAATATTTTATGTCAAGATTCCGATTTGGTCATGGCCAGTTTTGATATAGAGTCACTATTCACTAATATACCAGTGGAGGAAACAATCGATTATATTTTGGATACTATTTTTAATGATCAGGACAATGTGTACCACGGTTTTAACCGTTTAGATTTTAAAGAGCTATTGGAGTTGGCGGTGCGGGACACGGCCTTTGTGTTTAATGATGAAGTTTACATGCAAGTGGAAGGTGTAGGAATGGGTAATCCATTAAGCTGCATTTTTGCTGATATTTTTATGCACAAATTCGAGAGAGAGCTGCTGGACAGCTGTCCCTCTGTTTTCAAGCCGTTATTTTATCGCCGTTATGTTGACGACACTTTTGTCCTTTTTTAAAGAACGTCACCACTGTGACCAGTTTTTGCAGTATGCTAATTCGCTACATAATAACATTAAATTTACTTATGAATTAGAAAATAATAACCAATTATCCTTTTTAGACACCATCGTCATCCGTGAAGAAAAGAGATTTCATACTGGTGTGTTCCGCAAGAAAACCTTTACTGGTCTTGGGCAGAATTTTTACAGTTCGTGCTTTTATAATTTTAAATTGAATTCCCTGTCCACTCTCCTCCACAGGGCCATAACACTTACATCCGACTGGCATCTTTTTCACAAGGAAATAGGTTTTCTTTATGATTATTTTAAATCCAACTGCTATCCATCCAATTTATTTTTAAAGTATGTTAAGAGAGCATTGGATAAGTCCTTTCACCCTCCTGCTACCACACACTTGGCACATAAATTAACATATTATATAAGTTTTCCGTTCGCGCATGACACCTCTTTCCTACCCAATCTAAAAAGGATTTTAACGAATTATTTTCCTGCAGTGACGTGAAGCTCATATTTAAGAACCCAAGAACTATTGGCGGTATGTTTCGTCACAAAGAAAAACTGCCCCCTTTAATGCAGTCCGGTGTCGTTTATTTATTTACTTGCTGTCAATGCCATCGTCAGACATACGTGGGAAACACACGCCCGACTGCTTAAGGTCAGATGTGACGCACATATTGGCGTTAGCTTTCGCACTGGGTGCAAGTTGTCTAATCCCGAAACATCCAATATTAGAAACCACATAAAACTATGCAAAAGTAAAAATAAACTATAATGATTTTAAGATTATACTAACTAGTCAACACGAACACCACCTCCCTATTCTTGAATCGTTAGCGATCAAAAAGCTTGTTCCCTCTTTGAACAATCATTCCTCGTCCACGCCCCTGTATATAGCTTAAACACACCCCACCTTATGTTTATTGTTTTTCATACAGCAACTGAACTTCGAGAGAATAAGGTCTGTTAGTCAAAAATTTTCTATTTCTTTCTCTCTTTTTTTTTTTTAACAATTTTATTTTAGGTTTACCTTTTTTACTGATGTTTTACTTTATCATATTTTATTTGTACATATATCCTAAATCTTCTTGCTGTATTTGTATATTTTACTTTGTATTTTTAGCCTTGAGGATGAGACAAGGATCTCGAAACGTAGGCCGCCCTGAATAAAGGAAAACCATGTACCAAGCTGTCTGCTTTAGTGCCTTCTTGCTATTTTTGCTGAGGAATAGCCTCGATTTCACACCAATGTTATATATATATATATATATATATATATATATATATATATATATATAATATATATATATTATATATATAATACTATATATATATACTTATATATATATATATATAATATATATATAATATATATATAATATATATATATATATATATAATATATATATATATATATATATATATATATATATATATATATATATATATATATATATATATATATATATATATATATATATATATATATATATATATATATATAGTATATATATATATATATATATATATATATATATATAGGCCTATATAATAGTTGTTACGATTCCAATTACAAATAATTTCCTCATACAAGTTGTTGTGTTCGGCCTTTTCTCTGGCGTTTCTACCGGAGATCTGCCCTGGCCTCTACTCCCGCCCCGTCCTCTGCAACCTCCTCCTCCAGACCACAGTCACTTCCTGGCAATACGACTTTTCCCAAGGCCATAACGTCGTCATCAGACTTCCACCTCATTCCATTCACAGTTCCTCTCATTATCGCCTTACGCTGTCATTGAGCATCGCATGGAAGAAAAATTAGCCTTAAAAAAAAGAAAAAAAAATATTGACATCACCTGCATCAACTCTTTTCTATCAAATTCCAGATAGTTTTCGGTGCGTAGGTATAAGCACACTTATTCCATTTATTTATGTTTTTCTATAGTTATTCCACTGCTTAATATAAACGACAATGCTTGTGAAAAATGATAATTTTTTTTTTGAAATCATGTATTATATCCTTCTGAGGCTCTCTCTGCTTCACACTATTTACCCCTGATTAGATATAGGTGACCATCACCTGACGCCTCACCGTTTGCTCATAAATGGTGGTCATAGCTATGAGGTCACAGGCAATATACGTGCAAATATTTATGTTATCCGGAGGAAGAAGTGTTGGCTAACCTGGATGGGTGTTGTAAAGGCATCTGTAATGGATGAAAGGAGGAAGACTGAGCACAGTCCTCTTGTTAACTAGGATCACTGGGTCTGTCAGCCTGGGGAAAGATACATATTTCACAATCTTTATTGCACGGCCTTCATGGATAGGTTAGATGCATGGAAGTTGAAACCTTCTCGCTTTTAGTTTAAGTAGATTTTTCTTTCCCCAGGTTTCCAGCTCGCAGGAAGTTCTGAGACAATGATTAGAATTTTTTTGCATATAAAACAGAAGTCACAGGTTATCGTTATAGGATACATGTATATCATATACATAAAGAGGTATACCTAAGGAGATGCCTGAGATCCATCCCAGTAACTTCATCTCCTGTCTCCTGTCCAAAAATGTTTCCTCTCTCCCCTTCAAAGGCCCAGCAGTCCTCCAGTAGAGACTGGATCCACCAGTAGGTGAACCTTTCCTCATGGAGTCTTTTCTGCTGGAGTGACTGACCTCTGCACCAACCGCTCTCCATTCAGTGCAAGAGATTTGACTCTCTCGCGCATCTGCTTCTGTGTTCCTTTTTCTTCTTCTAGGTCTCTGGTGTCTCATTTACCCAGCGAGTCTGTTCAGGGCTCTAATCTCATCTGAAATATTACAGAAAAACTTCAATTCGATTATGCTCATATTCATTCTGACATCTTCTTCGAACATTTTTGATACATGCATGATTTTTCCTTAATATAGTCGTGTAAACTCCAAAATATCTCAGTGATTAAATAAAAAAAAATAGTATCAATATACAAATGAAAGGTCCCCCTGATTGCCCGACAAGGTCACCAAAAACGAAAAAATATCAATAAAAATTTGCTTCTTATCAGTCTAATGAAACGTTTTATGAAACGTTGAGCGAGTCAATCGTTGATTACGAAAACAAATAGCGATGCAATTAACTACTCACTTGAATAGATGCCAACCCAGCTGTGCCCATTACCATAGTGAATGGCAAACATAAACTCATGAATTTATTGCTCCTCTGCACAACTGGATTTTGCAGTTCTGTTGCCAACCTTCCACGTTTCCTATGCAAAATTAAATACAGCAAAGATTACTAAATAAATTTGATGATTCACTCCCCTGTATTATTCTTTGAAAGCAGATTTGGTTGAGTTTCTTTTTTTACTTCTTCAGTTCTCTCTCTCTCTCTCTCTCTCTCTCTCTCTCTCTCTCTCTCTCTCTCTCTCTCTCTCTCTCTCTCTCTCTCTCTCTCTCTCTCATCCGTCCGTCGATGACACAAGAAAAACTGGGAAAAAGAGGAGTCCTTCTCAGTGCTAATTGTGTCCGCTTGAAATCGTCGAGGAGGATAATTATGAGAGAAGAGGATGCCTTTTCATCTCTATTTTCCATTTTCTTTGTATTACTTTTGCTGGCCTCACTAAAATTTGAATACATGAATGTGTTCACAAGATGATGTCCTATATTCCTAAGAGAATGAATGATATATCGACAGTCATGCTGTCGCAATTCCAGTTCCTCTCTCCACAACAATCTTGCCATTGCATTTAATGATTCACATTTGCATTATAGGTCGGTATCCTATGATACTGACGATGTATGGTGCAATCATTGCAATCAAGCCTTACTATCAGACAACTTCTTTTGTTCTTGACAGATTTCCCTGTGTAACAACGATAAATCAACTTGGAAAGTGTATTGTTCTTCCTGCTTATTTATCTACAGACTGATGAGTATTCATGGCTAAATTTCCTTTTGTAATTCAGTCGTATCAGCAGCTGAGCTTTATTACTAGCACAGTTACATGTAACTTTGTTTGTCTTGCACAAATATTGCAGACATCTGCTCAGACTCAGATCTAAAAGGATTTTTCATGTGACACTTGGTGGTCTTTGAGGAGTCTTGGTAGCCAGTATTTCCCATCATCCTAAAGCCTGCAATCTTCGGAAAAGTACTGTTTCAGAGACCATTCTGCGTGCTTTCATAACTAATGGGGATAGAAATACCTCATACTTTCTAAAGCAGCCGTTGTCAAAGACTAATTGAAAATCAGGGCAGATTTCGAGAATCTAAAAATAACATGAAACTCACCCGAAAAGCTAAGAAGCCGCCTTACAAACACTCATGCCTAAATTCAGCAATAAAAGTAATCGATCGCGGATCATAAGAATCCTTATAGCTGTTGTAATTAGCAATCCAACGCAAAGTTTGTAACAACAGCAACAGCAGCATTCAACAGTTAATCCTGCTAGAGAAGACAGTGAGATATTACTGTACTTTCATACCATGAAGCCTGTCAGAGACGCTTCTTTTCATTCTTGCGAAGTCAACAGGAAACACGAGAGGTAAAACATGATCTCCTCAGAGACCCTTCCCATCTACTACGAAGGAGAGGAGAGCTTGTTTTGCCTTCAAATTAAAAAGCCTGAAAGCAAATGAATTGGTGATGAGTAAACCAGCTGTAGATATCATCTCAATAATCAGTTTCGGCATTTCACCCAGTCTTTGTATCTACTCTGCTGAATTCTTTCTAGTTTTCTGGATAAGAAAACTATTGAGATGGCTTTGTCTGTCTGTCAGCACTTTTTCTGTCCTCCCTCAGATCTTAAAAACTACTGAGGCTAAAAGGCTGCAAATTGGTATGTTGCACATCCACTCTCCAATCATCAAACACACCAAATTGCAGCCCCCTAGCCCCAGTAGTTTTTTATTTTATTTAAGGTTAAAGTTATCCATGATCGAGCATCTGGCACCGCTATAATGCCAACAACACATGCCACCACCGGGCCGTGGCTGAATGTTTCGTGGACCGAAAAAACTTCGGGGCATTTACGTGTTTTTCTTTTTTTTTCTCATTTGTGTTTACTCAGACGACCATCCGGGCCGAAGTGTTTGAACAAATAATGGAACAACATTGACGGAAGGTTTTCAGGTCACAACTTTCACCTTTCAACAGATAAAGCACAGTTCTTCCTGGAATCTGCATATCTTTCTCTCGCAGTGAGTCATGTTCTACATTATGTGCAATATACGTATGCATATGTAAGTCTTTGTGTATGATTATGCATGCATACATACATACGTACATTTTTGTATGAATCTATGTTACATAATATTACAATACTTTTTATTGATTCAGTAATTCAACGGAAAAGAATTACTATATGCTTATCAGACTACAATATGCTGAGTAACTACTTTTGATACGAAAGACTGACTTCATATCCCTGAAATTATTTTCTGTGATTTTCCCTCAACACCAAATTCCGTTTCACGTTAATGACTCTTAAACATAGAATGCGGTCCAAAGCCTCATTACTCTTGGGACCCGTAATTACCAGATGATTAATTATATAAGCATTTTGAAACGATCCACCTATATTAGATGTGAGAATCTAACTGAATAGAAAATATTTCCACCTTTATGCTAATTCCCTTTGACAGAAAATGTGTTTACGCAGGTTGTGGTAGAACCTTCTAATGAATGCAAGAAAAATGTTTGCACAAGCCGCAATAGAGTGTTCTTAGACATGTACAAGAAACACTTCATGATTAATTATAATCAAGAAAGGCTGTAAACATTCATTTGAAATCATTATACATATAAAAAAATGGCAAAGCTGTGATTAATTTTAAAGATGGTTCCATAAGCTCTCTCTAATAACACTTTCATATTAACTGCTTTTGGTTGTTTAAAGAAACAGTAAAACACAAAGGACATGACAACCAGCAGATAAGGATGTCTTTTCTTGTTTGCCTTTCTCATTTTACGTTTCATTCCTTCATGAACAACTAGATAATCTTCTCCATCGTTATTTTATGCAGAAAAATTGAGAAATGAAAGTTTATGAAGACTATTTAGGCTAATTTGTGTAATTACCAGCAATGAAAGTTGTGGTAGGAAGTTCTGGTAGAATTTCGCCATGTCATTTCTGTGATGCAAATCTTTATGACTCCTTTGTTTCAAAGCATTTGTTTTTGTGGAATTTCTTACTTTATATGGACAAAATTGCAGATACTCTTGCAGAATCAGAATACGTACAATTGGGTCAAACTTTTTTTTTTTTTTACCATAGAATGGTTAAGGTATTCCTTTATTGTTATTTGTACTGCTGTCTCTCTTTTGCCTTACAATCAACAGAAAAATACGAACGCCATGGATATCCAAACCCTTTTTCTCCGAATACCATGTCCCTGGCAAGGCCATAGGCAGAGCTTCGTCAGAAGAAAACTCAGCAACCCATTTCAGCAAAACGACGGTGCCTCTGTCTCTCTCCAAAAGCTAAAATGCATAAAAGAGGAAAAAGTCCCCTCTGTTCGTCAAACACTCAGATGGACAAGACGTGACTGATACGACATTGAGTTTGAGTTGAATAAAAGATTTATTTTTAGTTTTCTGTAAAAGGAAACTATTGAGATGGCTATTTATCTCTCCATCCGCACATTTTCTGTCCGCCCTCAGATCTTAAAAACTACTGTATTAAGGCTAGAGGACTGCAAAGTGGTATGTTGATCATCCACCCAGCAAACATCAAACATTCCTAATTGCAGCCCTCTTGCCTCAGTAGTTTTTATTTTATTTAAGGTTAAAGTTAGCCATGATGATGCGTCTGGCACCGCTATATGTGCCAACAACATAGTCCACCATTGGGCCGTGGCTGAAAATTTCATGGGCCACGGCAGAAAGTTTCATTAGCCCTGGCTGAGAGTTTCATACTGCATTATACACTATACAGGAAGCTCTAATACGCTGAAGAAACTTCGGCGTATTTTTTTACTTGTTATTTATTTTTATTTAATAATAATCATGTCAGCAGGATTCCTTCACTGGGCTGAGCATTCATCCTAGAACTGTATATTGTATGGACCTCTTCCTGGAAATCGATATCTATATCCTGTTCATTTCCTTCCTTTTTCGTGCAAATTACAAGAACTATGTCTCTCACTATGTTTGCTAACATTCACACCACACCGTTAACAGCTGTTGGTCTCATTTCAATCTTTTCTAATTGACGTAAATCGGGGTTATGGTTAATGATAACTGAATTGCTTGCATGTGTTATGCTTTTATTTATTCATATTCTGTTCCCAACCAATTATTCGACTTTAATACGCATTTCAAGATTTTGCAAGATTTACTTTTCAGACCTTGTTCAAATATTTATTATTATTATTATAGAAGTATACGAGTGCAGTTATTATTCTGATAATCAAAGAGTATCATTAAAATACTGATCCCTTTACTGTACTGATAAGTGTTGGTTTTACTCTTCTTCCTCGAAAGCAAAGAGTGACAGACACCAGAAGGCGTCTGAAGGAGGCGCTCCCGATCTACCAAAAATGTCCTGTGTTCTCGACTTCCCCACCAGAGCGACCTTCCACAATCCTCTGTAATGGATGATGTTTGTTCTGCCCCTCA
Source organism: Macrobrachium rosenbergii (assembly GCA_039081455.1). NCBI lineage: Eukaryota > Metazoa > Arthropoda > Malacostraca > Decapoda > Palaemonidae > Macrobrachium > Macrobrachium rosenbergii. The sequence goes on along the minus strand of JANJGK010000042.1, from coordinate 19,381,257 downwards.
GCCCCTTTGCTCTGGGCCTTTGGGGAATTTTCTCGATAGCTTTACCTGGCGGAGGACGTCTTTTTACACAACTGTCTTTCCACTGTCGCCATTTCTGTCAGGAGCTCGAGAAATCTGTGAAGAGGCGGCAGCACGAATGAAAGCTACCGACGAGCTGCCAGTCAGGAATGTCAGCGAATGAGACCATTCTTTTCCTTGTGCTCAAGGCGACTTTCCTGAAGGGCACTTCTTCCACTTCTTGAGAAACACTGTCTTGTCTTTCCTTTTCACTTGCTCTGTCCTGTCATCAGACATTTCAGCTTCACTTGCTATAATATTTATTTAGCTTTTCGGACTAAGTTATATAAACCACCATGAAAGTAACATAAAATAATAATGGCAATCTGTAATTCCTCAAATGCAGTGTATCTCAGAAAAAAAGGCTACTTGGATTCATAGTCCCGATAAATCATTACAGAGCGCTGCCACCAAGTACAGGTACGTGACGAAAACGGCCCCCCGACCCCCAAACCCTCACTGCGCTCCCCACACGGCCAGGGGAAAAACAGTCATGGGCAACTGGTTTTCATGGTTTTAGAAACATTCATCTATGTTATTAAAAAAAAAAACCGTGATATCTGCAGACTTACTGTCTGAAAAATATTTCCGAAAAACCTGGTATTTCAGTGTGAATACTTATGATATCAATACTATGACATTTCCTTATTCTGCGTTGGTCACTACAACAAAAATACTGGTATAAGGATTTGACACAGAATCGTATCTAACGACAGAACAGACATCGCCATGTATAGATATTTACCAGCACGAAAATAAATTATTTTTGTATAGAATCGCAAATAAGTATTTTTGAGTAAATACTTTTTTATAACAACCCAAGTAAACCTGTAAAAGGTTCGCGTTATGATAAATTTGATTATGATGAAAGGTTCCTGTTTGTAGATTTCTGTAAAAGAAAACTATTGAGATGGCTTTTGTCTGTCCGTCAGCCCTCTTAAAAACTACTGAGGCTAGAGGGCTCCAAATTGGTATTTTGATCATCCACCCTCCAATCATCAAGCATACCAAATTGCAGCCCTCTAGCCTCACTAGTTTTTATTTTATTTAAGGTTAAAGTTAGCCATGATGGCGCCGCTATACAGTAGGTACCAACAACAAAGGGTACCACCAGATCATGGCTGAGTTTCACTGGGCGTGGCTGAGGCCAACATCGGACCGTGGCTGAGTTTCACGGACCGGGGTAAGAGTTTCATGAGCCGTGACTGTAAGTTTCATATAGCATTATACGCTGTACAGAAAACTTGATTGTTCTTCGACGTATTTTTTACTTGTTGTTCCTGTCAAGCTTTGTTTTCTCTTTCATTTTTTGTGCTGTTTATTTATTATATCGGGTCATTCTTTCAACTTTTAGAGTGGTCAATAGACCTTAATTTTTAAGTTCATGCTGTTGATGTATGAAATTTTGATTGATTTTAAGCCATCTTAATCGCTGGGTATTTTCTTACGTCAAATATTGATTTCTAGACGCCCATAACTCTTGTTATTGCATCGCCTGTTTACATAAATAGAGAATTAAATCAAACCAGTTTAAAATAATCTATAAATGAATACACGCTACAATAAAAAAGAAACATTAAAAGAAGGAAATTATTTCAGTCAGTAATTGAAAATATCCCTATTTGTTCTCGTGCAGATTCAGTTTATGCAAAGATGGAGGTAGAAAAAGACAAGAGGAGAATGTCCACGCACCAACCTACGCTGAGGTTTCGATTTTAACTTCTTTGGCGACCAGATCCCAAGAATTCCCTTTGACGAATGAGGTTATGTATTGCTGCGAACTGACCATTTTGATAGAAGAGAACTTCACCTGTCCTCAGACTATAGAGGGATGAATAAATTTGTTTTTATTTAGCATTTCCCAACGTTTTGTGAGAGAGAGAGAGAGAGAGAGAGAGAGAGAGAGAGAGAGAGAGAGAGAGAGAGAGAGAGAGAGAGAGAGAGTGTGTGTGTGTAATTGTCGTTAGTGAGTGCTTCGGTTGTTGGAAGAGGGATGAGGTCGTTAGTTTGTTTGCGGCGCTGTCTGTCTGTGGAATATATGTGAAGGATTTTTCGGTCTTGAGTCAGAGCTAGTGCTGGTCTGTCGTTTGGTTTTGGACAGTTTTTTGTGTGCTTTTTGAGAGTTGTTGGTTTTCCTTGTTAGTGTACTGTTCTTGTTGTGTATATAATTCTATCTTCTTTTTTTATGTTCCCTTGTTTTGTTTGTGTGGTTTTGGGTGCTGTGCGGGCGACCGTGGACGCCTTACTCCATCTTCCAGCAACCGAGGATCAGGGTGAGTGTTGTGTGTTGTGTTGTTTGTGGGTGTGAATTCCGCCACATAATATTTGGCGCCCAACGTGGGGCAGCTGGTATTGCAGCTGCAATTGAGATTGGTGGCTGGTAGTGTGACTGAAGAGAAGGATGGAAGAGGAACTGGTGAGGTTGAGAGAGGAGAATACGTGGTTGAGGGGTGAGAATGAGAGATTGAGGAGTCAGTTGGAGGAGATGGGGGGAATGCTAAGAAGTGCAAAAGAAGAAATGAAAGGGGAGATGAAAGAGTCAGAAGAGAGAATAGAAGACAGGATGGTAGAGAGGATGGATAAAAAGTTGGAGGGAATGATGGAAAGTGTGGAAGAAATGGTGAAAGTTATGTTCAAGGGTGTTTTTGGAGAAGGGGCTGTTGGAGGTAGGTCCTCTGGAACGTGTGAAGGGGCAAGAGAGAAAGAAAAGGAGGAAGAAGTGAATGGAAGCGTGAGTGATGAAAGTGATGTGGGAATAGGAAGTAAGAAACGAGAGAATGAGAGGCAGGGTAAGGAAAATGGGAATGAAAAGCAAGGGAAGGAACAGAGGGAAAGTAAGGATAAGTCAGGGGAAGAAAAAGGGAAGAAGGGAAAGGGAAAGGAAACTGGTAAGAAGGGTAAGGAAGTGGGAAAGGCAGGAAAGGAGGGAGAGGGTGAAGGCAGTAGTGATAGTGAGGTGGATGGAGGTGAGTGGATAAAAGTGGATAAAAAGAGGGGGAGGAAGAGTGTAATGAGTAAGATGAATGTAAGTGCGGAAGTGGACTCTTTGTATTCGGAAGAGGGTATGAAAGGACAGAGTGAAAGTAGCGAAAGTGAGAGTGAAAGTGAGAAAGAAGTGAGAAAGGCTATGTATGTGAGGGAGGTACCCCGGTGTGAAAGGTATAATGAGTATGGAAGTAGGGATGTGCATGATTTCTTTAGGGAGTATGAAAGGTTTTGTCAGGATAAGTATGGGGAAAGTAAGAAAGTGTGGGCACGAGAATTAGGAGAATATTTGACTGGGTTTTTGCTTGATATGTATAGGGTTATTATGAGTGTGGGGGATGTTGAGTATGACAAGGTGAAAGCTAGACTAGTTGAGCAAGCGAGGCGTATGAAAGCGAGTGTTAAGTATAAGAGGAAGAATGAATTTGATGAGGCAAGAATGAAAGCTGGGGAAACCTTGTCATTGTACGCTTGTAGGCTGGAGACGTTGGCAAGGAAGAAGTTTGGGGATGATGGGATAGATGAATGTAAGGAGTTAGTACGGAAGTTGTTAGGGACAGTGCCAGATGGAGTTAGAGAATTTGTGAACTTGAAGCGGAAGGAGAAGAAAAGATGGACGAATGAAAGGTTGACTTGGGTAGAAATTTTGGAAATTGTAGAAGATTATGAGCTTGACAGGGTTATAAAAGAGAGCAGAAGTGTAAGTGTAAGGGCTGGGGTAGATGAGAGAGTGCCAGAGTTTGGAAGCTTTAGGGATGCAGTGTTGAGGGGCCCAATGAGAATGGTCGATAGTGTAATAGATAGGAGTGTAAGAGCAAGTAATGTGGAGGTGCCAGTGAGGATGAATGATGAGTTTGTAAGGGAACAACGGGTTGGACGGGTTATGGATAGTAGTGTACAAAGGGGAAGGTCGGTGAGTGGAAGTCGAGCGAAGTGTTTTAGATGTGGAAAGGAAGGACATACAAAGAATGAGTGTAGGTGGGCTTTAGGAGCGTGTTTCGGATGTGGGCAATCGGGACATTTGGTAAGGGAGTGTACGAAAGATAGGGGGGTTAAATGCTACCGGTGCGGACAGGTGGGTCATATTGCTAATGGTTGTAGGGGTACCCGAGTGAATGTGGTAAGAATGGGCATTATGCGAGAATGTATTCAGAACCGAGAGCGAAGTGTGACGAATGTGGAATGGAAGGGAATGTATCAAGTGTATGTAGACGAAAGAGGGTGACTGTGACAGCGAATTCGGGAAACTGAGTGTGAAGGGGGTTCAAATGGGTGGATCCTCCAGGATGCAAGCGGTGCTTGTGATGCATGTACGTGAGGGGTTGTTGCATGAGGATCAGCAATTTGTTTTGATAGAGTATGGTAGGAAACGTAAGAAAGGGAAGAACATAAGTGAACGGAATGGTCGTAAGTTGTGTGATAGGGGTGTGAGTGCCAAAGTGGAAATGAGTGATAAAGCGTGTAATACGGATGAATGGGATGGTATGAATAGAACGTATAGCATATGCGGGTTTGATATAACTGAGTTGACTGAACGTGTAGGGGTTAGTGAACGGTTGGAGGTGAGCGAAAGTGTAGGAGTAAGAGAGCGTAGCAGTAATATACGAGTGATTGAAAGCATGAATGAATCGTTGCAAGAATTGGAAAGGTCAATGAGGGAATGGGATGGGTTAGTTGAAGAATTGGGGGAGGTATTTGGGAACGAGTTAGAGGGTATAGATGAGATTGTGGATGAAATTGAGAGTGGTAATAGTGAAGAAGATAGCGTGAATCTGAGAGAGAATGGAGGAGAAGATGTGAGTTTGAATGTTGCTAGAAGAGAGAATGATTCTGAGAGAATGATTGCGTGCCCGCGAACGCGATCTAGAGGACCTGCTAGTGAGCATCCGTGGGTGTTGCGTAAGGCGATTTGAAAGAGGTGTGAAAGGTGTTGGTTGGGAAATGCTAAAAAGGGGGGAGAAATATAGAGGATGAATAAATTTGTTTTTATTTAGCATTTCCCAACGTTTTGTGAGAGAGAGAGAGAGAGAGAGAGAGAGAGAGAGAGAGAGAGAGAGAGAGAGAGAGAGAGAGAGAGAGAGAGAGAGAGTGTAATTGTCGTTAGTGAGTGCTTCGGTTGTTGGAAGAGGGATGAGGTCGTTAGTTTGTTTGCGGCGCTATCTGTCTGTGGAATATGTGAAGGATTTTTCGGTTTTAGAGTGAGTCTTGAGTCAGAGCTAGTGCTGGTCTGTCGTTTGGTTTTGGACAGTTTTTTGTGTGCTTTTTGAGAGTTGTTGGTTTTCCTTGTTAGTGTACTGTTCTTGTTGTGTATATAATTCTATCTTCTTTTTTTATGTTCCCTTGTTTTGTTTGTGTGGTTTTGGGTGCTGTGTGGGCGACCGTGGACGCCTTACTCCATCTTCCAGCAACCGAGGATCAGGGTGAGTGTTGTGTACTGTTTTTTGTGGTTTGAAATTCCGCCACAAGACTTTTGAGTTAAGGTTGTCGGGATCAGCTACGTCGTTGAAATCGGTTGGAAGAGTCAAAACGGGATTAGAATGACCTTACTTATCTTTCCTCTTATATCTTCGTATTTCTTAAGACTGCTTTTCCTTTATTTCATGTTCCGCTGATTCTTTCATTTCGTTATTCAAATATGAGAGTCAGGGAGCGAAAGGCCAGCTCCCGTAAAGAATATGTAATACTTTCTGGAAGTAATTTGGTTTATTTAGCAAATATTTCTTAGGACAAATGTGAGTCGTTTATTGAGCGCAGTGGGAGTATTTTGTAGGCTGAAAGGGATAATGGAAGTCTCAATGGACTCATGTTTGTAATTCGTGTAACATTCAGAAGAAAAAGAGATTCACCTCCACACACAGGAGAACTTTCCTTAAGAATATCTTGGGACCTTACGACGTCTCGTTACTGAATGTTGACGAACAAGGACCACATATATATATATATATATATATATATATATATATATATATATATATATATATATATATATATATATATATATATATATATATATATATATATATATATATATATATATATATACATATACATATACTGTAGACTTTTTGAAAGGATTATGGGGCTCTTTCTGGACTGGGAATTTTATGTGTGTGTGTATGCCCTGAAGAGTAGAAAGATTATAAAAGAAAAGCTTCAAGTGGCTCATCTTTCCTTCCTGCTGTTACCTCTGTGTCGTTCATTTCAGGACATGTATAATCTGAAGCAGGGTAGGGTTCACTTTTAGTTTTCTGTAAGAGAAAATTATTGAGATAGCTTTGTCTGTCCGTCCGCACTTTTTCTGTCCGGCCTCAGATCTTAAAAACTACTGAGGCTAGAGGGCTGCAGATTGGTATGTTGATTATCCACCCTCCAATCATCAAGCATACCAAATTGCAGCCCTCTAGCCTCACTAGTTTTTATTTTAAGGTTAACGTTATCCATGGATAGTGCGCCTGGTACCGCTAGGATGTTCCAGCCGCCGACGCATCTTCACTTGACCACATCTGGGGAGCAACAGAGCGCTGCCCGGTCGTGGCTGAGAGTTTCATACTGCACCATATCGAGAGTTTCATACAGCATTATACGCTGTACAGAAAACTCGATTGTGCTGAAGAAACTTTGGCACATATTTTGCTTGTTTATTATTGCACTCTCTCTCTCTCTCTCTCTCTCTCTCTCTCTCTCTCTCTCTCTCTCTCTCTCTCTCTCTCTCTCTCTCTCTTATCTGGCTGCCAGTCTCGAAACGTTACTGCCTGTTATAATGAGTGTAGTAAGTTATCTGGTAATGCCACATATTATTTATCTGTCTTATGTTATTGTTATATAAACAAATCAGTATGAAATATGCATATGGGAATATTCTTGTAGATGTGGCATATGTTAGGTTCTGTTGGGAATTTCTACTGCAGTGAGGATCACACGGATGATGCAAATAAATCGTAAACTAACAATGGGATAAAAATTGATAACACCGGTATTGATTCGTGAGGGTACTTCTAACAATAATTGAAAGAGAGAGAGAGAGAGAGAGAGAGAGAGAGAGAGAGAGAGAGAGAGAGAGAGAGAGAGAGAGAACCATATATGAACCTGAAATTGGAAACGGCCATTTCATCATAACCAAACAGAAACAGCCACTGCACTTCAAGTGTCCAGAGTCAAATATTTTGCTTCATAAATTCCTAATATCTTTGTATTGGACGTCACAAGCTGTACCGTTACCAGAAGGGCAATTCCCGAAACTAGAAACTTTCGGCTACAGTGATTAGAGACGACGAAACTGTCTCGTCTGACTTTTGCATCCGTGAAATATATGCGAAGAGATAAATGTTCAGGATGCGTTTAACACAACTGTAAAAGTTGAACACGACAACAATAAGCATTATCCCGGTGATGCGTTGGGGAAGCAATGGGAAACTATGAACCGGCTTCATTAGTTGGGATGGAAGCGCGTTGAGAAATTTCGTAAATATTGAGCAGAACAGAGGGAAGTGAAGGACTAATTGATCTAACACACTTCGTTGGTTCCTTTAGGTTTTATGATTATGAATTTCTAGGTATATTTAAAACCTCAATATGGTTAAATGGTATACAGAAATGATTTCCTGACCATTTGAACAGGCTTACCGAAGACAATTTCTTTGCCTCCTGGAGGTAAAAGGATGAAGGGGCAACACTTGGCTTCGATGTCGGGCAACATTATAACAAAAGGCTTTGTCGTTTTGCCAGTCCGTGGAGTGAGTGGGAGATGGAAGTGCAAAAGGTGAACTGAAGGAATTGTCAGTTCTCCCAGATATTGTGCCTTCAGCAAGAAATGTAAATATGGACAGAAAAAAATATAATTATAGCTCTGGACTGGACATTGTTCCCATTGTGTTTTTGCCATTCGTATATCTTCTGTTAGTTTGGTTTCAGAATTCTATAAATCCAGCGCAAGGAGAGAGAGAGAGAGAGAGAGAGAGAGAGAGAGAGAGAGAGAGAGAGAGAGAGAGAGAGAGAGAGAGAACGTTAAAAAAATCTCCTTGTTGTGATAACAGTGTCCATCTTTGCTGGAAACTTCGGTCTGTTAGGGAATGCAATTTCTGTCACGAAATTCCTCCAGTTTCTCCAAATGGAAATCTATCAGACGCAGATGGAGCGGAGACAGATGGTTAAGTTACTCGTATATGGATAAGTCAGTTTGAGTCTCTGTAGAGACTGTTCTCGATCTCTGTCCTTCTTTCCTTAGGAGAGAGAATTTTGGTTTTTGTCTGAACGAAAAGAGAAACTAAGCTAAACATTACTAGAGCTGGAACAGACCCATTTGGCTTTTCATTCAAATCTTAGGCTTTTTATTGACAAGCTTGTCCAAAAGGTGTAAAAAATACGATTCTGGTAATAAAAAAGGGAATAATATATATATATATATATATATATATATATATATATATATATATATATATATATATATATATATATATATATATATATATATATATATATATATATATATATATATATTTAACTCACAGCGGGATCGAACCAAGGTCTCTCAACTGAAAAGCCCGGGCGCTATCAGTTGAGCTAAATAAGTCACAAAGGAAGCTGGAACCCAGGCACTTCTGTACTTCACATTTTCCCTGGGCAGGCTGCCGCCTAACATACCAACATGTTTTACCCAGATTTCCGACCCAGCAGAGAGTCAGTTGGGAGCATTTCTTTCCAATTAACCCTTCAGCGTGCATAGGATGCAGCTAATCAACTTATGAGCACGTGTTTCACAGAATACATTTCTGAGTCAAGCGGGATCGAACTCCAGTCTCTCAAATATATATATATATATATATATATATATATATATATATATATATATATATATATATATATATATATATATATATATATATATATATATATATATATATATATATATATATATATATATGTGTGTGTGTGTGTGTGTGTGTGTGTGTACGCACGCACTATAACATCCGGTTCTATGCAAGTATTTTGAGATGAGGTTGCTAATCCTGGTTGCTCTTCCACCCTGGTTCTGGCACATCATAGCGACCAACTACCAAGTACACATTTTATTGCTTTGGTTAACAGAAATAAAAATTAAGGGGTATTTACAGTTATATACCCACATATACCTTTTCATTTTTAAAATTTTTCACATAGGCTATGTAAATTTTTGTGAGGTCAAATTTGTAAGATCACCTCAACCATTTCTCTTCTTGTGGGGATCAACCCAGACTCTGGAGCAGGTAAGGAAAGAATCCTAACCACTGAGCTATGAGACATATGGTTATTATTATTATTATTATTATTATTATTATTATTATTATTATTATTATTATTATTATTATTATTATTGGTGTTGGTTAGGAATAACTGAGGACTTTGACCCTAACGCTTCCTTGGCTACGTATAGAGGCAAAGAAGGTCTCTGACTCTCCAGGTAAGATCTGTAATAGGGTGAATATAGCGCTCTGCTTGCAAACAATGTTCCTGCAGAGGCAAAGGCCACAGGAATCTTTCGATGCCTCTCACCTGCAGAAAATCAGTAGGAAGAGGTCTTCCGGCCCTCTGCCGTGAGGATGCGATGCGCCTTATAGAATTATGATGTAGCAATACTCATGTGAATATCGTACGTACATAATACATTTTCATTTTCGCTATGGTCTGACACATGCCGTATGTTAACAAAAATAGACATGGAGAGAGAGAGAGAGAGAGAGAGAGAGAGAGAGAGAGAGAGAGAGAGAGAAATTTATTTATCCCTGTACTTCTTAACTCCATATGACCGGCTTCATTGTCCAGTTATTGAGCTCTTCTCAAGTGGCGGACGGCTCGATTCATTAGGCCTTTCTCATCTTTCAGATGAAGCTGAAGGTACGAGTTGCCTGTAAGTTTATTTGTCACTCTCTTCGTGCTGGAGAATGCTTTTAAACAGACTGTATGAGAGTGTGTTTGAACAGACTGTCTGTTACTTCAACCTCATCATTATTTTTAAAGAACAGCTCCCATCACAATTGAGGCTCACTTTTTAAATGGTGAATTTTTATGACCATATTGTGGTACAGATCTAGTGACAATTGGCATTAAAAAGGCGAAGAAAGATTAAGACTGTTTCGTAAAAATACCTCTAGTGATGGCGAATCTTGGAGTGAACTCTTCTGCTAGAATCATTTTTTTTCTTTTTGTTCGCTGAATTACTTGATGCTCGGATATATCATTGGCAACTATCTCTGTTCCATAACGTTATTACTCCCTCAGCATCGCATTTCCATGAAGAATCCGCACATCCGAAGGAGAAAGAAAGTGGTCTTTGTGCTCGAGTGTTTGTCAAAGGCATTGGAATCTGTCCTCAGGGGATCTGTCCTCAGAACAACATTCACAAAGGAAAGGGAAGATGAGTGCAATTTCCTGTACTCAGGTTTATTTAAAGAAAGCCTTCTTCTTCTTCTTCTTCTTCTTCTTCTTCTTCTTCTTCTTCTTCTTCTTCTTCTCGGTTGCAATGAAGAAAAGAAGCTTATATCTGTTATACGACTTCATAGGCATTCTGTTTCCTTTATGTCTTTGTAGTTGTCTTGTAAATATTTAGGCATAAGACTCCTGTTTATATATTTACACGTAATCATATCGGAATCATGAAAGGTGGTCAAATACCAATGGACATTTCGACGCCAAAGGGAAATCCACAGAATGAAGCGCCTGCTTCGTTAAGCCTTAAAGTGTCACTGGCAATATCGTTTCTCTTTCTCCGGCCGAAGGTGCCATTAAGTGTGATTAGCCACGTCATTATCCTTATCGGGAAAGCTTTAGGCTATAATTATATAAAAATCGTTCTCGTATTATTTCAGCTTTTTCTTTCTTGAGATTCTGTATAATGAAATTCCTCATTTTGAGATGCAGAGATTCAGTTTGTCTCATTGCTGTAGTTCATCCATTAAAATATGAACAATGGTGGTTCAGCGTCAATTTTCCTCTTCACTGGGTTTCTAACGAAACGTTAGGACCAGCTTTTCCTTCTTCGTAGACATTTGAACGAAGGTGATGTTACTCTTTCGTATAAAAATCACTTTTAATTACATCCCATAGAAATGCAATTTGACTTAATTAGGCTTAATTATCCAGCATCTCAGAGGAAGATGTCTTTGATTGCATTTGTCATTTTTTCATCGTTCTCCTTATTATTAATCCAGGTGCTGTTTTGACGGGGTAGGTGGCAGGTTCTCTTTTTTGTGAATGCTAACGGGGCTTAGTGAATATGAAATTATATCAAGGACTAATTAACAGAAATTTCGTGAGAGAGAGAGAGAGAGAGAGAGAGAGAGAGAGAGAGAGAGAGAGAGAGAGAGAGAGAGAGAGAGAGAGAGTCTTTCACTATGAATACCAGCATTTAACTAATAAGAAATAAAGTAAGGTGCCTATATAGTAGGAAGCATGAGCTCAGACTGCAATAACCTTAGGTAAATATTGACCGACCAACAGCTCTATAAGATTCTTGCTCGCTCTCCATCACTCAGTCTATCCCATTCAATAGCCACTCACTGCTGCTCACATCAGACGATTAAGTTTTTGTTGCTGGCTTCAGTAAGGTTAGGTAATGGGCCTGATCGTTGATTCAACGCTAACCACCCCCCTCCCCCTTTCATTCAGCATTGGTCGGCCAGAAGATTCTGACATCTGCTGAAAAGTTCATTTCCAGTTCTTTTATGATCAGACATTGTTTATCACGGCTCTTATTCATCATTTAAACGATTACGGAATTGTACCTGAGCTGTCAATCCGAATTCATGACATTCTTTGTAGCAAATGAGCACTAGCTCATTCTATGTCACGACTCTGTAGCTTTTGGAAAATTCGATTTCTTGGAATCCTTCAAAAGATCAATCACCTCCACCTTGTTTCTCAGGCCCTCCCAGACACGAAGGACGTGTTTGCTCTCAGTCCTGTGGACCTATCCCAACTCCCACGTGAAACACACAGAAGGATGTAAGATATTTCGGAAGAAAATAGCCTCAACCTTCTCTTGATTTCCATAAACGGAGCTTCCAAGTCCAGGCATAGAAACCGTGTACACTGTTCATTAAGGATAGACAACTTAATAAGGCACTCTTGCCGTTATCCACTCTAGGTCATAGTTTATCAATGCGATTTTGTGAGATGTCAGCTGCAGTTTCCCTCTATCGCTTTCCATGTGACTATTTATTTCTGTCTGTGAGTCTGTCAGTCTTTTTAAGGGGGGGAGAGTCACCAGTCTCCCACCCTGACAATTTCCCTGCTTTCATCCTCTTCCTTGCAGCTGCACACCTCTCAAAATTCTTCTTAAAATGGGAAGAAGAAGAAACTCTTCCCTTGACGAAGTTGAAAAGGAAAAGATAAGGACACCGCTTCCTTCTCCTGTCATTTTCTCCCTTCCTGGATCCAAGATTCTGGAAATGCTGTTTTCTTTCTTGGATGGAAAAATGTCACAAAAAGAAAGCGTGAGAAGAGAGTGAAGATATAGGAGAACATTTATGACACACCAAAAAGAATCATATTTTGGCATTTTCGTGTCATGGACTATGGACAAGAGAGGGAGAGAAGACATGAAAGAATATATTGGCCATATGGAACACTTGTGCAATTTAAACTACATCTTCAGTCGTTTTTAAGATAACTATTGATGCGAACTTACATTCTTATCATTTCGGTGAACAATCATTATCATGCAAAAAAAAAAAAAAAAACCTCAGTTGTTTCAGAGATGGATAAGTAATGATCACCCATGTCGATTAAAGAGGAAAATAAGACATCTCCGATAAGGGAAACTCATTACTCACCAAGCACGAACCAGATCGGGAAAGTTTACAGCGCGCCATTAGCGGGAACTATGTTTTCTGTGATAAAATAATAATGATATTTTTTACATTATTTTCATTGTTTTTATGAAGCAGAATGAAAATCAATAAAACCGAATATTTTATAATATTGAACTAAGACTGGAATGTTTCCTTTCTGAAATCAAACGTAAATATTTCAAGCTCTGTCAAAGACTACAAGCAAATTCTGATATTGAAGGGAATAAAATTACTCGACAGAGATTTTGATCAACGAGAATTATCAGTCGAAATGGTACTCAAGGAATTCTGAAAAAATAATCCTGAATTTAGAGTCAGAAAGGAGCAGTTTTATGGATGACATGAGTGACAGACGAAAGACAGTTCCTACAACTCGTAAAAGTCCAAGTGTAATGCCATGACTCCTGACAAGAAACTAAGTCCTGTCGATGCTGACAGAGTGTCAGCCTTGTCCTGATTTATTGACCTGTAAGGAACTCATGCAATCCAAAGATTATAATCTTCCAGCAACTTTAAAACTTCTCTAAATAGTTGGTGTTTCTTACTGCAGAATTGTATTCAGTGATGACAACGCAGGCTAAAGGAAATACCAAAGTTATTTATCTGTTCTACTCAGTTGTTTTGAAGTTCTCACGTGTTATCAAAGCGCAAAAACTCATGGCTAGAAGTCACGCATTTCGAGAGACAAAAAGTTAATTTCGAGTGAAATCATGAAATTGGGGTGGTCAAAGAATTAAAGATCTTCCTTTGAAGAGACCCAATTATCCTCAATAAATTCACCTGTTGGAGATGTCGTGTGTACAGACGAAACACAAACGTTGACGAGCTTCAATGGAAGGACATTACAGTTTTAGAATTAATTTCATGTTTAAGGCAAAAGAATCCAGGGAACAGCAACAACGTCATTAGAGTGAGTTACATATAATCGATTATCATTTGGGCGTTAATAACCCTTTGCCAATTACTGTATCACGCTTCCTTCTCATTTCCTCTCCAGTGTGTCACACCTGACACTAGTATCGAACGCTCTCAGATACACCTGAGCGCTGCACAAATGGTGACGGGATAAGTTTGTTCGTTTTTATTTACTCTGAGCCATACCAGCAAGGCAAGTATGTGTCGATATAGAGGGAAGCAGCAGTTCATGAGGTGAGGGTTGCGCGCTTACCTGAGCACACTTGAGTTGATGAAACGAAAGACGGTGTCTCTCAATTTGCTTAACTTAGAAAGCAAAGGATGACTTTCCTGCATTTGATGTTTCTGGAGGAGGTTTTTGAAATGTTTATCTATATAGCTTTTACGATTATGATCTTTATGTCGAACTTACCTGTTCACATATGCAATCGCTAGTCATTCGGTCGGAAGACCTTTAGGTAATTTCATCAGGTCATCCGTTCTGGTGAGTGGATTGACTCTGCCCACAAACTGTCGTCTACACGTAAGTTTTAACGCTAGATACGATTAACTGACAGAAGAACTGACAGGTAAACCTGATTGTGAATACCCGGCCTATGAATACTGATTCTCAGCAACATTAAGACACTGTTTGTAAAGGGGGCAAAAATAATTCATCCATCAATCATCTGAAGTGGAATAACTAATAACCACAATGAGCTATAAGAAAAGCTGTGGGTATAGAATGGTCAAGATCGGGTCCCTGCATCGTCACTGAGGCTAAAATGGATTCATCATCATAACTGATGACAAAACGGCCGAAACCAAAGCGGGAACTGA
>JANJGK010000042.1:19332026-19366557 GCA_039081455.1 Macrobrachium rosenbergii | reverse complement strand
CCTCGTATAAAAGTCATTTTTAATTACATACTATAAAAATACAACTTGACTTAATTACATTTAATTATTCAGAGGCTCAGAGGGAGATGTGTTTGATTGACTTTGTCATTTTCTGATCGTTTTCCTCATTGATAATTCAGGTGCTGTTTTGACCGGGTTGGTGGCAGGTTCTCTCTTTTGTGATGGCTAACGGAGCTTAATGAACATGAAATTATATCAAGGAGTAATTAACAAAGATATATATATATATATATATATATATATATATATATATATATATATATATATATATATATATATATTTATATATATATATATATATATATATATATATATATATATATATATATATATATATATATATATATATATATATATATATATATATATATATATATATAGAGAGAGAGAGAGAGAGAGAGAGAGAGAGAGAGAGAGAGAGAGAGAGAGAGAGAGAGAGAGGAGAGTCTTTCACTACGAATGCAACATTTTACTAACAAGAGATAAAGCGAGGTACCTTGTACAATAGGTAGCATGAGATCAGACTGCAATAATCACAGGTAAATATTGACCGACCATAACTGTTTAAGATTCTCGCTCGCTCGCTCGCTCTACATTCAATAGCCACTCACTACTGCTCACACCAGACAATTAAGTTTGTTACTGGCTTCAGTAAGGGTAGGTAATTGGCCTGGTCGTTGATTCAACGCTAACCACCCCACCCCCGTCCCCCTTTCATTCGGCATTGGTCGTCCAGAAGGCTCTGAAATCTGCCGAAACGTTAGCCTCCATGTTAGCCTTCCTCCTTTGTCTATCTCTTCTTTCACCAGTTTCTTGTATATCTTATTGTTTTCTGGGCACCGTGCAGAGAGGGTCGGGTGGAATTCTTTGCAATTCACACACTTCAGTATGGCACTTTTGCAGTTAGATACCTGCGCTCCTGCAATTTCCGTTGAAATATACTCTAAAACCCTTGTCCTGGTGCAGTTCTTCTCAACTTGGCCATAGATGTAGCACCTCATACATTGATTGATGTAGACATGGATGTCAATGTCCAGCTGCCACTTTGAGAAGGGCTGGGAAAACAGTGTGGTCCCTTTGTCAACTGCCTTTGCACCATTTCCTGAGATTCTATTTTTTTTTTTTTTTTTTTTTTTACGGATTTTCCACTTTCACTGATTACTACTTCTGTACCTTGCATTATGGGCTGCGTTTCTGCATTTCCATATCCACGTCTTCTTTGTTGTGTCCGTGGACATAATCACTACCCCTGACACTACCGATGTCTTGAATTCCTTAGACTCAGGTGATTCAGTGATTTCAAACCTTTTATCTTCAAACACTTTTTGGACTCAGTTCCCACTATGGTTTCGGCCATTTTGTCATCAGTTATGATGATGAATCCATTTTAACCTCAGTGCCGATGCAGGGACCGGATCCTGTTTTATCTTAACCATTCTATACCCACAACTTTGCTTATAGCTCATTGTGGTTATTAGTTATTCCACCTCAGATGATTGATGGATGAATTGTTTTTGTCGTTTATAAACAGTGCCTTAATGTTGCTGAGAATCATTATTCATAGGCCGGCTATTCACGATCAGGTTTACCTGTCAGTTCTTCTGTCAGTTAATCGTATCTAACGTTAAAACTTAAGTGTAGACGACAGTTTGTGGGCAGAGTCAATCCACTCACCAGAACGGATGACCTGATGAAATTACCTAAAGGTCTTCCGACCGAATGACTAGCGATTGCATATGTGAACAGGTAAGTTCGATATAAAGATCATAATCGTAAAAGCTAAGTAGATAAATATTTCAAAAACCTCCTCCAGAAATATATAATGAAGGGAAGTCATGCTTTGCTTTCTAAGGAAAGCAAATTGAGAGACACCGTCTTTCGTTTCATCAACTCAGGTGTGCTCAGGTAAGCACGCAACCCTCACCTCATTAACTGCTGCTTCCATCTATATCGACGCATGCTCGCCTTGCCGTTATGGCTCAGAGTAAATAAAAACGAACAAACTTTTCCCGTCACCATTTGTACAACGCTCAGGTGTACCTGAGAGCATCCGATACTAGTTTCGGGTGTAGCAGACAGGAGAAGAAATGAGAAGGAAATGTGATGACTGCAAAAGGATCATTAACACCCAAATAATAATTGATTATATGTAACTCATTCTCATGACGTTGTTGCTATTCCATGGATTCTTTGCCTTAAGCATGAAATTAATTTTAAGGCGGTAATGTCCTTCCATTGAAGCTCGTCAGCGTCTGTGTTTCGTTTGTACGCACGACACCTCCAACAGGTGAATGCATTGAGGATAACTGGTTCTCTTCAAAGGAAGAGCTTTAATTCTTTGATCATCCAATTTCATGATTTCACGTGGAATTAAGTTTTGACTCTCGAAATGCGTGGCTTCTAGCTGTGAGTTTTTGCGTTCTGATAACCCCGGAGAACTTCAAAACAACTGAGTAGAACAGATAAACAACTTTTGGTATTTCCTTCAACCTGCGTTGTTATCTCTGAATACAATTCTGCAGTAAGAAACACCAACTATTAAGAGAAGTTTCAATGTTGCTGGAAGATTATAATCTTTGGATTGCATGAGGTCCTAACAAGTCAATAAATCAAGACAAGGCTGACACTCTGTCAGCATCGACATGACTTATTTTCTTGTCAGGAGTCATGGCATCACACTTGGACTTTTACGAGTTGCAGGAATTGTCTTCCGGTTGTCACTCGTGTCCATCCATAAAACTGCTCCTTTCTGTCACTAAATTCAGATATATTTCTTCAGAATTCCTTGAGTACCATTTCTACTGATAATTCTCGTTGATGAAAATCTCTTTAGAGTAACTTTATTTCTCTCATTATCGAAATTTGCTCGTAGTCCCTGACTGAGTTTGAAATATTTGCGTTGGATTTCAGAAAAGAAACACTCCAGTCTCAGAGCAATACCATCATATATTCAGTTTGATTGATTTTCATTCTGCTTCATAAAAACAATGAAAATCATGATAAATATCAACATATTTTATCAGAGAAGGCATAGTCCCGACCGTTAATGGCACTCTATAAACTTTCCCGACCTGGTTCGTGCTTGGTGAGTAATGAAGTTCCCTTATCGGAGACGTCTTATTTGCCTCATTAATCGGCCTGAGTGATCTTCATCTGAGACTTAGTTACTCACCAGAGACAGTCCTTTGCTTCCGGGGAGGTAACGCTGATGCTCTCTGATAAGTGCATGCCGGTCTCAGCGTTATACGCCTCTAATGGACTGTCATTGTCACATGGCATCTGCTGCTGTCTTCAATCTCTACGAGGAATTTATAATTATTTAGACATTCTCTGAAATAACTGGAGGATTATAATGGAAATATAAACTACATTTAAGTGTGTATCAAACTCAGGAATATTTCTACTGATCTTATTTCTGCAGGATAATGATTGGCCACCGAAATGAAAAGAATGTAAGTTACCATTTATTTTTTTTGTTATCTTAACATCGAATGAAGATACAGTTCAGTTTGCACAAGTGTTCCATATGGCCAATATATTCTTTTATGTCTTCTCTCCTTGTGTTATCCATCGTCCATAACACGAAAAATGTAGATATATGGTTATTTTTGGTGTGTCATAAATGTTCTCCTACATCTTCACTCTCTTCTCACGCTTTCTGTTCCGTGACATTTTTCGATCCAAGAAAGAAAACGGAGCATTCCCCGAATCTTGGATCCAGGAAGGGAGAAAATGACAGGAAAAGGAAGCGGTGTGTTTATCTCTCCCTTTTCAACTTTGTCAAGAGAAGAGTTTCTTCTTCTTCCCATTTCAAGAAGAATTTTGAGAGGTGTACATCTGTAAGGAAGAGGAGGGAAGCGGGGGAAACTGTCAGGGTTGGAGACTGCTGACTCTCCCTGATAAAAAGACTGACAGACTCACAGACAGAAAAAATAGTCGCATGGAAAGCGATAGTGGGAAAATACAGATGACATCTTAGGAAATCGCAGTGATAAACTAACCTAGACTATATGAATACTAGCTAGAGTGACTTTAAGTTGTCCATCCTTAATGAACAGTTTACAGAGTTTCTACGCCTGGACTGCGAAGCTTCGTTTATGGAAATCAAGAGAACACCGAGGTTATTTTCTTCCATAATATCTTACACACTTCCGTGTTTCGCGTGGGAGTTGGGATAAGTCCACAGGGCTGAGATGATACACGTCCCTGCGTGTCCGGGAGGGCCTGAGAAACAAGGAGAGACGATTGATCGTTTTCAAGGATCGCGAGAAATCTATTCTTCCAAAAGCTGTAGAGTCATGACATTGCAAAATAACTTTGTTATTCTCATCTTGATAGAATGAATACTCATTCGTTGCAGAGGATGTCTTGAATACGGATTGATAGATCTGGTACAATTTCATAATCGTTTAAATGATAAATAAGAGCCGTGAAAAACAATTTCTGATCATAAAAAAACGGGAAATGAACTTTTCAGCAGATTCAGAATCTTCTGGACGACCAGTGCCGAATGAAAGGTGGGGGAAGGGGGGGGGGGGGGGCGGGGGGGATTGGCGTTGAATCAACGGTCGGCCCAATACCTAACCTTACTGAAGCCAGCAACAAAACTTAATTGTCTGGTGTGAGCAGCAGTGAGTGGAGACTGAATGGGATAGACTGAGTGATGGAGGGCGAGCGAGAATCTTAAAGAACCGTTGGTCGGTCAATATTGACCTGAGATTATTGCAGTCTGAGCTCATGCTTCCTACTATACAGGCACCTTGCTTTATTTCTTATTAGTGAAATGTTGACATTCGTAGTGGAAGACACACATTCTCTCTCTCTTTCTCTCTCTCTCTCTCTCTCTCTCCTTGTGCTGGGTTTATAGAACTCTGAAACTAAACTAATAGAAGATATACGAATGATATAAACACAATGGGAACAATGTCCAGTGCAGAGACTATATATATATATATATATATATATATATATATATATATATATATATATATATATATATATATATATATATATATATATATATATATATATATATTATTTCTATCTATTTATTTTTCTTGCTGGAGGAACAGTATCAGGGAGAACAGACAGTTCCTCCAGTTCCCCTTCTGCGCTCTCATCTCCCACACTCCAGGGACTGGCAAAACGACAGAGGCTTTTGCTAAAATGTTGCTCGACATCGAAACCCAGTGTTGCCTCTTCACCCTTGTACATCCAGGAGGCAAAGAAATTGTCTTCGGAAAGGCTGTTCAAATGGTCGGAGAAATCATTTCTCTATACCATTTGACCATATTGAGGATTTCAATCTATAGAAAATAGGTGTACGAGAAATACAAGCTAGAAAATCATAATCACAAAACCTAAAGGAACAAACGAAGCGTGTTAGATCAATCGGTCCTTCACTTCCCTCTGTTCTGCTCAATGTTTACGAAACTTCCCCACTGCCTCACCAACGCATTACAGGATAATGCTTGCCATGTCCAACTTTTGCAGTTGTGTTAAATGCTACCTGACCACTTATCTCTTCGCACATATTTCACGGATACAAAAGTCAGACGTGACAGTTTCGTCCTCTCTAATCACTGTAGCCTCAAGTTTCGTGTTTTGGGGAATTGACCTTCCCGTAATGGTACAAATTGTGACGTCCAATAAAAAGATATCAGGAATTTATGAAGCTAAGAATTTGACTCTGGACACACCTGAAGTGCAGTGGCTGGTTTTGTTTGGTTATGATGAAATGATCGTTTCGAATTTTAGGTTCATATATGGTCCTCTCTCTCTCTCTCTCTCTCTCTCTCTCTCTCTCTCTCTCTCTCTCTCTCTCTCTCTCTCTCTCTCTCTCTCTCTCTCATTTCATGTTAGAAGAACCATCATGAATCAATACCGGTGATATGAATTTTGATCCCATTATTAATTTATGAATTTTTGCATCATGCGTGTGATCCTCACTACAGTAGAAATTCCCAATAGAACCTAACATATGCCATATTCACAACAATATTCACACACATTTTACAGTGATTCGTATAACAAAAGCATTAAACAGATAAATAATATGAGGCATTAGCAGATAACTTACTACACTCATTATAACACGCAGTGACGTTTCGAGACCGGCAGCCAGATAAGAGAGAGAGAGAGAGAGAGAGAGAGAGAGAGAGAGAGAGAGAGAGAGAGAGAGAGCATTAATAAACAAGTAATAAATGCACCGAAGTTTCTTCGGCGCAATCGAGTTTTCTGTACAGCGTATAATGCTGTATGAAACTCTCGATATGCTGCAGTATGAAACTTTCAGCCACGACCTGGCAGCGCTCAGTTGCTCCCCAGATGCTGTCAAGTGAAGATGCGTCGGCGGCTGGCACATTCTAGCGGTGCCAGGCGCACGATCCATGGATAACCTTAACCTTAAATAAAATAAAAACTACTGAGGCCAGAGGGCTGCAATTTGGTATGCTTGATGATTGGAGGGTGGATGATCAACATACTAATTTGTGCAGCCCTCTAGCCTCAGTAGTTAAGATCTGAGGATGAACAAAAACAGTGCGGACAGACAGACAAAGCCATCTCAATAGTTTTTTTTTCAGAAACTAAAAGTGAACCTACCCTGCTTCAGATCATACACGCCCTGAAATGAACGACACAGAGGTAACAGTACCGAGGGAAGATGAGTCACTTGAAGCTTTTCTTTTTTAATCTTTCTCCTCTTCAGGGCAAACATACAGACATAAAATATTCCCAGTCCAGAAAGAGCCCCGTAATCCTTTCAAAAGGTCTATAGTCCTTGTTCGTCAACATTCAGCAACGAGACGTGCTAAGGCCAAAAATATATTCCTTAAGGAAAGGTTCTAGTGTGTCCGGAGAAAAATCTTTTTCTTTTAAATGTTCCGTTCCACGAATTACGAACATGAGTCCATTGAGACTTCCATTATCCCTTTCAGTCCTACAAAATACTCCACTGCGCTCAATAAACGACTCACATTTGTCATAAGAAATATATGCTAAATAAAGGAAATTATTTTCAGAAAGTTTTACGCGTTCTTTATGGGAGGTGGTCTTTCGCTCCCTGACTCCCATATTTGAATAACGAAATGAAAGAATCAGTGGAGGAAGAAGCAAAGGAAAAGCAGATGTAAGAGGAAAGTTAAATAAGTAAGCTCATTCTAATATCATTTTGACTCTTCCAACCGACTTCAACGACGTTAAAAAGTTAAATATAATTTAGTTTAACCAGACCACTGAGCTAGTTAACCGCTCTCCTAAGGCTGGGCCGAAGGATTAGACTTATTTTACGTGGCTAAGAACCAATTGGTTACCTAGCAACGGGACCTACAGCTTATTGTGGAATCTGAACCACATTATACCGAGAAATGAATTTCTATCACCAGAAATAAATTCCTCCAATTCTTCATTGGCCGGCCGGAGAATCAAACTCGGGCCTAGCAGAGTGCTAGCCTAGAACTCTACCGACTCGTCCAACGATCAACGCAGCAGCGGATCCCGACAACCATAACTCAAAAGTCTGTGGACAGACGAAGTTCTCTTCTGTCAAAATGGTCAGTTCGAAGCAATACATAACCTCAGTCATCAAAGGAAGTTCTTAGGATCTGGTACCAAAGAAGCAAAAGTCGAAACTTCAGCTCCACCGTCAGACTTCAACAGAAGTTTTGGGTAAATAAATTGTAAGTTGGTGAGTTGACATTCGCCTCTAGTCTTTTTCTGTATAAACTAATTCTACACGAGAAAAAGTGTGATATTGTCAATTATTGACTGAAATAATTTCCTTCACTTAATACTTCTTATTTCTTATAAGTAAAAGGGAAAGACAAGAAAGTGTTTCTCAAGAAGTAAAATATGTCCTTCAGGAAAGTCGTCTTGAGCACAAGGAAAAGAATGATCTTATTCGCTGACATTCCTCACTGGCAACTCATCGGTAGCTTTCATTCGTGCCGCTGCCTCTTCATAGATTTCTTGAGCTCCTGACAGAAGAGGCGACAGTGGATAGACAGTTGTGTAAAAAGACGTCCTCCGCCAGGTAAAGCTACCGAGAAAATCGCCCAAAGGCCCAGAGCAAAGGGCCGAGGGAAAGAACAAACACTTCTCCATTACAGAGGATTATGGAAGGTCGCTCTGGTGGGAAGTCGAGAACACAGGATATTTCGGACAGACGGGGAGCGCCTTCTTCAGACGCCTCCTGATGATTGTCACTCTTTGCCTTCGAGGAAGAAGAGTAAAGGCATCACTTATCAGCACAGTAAAGGGATCATAGTATCTTAATGATACTCTTTGATTATCAGAATAACAACTGCACTCGTATGTTTACAGTCATAAATATTTGAACAATAGCTGAGGAGTAAATCTTGTAAAATCTTGAAATGCTTATCATAGTCGAATAATTGGTTGAGAACAGAATATGAACAAATAAAAGCATAACTAATGCAAGCAATTCAGCAACCGTTAACCATAACCCTGATTTACGTCAGTTAGAAGAGGTTGAAATGAGACCAACCCCTGTTAGCGGTGTGATGTGGATGTTAGCTAACATAGTGCAAGACATGGTTCTTGTTATTTACACGAAAAAGGAAGGAAATGAACACAATATATACAGTATAGATCAAAGTTTCCAGGAAGAGGTTCATCCTAATATACATGCCTAGGTGAATGCTCAGCTCAGTGAAGGAATGCTGATGACATATAAATAAATAACAAGTAAAAAATGTGCCGAAGCTTCTTCGGCGCAATAGAGTTTTCTGTGTAGTGTATAATGCTCCATGAAACTCTCAGCCACGGCCCATGAAACTCTCAGCCGCGGCCCATGACATTTTCGGCAACGGCCCGGTGGTGGTGGACTATGTTGTTATTTTGATTGTAAGGCAAAAGAGAAACAGCAGTACAAATATCACTAAATGGAATACCTTAAACATTCTATGGTAAAACAAAAAACACAGTTTGACTTCATTAGACATATTATGTTTCTGCAAGAGTATTTCCACTTTTGCTTTGTAAAGTAAGAAATTCCACATATGCTAATGCTTTGAAACAAAAGGTCATAAAGATTTGCATCATAGAAATGGCATGGCTATATTCTACCAGAACTTCCTACCACAACTTTCATTGCTGGTAATCACACAAATTGTTCCAAACAGCCTTCATAAACTTTCAGTTTTCAGTTTTTCTGCAGAACATAACGATGGAGAAGATTAACTAATTGTACATAATTAGATATATACATAATTTCCCTCAGTTTTTCCCTACTGGTTGCTGTGAATGCTACCAGGTTGATTTAACTTTCTACTTACACAAAAAAAAAGACCAGAAATCTCAGTTTTTCCCAGTAACTGAAAAATTATAGAATCTTCGAGAGAGAGAGAGAGAGAGAGAGAGAGAGAGAGAGAGAGAGAGAGAGAGAGAGAGAGAGAGATGTGAAAATAAGCCAAAAAGTACACGTATTGTACTGAAATGGGCCCTTGTGTCACCCGGGCCGTAGAAAGAGGTTTTATCCCCAAAACCGCTTCGAAGACAAGGCTCCTAAACCTCGTCGAAGTCCCCGGCGCCTTTCTGGCAATGATGTTACGTCAGTGCTAATGGCATGATACTGCCTATATGTAAAGCCCATTTTTTACTAGCTGCTGCTGACCTTTGACCTTTATATAAAATGGAAACACCGTGGACATTATAGAAACCGGCCAATTGTACATATATCCATAAGCATGAAGGATCATGAAGGAACGAAACGTCAAGTGAGAAAGGAAAATGAGAAAGGAAAACAAAAGAGAAGAAACCCTTCTCTACTGATTGCCATGTCTTTTACTCTGTTGCTTTGAACTACGAAAAGCAATTAATATGAAAGTGTTATTAGAGAGAACGTATGGAACCATCTTTAAAATCAATCACACCTTTGCCATTTTTTATATATATAATTATTTCAAATGAGTGTTTACAGCCTTTCTTGATTAGACTTATTCATGAAGTTTTTCTTGTGCATATCTAAGAACGCTCTATTGCGGCTTGTGTAAGCATTTTTCCTGCATTCATCAGAAGGTTCTACCGCAACCTGCGTAGACATAATTACTTTCTCAAGCATTCCTATGAAGTTCGTATCCTGTATAGACACATTTTCTGTCAAAGGGAATCAGCATACAGGTGGAAATATTTTCTATTCAGTTAGATTCTCACATCTAATAGAGCTGGATCGTTTCAACATGCTTATACAATTAATCATCTGGTAATTACTGGTCCCAAGAGTAATGAGGTTTTGGAGCGCACTCCATGTTTAAGAGTCATCAACGTGAAATGGAATTTAGTGTTGATGGAAAATCACAGAAAATAATTTCAGGGATATGAAGTCAGTCTTACGTATCAAAAGTAAATTAGTTACTCAGCACATTGTAGTCTGATAAGCATATAGTAATTCGTTTCCGTTGAATACTGATTCAATTAAAGGTATTGTAATATTATGTAAAAGACATTGATTCATACAAAAATGTACGTAAGTATGTATGCATGCACAATCATGCACAAAGACTCAAATAAAAGCACATATGCATATGCATACATATGTTGCACATAATGTAGAACACGACTCATTGCGAGAGAAAGGTATGCAGATTACAGGAAAAGCTTTGCTTTATCTGTTGAGAGGTGAAAGTTGTGACCTGAAAACGTTCCGTCAATGTTGTTCCATAATTTGTTCAAACACTTCGGCCCGGATGGTCGTCTGAGTAAACACAAATGAGAAAAAAATGAAAAACACGTAAAAAATGCGCCGAAGTTTCTTCGGTACAATCGAGTTTTCTGTATGAAACCTTCAGCCGCGGCCCGGTGGTGGCCTGTGTTGTTGAGACCTGTAGCGGTGCCAGATGCACGATAATGGCTAACTTTAACCTAGAATAAAATTAAAATGACTGAGGCTAGAGGGCTGCAATTTGGTATGTTTGATGATTAGAAGGTGGATAATCAACATACCAGTTTGCAGCCCTCTCTACTCTCAGTAGTTTTTAAGATCTCAGGGCAGACAGCAAAAGTGCGGACGGACAGACAAAGCCCTCTCAGTAGTTTTCTTAACAGAAAACTAAAAAGAATTCAGCAGAGTAGATACAGAGATTGGGTGAAATGCAGAAACTGATTATTGAGATGATATCTACTGTTGATTTACTCATCGCCAGTTCCTTTGCTTTCAGGCTTATTAATTTTAAAGGCCAAACAAGTCTCTCCTCTCCTTGGTAGTCGATGGGAAGGGCCTCTGAAGAGATCACGCTTTACCTCTCGTGTTTCCTGAAAAGAAGCGTCGCTGACAGGCCTCATGGTATGAAAGTACAGTAATATCTCACCGTCTTCTATAGCAGGATTCACTGCTGAATGCTGCTGTTGCTGTTGATGCAAACTTTGCGCTGGATTGCTATTTACAATAGCTATATGGATTCTTATGATCCATGATCGATTGCTTTTACTGCTGAATTTAGGCATGAGTGTTTGCAAGGCGCCTTCCTAGCTTTTAGGGTGAATTTCAGGTTATTTTTGAATTCTCGAAAGTTGTCCTGACGTTTAATTGGTCACTGACAACGGCTGCTTTAGAAAGTATGAGGTATTTCTATCGCCATTAGTTATAAAAGCACGCAGAATGCTCTCTGAATAGACGAACAAAGATTTTTATCATAATTTATGACTGGTTTACAAACGGCCAATGAAACAGAACTTTTCCGAAGATTGCAAGTTTTAGGATGAAGAGAAATATTGGATACCCTGACTTATCAATGACCACTAAGTGTGACATGACAATCCTTTTAGATCTGAGTCTGACCGGATGTCTGCAATATTTGTGCAAGACAGACAAAGTTACATGTAACTGTGCTTGTAATAAAACTCAACTGCAGATAAACTGAATTACAAAGGGAAAATTTGCCATGAATACTTATCAGCCTGTAGATAAATAAGCAGGAAGAACAATACACTTCCAAGTTGATTTATCGTTATTGCATTGGAAAATCTGTCAAGAACAAAAGAAGGTGTCTGATATTAAGGTTTCATTACAATGATTACACCATAAATCGTCAGTATCATAGGATATCGACCTACGAGTATAATGCAGGTGTGAATCACTAAATGCAATGGCAGGATTGTTGTGGAAAGAGGAACTGGAATTGCGATAACATAACTATCGATATATCATACATTCTCCTAGGTATATAGGGCATCATCTTGCGAGGATATTCATGTGTTCAAACTGTAAAGCAATAAAGAGAAAATGGAAAATAAAGATGAAAAGGAATCCTCTTCTCTCCTAATTATCCCCCTCGAGGATTTCAAGCTGACACAGTTACCACTGCGAAGGAGTCCTCTTTTTCTCAGTTTTTCTAGTGTCATCGACGGGCGGATGAGAGAGAGAGAGAGAGAGAGAGAGAGAGAGAGAGAGAGAGAGAGAGAGAGAGAGAGAGAGAGAGAGAGAGAGAGAGAGAGAGAGAGAATAAAAATATAATACAGAAATTCAACCAAATCACCTTTCAAAGAATAATTATTGGGAGTGAATCTTCATATTTATTTAGTAGTCTTTACTGTATTTAATTTTCTATAGGAAATGAGGAATGTTGGCAACAGAACTGCAGAATCCAGTTGTGCAAAGGAGCAATAAATTAATGAGTTTATTTTTACCGTTCACTATGGTAATGGGCACAGCTGGGTTGGCATCTATTCAAGTGAGTCGTTAATTGCATCGCTATTTGTTTTCATCATCAATGATTGACTCGCTCAACGTTTCATCAAAATGTTTCATTAGGATGATAAGAGACAAATTTTAATTTTAATTTTTTCTTTTTTGGTGACCTTGTGGGGCAATCAGGGGAACGTTTCAGCTGCATATTATACATCATTTTTTATTTATTTAATCACTGAGATACTTTGGAGTTTATACGACTCTATTAAGGAATAATCATGCATGGATCGAAAATGTTCAGAGATGTAAGGGTGAATGTGAATAAAATCAAAGTGAAGTTTTGCTGCAATATTCCAGATGAGATTAGAGCCCTGAATAGACTCGCTGGGTAAATGTGACACCAAAGACCGAGAAGAAGAAAAAGGAGCACCGAAGCAGATGCAGAGGTCAGTCACTCCAGCAGAAAAGACTCCATGAGGAAAGGTTCACATATTGGTGGATCCAATGTCGACTGGAGGACTGCTGGGCCTTTGAAAAGGAAACATTTTTGAACAGGAGGGAGGAGATGAAGTTACTGGGATGTTTCTCAGGCATCCCCTCAGGTATACCTCTTCATGTATATGATATACTCGTATCCATAACGATAACCTGTGACTTCTGTTTTATATGCAAAAAACCTCTAATTATTGTCTCAGAACTTCTTACGGGCTGGAAACTTGGAGAAAGAAAAATCTACTTACGCTGAAAACGAGAAGGCTTCAACTTCCATGCATCTAACCTATCCATGAAGGCCGTGAAATAAAGATTGTGAAATATGTATCTTTCCCCAGGCTGACAGACCCAGTGATCCTATAGTTAACAAGGGGGCTATGCTCAGTCTTCCGCCTTTCATTCATAACAGAGGCCTTTACAGCATCCATCCAGCTTAGCCAACACTTCTTCCTCCGGATAACACAAATATTTGCATGTACAGTATATTGCCTGTGACCTGATAGCTATGACAACCATTCAGGAGCAAACGGTGAGGCGTCAGGTGATGGTCACCTTCAGCTTATCATGTGTCAAATAATGTGAGGCAGAAGGATATGGTACCTGATTTCAACAAAAAGATGATAATTTTTCACAGGCATTGTCGTTTATATTAAGCAGTGGAATAACTATAAAAAAATAAATAAATGGAATAAGTGTGCTTATACCTACACACCGAACACTATCTGGAATTTGACAGAAAACAAGCGTTTACAAATCCATTCCATCAAACATATTGTGCTCGTATCGTCCTAATCTTGAAGAACCATATCTTCATGCTGAGCCGAATGATGGATCTCTCTCTCTCTCTCTCTCTCTCTCTCTCTCTCTCTCTCTCTCTCTCTCTCTCTCTCTCTCTCTCTCTCTCTCTCTCTCTATATATATATATATATATATATATATATATATATATATATATATATATAACACACACACACACACACACACACACACACACACACACACACACATATATATATATATATATATATATATATATATATATATATATATATATATATATATATATATATATACACTCGTATATAAAAGTGAATGTTTTTATGTTTGTGAGCCAGACAAAATTTGGCACGTGGCCCCTATGTGACCCCAGAAAAGTGTTGATGCAGGTGATGTCAATATTTCCTCTTTTTTTTGGCTCATTTTTCTTCCATGCGATGCTCAGTGACAGCGTAAGGCGATAATGAGAGGAACTGTGAATGGAATGAGGTGGAAGGCTGATGAAGAGGTTGTGGCCTTGGGAAAAGTCGTATTGCCAGGAAGTGACTGTCCTCTGGAGGAGGAGGCTGCAGAGGACGGGACGGGAGTAGAGGCCAGGGCAGATCTCCGGTACAAACGCCAGAGAAAAGGCCGAACACAACAACTTGTGTGAGCAAATTATTTTGCATTTGGAATCGTAAAAACTATTATATATAAATATATATATATATATATATATATATATATATATATATATATATATATATATATATATATATATATATATATATATATATATATATATATATATATATATATATATATATATATATATATATATATCTTCTTCTTCTTCTTCTTTTAACGTGCTTTTATTCCCATTTTTGTATGGGGTAAGCACGATGCCTTCTCTTGAAGGACTTTTTGATTTGGCTTTGGGGTAGATCTGTGGTCTCGATCGGCTGCCCTGCCTGACATCGCTTAGACCCCGGTACGTATGTTTCATGTATCATACCCGACCCAACGCCCTTTCTTCCCAGCAGCGAGAAGTTATTGCGCGGGTATGGCGAGAGTTCGAGACGTGTGAGATGTTTGTTATGTTTTTAGAAGGTGTTGTAGTGGCTTTGTTTTGTGTGTATTTAGTCTGTAACATCCATTTGCTTTTTAAGCAAACCTATCCGTTGATTACATATATAATCCCGGGATGTCTACACGGATAGCAAAGTGTCTGCCTCTCTGACCAGTCGGCTGCGGGTTTTGAACCCGCGCCACAGACCTCTACGAAGTCCGAAGCTGCTGCTGTAACCGACTGAGCCACCGAGGCTCTTTATATATATATATATATATATATATATATATATATATATATATATATATATATATATATATATATATATATATATATATATATATATATATATATATATATATATATATATATATATATATATATATATATATATATATATATATATATATAACCGTATAATCATTCTTCGCACGAAGCTTACCGGCCATCAAAACTCATCGATGGTAGTTTTTAAAATTCCAAGTGGGAAATTTACACGCGACGCTACATTGGTCGGAGATTGGTAATTAATCTAAATGGTCATTTCAACAAGCAGTTCGATTCCAAGTGGCAAAACTGTAACAGTCAGAGTTCCCAAAAGTAAATTGAAACACTGGGTTTATACCAGACTAATACTCACAATAAGACTTCTATACAAACATTTAAAAAAATATTCTTATGAGTAAATCTGTCAAAAAACCAAAATAATTAGTATAAATGCCAAGTCTTGTGCCTTACAAAAGGATGACTTCTACTTTGTCTTCACAACCCGTTCTTGTGGGCCTTCTTCCTATTCATGAGTCGTTCATAGTCTTGGTAATCATTTCATAGGCTTTGTTGCGGGTGAAGCCTGAAAAAAAGAGAGAAAAAAAAAACAGGACTTTACAAATCCATCCCATCAAACATTTTGTGCTCATATCGTCCTGCTCTTGAAGAACCATATCTTCATTCCGAGCCAAATGAATCTCTCTCTCTCTCTCTCTCTCTCTCTGAATCTCTCTCTCTCTCTCTCTCTCTCTCTCTCTCTCTCTCTCTCTCTCTCTCTCTCTCTCTCTCTCTCTATATATATATATATATATATATATATATATATATATATATATATATATATATATATATATATATATATATATATATATATATATATATATATACACGCGCAGTCGTACACACACACATGCACATACACACACACACACACACACACACATATATATATACATACATACATACATATATATCTATATACTGTACAGTATATGAAAGTGAATGTTCGTATGTTTGTGCGCTATAGAAATCAGAACTGCTTGACAGACCCCTACAAAATTTGGCACGTGGCCCTTATGTGATCCCAGGAAGCTATAACTCTAAATCAACTCCCACCCTGTGACAGACATACAAACACAGACATCAAAAATTAAATTTTCGTTTTTAGTGGTTCCATATGCTTAGTTCGGTAGAAGACTTTGTGAGAAATTGTTCAGTCTGTAATGCATGTAAGCCATCGAGGGTCGTTTCTTGTAAATTGGGTTCATTCCCGATTCCTACCAGACCGGCAGCAAGAGTCCACATGGACCTGCTGAGCAATTTCTGTGAATCTAGTTATGGCCATAGGCACCTGTTGGTGGTTGTTGACGAATTACCTAGGTTCGTAGAGATTTTCCCGTTGAGGCATAAAACAGCGGAAGAGGTGGCAACTGCATTTTTTCATGGGTATATCTGCAGATACGGAGTATCGGAGGTTTTGATTACAGATAACAGACGCAAAAATGTAAATCGTACAATGCAATGTCTTGCAGGCGTAATAGGGATTAAAAAGGTTAATATTATGCCATATAGACCAGAAGCGAATGGCCTCTGTGAACGAGCAAATGGAAAAGTCATTGAAGCTCTTAGAATGACCGTGGGAGGTAATGACCCAAATTGGGACCGCTATCTTCCACAGGTCCAGCATAGTATCAATGTTATGCCCAGTGATACCATTGGAATGTCTCCCAATGAAGCGCTCTTTGGATACCCAGCGCGAGGCGCATTTGGTCTGTTGCCTTATCCAATGGGTGACGATACGATAAAGTCGCTAATAGAAACTGCGAAAGAGAGATATGCGCTCCTTGCTAAGAATCTTGAAATGAAAACGCGAGACATGGTAGATAGAAGCAAAGCAAAGCCAGATAGAGTTAAAGTGGCTATTGGAGATAGGGTTTACTGAAAATAAATGTCAGGAATCAGTTGAACTATGAGCTGGGTCCTAAGTTTGAAGGTCCGTCCCGTGTTGTTGAAGCAAAGAGGGGAAATAGATTAAATTTTGTTGTCCTGGATGAAAACACGGGTGTGTCTCGATTGACACATATTTCTAAGATCAAAAAGACCGGTTAATGGGTATTAGCATGGATGCATTCCTGGGTTGTGTTGTTCTTGTGATAATGGTTATGTTACGGGTTGTTTTTTCCTTTCGGGTTTTAACGGGTTGTAAATGGGTGTGACTTGTAGTTTGTTGTAATTGAGGAGGACGTTAGTCCGTAGAATTATACAAATCTTTAATAGTTCGGGTTCATTGTGGTTCTGATGTGAGTTGCAATACTTAGTGAAAACTGTGTGCAGAATACCGTTGAGTTTTGTAGATATATGAATTTGAGATGTTTTTGTGGATCGCATCTGCGATTAGGGACGTCATCGTTCGCATTTGGCGATAGAAATTGGTTACTTTGAGTTAAGGGTTTGTATTCACATGACTTTGGGAATCGTGACATGGGCTAATTTCATAGGAGATTAGACCCGTGTGATATTATGTAAGAATGTTATGATGTGTAGTGTAATTGTCGTCTGACGCAATTATAGAGTTGTAGAATAAGGGTTTGTTATTTAGGATTTTGTTTTGGGGAGGTATTTAGTGTATCGGACCGAATAGGTCTGATCTTTTACAGGTTTGGGCATGTCAGTTAGGATTTAGGAGAGGTTTAGGAAGATTTTAATAGGGATATCGAATGCGGGTATTTGGGATTTTTCAGTTCTCTTTTAGAATTAAGAGAGCTGTGCCATCGGTAATTGTAGTTGTTAGGATTGTGGGAGCGATTGCCGATATGTCAATTGCTATTGTGCTGAGAATTAGTCGGGTATTGAGCAATATTAGCTAACCAGAGTAGAACTTTGATGTTTTTGCGAGATATGTTACCTTTTAGATGTTTAGGATTGTCTTTCGTGAATTCAGTATATGGATAGGGTTCTCGGATAATTGTATTTTTGGTAGATTTGTTATGGATAGTTCATTAGAGTTAGTGTACCTGATAGTCTGTTGACGGTGGAAATTCCAGGTAGCAACTTGGAATTGTTTCATATTGAGACCATATGACCTTTGCACTAATAGTCTTATTGGTTCAGTAATAATATGGCATAGGGAATAGACGAGTTACTTTTTGATATGACTGTCGGTATGACCGACTTACGAAAAACACCACCCCCTCGCAGTGGAGCTGCTGGAATAGCTTCACCGTCCTCATTATATGGGAAAGCTGTCAACGATACACCTGCACTTTTGTGAGAAGATTCAGCGTTTTGGAGATATGTCGGGCAGGACGTCTACAGATCGCAGTAGTGGCTGCGAGACGTTGGTTTGGCGTGAAGGATTCTCGAGCGCCGCATTCAGCTTGGGCTTGTGCAGTCGTAAGCCATTCATCTTGGTCGGATCGTTGGGAAACGTAAGAATACATTCAGCTTGGACTGGTGCAGTCGCAAGCCTTTCATCTTGGTCGGATCGCTGGGAAATATAGGATACTTTCATCGTTGGCGTGCGAAATCGCAGGCCATTCAGCATGATAAAATCACCAGGAATGCAATAATCTCAAGTATTGCGCTTCTTAGAGAACTGATTGTGGTATAATATCTGTGTTACGAGATATATAATTTTTGCATCTAGTGTTGGAGATGACGTAGCAGTCGGTCCCTACTGAGCTTTCGATTAGACAGTTATTGTAACTAGGTGGGGACTCCTAGATGTAGGTGGACCGAGCTACTGTAACTGGTAATGAAGGTGACCTTTGAAAAGAGAAGGTTGGTTTTTCGAAGATGTGAGAAATCATATGACAGAATGCAGCATGCAACAAATGCATAGGTGTGTTTTTCGAATTCAGCAGTGTCCATTCCCGCAAAACGCCTGATTGAAAAGTCAGCAAAAGAGCCTTCGAGAAGGTGATCCGGTTATAGATCCGGATTTGAAGAGAATATCACAGTGGAGTGTGTAAGTACGTGTGTGACCAAATACCTTGTGACGCCTTGGTTTACAGAAGGCGTGTCTTCTCGTACATTGAACTCGAGCGATGTCACGAGAGTGTGTTCATATGTGCGTTGCAAAAACCATATAATAGGAGTGTTCCATAGAGTGAGTGGGCAGTACGATCCGTTCTGGGTATAATTAACATGTGAACTGTGCAAAAGGGAAGCACACAGGTGGAGTCTGTGTTCCAGAGGACTTTCATGAAATGAGTACAATTCATAAAACATTTTAGATTTTTCTTACAGACTCTGGAGAAAGACTTTATCCCTGTTGCAGTGAAATCTTGTGTTTCTGCATTTTTATTTTACATTTTCTGGTTTTTAATATTACGCTTGTCTCTTACAGGTATTTTTCCTACGTTCCTCTTCAAAATAGGGAGTGGTGTGGAAATGACTTGTAATGAACTGTGTGACCGTTTTATTGCTTTGGATGACAGAAGGATTGTTTACGCATTACACTTTAAATATTTCGGGTGTCGATGTCTGGACCTTATTCAGTAGATTTTCATAGATATGAGTGTCATTCGATTTCACTCTTTCGTAGCTTATTTGCAGTTATTTCTGTCAAAGTATAGTTTTATAACTCAGTGTCTCATTCCAGTAGACCTACAGCTCGTGCGTATATTTTGCTTTTGTTTTATTGCCCTTTGTCATGTCATATCTAACACAAATAGTAACGAATTACATATCAAACGAAAGTCTATTTATTTTGCTCTTGAGATGAAAAAAATAAGGTATCTGTTTAGCGAGTTCTGGTGAATTAAGAAAATAAGTGGCACATTTTCCAAAATAGCTAACTCCAAATCGTGATTTCTTTAACATAAATTACAACTCATTAGGTCTATAATGACATCAAATTCTTTAACGTAGCATGAAAAATAAGGTTACACAGGGTAATAAAAAAAATGACCGCTTTGCATGTTCGAACAGTCCGTGGAAGAAGTGCACCTGACTCAGATCAACCCTGAAGAGGCCCGGGGATCATGTAAAAGTTAACCTCTCATTCTCACAGCAAGAATTCCACGTCATGGGGAAATTTCAATAGGGGTCAAAGGCGTTCATTCCCGATTCTACCACCATTTCTCAGCATAATATTGGTTTTCACCAAAAATTAATCTGACGATTGATATCCCAATACCATCGCCTATGAAAGGTTGCAGTGCAATAGTCATAACTTTTTATCTTTTAAATGAAAAGTTTATAACGTCCTATGTAATATATTTAACTTCTATAGGGAATTTTATTATTTTTATGGGGAAAATTGTCAGAAATATCAATAAGTTACAAAATGATGTAAAGAATAAGGCAAGCCTTTTGTTATCTGAAACACATATTGATTAAATATGTAGTGCTTCTTTTGTGGCTTCTTCCATTCAAGCGATTCAATGGACAAAAGAATATTCAAATGATGTCTTCAAGTCTTTCCTCACTGAGCCCCTTCCTAAAATGGGCCTTATTTAACGGGCTTTCATCTTGGCTTCGAAATAACGCCGTTTCCTTATTAATTTGAGCAAATCATGTATGTATGAGTGAGAGGAACCTTCGGGTCTGCCTGATAAATTCAATCTTCGGCAAAGATTAACTTCCTAAGTTGAGCAGAACAACCGAGAATCATGGCCGGAGCAGAGGAAGGATTTTGGTGTTCAAAGCCCTGAAGGTGCTAAAGGGAAAATGACTAACGATCAATAAGAGAATCAGAAAGATCAACCCAGTACAGTACTGCAGAATAGGCCAAAGAACTGAAATGCTTTTTATGAAGACAAAAGCCAAATTAGCCAAAGAAAGACAAATATTATGCAAATTTATCTTCCAAAATCCTTCAGACACATTTTGGAGGCTGCGGGACTGGAATGTGGGAGAGCTGATGTAATACAGTAGAGAGAGAGAAAGTGAGAAAAATAATGTTTCATATACTCAGCGATAAATGGGAGTTTTTAATCTGCTCGACAAATAACCAAGTTAATTAAAGATGAAGAGAACACGAAATAGGTGAAATAAAGACCATTTGCTTCCTTCCGTGTTAGTTTGAGACGATAAGATAAGGTCTTCTCTTCAAGCTGAATCAAGTCAAGTCGTCCTCTTTGAAGCCGCCCATGACAGCGTTCGTCTTCATATATATATATATATATATATATATATATATATATATATATATATATATATATATATATATATATATATATATATATATATATATATATATATATATATATATATATATATATATATATATATATGTGTGTGTGTGTGTGTGTGTGTGTGTGTGTGTGTGTGTGTGAGTGTGTGTGTGCACTTGTCATATCCCGAAATGTCCTCGTTAGAATGAAAAAAACTTGTAATTTTTCTTTATAATAAATGTGTTCATACACACAACAAATCAAACCGATCTTGAAATGAGTAGTCGGAATATCTGTTGAGTTGGAAATTAAACATAATACTTTAATCATCATGAAGTCATTCATTCGTACTCATATGAATTAGAGAAAATCTCATCCCATCAGAGACTGAGGAGAGGTTAAGCAAAGAATTCTATGTTAGACTTGACTTCCTCAGCATTTCTGTCAGCTCTACCCAGGACTCGTTGCTAGTGACACTTTTCTTCCCCGAGTGTTATTTTTCCATTTTTATGAACGAAGCTCTTTTTCATCGTAACACAAGGAAAGGAAAGTGACACGAAGTTGCATGAAGTGGAAGAGGCAATATGATGGACTGTTCTTTGCCCCTGTCAAGTTATCAGCCGATGAGGTTTCCTACGAATTTCCTTCTCAAAAAGCATCGTTGATACAAAATACAGTAGAACGTTTCGTGCATCGTTTGAAACACTTCCTGTAATTTGTATCTTGAGGAAACAATAATGATATATGAGAGAAAAATTTCCTTACAGATACTATTATTGATGTCTTAAAACAGTTAGAAGAAGAGAAATCTGCATATTCTTTCTTAAAGAGGCGAATAAAATGCAAATCCTTAGACCTAGGCAAATCAAAATTGTTTATTTTCAGTAATGTAAAAATAGTTTCCCTGCGAGATAATTCCTGACCTGTAAGAATAAATATTGGATCCTACGACGCGTTAGAATATACCATGAATATGTACACTAACTGTCTGATGCGAAGTAAAGGATTTCCATTACAAAAGAGGGTCTGTTGTCAGGACGAAATCTGTTGCTGACAGGATATTCAGATGTTCCTCTGACGTCACATTTTCTTTGTTGACTTTGCTTTAATATGGACTCGTGTCTGTCTGGATTGGTAGCAGAAAAAATATTGTTCTCTCTCTCTCTCTCTCTCTCTCTCTCTCTCTCTCTCTCTCTCTCTCTCTGTCTTCCAAGAACTAGAGAGGAAAAGCGAGATACGAATAATTTTGGAATGATATAAATTTCTCTATTCCCTTCTCTCTTTCTGTCTAACTGTCTGTCTGTCTCTTACTCTCTCTTTATGCACACACACTATATATATATATATATATATATATATATATATATATATATATATATATATATATATATATATATATATATATATATATATATGTGTGTGTGTGTGTGTGTGTGTGTGTGTGTGTGTGTGTTTACATATATATATGTATATATATATATATATATATATATATATATATATATATATATATATATATATATATATATATATATATATATATATATATATATATATATATATATATATAATGCTTAACTCTTCACAGCCCAGTGGTCAGAGGCGTCACTGAATTCGTTGGTTCTCGCTGTTCGGTGGATCGAGTAATCCAAGTGATGGACCACGTTTCGATTATGATTCCCTTTCGGTATCATTTGGGAGGTAGAGCGAATTGGATATTAAGCCCAAAATCAATTTTCTTCCTCCTTTCTCTCGCTCTCTCTTTCTCTCAGGCATTCAGACATCTCGTTGGAAGAAAGAAAATCCTATGTGAATCGTGAAATACAAAGAAGGTGATAAAGTCTTCTTCTGTTCCGGATGTGGTGGACTTTATCGTGTTGCGACACTTTCGGGAAAAATGACCGCGGTTGTGCCTTTGTCTTTTTGATTTATTGATTGATTTATTTATTTAAGAAGTGTTCCTCCCTTCTCAGAAAGCACGAGATCTCCATTCCACCACTCGTGAGAAAGATACTGAGGGATATTCTTGATCTCAGGCTGGTGATGCACTGTCTCTTAAGGGAACACAAGAGAATCTGACGCTCTTATGATAAAAATTATAATGCGAAGAGTAAGGGCTTTTTTTTTTTTTTTTTTTTTAGTTAATTCTTGCTTTCTATTTGTAAGTGATAGAGTCTTGACTTGTTTCGATAGTTCTTCCTAACCAAACTTTTTTCCGAGAGATTTTTTTTCTTATTATGATGTTTGTCTAAAATTCTCTGAATATGACTCGTTTGCAATTGAGTATAGGAAAGAAATATTTCCATCTCAAGTCAATATATTCTTTTAAATCAAGTCCCTTGGATTTAACTACCAGGGAGGAAATTCCCGTCATCAGTGTCCTGCAACGGAATTTTGGTCTCGAACAATAACAGCACTAAAAGCTTTTCCGAACTCGACCTAATTCGAGTATGGTGAGATTTGGGGTTCCCTTATCTGAGAGGCCTTATTTGCCTCATCTGCAGACCTGAAAAAGGATTTTCCTCAGTGATCTTCACTTTGGTTCCTGGTCGTCCCTGGGAGTCAAGGACGATTGTTTCGGGGAGAGAGAACGTTGGATGCTCCCTGGTGCATGGATACCAGTCTCAGTGATATCTACCTCCAGAAGATTGTCATTATCACATGGCATCTGCCTCTATCTTCAGTCTCACACAAATACGTTATTATTACCTCGACATTTTCTGGAATTACTGAAGGGTTATGAAGGAGATATGAGTATCAGCTAAGTTTGTGTAGTCAGGAATATTATTGCTGATTTTATTTCGCTAGGAAAAGGAACGGTCGAGCGGATGATAAGTTTTAATCAGGCAGTAAATTTGCTCTCAGCTTATGTTTTCAGTCCTAAGAATCCCATTGGTTATGACAATTGAATCAACGTCTGATTAAAATGTATTTAAACTTATAAAGCGTTCCATCTCCTCTTCTCTTAGCCATCGCCCATAACATGAAAAAAACAAAATATGATTCGTAAATTAGTGTCATGATTGTTCCGTAGAACTTTCCCCTACAGTTGCTTCTACTTTTGTAACACTTTTGAATCCAGGAAATAAAAAAGAATATTATGAGTATCTTGAGGTTAGGAAGAGAGAAAATGACAGTAAAAGGTCGGAATTTGTTTATCTTTCCATTTTCAACCTTGTCAAGAGAAAAGTTTCTCCTGCTTTCCCAAAGGGAAGAAATTGACAGAGAGTGGAAGACTGACGACTCTTCTGATCAAAAAGACTGACAGACTCACAAACAGAAATAAACAGACACATGAAAAGCGATGGAGAGAAAACGTGGCTACAGTCTTAGGTAAGCGCAGTGATAAACAGTGACCTAGACTGTCAATATGTGCCACAGGGGCATCTCAAGTTTTCCATCCTTAATGAGCTGTGGAGAGGGACTTTACTTTCCTCCTTAATGACTTACGTTTGTGTGTTTCACGTGAGAGTTGGGATAGGTCCACAGGACTGAGAATTATGTCCATGTGTGTTTAGGAGTTCCAGAGAAACAAGGGAGACACGCATGATCATTTTGAAGGATTCCAAGAAATCGACTACACAAAAGCTGTGATGTTATTAAAATTGAAAAATGAATTTGTTCTTCTTAACCTAACAGAATGAGAACTCATTCGTTGCAGGAATGTCTTGAATAAGGGTTGATAGATCAGGTACCATTTCACAAATCGTTCTAATGGGAAATGAGAACTATGAAAAGCAATGTACAATCATAAAGGAACTGAAAATGAACTTTTCAGATGATCTGGGTCTTCTGGACGACCAACGCCGGATGAAAGGGGGGAAGGAGCGTTGAGTGTGGAGCAATCAACAGTGACACATAACCTAACCTTACTGAAGACTTCAACAAACCTTAAATGGGTGACGATTTAACAGAAGAGAAAGAGGAATGGTGAGTGAGCGGGCATGTTAAAGACCTGTTGGCAGGTCAATATTTACCTGTGATTATTGCAGTCTGAGTTCTTTCTACCCACAATACAAGGCACCTTGTTTTATTTCCTATTTTGAAAAGTTGGCATTCGTCTTGAAATCACATTCTCTCTCTCTCTCTCTCTCTCTCTCTCTCTCTCTCTCTCTCTCTCTCTCTCTCTCTCTCTCTCTCACACACACACACACACACACTCACACACGATTCCTCTGTTAATTAGCCCTTAATATGATTTCATATTCATTAAACTCTGTTAGCCATCACAAAAGAAGGAACATGTCGCAACCCACTCAAAACATCGTCTGAATTATTAATGAGCAGAATGATTAAAAGATGAGAGATGCAATTAAACACATCCTCTTCAGGGACTCTGGATAATTAAGCCCAATGAAACCAAGTTGTATTTTTATTGCATAATAATTGAAAGTGACCTTTATGACTGGACAAATAAAACTCCTTCGTTTTAACTTCTACGGCGGAAGAACCGTTTTATTCTAAGATCTATTCGAAAATCCAATAAAAAGGAATGTTGACGATGAACCTCCAGTTTTGAAATTCTGACGAATGAACTACGGGAATGCGGAAATTGAATGTCGTGCAGATCAAAATTAGTTATTCCAATTTACATCATCTCAAGGAAGAGAAAACCGGAATAGTACGGAAATGATTTTGATATAATTTTGAAAGAGAGAGATAGAGAGAGAGAGAGAGAGAGAGAGAGAGAGAGAGAGAGAGAGAGAGAGAGAGAGAGAGAGAGAGAGAGAGAGAGAGAATAGTCTACGACACTCTAAAATTTCAACATAGTAGAAGCTCTCCACATCCAACGATGCACATAGATGAAACAGTACGGATGATCCTTGACAGGGTCTGCCCCACCCCAACACTGAACGTTCCAGATGAATCACAACAGCGCTTGCTCGAAATCTGCAATAAGGAGGCTCCAATTCCTCAGTGAACAAGGGCAAATATAGACGCAGATCGACGGAGTAGCCTTGGGTTCTCCTCTTGGTGTGCTGTTCGCCAACTTTTATATGGGGGGTCGGGGGGTCGGGGGATTATTGAGCAGCGTATCACTTCAGTAGGTTCCCAGACCAGCAGTATATGTTCGGAATGTTAA
The DNA here is from genome assembly GCA_039081455.1 of Macrobrachium rosenbergii. Lineage (NCBI taxonomy): Eukaryota > Metazoa > Arthropoda > Malacostraca > Decapoda > Palaemonidae > Macrobrachium > Macrobrachium rosenbergii. The sequence goes on along the minus strand of JANJGK010000042.1, from coordinate 19,340,104 downwards.
TGGCACCTTCGTCAATGTCGCTGACGAAGATGAACTGGAGACACTCAGGCGCACCTTTGAGGAGAAACCGGTTCTCCGCTTCACATGCGAGAGCAGTGTGGATGGCACTTTACTGGACATCTGTGTCGCCAGCACTCCTCAAGTCTTTCACACACAGGTCCATCGTAAGCCCAACAACATCGGGCTCTGCCTCATTGGCAATAGTGAATGCCCAGAAAAAAATAAATTATCTGTCATGAACACCTTTGTTCGTCATGCCCTCTCACACTGTTCTTCTTGGAATACCACTTCCGATGATCTCGAACACATCACCCAAACCCTGGTGGATAAATTATATTCTTACCATCGGGTTGCCAGGTGACAAGAAATGCTGTCAACAGGTGGTATCGGAAGGAGGACTACTCCCCATGCAAGAATAAGAGGACCATTAGATTGTTCTACATGGGCTTCGTGAACACTGAGTACAAGAAAGACGAGGAGCCCTGAAGAACATCATCGGCACCCTTCTAAAACCCACAGATGCAGACAAAAAAGTTGACCCTATGTTCAACTACAAGGATCGGAGACTACCCTGTACCTCATGAGGAACAGCTCTGTCAATAGTGATGATCCCATGAAGAGGAGAGGAGTGGTTAACCAAATATCGTGCCCTGAGAACGGATGCTGTGACTTGTACATTGGTATGACTATGGCTTGACTCTCCAAAAGGCAGTATACCAGCATTACAGATTGTAAGAGCACAAAAATAGAAGACGGCAACCATAACCACTGCCACCTCCGATATAAGGAGGCCCTCACCATCCTATAATGGAAACCATCACTGAACGGAACCCAGGAGACCCTTCCCCCCCCTTCCCTTCCACCGTCAGAAGAACTGCAAGGCACACCCTTGGGAGAGCAATTCACCTGGCAACTATTTTAGGCAGCGGTCCCTGTGTCCAAAACTCCTGGAACCTGGCACCAACCAATCAGTGGTTAGTTCAGTCAGCCAGACTTTCCCAGATGAGTCATTCCGCTCCCAGCAATAGGAGGCACCACCTCAACTTCCCAGAAGGAACCGTGAAACTGAATGATTCTAGTTCCAACGACCATTTTGTTAATCATCAATAACTAGTTAGTAATATAGAGCTATATGGACATCTGCACTGAGATTCACAGACGAACATTTCCAAGTTTTGATGCGCGGGAAGCTTCCTTACAAACTGGATATGAAGTGGTAAAGAATATATTTTGCATATAATGAAGTCTGGTTTTTGACTGGCTCACATATTCTTATATATGGTAGCGTCACAACTGCTGGGAAATCTGCGGCTGCCGCGTAAGGACAGCAGAGATACAGTATCATCAACAATTGAAATAGGCCGTCTATGTACACATTTGGAAACTAAGTAAAGAGGAATATAGCTAATAATTGCTTCTTTCTGCCAGACTCTCTCTTAAACAATAAATTTCACCAAAGGTTCCATTTAATTCTCAAGAGTTCGTGAGAGAGGAAGACCATATGTAAGTAGGTAAAGATAGATCACCAGTGGAAGAAAGGTTCATGAAAACAGCTCCTTTCTTCTAGGGAGGGTTTGCATCACTGCAGGAAAGGAGTCTATTTCACCTGAGGCACTTCTGTCTTCCAGGAACCGAGACTGTTCTAGGCAGTGGTGGCCGTCTCGGTCTCTTCATCCAAAATGTGGAGACATTAAAAGGTTCTATCAAGACTTCGACCTTTAGTGCTTTGCCCTTAGTTACTCTTAGGCTCGGAACCAAAAACAAATTATTATATAAATGAAAAAGTAAAATGAGTTCTTACGGTAAATGGAATAACAGCCACTTTGTAAATACATCCTAATGAGAGGAATTAATTATCAACTTTTATCATGATTATTAACAAACTTGCTTGTGAACTTACTCTCAGACGACATCTCAGTGTGATACACTTACATTGCCACTGGGTGGCAAATAAAAAAAAAAAATGTGGAAAAGCTCGCATACACATTTAGAAAAACGTGAAGGTGGGTGTTCCGTCCTTCTTACGAGATGCTCCTTTGGGAAACCTCTCGAATATGACACAACACTAAACATTCTCTTGAGAGACGTCACCTTCTTCTCAAAGTTCTTTCCATTGGCGACTTCAGTTCATTACATATTCATGGCTGCGTTCACATGTATGTTGCACACAACCTTTTTATTAAGCATCTGTGTGTTTACAGACTCAAAATTGAATTTGGGTTGCTCGGTGATCTCAGAATGTGTTTGCAAGCTGTTATTCAAGTTCTATCTGAAGAGTTTTCCCATTGCAAGTTTCTAAGCATTGGTTTCTGTGTTGTTCCCAGTGATGGAAGGAGTCTTCATATTAGTTCTCCTTTGCACTGTTACCATTATTATTATTATTATTATTATTATTATTATTATTATTATTATTATTATTATTATTATTATTATTATTATTTAAAAAAAAAGAACTGATCTAGTGGTTGATCTTCTCTCCACCAGTGGTAAGACGAAAGTTCTTTAAGAATCGTCATCAGAGCACGATCCGGTATTAAGGCGAAGGGTCGGTCTGATTCCCAGGGACTATAATTGGTGGAAGTGACATTGACTCGTAATCGGAAATAAGTTAGTTTTAGCCACTTTTTCCGATAATATAAAATCATTTCATGGCTTTGATACATAAAGTAAACCTAATTCATCGCTAGGTGAAATTCCTGAGTGCAAGATAAAGTAGTGACTGATTGATGACATTCGTTGATTAAGAGGAGTAATAAATAATTGGTTAATCATACAGAGCACGGTTGTTGCATCTAAATGCAGGAAGATATAAGTGGGAAGATAGAAACATTCCTCAGTTTCCTGACTGACCAGTCTTACTTACTCTCTGGCAATCCTTTTTTGTATGTTTGCAATCTTTGATGTTATGTCCAAGATTTGCGTAAGTAATAAAGGAAGGGCTGCGTTATCATGGTAAGTGAAGATGTACATTTAGTGAGATTTTTTGCACTGTCAAATATCTGGATTAGATGCTCTCACAGACTTGAGAAAGAACTTGATAGCTGGGCTGTGCTGAGTTTGTTCAGTTTGAATAAAATGAAGATGATCGTTGGCGTTTTCCTAAACTTGAAAGTGTCGCTTTCGTGACCAGAACAAGCAGTAATGAGGGTTCATCGGAAAGACCAAGCCTTTAGAACAGTAGAGTAAGAAGGAGGGCAGGGAGAGGTAGGAAGGTCAGGTCAGGTCAGATTAGGTGCCAAAAGTGAGGTTTGAATGGTCACGTCTGCCAATTTTCCAGTCTCAATTCGGCTATATTCTCTCCGCTTGAATCCCAAACCACGTCAGCCATAAGAAGCAGATATGAACAAAGACAAATAGAAGAAGGAAAACTTCCGACTCTGTCCTCACCTCCCAAACGCCATCTGCCTGAAATACCGTTCTCAGTCGATAGGAGCCTCCATGGACATTTCAGGGTTGTTTGCAAATTCAGCCATTACGAGTTGAGAAAACCAACTCCTAAAAACCATGAAAAATATATGAGGAATAATTTCATTGTTCTCTTTTAACCACAGAGAGAGAGAGAGAGAGAGAGAGAGAGAGAGAGAGAGAGGCCTTAGCTAAATGCATCGACCAACACTGTAAATAAGACAGAATCGACTGATGGCTATACCCAGCCCGTCCCTCATTTCCTGAGAGAACATGAGATAAACTGCACAAGGCAGAAGTGAAGGTCTTGCAGCCCCACTCTGAATCGAAAGAATGAAATTTGAAACCCGCCTACATCTTATTCTCCTGACAGTTCATTCATTACAGCTGGAGAAAACCCCAAAGCCCAAAAACAGACTCATTTCTGCACGGGTACCCTAACTTGGCATTTTCCATAAGTAGTCTGGATGAAATAATCCCATAAGGATTACTAAGTCCAATCCTTCCTCCCCTTGAGAACTAGAGGCGTGGACCCTTCAACACTAGATTTATCCCTTGAAAAAATGAAGGAAATGTCATCATCTACATCTGAAATTCTTCTTATGAAAATGACGAAAAAAGACTTGTAAAATCAAATATGCCACACACTAAGAGATAATAAAATAATAAAAAATGCTAAATAATAAATGAATCCTGTTAATAAAAGTCCCTCAGATGGAAATAAAATAAACCAATTATGCAATGCGCTTTAAAATCAGGAAAGAGTCACTTGGACGAGAGTCCTTATAATTCAATAAAAGAAGAGAACCTTTTAGTACGTTGTATGACCTATGCGAAGTTATCATCTTGAGGACCGTATTAGGTTAAGATCTGTTCTCAAGCAAGTGTCTCGACGGATCCGGGATCCAGAGAGGTCATTCCAAGTGCGAGCTATGAGGTCAAAGCAAAAGGGCATCTTGACCTCCCCGCCGGAAGACAAGAAAGGAAATCTTGGCACAATCGATATTCCATCGATGCTTCCGGTATTCTAGATACTTGAGTCGCCAGCCTCTGACTTCTCTCCACTTTGGCCACTGATCAGGGCTGAAGTCATTTCTTTATTATTCTATTTTGTTGGTATGCGCCTCTTTACTTTAGAGAATGCTGCTGGATTACAGCGAAAAGAAGTTCATATATATAAATATATATACATACGCTTACACACACACACACACACACACACACACACACACACACACACACACACATATATATATATATATATATATATATATATATATATATATATATATATATATATATATATATATATTGTGTGAATGAGAGCTAATCTCTCTCTCTCTCTCTCTCTCTCTCTCTCTCTCTCTCTCTCTCTCTCTCAATTATGCGCAACATTTGCTTTCATTAAAAGCGGTTGCAGGTTCTCTGCGCTATCTCATTGCATCAGTTGTAAATGCGTTACGTGTAAGACGAGAGTGAAAGGGAAGAAGAATAAGAAATATTTCAGTAGATAAACAAACTGATTGGGGGACAGCAAGAGGCCAACACTCAAGCAGACACAGAAGGACAGAGACGGAATCAGGACCTAATATAGCAACTGAAATATTAAGTGCCTGACGAGCTTCAATGATGAGATCCCAATTGGCTCTGGATTTCAGCCAGATCGCTTTTCCAATGGTGGAATTAGGAATACAATACAATACAAATATTACAGCTGTATCTCTAAGGTTTTAATTGTAATTTGCGGTTCCTCACAAGTATCAGTGTTACTTCAAAAAGTTTATTACTTCTTAAAAAGGTCCTCCGGCAGGCCCCCCGGGCGCTCACCATCCAAAACAACGAAACACGGCCCCCGTAGAATGTCGGGTTTCCCCAGAAAACACAAATCGATTACTGATGGCCGAATCAGTGATTTTTAAGTACTTTCTGAACTGTAGTATTTTATTCTTAAAAAAAAGTCAACCACAAGTTTTCGAGTCATATGCATGAGAAAAATCTTCTCATGTTGGACAAAGAATCATTAGGTATTATTCAAGTGTGAGAAAACACATCTGATCATAAATTATGCTCCTCTTGTTCTAGTGTCCTACACTGCTTTTCCGCTCATGGAAACCAATGTCTTGTCAGAATTCTGTGATAATGAATCAGTTAGTAGCTGACCATGTCTGTCTAAACTCGCATCCTAAAATTCACTTTCAAGCTCCCCTTATATTGTACAACGTGTATCTAAGGATAAGTTTTATATGTGAAATTCTCTCTCTTTCTCAATATATATATATATATATATATATATATATATATATATATATATATATATATATATATATATATATATATATATATATAAATGTATATATATATATATATATATATATATATATATATATATATATATATATATATATATATATATTCTGTGATAATGAATCAGTTAGTAGCTGACCATGTCTGTCTACACTCGCATCCTAAAATTCACTTTCAAGCTCCTCTTATATTGTACAACGTGTATCTAAGGATAAGTTTTATATGTGAAATTCTCTCTCTTTCTCAATATATATATATATATATATATATATATATATATATATATATATATATATATATATATATATATATATATATATATATATATATATATATATATATATATATATATATATATATATATATATATATATATATATATATATATATATATATATATATATATATATATATATATATATATATATATATATATATATATATATATATATATATATATATATATATATATATATATATATATATATATATATATATATATATATATATATATATATATATATATATATATATATATATGCTGTACATAAATTGTGTATCCAAATTTCAATTTTTACAAATATCAACAGAAAAGACATAAAAATGATTCACTAACATGTACACTTACCAATAAACTTCAAATGACGTCACGCAACTCCGTAAGTCCACCACTCGTCCCTCTGAAGAAAAAGAAGATACAAGTTATTGTGGAAAAAACTTAGAAAGCACGACACAACAGGAACCCGGACGCAGAATGTGTATAGGGGAAAGCCCTCTTTAATGAATGGCATAGGCTGTGGCTTTATACATACCTTTTCCACCCTAATGGTTACTAGACAAATGTCATTCATCATGGCTGATATGGTATTCAGGTAGTATTACAAAATATAAGTGCTTACAGATAATTATATAATGGAATTACAATATATTAAGTAGATATTATTCATTAAAAGATTGCACTACGAGATGTGTCTTAAATATTATAGTTATGCAACGCTTATATATTACTGTACATTGAGAAAATAATTTGAATTACTGCTATGAAAAATATACATTTTATCAGGTTTCTGTAAAGGATCACAATTGCTACAGAGTAACATATGGTATAATTCATAGTAATTAATGTGCCATCTGATACTTTATATAATTTTAAGAATTAAGTTTCAAATAATACTTAAATGAATAAATTATCTTTGGATGAGGTTAACGCATCAAGTTTTATAGAAATTTCACACAAAAATTTAGAAATACAACAGTTTTAATGATGCTAACAGGTAGCTGCAGAATAAGATGTACTACAATTTAGTTTATGTCCAATATAGTACAGGATACAGCACAGTATATACATGTCTATTGACTATCTGGAGCAAGCAGATTTTGGATGGGATTTCAAAACCATTTTCAACACACTAAGTTGTAGAAAATGCTTAAGAAGGTCAACTTCGCTCAGTGTGTCTCCAGGTTGCCTGTAATGAGTAATCTCTTCACACTCCGTGAAATAATGACTTAGAGAGTGCTTCCTTTACTCGCCACATAGTTTGCAACTTGTTTCTGATGGACTGACAGCTGGCAGTACCTCCCAAAGGTATCAGCTCTGGATTCTTAGTCTGCTCAACGTTGTTTGCTCTCTTCTGCTCTCCAGTCCGCAATGTTTGTAGTCGAGTTGGATTTCCTTCCGAAACTTCAAAGTACTTTCTTGTTGATGACGGAGTTTTTTTAGCTTCTCTGTTTTCTCATTGTATCTTTGCATTATTTCCATTCCAACCGAGTCCTTCAATTCACTCAGGGATGGTGCCAATTTATAGTCTACTCTGTCGTTCCTTGCACCTTCTTTAGCAGTTTCGTCTGCCCCTCTCATTGCCTAGGATTCCAGTGTGTGATGGTACCCATATGGATGTGACCATTCTGCCAGCTTGTCTGATCTGTGGAACATCCATATGATGATCGTAATGAAAGAGAGTATGTTATCTCCTCTCCACACTGGTACACAGTTACCCCACCACCTGTTCTGCCATCTTCCATAAATGAACCATCTGTATAAGAATGGACCCTCTCCCCGAATACTGCACAGCCTCTGAATATAGTCATCCTTCATCAATGCAGGGTTTATCTCTTCCTTTTTCCCTCTCAATGTTGACAGTGAGATCTCTAAAAAAAAATATTGGGGAACATACAGAACGAGAGAATCGTCCATTTTCCAAAAGATTTAATACAAAATGTCAGCGTCGGGGGCGGGGAAACTTGACAAGTTTCGGAAACTTTCTATAATGGCTTCCTTGGAGGAAAAGAAAGAGAAATAAAAGATTACTTATAAAGAGTTTCCGACGTCCACATCTGATTTTTCCCAGCTACGAGATAAGATTGGGTTT
>JANJGK010000042.1:19289607-19331926 GCA_039081455.1 Macrobrachium rosenbergii | reverse complement strand
TGAATCTTTTTAATCTACTGACCGTTTTCCTTGCGGTAGCTATTCTCGCCTGTACATGGGGAAGAATGCCAGATTTTTGGAATTTGCACCCAAGAATTGTGACTTGTTGGTTATATGGAATTCTCCTATTGTTGACTATAATATCCCTGGGACGACGAGCAGAAATTGAGAGGATCTGGAATTTGTTCATATTAGTTGTTATCTTCCATTTCTTTTCGTAGTTATTAATTTTCTGTATTTCTCTGATAGTTTTTCTTTGTAGTATACATTTAGCATTTGTAGGATATGTTATGACTTGTGTATGATCATCCGCAAACATAATTTGAAGGCAACCTTGAGATGGAGGAGGGGTATCTTTAATGTAAAAGTTGTAGAGTGATGGGGAGAGAATGCTACCTTGAGGAACCCCTGATTGTAACTGGAACTCTGGTCCAATGAAGTCTTTAATTTTTATTCTTGCCACCCGGTTGTCAAGAAAGTTGCATAGCAGTCTGGTTGCTAAGTCTGGCAATTGTGCCTCCAATATTTTGTATTTTAAACCTTCATGCCATACTTTATCGAAGGCCCGACTGACGTCCCTTGAGATAAGGTTGCAGCCGTATCTTAAACTTTTCTTGACTGCTATGAACTCATATAATCTGGTTAATGCAAGCTGAGTTCCTTTGCCGCGAGTAAACCCATATTGATTATCATTGGTTAGTAGATTGTCTTCGAGGAACTCATTAAACCTTATTTGAATGATTTTTTCAAGGATCTTACCAGGTATTTCTAGAAGGGAAATTGGTCTATAATTAGAGACAGTAGTTAGATCTTTACCCTTTTTCCCCACAAAGGGAAGTAGTGCTTTCTTGAAAATGTCTGGCCAGTAGCCCATACTTATGGTTTCATTGAAGATGACTCTTAAAAAGTCCAACATGGAGATTGGAAGATGCTTGATGATAATTTTGTTTACTCTAGAATGACCAGGTGCTTTGTTTTTAAAATTATTAATTATTTTGATTATATCTTGCAGTTGTATTGGTTTAATAAACTGATCTTCAACATCTAATCTATTGAGTTCAACTAAATCGTATGGTATTATGTGTTCATCATGTTCATGAAGTGCTGCAATCACTCGCTGTTCATGTTGCAGGTCAAACCTTAAATTCTCCCAAGGGTTTATCCTGAAGATATTAGACCAGAATTCTCTGAAAATAGGCTCTTGGTCTTGGGGTGAAAAGATTTTCCTATTATTATGTAGTATGTAGGCTATTGGTTCAGAATCTGATCCCAGAAGCCTTTTGATCATTTTCCAGAACTTTTCTGGGTCTCTAAAGATTCCTTCAATTTTATTAAGTAGTATCTCCCAAGTCGAATTTATGAGTTCCTTTGCTTCTATTTTAATACATTCTTTGATGTTATGTATGTATTCTAATAGCTGCTGTGTAGGGCCATGAATATTAATAAAAGCTAAGGCTTGTTTATAGTAATATTGTAATTGCTTAAGATTTTCTGTTTCCTTAGAATAAGGTAAGATCTTGAATGTTTTGAGGGGAATATAAAGTTCTATGGCTTCTTTGATCAACCTGTACCAAAAAGTTATTTTATCATCGATGTAGGATTTATCCTTGTTGATGTTAACAGGTTCGTCATAGTTGGAGAGAGAGTCGTCAAGAGTATCCTTGAATTGGTTCCAGTTGGCATTATTCAAATCAAGTGTAGGGTTGATGGCTACCATAATAGGTCTCACTGTAAGTTTTAATAATATAGGTATATGGTCTGAGGTAGTTAAAGGACCCTGAGTGATTGAATAATTAAAAATGTGGTACCTATTAGAGAGAAGGATGTCAGGTTTGCCCTTGGATCTTCTGTTAAAGTATGTTTGGAAATCTGGTCCTAGAAAATAAACTAGATTCCTGTTCATTAGCCCTTGAATTAAGGTGCCCCTATTATTTGTGCTATTGTGCCCCAGGGCTGGGTGAGTTGCATTAAGGTCAGCTAAAAGATAGACGGGGATATTGCGTCTCATTAAGGACAAGATATCTTGCTGAGGAAACACCGGATTGCTGGGGGGTAAATAGGTGGTTGCTATGATTACTGGTCCCCTCACTGTCTCAAGTTCTACTGCAATCAGGTCATGATTGAATCCATCTATTAATTTGACTGTGATATCACGTCTAACAGCAATAGCTGTCCCTGCATTTTGAGCGTTAGTAGTGTTGCATTGGAAAATGTTGTAATTAAAGATTCTAATGCGAGTAGAGTTGGGTATCCCCGTGGAGTTTAGAAGTATAATATGTGGGGAGATAGAAGAATAAATGCTACTTAGTTCCTTACTACGAAGGAATGTCCACTTCAAGACGTTATGTTGGATGATTGTAAGCGTGTCCATTATGGTGTTTTTCCTTTTGTTAAGTCAAAGAAGCCTGAATTTAGTTTTTGGAATCTATCGTGGTTTATCCTCGTGATCGTGTTACTGTATTTGTCTAGTTCTATTGTTCCTTCATTAATGTATTGTATGACTGTAGTATCTGCTAATTTCTCTGTGAAGATGTACTTCATCGTTTTATAGTCAAAAATCATCCTCTTGAGGATATTGTGGGTTGGGTTTTTGGGGTTTGCCATGTTAATGGAAATGTATAGTTTAAGTCCAATTTTGGGGTTCTTGGTTAGATTGGTGGAAGGGAGGCTTGGAAGAGCCATAGCTCCTTGTATTTCAGAGTCTGTAGTGTTATGGGTTGAGGTTGTTGCTTGTGGTTGTTGAATTGGCTGTTTTTTTGCAGGATGTGATGGCATTTCTGCTTCAGAGTCTGAATCACTTAGAATTCTTTTCCTTTTGGCTTCTTCAGTTTCCATGTCCTCATCTGTTAATAGGGGCTGATTAGGGCTGGTGTTATTTTGGTTACCTGAATTTAGCAAAGTTGATACTTTATTTGCTAGCTTGATAGCCTCCGTGGGAATTTTTACCAACGGTAGACCATTGGCTTTGTAAAAAGCGTCCATCATCGTTTGAAAGGTACCTGGTTCGACTGATTCACTCAAATTAGCCGTGATTATTGCTGTGTTAATGACAGTGAGCTGATGGAGTGAGATGTTGTTGTTGGGTGCAATAGAGCTATTTGGTGCAGTTGAGGCTGTGGCTTGAGCGAAGGTCTTATTTGATGTAATCTGGGATTGTTGGTTCCTGATCGTTTTAGCCTGGTCCTTGGTCAAAGTTTTTCTGGTAGGGCATCTTGCTGCCATGGTTGGGTGATCCCCGCTGCAAGTGATGCATTTATGATTTGTTTGGTTATTACAATCAGTCCAATAGTGTTCATCAGAAGCACATATTGAGCAGATTTTATAAGTGCTTGGCATGGGGCAGTTCTTTTTAATGTGCTCGTAGCTATAGCATCTCATACACTGGGGTGGAACAACATGAATCTCCTGTTTTAAGTATCTAGGTGGGAAGGATTGGCCGCTGATGAGTAGTCCTTTAATGAGACAATCTCTCACCATTTGGGTGGTTTCAAGTTTAACCTTAAATGTGGTTTTGGTGCTAGGAAGCTTGATGATTGAAGTTACCTTCACTTGGTTACGTTGCTCAATTTCATACTTGAGCTCTTCTTCTGATAGATTGTAAACCAAACTATCCGCCTGGTTTACGACTAGTGTGCGTGAAGCATTTAGATGAGGGGGGTCTACAACTTCAAAGTGATCATTATGCAGAGCAAGTTTGGTATCAGGATGAATTATTTTTTCAATTGTTGCTTCATCTGCTATAGCTAAGTAGTGGTTATTAGCCTTTATAAGTTTGTGGATAAAGCATAATTTATCCTGCAGAATAGTCCAGATTGCCAGGCGACGTGATTCACCATCAAGTCCCTGGCTAGTATCTTTAATTTTGACTTTACCCATTATGACATGGTTGAGCAGAGAATATTATACACTGAAATATGCCTGGTAGAAACAATAAACCGTTTTTATAAGAAATAGATATAAGAATAATACCCTCAGAAAGAAAGAAGCTAATTTACTCTAGGGGATTTGCACAACCTTTTTGGTGATTATGTAAATTTCAAAATTTTGAGAAAATTGTGATTGAACGACGCGGGAAGAATTTTGAAAGGGGGAAAAGGTGTAGAGATATTGACTTTTTAACAAATCTTCAAAAAAAAGTGAAGAATTTCAATTATTAAGAGCGGTAGAACCAAAAAACCATTTTATAAGACTAGAAATTTCAAAGGATAACAGTGGTTAACAGTCACTTTATGGGAGGCAGTGCCTACCTATGCCTAACTCCTATGCAGGCACTACTGAAGTAGTATGAGCCTGGACGAAGCAGAACTCCCCGTGCCCCTAGAGAGTTTTAAGACCACAACGGCTACTCCAGGGACAAGGGGCTACTGATGGTGTTAGTAGGAAGAAGTTGGAATGAGATCTGGAGAGATACAAGGGGAAGTAGAGTGGGGGCAGAGCCCCAAGAGGGGGTATGGGAATAAGGATGAGGATGGGGGTATCCAGTCCTGGCAAAGCAATCTCTGAACTGCTACTACTGAAGGGGGAGGTCCTGTCAGTCTTCAGGATGGAGCTTCCAATGTGGCTGCTGGATGGAGCTTAAGAGGAGAGAACCTTCCTGGACGGCAGCTGGCAGGAGAATGCTGGCAGATTGCATAGGTCCTTCTGAATTTATACACGGGCTTCAGCGGGGGGGTCATGGATGGCGAATTCTGATTGGTTGCAGTCAGCGAACTTCAAGCCAAATTTCTGCGGCGAAGCTCGATCCTGACAGATCTTCGCAACCTGGGAATGTCATTCATTCCAGCGTTCCCATTGGCCTGCCGTTGCGTGATGTCATGCCGGCTGACATCATCGGTAGTTTGGCTGCTATTGGGCTGCGGATGAATGATGTCATTATCTACTCTTTCTGTCGTAGTCGGGGGATTGTCTCGAAGGGCGCCTCGCTCATCAGGGGCATCTCCATTCTCAGGGTTGTCGTTTTCAGGTATTCGTTGGATTTGGTGGGTGTTCTGCATTATTCTTCTTAAATTAGTGGGTAGGAGCGATGCCTCCTGCGTCGTATTCATTGTTGGTTTTCTCTCGGCAATGAGGAGCGCCTCTAGCAGGCGCAGACGTCAAGGGTCGGCGGCTCTCCCGATTATACTTATATTTTGTATAATACTGTCGCGGGAGATGGAAATATTGTGAGTAGCATGGGCGTGGTTCATGATGGCACCCTCCTGGGCGTGGCAGGAGATCCTTTTTGACAGACGCATCGTGGTCATTCCAATATAAGCGCCGGGGCATCCTCGGACAGGACATACAAATTGGTAGACCACGTTCTTCTGCTTGAGGGGTTCTCTTGCTGGCGGAGAGGGGTTATTCTTCATCACCAGTTCACGGGTGCGGCGGTTCTTATAATAAATTACAAGATTTATTCTCTTACTGTCTTCGGTCGGGGTGACGTTTTCCATGACGATTTTCTTCATGGAGTTCTCGTCCTCACGGTACTGGGGATGCATCCGGGCCTTATAATAGATCTTTATGTCATCTTGGGGGGCAGGTTGTGTGTTCTCACCGTTGTACCATTTTTCCAGGCCAGTTCGAATTTCTTTGTTGACGAGCTTGTTGGTGAAACCATTGTTCACCAACATTTGTGCAGCACGTTCGAATTCCTTGTTGGTGTCCTGCCAGGTGGAGCAGTGGGAGAGGGCCCTTTTAATGAAGGTCCTGACTGTCGTGTTCTTAAACCTAGCAGGGCACTCGCTATCCCCATTCAAGCAAAGTCCCAAATTGGTGGATTTTGTGTAGACTGATGTCTTCAAGTTCCGTTCCGTCTTTGTGACCATAACGTCGAGGAAGGGGAGCCGGTCGTCTGTGCTGAACTCGACAGTGTAGTTCTACACACTACATTGTTGGAAGGTCAGACGAAGGGCTTCAACCTCCTCCTCGTTGTCTGCTTGAACGAAGACGTCGTCGATATATCGGGCATATTTCTTCGGCCGCTGGATTCTCTCGAAGACACGTTCTTCTACGGTGCCCATGTAAAAATGTGCAAAGAGGACGCCCAATGGAGAGCCCATCGCAACGCCATCTTTCTGTCTATACATGTGCCCTCTGTGCGTAGTGAAAGGCGCCATCTTCGTACAGATCTCCAGCAGAGCCTTCAGGGAACCTTCTGGGATGTTCAGAGGGGTCATTGTCGGTTCTCTATAGACTTTGTTTAGGATAATATGGATGGTTTCATCCACAGGTACGTTGGTGAATAGACTCTCTACGTCCAGAGAAGCGATGGTCCCTGCGCCCGGGGAGTCTCGGATCACTTCGAGGAATTCCACAGAGGACTTCAGGCTATAACTGCTCGGGATGTAGGGGGTCAAGATATGATTTAGTCGTTTGGCGAGGGTGTAGGTCGGGGCAGGTGTTTGGCTGATGATCGGGCGGAGGGGATTGCCAGCCTTGTGTGTCTTGACATTCCCATACAGGTAACCTTCGAGACAATCCCCCGACTACGACAGAAAGAGTAGATAATGACATCATTCATCCGCAGCCCAATAGCAGCCAAACTACCGATGATGTCAGCCGGCATGACATCACGCAACGGCAGGCCAATGGGAACGCTGGAATGAATGACATTCCCAGGTTGCGAAGATCTGTCAGGATCGAGCTTCGCCGCAGAAATTTGGCTTGAAGTTCGCTGACTGCAACCAATCAGAATTCGCCATCCATGACCCCCCGCTGAAGCCCGTGTATAAATTCAGAAGGACCTATGGAATCTGCCAGTCCTCTACTAGCTCCCGCTGGAGAATGACAGAAGAGTCTGTCGAAACGCATCGCGGCAACAATTGTATAGAACTAACTGTATAGAATATATAAAGAAGCAGAATCCAGATTTTGACTTTTCCCCCATTAAATGACAAATATAGGCGAGCTGTTAGCACGCACCTCCACTGAAGAGAAGTCCGCAATAAGGAAAATAGAAAAAGTCTTCTACAAAATAAATGCAGCTGAAGCAGCAATAATATTCAATAGAACCTGTTTAAAAGAGGGTCTGCTGCCAAATTATACTAATTTAAGACTGCACGACCCCTCAGCAAGAACAAGCAAAGATACCAGGAGCTTCAGGTGGTCCCTCCTGCAGCGGCAATTGGGAACTAAGACGTCGGAGTTGCGCGACCTGCACGACGAAGCATCACGCCTACACCAGCAATGGATGAACGCCCGGCAGCGGACGAGCAGACCCACCGACGGAGGAGATGGAGCACCCGAAGCAGAACAACCTGTTCTCTCGCAATACTTAATTCCCATGAATGACGACAACCCGATTGAGATTGACCATGAAGATGACCACATTGATAACGAACGTGTCCCCCACCCGATGATGAATTCTGAAGAAGAAGTTTTGGCCTGTCTAAACCGCCTTCGAGAGGATGATATGACCCAACGCATGAGGGGCGTCATGCGCAAACTCACCGCCCTCAACGGCGGTAAATTACGAGTGCCGCAGCAGCACAAAGGCTACATCAATTTGACAGATTTCCAGCCCTCCCCAGATCAAGACGCTTTGCTGAATTTGGGGCTGAAATGCCACTTTATTTCGAGGCCAAAGAACCACGAGAAGAGGTTGGAAATAGAACTGATGCTTGAATCCATACAACAGTTAGAATCTCGAGGCACCGTTAGAACTTCCGACGCCCTCCAGCCCCTCCTGTTAGCAGAAGCCCTCACGGAGAGAGGGTCCTACGACAGTGGAGTCTGCACCCGTGAGATGAGGAAAGCTGCGAAGGAGCTGAAGGAAAAGGAAGGCATCACAGTGCGTCGCGCTGACAAGACAGCAGCTTTTGTCCTTATACGTACGGAGGAGTATTTCGACAAATTGGATGCCATCCTGTCGGACACGACGAAATTCGAGAGGCTGACGAGGAACCCCATCGAAGACATCAAGAGGGAAGCTAATAAGATCATCAGCACTGTGAATGCTGCCAGCAATGCTGTCCATCTTCCCCCCCTCGCAGGTGACTTTGAACTTGGTTACCTGTATGGGAATGTCAAGACACACAAGGCTGGCAATCCCCTCCGCCCGATCATCAGCCAAACACCTGCCCCGACCTACGCCCTCGCCAAACGACTAAATCATATCTTGACCCCCTACATCCCGAGCAGTTATAGCCTGAAGTCCTCTGTGGAATTCCTCGAAGTGATCCGAGACTCCCCGGGCGCAGGGACCATCGCTTCTCTGGACGTAGAGAGTCTATTCACCAACGTACCTGTGGATGAAACCATCCATATTATCCTAAACAAAGTCTATAGAGAACCGACAATGACCCCTCTGAACATCCCAGAAGGTTCCCTGAAGGCTCTGCTGGAGATCTGTACGAAGATGGCGCCTTTCACTACGCACAGAGGGCACATGTATAGACAGAAAGATGGCGTTGCGATGGGCTCTCCATTGGGCGTCCTCTTTGCAAATTTTTACATGGGCACCGTAGAAGAATGTGTCTTCGAGAGAATCCAGCGGCCGAAGAAATATGCCCGATATATCGACGACGTCTTCGTTCAAGCAGACAACAAGGAGGAGGTTGAAGCCCTTCGTCTGACCTTCCAACAATGTAGTGTGTTGAACTACACTGTCGAGTTCAGCACAGACGACCGGCTCCCCTTCCTCGACGTTATGGTCACAAAGACGGAACGGAACTTGAAGACATCAGTCTACACAAAATCCACCAATTTGGGACTTTGCTTGAATGGGGATAGCGAGTGCCCTGCTAGGTTTAAGAACACGACAGTCAGGACCTTCATTAAAAGGGCCCTCTCCCACTGCTCCACCTGGCAGGACACCAACAAGGAATTCGAACGTGCTGCACAAATGTTGGTGAACAATGGTTTCACCAACAAGCTCGTCAACAAAGAAATTCGAACTGGCCTGGAAAAATGGTACAACGGTGAGAACACACAACCTGCCCCCCAAGATGACATAAAGATCTATTATAAGGCCCGGATGCATCCCCAGTACCGTGAGGACGAGAACTCCATGAAGAAAATCGTCATGGAAAACGTCACCCCGACCGAAGACAGTAAGAGAATAAATCTTGTAATTTATTATAAGAACCGCCGCACCCGTGATCTGGTGATGAAGAATAACCCCTCTCCGCCAGCAAGAGAACCCCTCAAGCAGAAGAACGTGGTCTACCAATTTGTATGTCCTGTCCGAGGATGCCCCGGAGCTTATATTGGAATGACCACGATGCGTCTGTCAAAAAGGATCTCCTGCCACGCCCAGGAGGGTGCCATCATGAACCACGCCCATGCTACTCACAATATTTCCATCTCCCGCGACAGTATTATACAAAATATAAGTATAATCGGGAGAGCCGCCGACCCTCGACGTCTGCGCCTGCTAGAGGCGCTCCTCATTGCCGAGAGAAAACCAACAATGAATACGACGCAGGAGGCATCGCTCCTACCCACTAATTTAAGAAGAATAATGCAGAACACCCACCAAATCCAACGAATACCTGAAAACGACAACCCTGAGAATGGAGATGCCCCTGATGAGCAAGGCGCCCTTCGAGACAATCCCCCGACTACGACAGAAAGAGTAGATAATGACATCATTCATCTGCAGGCCAATAGCAGCCAAACTACCGATGATGTCAGCCGGCATGACATCACGCAACGGCAGGCCAATGGGAACGCTGGAATGAATGACATTCCCAGGTTGCGAAGATCTGTCAGGATCGAGCTTCGCCGCAGAAATTTGGCTTGAAGTTCGCTGACTGCAACCAATCAGAATTCGCCATCCATGACCCCCCGCTGAAGCCCGTGTATAAATTCAGAAGGACCTATGCAATCTGCCAGTCCTCTACTAGCTCCCGCTGGAGAATGACAGAAGAGTCTGTCGAAACGCGTCGCGGCAACAATTGTATAGAACTAACTGTATAGAATATATAAAGAAGCAGAATCCAGATTTTGACTTTTCCCCCATGAAATGACAAATATAGGCGAGCTGTTAGCACGCACCTCCACTGAAGAGAAGTCCGCAATAAGGAAAATAGAAAAAGTCTTCTACAAAATAAATGCAGCTGAAGCAGCAATAATATTCAATAGAATCTAATTATTATTATTATTATTATTATTATTATTATTATTATTATTATTATTATTATTAATTTTTTTTGGTCTATCACAGTCATCCAATTTGACTGGTTGGTTTTTATAGTGTGGTGTCCCGGGTTGCATCCTGTCTCCTTTAGGAGTCCATCACTTTTCTCACTTGTGCGCTGTTTCGTTTCATTATTATTATTATTATTATTATTATTATTATTATTATTATTATTGTTATTCAAAAGATGAAACCTATTCATGTGGAAGAAGCCCACAAGGGTCATTGACTTGTCATTCAAGCTTCTAAAGAATAAGGTGTTCACTGCAAGGAAATGATGTCCCATTTGTCCAGAATTTTCGACACTTTTCCGTCTGAATAGAGGAAGTGAGTCGTTTTGTAGGACTCGTAGTCACACAGTGAGCAATCAGCTTGTCAAGATCTGCCCTTCACCTTAACCACTTCTTTTCTTGTTCTCATAGTACCCTGATGTAGTTCTTTTGATTAAGAAAAAAATGTTATTTTGCTGAATGTGGTGCAGCCCTCCGTGAGTCGTCAAAATGTGTACTTCTACATAAAATGGTCCTAAAGTGATCCCTTAACTTCTTATTCCATATTTTGTCTTTCCTTGCTGACTACAGCATCTAAGGGAAATAGATTCTGCCGGATCGTTCGTTACTTTACAGCATTTTCCTATTATTTTGCCACCCTAAGAGGCCGCTGAATTTTGAACAGGAATTTCCTCCTTGGGAAGATGAGGCAAGAAAAACGATTCTGTCTCGATCTTCCTTAGAACGGCGACCTCTGATCATGAGCACAAACTGTACCAGAGATCAGATTACAGGTTTTTTTTATTATATTTAATTCATCGTTAAGATAGAAATGCGCAAGTAATTCATCTCACCATTTCTCCATCAGAGTAGACTGCTATTCTAAAAATCAGGCTACGAAATTGAAAAACAGAAGTTTTGATATTTTGATGGCAATACCCTGTTACTGTCTAGGTAATCTCCCAGATTGAACTTTAAAACAATCAGTTGACATCGCAGCGGCCATTCGATCACTTTGTTAACTCTCCTGAACTCCCAGCCAAACTTTGATAGGGTCACCAAACCTAATTCAACTCGGAATAGGAACCACAGGACAGCTGCGCCACCAGACTTTCTCGCAAGGATCAACAGAGAGCTGGAGACTTCTAAATAACAGCCTCAACCTCTGTGTGTACTCGCTTCACTTCATACACCTAAAGAAACAAAACCCCCATGGCAAACAGCAAGTAATGAGGCTTCCATGACCATAAAGAAAATGAATCTAGAAAAGTCAGATGAGTTAGACCCCCAATTTTGACAGTGTGACGTTGGAGATATAGCAGAAAGTTTTCATTCTATGAATATTGAAGAATGATTAAAGAAAACATATCGCTGACATTAAAATCCAGTTATCATGTTCTTACTCTTATTTTTTTTTTTTTTTTTTTTGCTAATGTCTGACAGTCTCTTGATATTCCTACTGATCTTGACAATAAAACAAGTAAAAAATGAGGTGAAGTTTCTTCGGCACATTCGAGTTTTCTATATTGCGTATAATGCTGCATAAAACTCTCAGCAACGGCCCACGAAACTCTCAGCCACAGCCCATGAAATTTTCAGCCACGGCCCAATGGTGGGTAACTTTAACCTTAAATAAAATAAAAACTACTGAGGCTAGAAGGCTGCATATTGGTATTTTTGATGATTTGAAGGTGGAAGATCAACATACCAATCTGCAGCCCTCTAGCCTCAGTAGTTTTTTAAGATCGGAGGGCGGACAGAGAAAGTGAGGACGGTCAGACAAGTAACTATCTCAATAGCTTTCTTTTACCGAAAACTAAAAGGCTCATCAAAAACAGCGACACTAATAGGATTAAGATAAGACGAAGATTATTTCCTTTGAATGGCCATTTTCTCTGGAGTCTTTTCTCCTATCCTTTTCCCAGTCTTTTCTCTTCCCTCAATCCTCCTTTCAGCAAGATAGCCACACGAAAGTGAAAGTCTCGGGCACCTGGATAATAAAAGGTCTGAAGAAGGTGTCGTCGTTTCTGGGCCTTTGTTCCTCTCCCGGAACAAAACGATTTTTTTCACGTCTCTGAGGAGCACAAGTACCACAGGAATAACAATAGGAGAGAAGCAAGAGAGAATGGACCATATTTTATCATTTCATTGCTCTGAACAAGAGGTGATTTATATAGGCTACTCGTAAGTGGAAAATTTTTGAGATGTCTCAGAAAGCGTTTCATTTGATACGTTAATGTAGTTTTACAGAAAATTGATAAATGCAGATACAGTATTATCATGCTTTGAGGTAGAACAAGAAGAGAGAGAGAGAGAGAGAGAGAGAAATGCTACAGCTAACATTCCTTATATGTGTTATGCTGCAAGCTCGTGTAGAAGACGCCTAACGACTATGTCCACTCGCGTACTTGCACCCACAGGAAAGATCCGGGGAAGTGCATAATATCACGAATAATAACAAGGTACAAAGTGTTTAAATACGAATGAAAAACCTATTGAGTTTACATACTATTGTATTAAAGCCATGCGCACGAAGTCTGTCTCGTAATCTCTCGTTCTCATATACTGCAAACTACAGCAAAATAAAATGGTCACTGTAGACACACTGACATACGATTAATTATTTACCATCAAATCATTTGAACTCAGGAGTCAGTTCGTGGAATGAGAGACCCCGAGATGATTGACAGCAAGTGCCGCCGAGTGCATGTCGCTTGTCCAGTGGCAAGTCATTTCATTATTCTTGGACGATTTCCTCCCGAAGGATTTACAGCTGGGATTCTTCCCTTCCAATCACCATTATGTATTCATTGTCAATAAAAAAAAATGACCCAGGAAATTTCACTTCTCTTTGCAAAAGTTTACTTTGCAATTATATCAGTTTTCTTATAAAGTGTTGAATCTATTGACAGGCAAAGATCAATTTGGCCAATACTTGATGCAAACAGGTTCATGCTTTACTTTTGATGAACAAACACCCATTTGTAATCCATCTCCTACAATACTGCCTCATGTTTACTGGCTAATAGGAAGTTTGTCTTCGAGGTGATTGACAATCCCAGTGAAGTGTTGTTATGGGCCTAAAGGCGCAATGCTCCCCTCCTCTCTCTCTCTCTCTTAACTTAGCTTTCTGGGTTGCTTATACTTCCTGGATATATGCTTTCGTATGTATGTGCTTAGTAGGGAGATATCTATGGTTAGGACACTTATTCAGAGCTATATCAAAACTTTCATTGCATAATTATGGTATATAGCAAAGGCTCGATTATATCAAAATTTTAAGGACCTTTTACTGGATTTCCCATGAGACAGAAGTTGCCTTAGTTTTGAAACTTTTTTTTTTTTAGGCTTTTCTGCATTTTAGACATATTCTATTTCCTTCATTTTGGTTATTTCCATATTCCATATTCGCTTTTGTCTGCTGTCCTGTTTCTAAGCATTCATTAAAACCCATTATTGATGATAAGCAAATGCATTGTTTCTGATGTTACGCCTGGCTCTGACAGACGGTTCATGATCCGGCCACCAAGAAGCGCAGGATTATTCCTAAGCTGAATTCTTGTCGCGTCTCTCAACATTTTTTGATGAGGAAGAGACGGAGACGGACATGGCTGCCAAATCATGATCAGGCATTAATGAAAGTCTCTTAAGCAGAATAGACTTCAGTCCTTTGAGAAATGGCAAACCCCCATCTGTAAAAGTAGAACAGATATGATGGATCAGAACATACAGAGGAAAGGAGAAGTTTCTATATTCAGGAAGGCAATGGCCTCAAATACTGGTCAGATTGCTTGATCCTTTTGAGTTTCCTTTTAACACGTTTTCTTTTATTTTCAATCAAATCTCTCTTTTTTCCTTTTCCAAACAAGGATTTACTGTCTATCACTTATGAGGGATTTTCTTTCCATTTGAATTTTTTTTTCTGTTTTGAATTTCAAAAACATTGTAATTCTTTTTTCATATAAACACAAAATGATTCATCAGTATATTGTAATTTTTTAAGTCATATATGACAGTTTAGAGTGCATAACAGTTTTGCGAACTGTTTAGATAATCCTTCTTATGAAGGATTCTCTCCTATATTTGGCTAAGTAGTCTTTTCATCCATAACTTTCTGCCATGATTACCACCTTATGTCTCATTGACGTTTCCCTGAGATGTCTCTATTGGAGTCTTTCCTACCCACATGTTACCTTCGTTTCTTCCTGCTCCCAAAAGCTCCCTTTGGTGCATACTTCGGCGTCTCTTCAGCGACGGTGGCTAAAACGAGAACACGTTACATCCTTGTTTTGTTAGATATGCAAATCAATGAATCTTTCAAACCATTAACCACTCATCTATTCTTGCGGCAACCGGGGCTCTGAAGAAGGTTTGGATGGATTCATCTCGCCTCTTAAATCTGGCTTGTGTTGGTCCCTCGAACAAATGACTAAAGTCATCAGCGTATTAACATGAGTTGGTGTGAGTTTCTACGACTATTGGATATATGTCTGAATATTCTACCCCCATATATATACAGTATATATATATATATATATATATATATATATATATATATATATATATATATATATATATATATATACAGGTATATATATATATATATATATATATATATATATATATATATATATATATATATATATATATATATATATATATATATATATATATATATATATATATATATATATATATATATATATATATATATATATATATATATATATATATATATATATATATATATATATATATATATATATATATATATATATATATATATATATATAGTATACCTATCTATTTATCTATCTATCTATCTATCTATCTATCTATATATATATATATATATATATATATATATATATATATATATATATATATATATATATATATATTTTTTTTTTTTTTATAAATATTACTGCTGTTCGCCCTCGATGTATTTAGGTGTAGGAATATTAGTCCGATTGACCTCGACAGAGAACATCTCTGCCCCGCCGGTAGGCTAGGCAATTCAAAAATAACAATCACCGCAGTAGACAAATGGCGCCGCATAGGCTGGAAAGTTTATAAACAAAATATGCTAGGGCATTAGGGACCTAAGCCTCAGAGAGGGTTTACGCTCAATGACCCCTAGTTATGGTGGCCCTTAAGCTTTATTCTATGCATTCGACGATGCCTTTGTCAAGGTCGGATTGCCCGGGGCGGTATAAGCCCTCATCTGGCGGGAACGAAGCGAGGTCGGGTCAGAGAGATCCCAGCGGTTACTGAACCAGGGTGTCGCTGCGTGCGTGCCCGAACGATATTCTTTGTTCTTTATTACTTTTACTCCTACGTCTATCTTAATTAGTGAATTTTGAAGACTGCCAGAATACGACTCCTGAGGTCCCTCGTTTGCGCAGTGACTCGACATTCACGGTAAGTCCGATTCTTGTTGAAGCTTCGTCGATTGACTAGTACTTTTCTGTATTTCACATTTTTTCTTTGTTTTCTTCCTTCAGCCACCACTTAGTGTATATGTGTTTACGAAGTCTAGATTAAGCCTAATTATTATATTGTTAGCTTCAACCCCGTTATTCCAGTAAAATACCTAGGATTTAGGGTAAGCAAAATCAGGTTAAATCTCGATGCTTTTGTATGCCTCGCGTCCGAATGTTTGGAAGAACCGTTGCGTTTAAAATCAAATTCATCTCAAATATTCTTGTTAAGGTTAATTACCCTTAACTGGCGACCTTTGGCTACTTAACGACTGTCTTTGAGGTTAACTTTTGGCTTCAAGTGGCAGGTTACGTGTAATCTTGGTTTGCAGGGCCGTAAAAATTACGTAAATTGAATAATACATGATCAACCAAGACCTTCACACGTAACATTGGCGACCTTGCGTAGAATCTAAAGTACATTTTAGAGAAAAAATCTGGAGAAAAGGAAATTAAAATTACATTAATTCCAAAGATAAAAGTCAGATATTGAATTCCATTTCATTCTTCCAAACAAGGAACCAGGCATAATAATAAGCAGTAAAGAGAATAGTTATAATAACAAGTGTAGCAAGAATTAGCGTAGGTAGGAAAGGGTGCGACTCGAGAGCAGAGAATCACAATTTGTGTGTACTAAGGCCGAATCGCGGAGCCCATTTCATGTACACAAAGTAATATACTAATCGCGTCAGCAATTCCGATCGTTATTGTTTGCATATAGCGGGAATCATTCAAAAAAAAAAAAAACCGTGTCAGTGAAGTAGCAACGAACTGAAATAGTAATTTTACAATAAAGGTACCGTTCAACAACGTAAATTTACGCAGGCAGACTAGCATTTCTCTTTTCATTCTTTTGTTTAATGTCCGGGTGAGAATACGATAACAAAAGACAAAGTTGTTTGGTAATTTAGTTTTCCATCCGTAACGTAAAACGCTATGCATGAGTGGTATATTTAAAGTAAAATCTGGATACCTGCATTTGTTGCGTTGTTTTTGAATTTGTTTGAAAAAGAAAATACCCGCCATTTTGGATTCCTCCTCCGTGTTCTCGCGGTTGTTTTGAAATTGTTCGAACTGTTTGTGAGAGAACGGCCATTTTGGTGTTCCTTCGCCGCCAGAGGTTGTTGTGAAATTTAGGCCTAACGGGATTTTCCACCATCTTAAGACCTTGTTATTGTCATTCTCTGTTGTGACCACCCTGCTCCCAGCCCTTTTGGAACTACTTTCTCGGCGTAGTAGAAGTCATACCTCCTAATATCTTAGCTAGACAGACTTCGGTAGACAAAAAACCAAAAGACAATTTAGGCAGGGAAAGATAGGCCTTAGTTAGGAGTAATACCACAAGTTCCTATACAAATACCTGCTATAAAAATCATATAAAGAGAATTTAAAATTTTACGATAAACTTTTGTGACGTCGGCTCCCAGGAAAATTAAGATAATAAAGTAATCCCTAAGGAAGCCAAGACGACGCATCTATATCATTTTATTAAGATCCATGCCATTGTGCATGTATAAAATCTTTGTTTACATGTTCTCAAGCAGCAAGAAATTAGCTGATTGAAAATCTCTCTCTCTCTCTCTCTCTCTCTCTCTCTCTCTCTCTCTCTCTCTCTCTCGTCATTCAAGTAAGCATTCCTAACCTAAGTGTACGTGACCCTCTTCAAAGAAAGAACGGCCGACACTAGGCTAATTAATTTGAATACAATAAACCAAATAAAAGAAACACCTCTGTCCCACAATAGATGAGGACAAGTTAAGAGTAATTACGACACAGTGATAAACTGTCGGTCACGAGTGAGGCCTGCTATCCAGACCGAAGCAAACAGTAGTTTTCACCCTCTGAAAAAAGAAGGGGCCAGCACTGGGGCCGGTACTGGGACCAGCCACTCACGAGGATCTTTAAAGAAAAAAAAAAAACAAATTCACTTTATTCCACAGTGCCAATAATTTGCAGCACTGTCATCACTTGAATAGCTTACTTCTCTCTCTCTCTCTCTCTCTCTCTCTCTCTTTTACCTTCCCTGTCTCTCTCATTCGATTGTTGCACTCTGCAGGGGGTGTAGAGTGCCTTTCCTCCCATATAGCCTAGTTGGACTCCAGTAGAGGGGCCCTAGGAACACATTGGCACCATAAGTGCCACCAAGCAAGAATCCAGAAAAAATAAATAAAACAAAACCAAAAGGGAACACAGAAGAGAAAGTTCTTCTGGGACCTAACCTGCACCAGTGCCTAGGGATACTGAGTGCCACCAGTGTGACCTGTACACGGCACACCCAAACTACAGTGCCACCTTTTGAAAGGGTGCCACGTCATTATTGAAGAGACACTTCCTCGCTGCCCAAGTACGCCCAGTCGACCCGGTTAGACGCCCTTCCCCACCAGAACCATGGCAGCAGAACATTATAAAACCTTCCTGGGGCTGGGGACGGCGGCAGGTCTCACCGGCTCGGAACTTACCACCTGGGTTAAGGAGCAAGTGGACGACTTGGCCAAGCGGGAGAAGGAGGAAAGACTCGAGCAGAGGAAGTATGAAGAGGAAAGAGAAGAAAGAAGGAGACAGCATGAGTTAGCCTGCAAGGAAACTGAGTTAGCCCTAAAGGAGAAGGAGCTCGAGCCTGAGAGAGCGAAAATGGAGAATGCCGAAGCTATGGCTAGCCATCAAGCCTCCAGTCCTACACCTGCTGCATCAAACGCTCCAATTTCGAGCATCAATTCCCTAGTCCCCAAGTGGACTGAGGACGAGCCAGAAGCATGGCTGGAGGAGATCGAGGCTCTTTTCGATAACTACAGCACCACGGAGACGGAGAGAGCCTTAATACTAGCCAAGCATATGGAGGGAAAAGCCAAGGCAGCGCTTCGCTCACTGGAGAAGAGCCAGAGAGGCAACATGGCGGAAGTTCGTAGAGTCATTACCAAGGCCTACGAGATAACCCCAGAAAAATGGAGACAACGGTTCCGAGGTCTTGCCAAGGAAGTCGGCTGGTCTTGGACGGAACGGGCATGTCACAAAACCCAGTCCGGTACGCGCTGGTTCGGCTCCTTGGCCTGCACGACGTTTGAGGATCTTTTCAATCGGACCATGCTAGAAGACCTTTTCCAATGTGTGCCAGGGCCCCTTGCAGTATACCTTAACGATAAACAGCCCTCCACACTTATGGAAGCTTGTCGCATGGCTGATTCGTGGGAAACTTTCAATCAGTCGCATAGCACCTCTCAGAAGCGAATCATCCCTCCGGCCTACCTCTCGAACTCCACTCGCCCGAAGAATGGACTGCCTAGCAAGACCCTGTGCAACTATTGCAAGAAGGGGGGCCACGCTGAAGCTGAATGCCGATACAAACTCGGCACTAATAAGCAGCCTAACCCTACCAGCCAGAACTCCGCTCCCGATTCATCCGCTCAGCCCTCTCCTCCAACAGTTACTGCAGGCCACCGAGCCCATCCAAAAGGCCCGTGCAGATCCTGTGGGGCTGCCAGCCACTACAATGCTGGATCTCCGGCCTGTCCACAT
Organism: Macrobrachium rosenbergii; assembly: GCA_039081455.1. Classification (NCBI taxonomy): domain Eukaryota; kingdom Metazoa; phylum Arthropoda; class Malacostraca; order Decapoda; family Palaemonidae; genus Macrobrachium; species Macrobrachium rosenbergii. The sequence continues at coordinate 19,312,823 of JANJGK010000042.1, read as the reverse complement.
CATGTCCCCACCACCAAATTTGTCAACCTAATCAGCACTTCATTCTCTGCGGCTGGTCCGCACCGGATCCTTTACCCCGAGAGACTGGAAACCCAGTACATCTCGGTGGCCCCTCTTCAGAGCACTAGCCTGCCCATGACCCTTCCGGTCACAGTAGACACTGCGGCAGATATTAGCCTGATCGCCAGGGCCCAAGTGCCAGCCGGTGCTGTAGTTGACGAAGAAACCCAGTAGGAAATGAAGTGGATAGAGGGCCACACCATTACCGTTCCTACGGTCCAACTCCAGGTTACGACGCCTTGTGGTACGCTACCCCACCGCCTTGGCGTGGTAGGTGGAATTCGGCCCGGAGTGGTCTTCTTGTTGGGTCGGGATCTTCTCTGCGGAAGCCCGTTACCAACGCCACTTCGCAGCCGCGTTACCTCCTCCACAGAGGCCACATGTAAAACTGTCAACAATGACAAACCTCCACCTTCCGATCACCAAAGTGGTCCACGGAAGGGGCACAACCCAAACTATTCCAGGCCTAGCCCTCTCCAATTGCGAAGGGCTGGCCCACCAAGAGGTCTTCCCCCTCCGCGAAGAGAGATTCAGGAGGAGCAGTACCGCTGCAGGACGTGCAAGCGGGCAGACCACTCCACAAATTGGGAGGGCTGCCCAACCAAGCAACGCCCAGCGGACGCCCCCGAACAAAACTCACCGAGAGGCTACGATCTCCCGCTGGGGCAGGAATCTCTGCCGCAGCCAACCACAAGTCGTCCGCGAGGTATTGCACCTCCGGACCCCTTGTCAGGCATGCCTGACCCTCAACTGCTGCCAGTGCCACTTGCGAGCACTGAGCAGTGCCAGACTCCGTCCGCCACGGACGTTGAGCTACCAATGGAAAAGGCCCCTATGCCGGGTCTAAATCGTGAGGCGAATCCCCCTCCGGGAGATTTAGGATTCCCCATGCAGTTGATCATCGCGACTGGAGAGCCTCCAGCACCCAAAACTTCTTCTTTGCAAAATTCTTCTTTGCAAAATTTGACTCCAGGGGATGAACCCCTGGAGGATCGAAAGGGTACCCCTTCCTTGGAAGACCAGGAACTGGCATCCTCGGACGCAGAAGTCGAGATCGCTCTTGCTCCAGTTGTCGCAGCAGCTGGAGTAGGGAGTCCTCCCGCAGCTTTTGCAGTTGCCCCTGACTTCGCGCCCGCTAGCCCTTCTGGCCTGTCCCCGGAGTCGGTGCTCTCATCACCTGCTAGGCCAGCTACTGATAGGCCTTGGAGGAACCCGAAGAAGAAGAAGAAGGGGCGGAAGAGAGCCCAGTAGTTGCGAAGCTATAAGCTCATCCTGGCACTAGTGCCCTCTCGGCACAGTGCCCTAACATCTAAGAGTGATCCTGGCCCCTTGCCCAGAGAAGGTAGCCAGTGTGATCTCTTCCTTTTACTTGTACCTAGCCTAGGCCACCTTAAAGTACAGTACATCAATTTAGTAGCCTTGTTCTTTCCACTTACCACCGAGCCGCAGTAATCATGTAAGTAGCATAACTAATTTCAGTAATCTTAACTATTGTGAAACGAGCCACGATGCTCGTGACACGCATGGCCTAAGACCTCAGTGAGGCACCCATTTATCATATGAGGCAACCCTCATGAATTAACTAGTAAATTTTAATTGTATTAAACATAAACCATGTTGTAATTTAGTTAGAATATTAACTCTTATGTTGGTGCTACGGTTGGGTTAGGATAGGTTAGGCTAGGGAATATCATAGAATGTACCACTAGGCTAGGTCTAAAACATATCTTGATTGTAGGAGGTAGCCTATAATAACCGTGAGCACCTTCCAGTACTATTAGAATTAGGTAAAGTAGTGAATACAGCTCGTATCCTATCTAGGGTTAGGTAGTTCTGTAGCTAGGTAGGCTAACCAGGACTAATCTGCTCAGGGGAAGGAGAGTAACCTACGAGAGGCGAACAGCTTGCTTAGTATAGACCTTCACGCCCGGAAAGGGAGTGAAGGCCCTCTTAAGGGGGGGAGCTTTTATAAATATTACTGCTGTTCGCCCTCGATGTATTTAGGTGTAGGAATATTAGTCCGATTGACCTTGACAGAGAACATCTCTGCCCCGCCGGTAGGCTAGGCAATTCAAAAATAACAATCACCGCAGTAGACAAATGGCGCCGCATAGGCTGGAAAGTTTATAAACAAAATATGCTAGGGCATTAGGGACCTAAGCCTCAGAGAGGGTTTACGCTCAATGACCCCTAGTTATGGTGGCCCTTAAGCTTTATTCTATGCATTCGACGATGCCTTTGTCAAGGTCGGATTGCCCGGGGCGGTATAAGCCCTCATCTGGCGGGAACGAAGCGAGGTCGGGTCAGAGAGATCCCAGCGGTTACTGAGCCAGGGTGTCGCTGCGTGCGTGCCCGAACGATATTCTTTGTTCTTTATTACTTTTACTCCTACGTCTATCTTAATTAGTGAATTGGGAAGACTGCCAGAATACGACTCCTGAGGTCCCTCGTTTGCGCAGCGACTCGACATTCACGGTAAGTCCGATTCTTGTTGAAGCTTCATCGATTGACTAGTACTTTTCTGTATTTCACATTTTTTCTTTGTTTTCTTCCTTCAGCCACCACTTAGTGTATATGTGTTTACGAAGTCTAGATTAAGCCTAATTATAATATTGTTAGCTTCAACCCCGTTATTCCAGTAAAATACCTAGGATTTAGGGTAAGCAAAATCAGGTTAAATCTCGATGCTTTTGTATGCCTCGCGTCCGAATGTTTGGAAGAACCATTGCGTTTAAAATCAAATTCATCTCAAATATTCTTGTTAAGGTTAATTACCCTTAACTGGCGACCTTTGGCTACTTAACGACTATCTTTGAGGTTAACTTTTGGCTTCAAGTGGCAGGTTACGTGTAATCTTGGTTTGCAGGGCCGTAAAAATTACGTAAATTGAATAATACATGATCAACCAAGACCCTCACACGTAACAATATATATATATATATATATATATATATATATATATATATATATATATATATATATATATATATATATATATATATATATATATATATATATATATATATATATATATATATATATATATATATATATATATATATATATATATATATATATATATATATATATATATATATATATATATATATATATATATATATATATATATTGTGTGTGAGGGTTTACATTCTCAAATATACGGGTAATTACATCAAATCCTGAAGGAAACTTTCATTTTCCTCTGCTTTTTACAATTACTGAGTAATAATAAAAATCTTATTCAGTCACTTACTTGCCTCCCGAGCCTCGCTGTGACCCATGGTACACTTGATATTTATTTCTTAGATGTAGTCAGCTTATTCATACTAAATGTACATATTCATCCACAAGATGGTCATTCTATTGCATAAATAACTAGTAAATGATACTGTTTTCACCGAGTAAGATAATCTTTCTCGTTTCATCTGACCATAACAATACCAATATATATATATATATATATATATATATATATATATATATATATATATATATATATATATATATATATATATATATATATATACTGTATATATATAATAAAATATATGTTAACATAAAATAAGAGCTGATTATAAGATCCAATAGTTAAAAATCTAAGACGATTTTAACGGTAAAATTACAACTCACAGACATAAATTACATGCACATTTGACTAAAACTGTGAGTAGAAGTACGAAAAATTATAAATAACGAAAAGAACATTTACAGTAAACACCTCGGCAAAGTTATATATATATATATATATATATATATATATATATATATATATATATATATATATATATATATATATATATATATATATATATATATATATATATTATGTGTGTGTATATATATATATATATATATATATATATATATATATATATATATATATATATATATATATATATATATATATATATATATATATATATATATATATATATATATATATATATATATATATATATATATATATATATATATACTGTACATGTAAAAACAACGCCAACACATACACTCAAAAGCAAAAGTCATATACTCATAAAACTAGAGCTGAAAACAGCTCCACACAGCCAACCTTTCAGCATCAGAGATAAAAACAAACTAAACGTAAACAACGTCAAGAGATAAAAAGAATGACAGAAAATTTAGGCTAACAACAACGGGAAAGCAAAGGGATTGGTTGTTTAGAGTCGGAATCGTAATTTGATATTTAACGTTTCTAAATCAACAGTTCGTTGAATGTCTTTGTTTGGCCAATAATTTTAAGATAGGATCTTCATATTTGATGGTGGTTTTACACTTACAAGTAAAACTACCATCAAATATGAAGATTTTAAACCATCAGATATCTCCATTACTCATCTCATCATTGTTTTGTTCTTGCCACAATTCCGCTGTTACCTTCTTGATTTCATTTTGAATGCTTGTTTGTTTGTTTGAGGATTACAGGTCCCAAAGCACATTCGCTGCTTCCCAAGAATACTTCAGAGCAATTGCTAATATTTTAGACATAAGACCTTTCAGATCTTGAGAGAGTTACTTGAGACGTTGAGAAGAGGCTGAGAAGAGCAGCTGAAGAGTTCTTGGGTCTTAATTACTCTGGGAGGATCTTTCAAGACGAAATGGAGAGTTCTGGTTCCATTTTTGACATCCTGGACTAAAATGGAGACAACCGAGTCTCTGCTCCTTTTTCCGGCCAGTTCTGTTGCCAATGCTTTGTTCCGCTTTGAATTTATATATTCTCTTTTGCTTGTTTTTTGTTTCGGAATAGTTTTCAAAGAATTATGTCCCAATTATCCGTCCGTCAGTATTTGCTAGAGGACAACACATTTCCCCCCCCCCCCCCCCTCTCTCTCTCTCTCTCTCTCTCTCTCTCTCTCTCTCTCTCTCTGATGAACACGCAAATATGCAGTCATGCTTACAACGGAAGATCAGATCAACCAATTCGCCGGTTTCTGCCCAACACGACAGTTAGGAGGCCACTTAACCCCAAAATACTTTCTTGCTTACTTCTTCCTACATGACTGCGTGTGTGCGAGAGAGGACGTTTGCACCTCAGGTCAAGAGCCCTTTCACTCTTCGTGTTTCCTCTGGGATTGCCCATTTGCAATGCATCTGCCTCCTGTCCTTCGTACCCTGTCATGGTACTGTATTTTCGTAACCTTCTTCTTCATTCTTTTACAAAGAGAAAGACAAAAACTGAATAGTTATAAAATCCATTTCTCTGAGAATTAGCAAATCGTGACTGCCTATTTACACAAGTCTGATACTCATTGAAAGCTGAGAGGGGTCTTCTTTTTTTAAAATATTTATAGTCTTTGCTGCCCATTCAATAACAAGGACAGATTATCACACGCTCATTATGGTCCTGTAACTTGAAGCAAATTTCTCTTTCGTATAATTCACACCAGGAATAAAACACCCTTTTCAGTGATACAGGACAAACTTCTCGCGTGCTCACGGACTGCTTATGAATAGACATAGTAACGTACTTAGCGAAGGACTCATCAACAACAGGAGAGAGTTGAGATAAAAGGGAGGCGTTTTTCTCAAGAGGAAGCCCTTTCCCTTCCTTAGGAGGGCGTCAATCACCTAGATGTTGTGACGCCAGTTTTAAGACATAAATCAATCAGTCAATCAATTCCTTCCATAGGAAATCAGGAGAGAAAGCGCCAGACTTTCAAGATGTAAATAATTGTTTTTTCTTAGCAGATTGTATAATTCAAATAGTGTTATTGCCAATGTAGATATTTCGTTATGGAGGGGGTGGGGTAATAAAATACAAGAAATAAATGCTTGCAATCCCTTTTCAAATGGAGTTAAGAAAAAAAGAGAAAACAGACTTCAGAGGTTTATGATAAAACGTCTCTCTTTCTTCCCTCATTAATACACTTAAGGAGTTCTGCTGGAAGCAATTAGCAACAGAACAGCATGCTTTACTACTCTCCAAGAGAGAGAGAGAGAGAGAGAGGCGATATTAAAACTTTAATAACTGAAATTCAGGCAAAATGTACTTGACTTGCAAAAAAGGATCATAAAATATGCGGGCTAAACCAAAAGACAGTAAAGTCAAGTTTGTTCTTTAGATGGGTTTTCTCTCGACTTGAAACTGAAAAGTCTGTCTAAATCTGTTGAATAGTGTAATGTTGCGATTTATTCACCAAGTCCACGTTACGAAGCTATCTATTTATTACGAAATCTTTAAGGAAAAGCCAATGGAAATCGTCCAGGGGAATTGGCAGGTTGTTGGAAATTAGAACTTGGACACCTGTGGGAGAAGTTACAAGAAGAGGAAGAATTCGCCACTTGCCGTTCTTATGTATAGTTGGATAACGAGTATTAACTGGGACAAATCCTGCGTTTCAGTTTACTTTTGGAACTCTCAGTGTTATCATCACATGCCATTAGTAAATAGCGTGAATAATTGTCTCATGAATTACTGAAAGAACCTTGAAATTGAATGACTCTTGTTGTAATTATCATGTAGCTCAGTTATTGAATTCCAATTACTGACAAATTTAGTCACGTGAAAATTTGCATTTAGATTCGCAAACGAATGTTCCCGAATTTTGATGAGGGAGAAATGGGAATGCAGAAATTATTTTCAATGCGCACTTATCTATTCAGATGTGAATTGACTTTTACATTTTGGCATCACATCAGCAAATGACATTGTCTGTGAATTTCAATTATCAATTAAAGGGCAGAGATGCACAGCCGTCAACTACAAAAGAAATGAATCAGTCGATAAATAACTTTAAATGGGTAAAAAAAATAAACATACTTTTATTAAAAAGCACAAAATAGTAAAAAGAAATTTTTTTAGGTACTCCAGGATTTTCTTACAATTAATCATGTCTACACAAACAATAGCGTTGGCTCCAAACGTGGAAATAAAAAATTATATGTTTATTTTTTTTTTGTAGAGGCCCACGCTTTTATTTTTGTAGACATGATTAATTGTAAGAAAATCCTGGTGTGCCTTAAAAATTACTTTTTACTTTTTAGTGCATTTTAGTAAAACATGTTTAATTTTTTTTATTTTTTATTCTATACCTTTTAGTTTTGAAAAAAATTGTAACCGATTTATGATTGTAGTTAACAAAACTGATATTCGTTTACGCGGGGGCGGGGGGCCGGCGGGGGGCGGTGAGTCAATACCACCTACGTCGCTACCTTACAGATTTCTAGATTCGCCAGTTGTCAATATGATAGTCAAACCAAAATGACCACGAACATGTAATGCGTTTTAGACGTTGCCACTTTTCCCAGATTTGATTCATAAAACCTTGACCTAAGTTTGGATATCGTGTAAATGTGGGAGACACGTCGCCACACCTTTCCCTGCTAAGTCTGAAACGGTAAACAGCTTGATACTTGCTCTGCGTATCTAACCGTGAAGAAGTAAAATGAACTGGAATCTGCAGAATTGAAGTCATACATTAAACTGCTTTGATCAAAAGGTAGGGTGAGGATGATCTAGTTTCTAATCACCTGAATAAATAATACTAATGCCCAATATCTAACCCAGACTCACTGATGAAAGCAAATGGTGCAATGCGAAAAAAAAAAAAAATACTGTTGTTGACTCTTCAAGTAATGGCAGATTTGTAAATTGTCTCGGCCTTGTCCCGGAACGGCCTCTTTCTTCTGGAGAATCCGGGGAAGGAATAATCAGGACTTTATGACCTGATTAAAGAACCCTGAATTGAGGAATGCGGATTAACTGTAGTCGGTTTATAAGTCGGGAAGAAGTTTGGAAACGTAGCTAATGACACCCATATTGTGTGTACAGTGTTTCTTTGTGCATTATAAATCTTATACACAAATACACAATTATACCTACACACACACACACACACACACACACATATATAAATATATATATATATATATATATATATATATATATATATATATATATATATAACATCATGTTGTCTCTGTTTATGGATCCGACTGCTATGAATTGTCAATGCCAAAATTGTTAGGTCTGAACTACTGTATATTCTCTCTTTCTCTCTCTCTCTACGACTAAAGGATGATTTGATTAAGAAAATGGTGATACCATAGAAATTTCATCATCTATTTTTAAATATTTTCCTTTATTGATGCAATGAAACTGCCACTGTTGTCAAATACGAACTCTTAGGCCCGGAAATTAATGGCAACCCGTTCACAATTATCATATTAGACCTCACTTTACTGCCTTTATCTTGTAAGCCCTTTGTTTTCGTTTTCATCATTCTCACTGTCGGATGAATTTAGTATACGTACTAAACGCCATGGTCAAAACATCTGCTCACAGTATATATACGTACTAAACGGCTCAGGAAGCGTTGGCGCGCTACGTACATATATATACTAAACGGTTAAATGGTTAAAAGCTTCCCCCAAGGGGGTGCGTGAGGGAAATGTCAAAAGGGGCGAGTAATTTCTCACAGCTTTCCTTTATTCAGTACTTTTACTGTACTACTGAAAATAAGCAATGAGCATGAATCTTATCCTGAATTCAAGGAAAGTTAAATATTTATTCTTATACTTCATATTATTGTGATCCTTGAAGGGCCAGTTGGCATAGAAGAGTTTCCCCTCTTTGCAATATATATATATATATATATATATATATATATATATATATATATATATATATATATATATATATATATATATATATATATATATATATATATATATACATGTGTGTGTGTGTAAAATCAGATATAAAATAATTTGTATGTATGTATATACAAATCAGCATTTTAGGCTTTTTCTTTTTTTGCTGTAAGAGAACATATTGTTATTTTTGTGTGTAGACTACTGATAGCTTAATAAGGGAGTTTATCTAACCAAATTATATTTGGCTTTCAAATATTTGAGATCATACAGATTAAAATGGTAAATTCTTTACTTCAAATGCAGAAGACCTCAGATTAGAAATGTTTCAAAATGCATCTAACAGTAATGGTGAATTTACCTGTAAAAAAAATAACATGTTCTTATAGTATTTAAACAAGAGGAAAAAAAGTAAAGCAAACCGAGTCTTTCAATATGGCCTCCCGAGGTCACAGGGTCTCCAGGTGAGATCGCCACTTCATGTGATTGACGCTCTGTGGTTATGAAATGATTTTCCACTCGGACCACCAAGTCATTCAATGAAGCAAGGATACGACGACACCTTTCAATGCACCCGACGCATTCCATCACCATCAACTGCCGACCACCCCTAAGTGTATTTTGTTCAGTTATATGTTGTATTCTCTCCACTCCTCTGGACAGAGGTTTCTTGCAATTGATAAGTGATGAAAATAAAATGAACATCTTTGCTCCTGAATAGTCTTTGGATGACTTGACGCCATATCAGAATTGGGCATCAAGTGGCACTTTTGAAATCTGCCAACAAATCTATGACCAAGTGTACGGCATCCATGCCCAAGAAGGGGCATCCGTATTCTTTGTATTTTCTGCTCCTCTACCCAACAGGGCGAAAGAAACATGACCGCCTGTTCACTCTTTTGTTGCCGACTCACCCTCAACTTAATCCCAAATCAGTACTGACTAGTTTTGAACAAGAAGCAAAAGTATACATTGCAGTGGTCATATCATATTGTCAAAATCCATCTAAAGTAAACTGTCTACAGAAGCGGGATTATAGCCCAACCAAGAAATAAGGACATTAATTAATAAGCGCCTTCAATCATTAATAGCAGGTTACAATCCACAGGACAAACTGCGCTTCTTACGAGGGGTTGTCCACTACAAAATGTAAACTTCTTGATTTCGGAGTTATAGGTCAATTCTATTTGTTAATGAAAACCATGATACAATCCCTTTTTTAATCATTTTTTTTATTACAAATAAAAATTCTGAAATGTACAGACAGTACACTGGTATGGTAAAGTTCAGGAAAAATAAAATTAAGAATAAGGAATTACTCGAATACCTAATATAAAATATACGTGTATTAGGACACAAATTTAACCGGAGAAGAGACTGTCAACTTAAGCTGTTCAAGTAATGGGTGAAAAATTCAATGACGCTAAGTGAGATATTCATTTGATCTTCAGTCTACGTTAATCACCTTTACTCGTCTTTTGCTCAAATCTTTCATGACCTGAGCTAAGCTGGGATATGAAGGGGCGAACCCTTTGCCCCTTGTGTTTCTTCACGGAAAACAATTACCTCAATTAAAGTACTGAAAAGGCGTTTCCTCTCTCTCTCTCTCTCTCTCTCTCTCTTAATGAATATATAGGACAAAATTTTCGAGCCAGCATGATGAAATATTTCAGTGGTCCCAGCAGTAAGAATCTTCTCAAGCGATTTTCGATAAATGTCCCCTCCAAATCACTCCTTTGGGAAGTCATTCTCTCGCAAACTGGGCTTCGCTTCAGGCTTACAATGGCTTGATACAGAAACTGCATCATGTATTTCTCTCTCTCTCTCTCTCTCTCTCTCTCTCTCTCTCTCTCTCTCTCTCTCTCTCTCTCTCTTTCTCTTGGGTATTTGTGCTTTTGTAACCTTCACTTAATTGTTTCATATATATATATATATATATATATATATATATATATATATATATATATATATATATATATATATATATATATACCATCTCCGTCAAATACTCTGATTAAATTGTGACATTGATTGGCAGGAGAGCTTGTGTCCATCGTTCTTCAGAGAAATCCCATTTGCAACTTCAGGATTTTCCTATTTTATGAAGAAAAAAATATTAACCTTTGCCATTTTTACAAACAATAATGTTTGCCGTGAGAAGTGAAAATAACTTCCCACATCATAGACAATATTATTTAATCGTTACCTTTCAAGGAATATTTCGCTGATCGAAGCCTTTAATTGTCGCTGGGAGTCATTAAGGTTTCTTTCAGCTCTTCAGCCGGCCATTAGACAGAACAGTCGTAATCAGGAAACGTAATTTAAGAGGTAATGGGGCAATTACTGGCAAATAAGTATTGGCGAGAGATGGAGCAGCGCTTATCCCTGAAAGCAATCCCCATCAAAATGCTTCACTGTTCCTCTACACATAACGGAATAGCACTGAAATGAAGAGAAAATTAATGTTTATTTCCCTTATTGCTGTTTCTGTCTGTTGATATGTATTTCATAGTATAGATACAGACCTTTCCAGATTTCGCCCCTATGCAGACCAGAGGCTGAATAATTTCGGGAATTTCCCCGTGTGTCGCCCACGAGATTGTCTTTTCATCCCTGACTTTTCCCTCCTCTACATGGTAGTACCACATGTACTCTCTCTCTCTCTCTCTCTCTCTCTCTCTCTCTCTCTCTCTCTCTCTCTCTCTCTCTCTCAGTGTAGATTCGGAACCTATACCCATTTCACATTTTAGGTTTAATGATGTACATTGGCGTCACGTTGAAACTTTGATCACAAAGTGAAAGGGGAGCAGAAACCAAAACACATTTTCAAAATGATTTGGTTTCAAACGGCTGTGCGCAGTTGATATTATTGCTCAATGTTCAGTTTAACTTGTGAACAAAATACCAGAGATGCTGACATAGCTGCAGAGTGGAAGAGGGGAAGATTCTGACCAATGTTCTATAATAGAACCGTTACTACTGGGCAGCAGAAATGCTCTGTTCTGCTGATACTGCTATTTCCGGAGGGATCGCACATGATACCAAAGAATGGGTTGCGTCACTATCAGGTTACCAAAAATCTAAAATCACTGTTTATATATATATTTATATATACATATATATATATATATATATATATATATATATATATATATATATATATATATATATATATATATATATATATATATATATATATATATATATATATATATATATATATATATATATATATATATATATATATATATATATATATATGTGTGTGTGTGTGTGTGTGTGTGTGTGTGTGTGTATACAACATTGCTTCCAGGAAAGGAAATTAATGATTTGGAAGCAATATTTCTAACAAAAAATTCTCTAGAGAATATTCTTTCTTACTGACGGACCCATGAAACATTTCATTAGGTAGGCTCGGATGATCCACATATATATATATATATATATATATATATATATATATATATATATATATATATATATATATATATATATATATATATATATATATATATATATATATATATATAAAAGAGTACTAGAAGGAGACATCTTGCAGCATTTCATCATTTATTTGACAACGTTTCGAGGCCAAGCCTATATCATCAGGCTGAAACATACAAACATTAAATAATATAAAATCGACCCGACTAATTAATTATAAAAGATAATTTATTTAAAAAGAAGCTAAAATAAACTACAAGGGAAATGCTAAGTACCTCTCAAGGAACATGAGGGAAGACGAGTGACTGTCACAAGATACGAGTAAGTAGGTTAAAAGTAAGCTCATGCCAAGAAGAGAGGGCTGGAGGACATTAGACTGTTTAACTCTGGAACGACTTGTTTAATAAAAAGTGATTCATGGATCACAAGCTGTTCAGGAGAAGAAGCCCCAGTAAGAATTCTGAATTGCTCATTTTGGATGTTTAATTTACAGTTATAGGCATGGTTCCGAATATTAGAGTATTCTGGAGAGGCCAATCGAACTCTAGTGCGATAACTCACACCCCTATGACAATGAATGCGAACTTTGAGGAGCCTACGAGAGGATCGAACATATTTTCCCCAATTGCATCGGGGACAAGTATATAAATAAACCGCATACGGTGCTCAATAGGGAATCAAGTTTATCTTTATATTTAAAGAGAGACCCGATTGTTAGTGGATTTGTTGTTATTAGTTGGCATTTTAGGGCAAGGGCATGTTGATGTATGAGTTGTTTAATTTTGTTAAAGAATCATTTTGAATTAAAGGAAGACTGGAATAGAATGGTTTCCTGGGAACAGTAGGGAAGTTAACTCTGGGTATAATTTTACCCTTAAGGAACTTATGCGAATGTTTAAAAAACAGTTTGTTTGGAAAATAATTGTCTAAAAAATATTTTTGTAAAAACATAATTTCCTTATGAAAATCCGCCCAGCTCGACGTTAAAGTAAAGGCCCTGTGGAAGAGAGTATTGAGAGAATTTAATTTAAAATTAAAACTACGACAACTATAAAAATTAGTACCTAAGCCGGTAAATGTCCTTTTCCTAAAAACAGATGTAAAAAATCCTTCAATGTTACGTGAAACCTCAATATCTAAAAATGTCAATCTATATTCCTTTTCATAATCAACAGTTAATTTTATGTTAAAATGAGCACTATTGGCAAACTGTAGGAGAAAACACAAGACAGATCATCCGAGCCAATATAATAAAATATTTGATGGGTCCAGCAGCAAGAAAGAATCTTCTGAAGTGAATTTTCAATTAGAAATATTTCTTCCAAATCATTTATTTCCTTTCCTGTAAACGAAGATCAGATCGGTTAGAGAAAAGATGTACAGCCTGCATCTCTCTCTCTCTCTCTCTCTCTCTCTCTCTCTCTCTCTCTCTCTCTCTCTCTCTCTCTCTCTCTCTGTGGTTCGCGCGTTTGTGCTTTTTTTCGACTCTCCTCTTAATTGTATCACATGTGAAAACATTTTCTCGGTGATGTCTTTCCATCAAATATGCTGAATAAGTGGGGGAATTAATTGCTACGAGAGGTTGCGTTCTCTGTGTCCGTCACAGAAATCCATTTTGAAATTTTGTAGCTGACGTACTTTCTGAAGACAGAAATTTCTTCTGGCACTTTTACAAATAACAACGTTTGCCTTTTAGATGTAGAAATCTTACTACATCGTAAGCTGTTTAATCGTTAGACTTAAAGGGATATTGTTTTCCCAAGGCTTTCGATTGCTAGCTAGGGCCCATTAGGATTTCTTATTGCTCTTTAGATAGCCATTAGACAGAGCAACCGTAATCAAGAAACGTAATTAGCGAGACAAAGGGTAATTATTGCCGGATGAGTATTCGCGTGAGATAGCGAGAGCGATGGAGCGCTTCTCCCGAGAACGATCTCCATCAAAATGCTGCAGCTTTCCTTCGCACTTCACTGGATAGTTCGTTGGAATGAAGATGAAAACTGACTGGCTACTTTTTTTACTGTTACTGTTTGTTGCTTTGGCTGTAATTATTCCAGATCCAGCTCCATTACACACCTACTTAGGATCTCACAGGATTCATAGCAAGAATTCTCTCAAGCAAAATCGACTTGTGTTCTATCCTGAAAGACAGAAGGGCTGAAGAGCTCCCTCGGGAGCTTTCTGATTATACTGGAATTGCTCCTCAGCGGCTTTTAACTGGGTCTGGATGAAGCCCTGTTCGGTCAAGTTCTTTATTTGTTTCATGCTTCTGACCTAAATGATCTGGGGACTGCTGGTGGAAGATTTTGTTGGCCTTATGCCAGCTCAAGTTCTTTCCCATAAGGTGGCAAGACGTCCAAGGGAACAAGGGTTCACTTTAAATCCATCAAAAACGTTGCTGGTGTTTTACACGTTAAGACTTATGGCCTCGGGGTAGGGAGATTGCCTACAGTCCAGTAGTCCTACTCATTTGAGTAGTCACAGGGCTAAACAGCAATTCTGTCAAAACACTTGAGAATGTATTTGAATGTCCTGTGTCCTCTATTCTAAAATTATATCTGAAAATTATCCTCTTGACTAATGTTACTGACTGCTTTACACACACATAAGGGCGCGCGCGCGCGCACACACACACACGCATACACACACACACACAAACACACACACACACACACACACACACACACACACACACACACACACACACACACATATATATATATATATATATATATATATATATATATATATATATATATATATAGAGAGAGAGAGAGAGAGAGAGAGAGAGAGAGAGAGAGAGAGAGAGAGAGAGAGAGAGAGAGAGAGGAGAAAGTGTAATCCTAATCTCAGATATAGAAATCATTATATGAACAGCGCTGTCTCCTGTAACCGACCCTGCAATTAGAACGCAGAAGGCAAAGGGTCCCAAGACATACAATCATCGTCTGTTATAATTTAATCTCAGATTATTTGATATGAAAGGCCTCGGAGGTGATTCCACATTCAGAGGTAATCATTGAATCATTTGACGTTGGTGTCTCTTGATGGAAGCGAGGAAGTCTTCAAGCTTCCCTTTAAGCATTAATTGTAGGACTCACAAAAGATCTACAGCGCGTATGTAAAAAATGTGTATCCTCGAATGAGCGTTTTAATCGATATTTTCCGTCTATTACCACCATAAAGTTACTATTATCATTATCATTGATAGTGAGCATACTCATTTTGATACAAACGAAAAGTCTTCCGTGTATAATGAAAGACATTAAAATCAAAACCCTCCTTCACGATACTCGAGGTGTCCCCACGCATTCACATCATCATTATGAAAATACTGCGGCAGTGCATCAGCTGGAAATGCTGTTGTCACTGAACTGAAGTTGTCCACATCAGGACCATCACTGAACAGCAGCAGTCAGTCAGTCAGTCAGTCTCAGAGCACATGACGCCTGTGTGAATATTCAGTCCCACTGTGATTTTCCGAAATACGTCATCATTTATCTTCGCTTATGATGAACAAATTTTCAGTAAGATATCAGTAAGCGGAAGAAAGTTGCCGTGACAGAACGTTGTCACTTGAGATTGGCAGAAAGCGAAGGAATTTCATCTTTTGTGGCTGAGTTCAGATAAGCAACCTTCTCCCGAAAGCCATAAACCTTCCAGTTCAAAGGGTCAGAAGTGTTCGTCTGCTTGATACCGGAAACTATCCATGAATGTATTAAGATTTGGTCCCCCTCCCTCGGAAAATATGCTGCGGGCGCCCATGAATATTCTGTATATATAAATATGCAAATGACCGAGAACATGGGTAAATGAATAACATAAGAAAAAAATAAACTTCACCAAAATAAAACCCTAAAAAGAATGTGGAAATTGTTTCCACATTTCCGGGGCCGGTTGCTTCGCTTGCTAAATTAGGCTTCATGCCTGATTATGTGAAAGGTATTCAAAAGGATCCTCCAAGATGCATTTTTTTCTGGAGACAGAGATATTAAGGATGATGAACTCACTGTTGTCATGAAAACCAAAGGTCAGACCAGGCCAAAATTTATATATTTCAGAAAAACGCAAACAGCAATATGCTATTTATAATCAATATTATGGGAAACTATATCATCATCAGTTCGCAAGCAGAGTGCCGATGAAGGAAATGAGCTTTTCTTTTCCCTGTTCTGGATCACCGAAACAAATGGTGTATGGCGTTATTCGGTCAGAGACCTTCCTTCCATTGTTAAGAAACAAGCAACAATGGACATTGCTCTCTCTCTCTCTCTCTCTCTCTCTCTCTCTCTCTCTCTCTCTCTCATATCTGCTTATTCTTCCCGTGACAAGAAATATCACTGAGACACTGATTGAGCGTGGTTTCTCTTTAACATCCTTTGTACTGAACACCTGTCTTTAGAGGCGCAAACTCGCACATTTCCCCATGTTTATGCTCTTCGCGAATTTCAAATACTCACCTCGCCTTTTTTTTGTCTGATTTCCCGAAATGGAAATACTTTATAAAGTACTACTGGACATTATCTTTCGAGAAGTAAGTCTTTATGTTGCAGTACTTTTTAACAGACATCTTGAAATATTTAACAGAGATCGTCAAGTCTCTTTTTGTACAACCCATCAATCAGTCCAAAGAAAAGTATAAGATGTAATTCATATCCGAGATTTTCGTAGAGTCTCTTTTTCCGTTTTTCTCACTTTCCCTTTGTGGCTCTTTAGTTCCTTCGGAAAGTGGCTCAGTTGCTAAGTCGCTTTTTTCCAGGGAACAGAACAAAGGAACGTCCACGAGAGACACCTTACCTCCGACCCTTTCATCATCACCCAGGTGACCGGAACTTTTGCTGGCTTTAATGTGGCTTTCTCCTAGAAAAAGGAGGAGAAAAGACGAGAAAAGAAAATACAGGCCTAAATGGAAAGAGGTTTACAAGATAGGACTAAGAAGTAAGGCTATAAAAATGATAAACGCCGAGTGGGACAGCAGCCAATCTAAGAAAGATGAAAAACCAGCAGGGGCTCAGATAATCTAAATTAACCTAATCATTTGACACTAACATTGGACCAGGGTGACTCTGAGAGAGAGAGAGAGAGAGAGAGAGAGAGAGAGAGAGAGAGGAGAGAGAGAGAGAGAGCGATTAATCACTTCATGAACTCACACAGCTTGTTCATGATAACAGATAAAAAGAACTAGAACAGCGAGTGTCATCTTTCATCCCCAGCAGGTCTCGTTGTAGTTGGTCTGTGTCTGCATTTCCTTCATTCCGCCAAAGTGTTTTAAGCGGTGCTTTGTGCTGAAATCGCAGCAGATGGTCTTAATATTGGGTATCTATATTAGATGATTTTCTTATGCAACAGACTATGCATTCATAGACTGTGTTTATGGTTTTCTTTCGGTAAGGGATACAAATAATTTCATGTGTAATAAAGTTAACATGATTATATCAACAACGTCAAAGGCTTCTCATGCAAAAAATTTATTACTATTATACCATTACTTTTTTAAATGCCTTCATATGCAAAATATATTACACAAGTTGAGTTTAACCAATAGTTCTTTATTTTGAGTCGTTAATCTTTTTGGGAATGCTAGTCATTATTCTAACCTCTGACCCTTTGGCCATTTTCGAGGTGACCCAAACCTTCACTTTCGATACGAGAGCGAGCAATTCTTAACCAGAAAGACCTGCAAAATATCTGCGTTGAATGGTTCCTTTGTTATTGAAAGGGGAATTATCCACTGTCCATTCCATTCCACCAGCTTATGTGTAGTCATGCAAATTGTTTGGATTCCGGTAAATTAAGGGAAGAGCAAGTGATAGGACCAGATGAGACCCACTGGAAGGCTTTCCTTCTTCTGATAGACACTTGGCCCAATGACTCACCGTGCTTTTACCCGCTTCCAGGTCTCTGTAGACATTTTGCAAGCGCTCGTGAATATTTTTGATAGTCTCTTTGTCTGCCAAAAGGACTTCTATCATTATTCTTTGTCGAAACGCACCTCAGAAACAGACGCCCTTTAGAGAGCTGATATACTGCAGCCGTCTTTCGGGAATTAATGAAAATACGTGACGGGACGCGGGGATAGTTAAGGATGTCGCACACAGTTTCGCATTTTCTGAAAGAAAATTGGCCGAGGAAAAAATTATGCTGCATTACTTGCTGAACGCCCTTGTCTACACACACACACACACACGCATGCACATACACACACGCACACACTATATATATGTATGTATGTAAGTATGTATATATATATATATATATATATATATATATATATATATATATATATATATATATATATATATATATATTTATATATATATATATATATATATATATATATATATATTTATATATATATATATATATATATATATATATATATATATATATATATATATATATATATATATATATATATATATATATATATATATATATATATATATATATATATATATATATACATATATATATATATATATATATATATATATATATATATATATATATATATATATATATATATATATATATATATATATATATATATATATATATATATATATATATATATATATATATATATTTATATATATATATATATATATATATATATATATATATATATATATATATATATATATATATATATATATATATATATATATATATATATATATATATATATATATATATATATATATATAAAAATATATATATATAAATATATATATATATATATATACATACATATATATATATATATATATATATATATATATATATATATATATATATATATATATATATATATATATATATATATATATATATATATATGTATATATATATATATATATATATATATATATATATATATATATATATATATATATATATATATATATATATATATATATATATATATATATATATATATAGTCACGTGAGTATGGCTATGAAATAAAGAATCACATAGCATGAAATCGATAATTCCTCTGAGTCAAACTCTCATTCTCACAAGAGGATTATTGCCTTTTATAATCTCGTCACCGGTTCTGCAGTTGAAGAAATCAAAAGAGGCTTTATTGTCGATTTCCGGCCTTTGATAATACTGATATTTATGGCATTTATATCACCATTTCATATCTTTTTCATTATGTATAACAATGACCTCATATTCACACCTCAGAGGCGATGAAACAAGCGACATGACGTCCGTGTCTAGGCCAAGCCCGATAGAGACATGACAGGGAGAAAAAAAACAGTTTAGTTTCGTTACAGAGGCTGATGGAACTGGCAACCTATCACCTTAATAAGGGCATGAGACACTGACGGGACACGGAAGCAGGAGGGAAATTCCAGTATGCTTATTGGGAAAAATCAAGTAGTCCCATTTCGGTGGCTCCAATGGAGAAATTGATTTATTCTCGAGTTCTGATTGTATACAATTGTAGTGCATGGCTCCATATGAAAATGTTGTACTCCGGTTTCAAAGGACACTCTTTCGATTGGAAGTGGGGCTGCAAGACTCACACCTTTAGCTTGTCGATTCTGTCTTCCTTGTAACGATGGTCGAGGCATTCGGGGCCTCTCTCTCTCTCTCTCTCTCTCTCTCTCTCTCTCTCTCTCTCTCTCTCTCTCTCTCTCTCTCTCATAATAATAATAATAATAATAATAATAATAATAATAATAATAATAATAATAATAATAATAACTGTTTCAGCCTTACATAATTATCAAATGAAAACACGCACGGAAGGAATTTGCCCAACTTGATTCTCACCTCCCATAACCCATCGGCTTACAAAATGACGCCCTGTTGCCGGGGCTCCTGCACTGGACACCCCAAAAATTATGGGAGGTGAGAACCAAGTTGGGCAAATTCCTTCCGTGCGTGTTTTCATTTGATAATTATGTAAGGCTGAAACAGTTATTATTATTATTATTATTATTATTATTATTATTATTATTATTATTATTATTATTATTATTATTATTATTAACAGAAGGTCGCCAGTTGCCATGCACGTTTCCGTTTTGGATTTGTTGTAAAGAAAGGCGATATACCTTACGTGGAGTGCTATTTGTTTGTTTAGAAGTTTCGTCTACTTAAAAGCTAAGCTTTTCTCACAGAAGAGCCCCAGAATCTTCGGGCAAAGTGTTCATTCAGTTTAAATATTCACCGAATAAGCCATTCCTCCAATCCTCAAATATACAATTTTCATTGGAGGAGGCCTTGGTCCTGTCTTTGGGACCTCAGTGATGGCAGGAAGTGATGTGCAGATAAAAGCGAAGAGAGAAAAAAATGAGTTTTTTGAATAACTAAGTAGACAGGTAGTTTAGCTATTTGGTCATTAACGATATATGCAATATGTCTTCCAAAAATAGCAGCACAAATATCCTGACATTGCAAACACACTAAGAATATATTTAGGGAAAGTGTGAAATATGAAACCGCTTGAATCGTTCAATTACAGAGAGAACGCAATATGAATTTTTTCCCCTGCTTTTGTAGTTCACAAAGGAATCAACAATATGTTGGAGACCCTTTTTGGTGAATCCAAAGAGCAAATAGTCACAGGAACAATATCTAGACTAAAAATCTCAACTTGATTAAGGGGAAAAGGCAGATTTTATATTCCCTACTCAACTAAGTCATGAAATAAGCAAAGAGCCATTTCTCAACAAACAATGCTCATTATATTGTGAGTATTGGCAAAAAGATTCTAATACAAAAAGCAAAACTTGTTGAGTTTCATTTCATGGCAGAATTCTTTTGCTAATATGTTCAGAATAATGAGCATTGTTAAGAAAGGACGCGTTGCTTGTTTTATCACTTAATTAAGTTGTGTATGGTATACATACTCTGAGTTTTTCCTTTCATCAACCTGTGATTTTTAGTCGAAACTTTGTTCTTGTGCTTTTTAGTTTACCGTAAAAGAAAACTATTGAGGTGGCTATTTGTCTGTCAGTCCGCACTTTCTTCTGTCCGCCCTCAGATCTTAAAAACTACTGAGGCTAGAGGGCTGCAAATTAGTACGTTGATCATTCATAGTCTAGCCTCAGTAGTTTTTATTTTATTTAAGGTTAAGGTTAGCCATGATCGTGCGTCTGGCACCACTATAGGTGAAAAAAAAACACAGGCCACCACCGGCCCGTGGCTGAAAGTTTCATGGGCAGCTGCTAAGAGTTTCATGGGCCGTGGCTGAAAGTTTCATATAGCATTATACGCTGTACAGAAAACTCGTTTGCGCCGAAAAACTTCGGCTCTTATTTTACTTGTTTGTTTTTGGATTCATCTAAAGGAGCTTCCAACATATTGCAGATTCATTCGCAGACTGGAATTGAATCACTGTATTTCTTTGGTGTTCTCGGGGCGAAAATGAATATGATCATCGACAGCTTTCCAAGAAGAAAGTGTCACGGGCAACAATCACTGAAACAGTAAATCCCACCCCAGTTTTGTAACAACTTCAAAGAAATGTCAAAGACAACGCCTACAGCAGCTTTCCAAGAGAAAAAAGCAACATTCTGTAAAAAAAAAAAAAACCTGGCAATATCCCTTGATAATTGAAGACGAACAGCCAAAGAAATCTTGAAAACCAACGAGAAAGCTAAGTGAGAAACATGATTCCTGTAGTAAGAAATAAAACCTAGATCAATAATCATAAAGGTAAGTCCAGACGATACGTTTCTTAGCGCTTGTCTTTTGGATTAAAATCGAACGCTAAAGTTGAGGAACGTAACGCCTGCAGCCTCTTGCTGTCCACACTGCTATTTTTAGTTGCTGTGATGTCGGTGCAACTACTTGTTTGTGCGGGAGTTTGTTCCGCTTACTTAATTATTAATAATGCTTTAAAGCGGAGACGAAAGAAACAGCAAAAAATGGATTATGGATGAAAGGATATTTTGAACAGAACAAAAACGCCATTTTGCAAGATTTGCAATGTGACATCTATTGCATAATATTTTTCGTTAATTTGTTGAAGGGCATCTCCTCTCAGTAACTTGTTTGAATAGCCTTTTAAAACAGTTTTCCGAAGCACCTCGTGTTTTTGGTAATCTTCAATACAATTAAGAGTTAATTCTTTGCTGTTAAGTGACAATGTAATTAGATTATACTGCACAATAGCTTTCAGGGTAAAAAAAAAAATCTCACAAAAAAAGGCACGTGACTCCCATCACCGGTGGGAAGTCTGGCGTTGTCGCATGCCTCGTTGATTTCCGAGAAAGAACGCATGCGCCATGTGCGCTGTCGAAAGCGTCAAAGGCATGCGGAAAATCGAACGAAAAAACGCATCGTCTGAACTTACCTTCATAAATACTAATGAAAGTCTTGTATATAGGTATCTCACAGCATTATTCCTGAATGCTGCTGTTGCTGTTGATGCAAACTTTGCGCTGGATTGCTATTTACAATAGCTATATGGATTCTTATGGTCCATAATCGATTGCTTTTATTGCTGAATTTAGGCATGAGTGTTTGCAAGGCGCCTTCCTAGCTTTTAGGGTGAATTTCAGGTTATTTTTGAATTCTCGAAAGTTGTCCTGACGTTTAATTGGTCACTGACAACGGCTGCTTTAGAAAGTATGAGGTATTTCTATCGCCATTAGTTATAAAAGCACGCAGAATGCTCTCTGAATAGACGAACAAAGATTTTTATCATAAAAAATGAAACAGAACTTTTCCGAAGATTGCAAGTTTTAGGATGAAGAGAAATATTGGATACCCTGACTTATCAATGACCACTAAGTGTGACATGACAATCCTTTTAGATCTGAGTCTGACCGGATGTCTGCAATATTTGTGCAAGACAGACAAAGTTACATGTAACTGTGCTTGTAATAAAACTCAACTGCAGATAAACTGAATTACAAAGGGAAAATTTGCCATGAATACTTTTCAGCCTGTAGATAAATAAGCAGGAAGAACAATACACTTCCAAGTTGATTTATCGTTATTGCATTGGAAAATCTGTCAAGAACAAAAGAAGGTGTCTGATATTAAGGCTTCATTACAATGATTACACCATAAATCGTCAGTATCATAGGATATCGACCTACGAGTATAATGCAGGTGTGAATCACTAAATGCAATG
>JANJGK010000042.1:19244607-19284607 GCA_039081455.1 Macrobrachium rosenbergii | reverse complement strand
TCATAGGAGATTAGACCCGTGTGATATTATGTAAGAATGTTATGATGTGTAGTCTAATTGTCGTCTGACGCACTTATAGAGTTGCAGAATAAGGATTTGTTATTTAGGATTTTGTTTTGGGGAGGTATTTAGTATATCGGACCGAATAGGTCTGATCTTTTACAGGTTTGGGCATGTCAGTTAGGATTTAGGAGAGGTTTAGGAAGATTTTAATAGGGATATTGAATTCGGGTATTTGGGATTTTCAGTTCTCTTTTAGAATTAAGAGAGCTGTGCCATGGGTAATTGTAGTTGTTAGGATTGTGGGAGTGATTGCCGATATGTCAATTGCTATTGTGCTGAGAATTAGTCGGGTATTGAGCAATATTAGCTAACCAGAGTAGAACTTTGATGTTTTTGCGAGATATGTTACCTTTTAGATGTTTAGGATTGCCTTTCGTGAATTCAGTATATGGACAAGGTTCTCGGATAATTGTTTTTTGGGTAGATTTGTTATGGATAGTTCATTTGAGTTAGTGTACCTGATAGTGGGTTGACGGTGGAAATTCCAGGTAGCAACTTGGAATTGTTTCATATTTAGACCATATGACCTTCGCACTAGTAGTCTTACTGGTTCAGTAATAATATGGCATAGGTAATAGACGAGTTACTTTTTGATATGACTATCGATATGACCGACTTACGAAAAACACCACCTCCTCGCAGCGGAGCTGCTGGAATAGCTTCACCGCCCTCATTATATGGGAAAGCTGTCAACGATACACCCGCACTTTTGTGAGAAGATCCAGGGTTTTGGAGAGATGTCGGGCAGGACGTCTACAGATCGCAGTAGTGGTTGCGAGACGTTGGTTTGGCGTGAAGGATTCTCGAGCGCTGCATTCAGCGTGGGCTTGTGCAGTCGCAAGCCATTCATCTTGGTCGGATCGCTGGGAAACGTAGAAATACATTCAGCTTGGACTGGTGCAGTCGCAAGCCTTTCATCTTGGTCGGATCGCTGGGAAATATAGGATACTTTCATCGTTGGCGTGCGAAATCGCAGGCCATTCAGCGTGATGAAATCACCAGGAATGTGATGATCTCAAGTATTGCGTTTCTTAGAGAACTGATTGTGATATAATATCTGTGTTACGAGATATATAATTTTTGCATCTAGTGTTGGGGATGACGTTGCAGTCGGCCCCTACTGAGCTTTCGATTAGACAGTTATCGTAACTAGGTGTAGGTGGACCGAGCTACTGTAACTGGTAAGGAAGGTGGCCTTTGGAAAGAGAAGGTTGGTTTTTCGAAGACGTGAGATATCATATGACAGAACACAGCATGCAACAAATGCATAGGTGTGTTTATCGAATTCAGCAGTGTCCATTCCCGCAAAACGCCCTTGGTTAAAACACACGTGTGCCTGATTGAAAAGTCAGCAAAAGAGCCTTCGAGAAGGTGATCCAGTTATAGATCCGGATTTGAAGAGAATATCACAGTGGAGTGTGCAAGTACGTGTGTGACCAAGTACCTTGTGACGCCTTGGTTTACAGGAGGCGTGTCTTCTTGTAGATAAAACTCGAGCGATGTCACGAGAGTGTGTTCATATGTGCTTTGCAAAAACCATATAATGGGAGTGTTTCATGGAATGAGTGGGCAGTACGATCCGTTATGGGTATAATTACCATGTGAACTGTGCAAAAGGAAATCACCCAGATGGAGTCTGTGTTCCAGAGGACTTTCGTGAAGTAAGCACAACTCATAAAACCCTTTAGAATTTTCTTACAGACTCTGGAGAAAGACTTTATCCCTGTTGCAGTGAAATTTTGTGTCTGCATTTCTATTTTACATTTTCTGTTTTTTAAAACGATTGTCTCTTACAGGTATTTTCCCCACGTTCCTCTTCAAAATAGGGAGTGGTGTGATATTTATTCTTATATGAAATGACTTATAATGAACTGTGTGACCGTTTTATTGCTTTGGATGACAGATGGATTGTTTATGCACTACACTTTAAATATTTCGGGTGTCGATGTCAGGACCTTATTTAGTAGATTTTCATATATATGAGTGAGTCATTCGATTTCACTCTTTCGTAGCTTATTTAGTTATTTCAGTCAATAAAGTTTAGTTTTGTAACTCAATCCAGTAGACCTACAGCTCGTGCGTATATTTTGCTTTTGTTTTATTGCCCTTTGTCATATCATACCTAACACAAATAGTAACGAATTACATATCAAAAGAAAGTCTATTTTGCCCTTGTGATGAAAAAAATTAGGTATCCGTTTAGCGAGTTCTGGTGAATTAAGAAAATAAGTGGCACATCATTTTCCAAAATGGCTAACTTCAAATCGTGATTTTTAAAACATAAATTACAACTCATTAGGTCTATAATGACATCAAATTCTTTAACGTAGAATGAAAAATAAGGTTACACAGGGTAATAAAAAAAAATGACCGCTTTGCATGTTCGAACAGTCCGTGGAAGAAGTGCACCTGACTCAGGCCAACTCTGACGAGGTCCGGGTATCATGTAACAGTTAACCTGTCATTCTTAGAGTAAGAGTTCCACCTCATAGGGAAATTTCAACAGGGGTCGAAGACGTTCGTCCTCGATTTCACCATCACTTTTCAGCATAATATTGGTTTTCACCAAAAATTAACATGACAATTGCTGACCCACACCCAATGCTAGTAGATTTTTGCAGTGCAATAGTCATAACATTTTATCTTTTACATGAAAAGTTTATAGTGTTCTATGTGATATATTTAACTTGTATAGAGAATTTTATCATTTTTATGGGGAAAATTGGCAGAAATATCAGTAAGTTACAAAATGATGTAAAGAATAATAAAGCAAGCCTTTTGTTATGTCAAACACATATTGATTAAATATGCAATGCTTCTTTTGTGGCTTCTTCCATTCAAGCGATTCAATGGACACAAGAATATTCAAACGATGTCTTCAAGACTTTCCTCACTGAGCTCCTGCCTAAAATGGGCCTTATTTAACGGGTTTTCATCTTGGCTTCGAAATAAAGTCGTTCCCTTATTAATTTGAGAGCACCGCCGGCTGCGCGGAGCTACCATATAGTTCTACCCAATCATGTATGTATAAGTGAGAAGAACCTTCGGGTCTGCGTGATAAATTCAATCTTCGGCAAAGATTAACTTCATAAGTTAAGCAGAACAACCGAGAATCATGGCCGGAGCAGAGGAAGGATTTTGGTGTTCAAAGCCCTGAAGGTGCTAAAGGGAAAATGACTAACGATCAATAAGAGAATCAGAAAGATCAACTCAGTGCAATACTGGAGAATAGGCCTAAGAGCTGAAATGGTTCTTATAAAGACAAAAGCCAAATTAGCCAAAGAAAGACAAATATTATGCAAACTTATCTTCCAAAATCCTTCAGACACATTTTGGAGACTGCGGGATTGGAATGTGGGAGAGCTGATGTAATACCAGAGAGAACCATAGAGAGGGCCGACTTCCTATGTGCTGCATTGTAATTGGCTGAGCGCCGGCGGTCATTTTGATTATGTGTAACTGGAGGTTGCTAAATACGCATCATTCCGTCACTGCAGCCGAGTCTACACCAAATTATCTCTCCATGGATCATTTACACTACACAGGCCACATCAAGAAAACCTCTGGATCAAAAGGAACAGAGTGTTCTGCTATTAACTGTACAAAGTATGCAAAAGCAAACAAAAAAGTGGCTTTCTACTCGTTTCCAAAGGACAACACGAAGTGAGCACATTAGTGTGTCAGCCCATCTGCTTGTAAGCAGCTTGTTTTTTTGCTATGTACTACTCATTATTGTTTTCAAAGTGTACAGTTTATGAAGCAATTGTATGTTACAATGAGACTAAAATATCAATTGAAAATCAAGAATAAAGCATCCAAAGAAAAGAAATTACGTAAAAACAGAAAACTGTTGAAAATTTCCCATAAATACATTCATACTAGTCCACTGAGTATTTTGTTAAGGTCCTCACACTGACAAATAAGTATAGCCCTGTGTAACTCGATTAAGCTTGGTGTGTGTTAATGCTTTTGGTGGTGGAGTGGTGGTGATTTTAATGCTAAACAATGTGTGCCACGTGTATGTGTTGATGCCTTTGGTGGTGGTACGTGATTAGTAATTAAATACTACCCATTTCCAATAGGTTGTGCACAGGCATAGCATTTTGCGCATATTTTGCTAAGGCATGGTATTTGGAAAAGCTTGACATTTTGCTAGGATGTTCTTCTCCTAGGGCCTATTATATCTGCCATCATTTAATGACATTGAAGTGCAATAAACACTTTTCCAGATGCAGTCCTTTCACAGGTAATTTTACGTAGCCTAAATGTTTGAAAATGTGTATTATTTTATTTTACAGAACTCTGAATAAAATTGCTTAAACATTTTTCCAAGTGTTATTTTTATTTTATTTTACAGAACTTTGAATAAAACTGTTTAAACATTTATGGGTTATTTTTGTTTATAAATATACCACATACATGTCTGTAAGAATATCGGAGAAGAATAAAATTGTTATCCCACTAAGGAATTACCTAAATAGGTATTGTTTGGAGCAAAGTCTGTTCTGCTGATCTAGTCACATTTCGCTGTGATGTATATGAGTGGTCCTCTTACTGTTACATACTTATATAGGCCTATTTGTACCCTTATTTTCTGATATACGTCCATAAAATGAACAATCATAACAGCTGTCAAGTAAACAAACATTGGCATTTTGTTGTGTTTCAGCATGAAGACAAAATGTTGGCCCTACAGTGAGTTGCAGTGCACTCAGAGCATATTTGTTTACAAAACGTTGCTGTCACTACAGCTCCAGTTATACACAATCAGAATGGCGGCCAAATTACGCTGCACAAAAGAAGTGGGACTTCTCTATGGTTCTCTCTGGTGATACAGAAGAGAGAGAGAAAGTGAGAAAAATAATGTTACATATACTCAGCGATATTCCATGGATAAATGGGAGTTTTTAATCTGCTCGACAAATAACCAAGTTAATTAAACATGAAGAGAACACGAAATAGGCGAAATAAAGACCATTTGCTTCCTTTCGTGTTAGTCTGAGACGATAAGATAAGATAATCTCTTAAAGCTGAATCAAGTCAAGTCGTCCTCTTTGAAACCGCTCATGACAGCGTTCGTCTTCTTTATATATATATATATATATATATATATATATATATATATATATATATATATATATATATATATATATATATATATATATATATATATATATATATATATATATATATATATATATATATATATATATATATATATATATATATATATATATATATATCCCGAAATGTCCTCGTTAGAATGAAAAAGTTGCAATCCTTTGTAATAAATGTTTTCATACACACAACAAATCAAACCGATCTTGAAATGAGTAGTCGGAATATCTGTTGAGTTGGAAATTAAACATAATACTTTAATCATCATGAAGTAATTCATTCGTACTTCTATATCTCATATGAATTAGAGAAAATCTCATCCCATCGGAGACTGGGAGAGGTCAAGCAAAGTATTCTTTGTTAGACTTAACTTCCTCAGCATTTCTGTCAGCTCTACCCGGGACTAGTTGCTAGTGACACTTTTCTTCCTCGAGTGTTATTTTTCTATTTTTATGAACGAAGCTCTTTTTCATCGTAGCATAAGGAAAGGAAAGTGACATGAAGTTGCATGAAGTGGAAGAGGCAATGTCATGGACTGTTCTTTACCTCTGTCAAGTTATCTGCGGATGGGGTTTCCTACAAATTTCCTTCTCAAAAAGCATCGTTGATACAAAATATAGTAGAACGTTTTGTGCATCGTTTGAAACACTTCCTGTAATTTGTATCTTGAGGAAACAATGATGATATATGGGAGAAAAACTTCCTTATAGATACTATTATTTGTCTTAAAACAGTTAGAAGAAGAGAAATCTGCATACTCTTTCTTAAAGAGGCGAATAAAATGCAAATCCTTAGACCTAGGCAAATAAAATTTTTGTTATTTTCAGTAATATAAAAATAGTTTCTTTGCGAGATAATTCCTGACCTGTAAGAATAAATATTGGATCCTACGACGCGTTAGAATAAACCATGAATATGTATACTAACTGTCTGATACGAAGTAAAGGATTTCCATTACGAAAGAGGGTCTGTTGTCAGGACGAAATCTGTTGCTGACAGGATATTCAGATGTTCCTCTAACGTCAGATTTTCTTTGTTGACTTTGCTTTAGTATGGACTCGTGTCTGTCTGGATTGGTAACAGAAAAGAATATTGTTCTCTCTCTCTCTCTCTCTCTCTCTCTCTCTCTCTCTCTCTCTCTCTCTCTCTCTCTTCCAAGAACTAGAGAGGAAAATCGAGTTCCGAATAATTTTGGAATGATATAAATTTTTCTATTCCCTTCTCTCTTTCGGTCTAACTGTCTGTCTGTCTCCCACTCTCTCTTTATAAACACATCATATATATATATATATATATATATATATATATATATATACATACACACACACACACACACACACACATATATATATATATATATATATATATATATATATATATATATATACACACACACACACACACACACACACACACACACACACACACACACACACACACATATATATATATATATATATATATATATATATATATATATATATATATATATATATATATATATTTATATATATATATATATATATATATATATATATATATATATATATATATATATATATATATATATATATATATATATATATATATATATATATATATATATATATATATATATATATATATATATATATAATAAATGCTTAACTCTCCACAGCCCAGTGGTCAGGGGCGTCACTGAATTCGTTGGTTCTCGCTGTTCGGTGGATCGAGTAATCCAAGTGATGGACCACTTATCGATTATGATTCCCTTTCGGTATAATTTGGGAGGTAGAGCGAATTGGACATTATGCCCAAAATCAATTTGCTTCCTCCTTTCTCTCCCTCTTAAACTGATTTTTGCTCATGAATCACCTCATTCCATTCAGCCACAAAAGATCTCTCTCTCTCTCTCTCTCTCTCTCTCTCTCTCTCTCTCTCTCTCTCAGGCATTCAGACATCTCGTTGGAAGAAAGGAAATCCTATGTGAATCATGAAATACGAAGAAGGTGATAAAGTCTTCTCCTGTTCTGGATTTGGTGGACTTTATCGCGTTGCGACACTTTCGGGAAAAGTGACCGCGGTTGTGCCTTTGTCTTTTTAATTTATTGATTGATTTATTTATTTAAGAAGTGTTCCTCCCTTCTCAGAAAGCACGAGATCTTCATTCCACCACTTGTGAGAAAGATACAGAGGGATATTCTTGATCTCAGGCTGGTGATGCACTGTCTCATGAGGGAACACAGGAGATTCTGACGTTCTTATGATAAAAATTATAATGCGAAGAGTAAGGGCTTTTTTTTTTTTTTTTAACTCTTGCTTTCAATTTGTAAGTGATAGAGTCTTGACTTGTTTCGATAGTTCTTCCTAACCAAACTTTTTCCGAGAGATCTTTTTTCTTACTCTGATGTTTGTCTAAAATTCTCTGAATATGACTCGTTTGCAATTGAGTATAGGAAGGAAATATTTCCATCTCAAGTCAATATAGTCTTTTAAACCAAGTTCCTTGGATTTAACTACCACGGAGGTAATTCCCGTCATCAGTGTCCTCCAACGGAATTATGGTCTCGAACAATAACAGCACTCTATGAGCTTACCCTAACTCGACCTGATTCGAGTATGGTGAAATTTGGGGTTCCCTTATCTGAGAGGCCTTATTTGCCTTATCTGAAGACCTGAATAAGGGTTTTCACTTTGGTTCCTGGTTGTTCCTCTGAGTCAAGGACGATATGGGTACCAGTCTCAGCGATATCTACCTCCAGTGGATTGTCATTATCACATGGCATCTGCCTCATCGTCAGTCTCATACAAATACGTTTTCGTTACCTCGACATTTTCTGGAATAACTGAAGGGTTATAAAGGAGATATGAGTATCAGTTAAGTTTGTGTAAAGTCAGGAATATTACTGTGGATTTTATTTCGCTAGGAAAAGGAACTATCGAGGGGATGATAAGTTTTAATCAGGCAGTAAATTTGCTCTTAGCTTATGTTTTCAGTCCTATGAATCCCATCGGTTATGACAGTTAAATGAACGTCGGATTAAAATGTACTTAAACTTATAAAGCGTTCCATCTCCTCTTCTCTTAGCCATCGTCCATAACACGAAAAAAAACAAAATATGATTCCTAGATTAGTGTCATGATTGTTCCGCAGAACTTTCTTCTACAGTCGCTTTCTACTTTTGTAACACTTTTGAATCCAGGAAATAAAAAAAGAATATTATGAGTATCGTGAGGCTAGGAAGAGAGAAAATGACAGGAAATGGTCGACTTTGTTTATCTTTCCATTTTCAACTTTGTCAAGAGAAAAGTTTCTCCTGCTTTCCCTTTCGAGAAGAATTTTGAGAGGCCTGTAGATGTAGGAAGAGGAAAGGGGAGATATTGACAGAGTGGAAGACTGGTGACTCTTCTGATCAAAAAGACTGACAGACTCACAAACGGAAATAAACACACACATGAAAAGCGATAGAGAGAAAACTTGGCTACAATCTTAGGTAAGCGCAGTGATAAACAGTGACCTAGACTATAAATATCCTCCACAGGGGCATCTCAAGTTTTCTATCCTTAATGAGCTGTGGAGAGGGACTTTGTTTTCCTCCTTAATGACTTACTTTTGTGTGTTTCACGTGAGAGTTGGGATAGGTCCACAGGACTGAGAATTATGTCCATGTGTGTTTAGGAGATCCAAAGAAACAAGGGAGACACGGATGATCATTTTGAAGGAGTCCAAGAAATCGGCTACACAAAAGCTACGAAGTCAATACAAATGAAAAATGAATTTGTTCTTCCTAACCTAATAGAATGAGAACTCATTCGTTGCGGGAATGTCTTGAATAAAGGTTGACAGATCAGGTACCATTTCACAAATCGTGGGGGATTGAGTGTTGAGCAATCAACAGTGCCACATAACCTAACCTAACTGAAGCCCCCAACAAACCTTAAATGTCTGGTGTAAGAGGCAATGGGTGGCGATTTGACAGAACAGAAGGAGCGATGGAGAGTGAGCGGGCATGTTAAAGAACTCTTGGCAGGTCAATATTTACCTGTGATTATTGCGGTCTGAGCTCTTGCTACTCACAGCATGGCACCTTGTTTTATCTCCTATTTTGGAAAGTTGTCATTCGTCCTGAGATAACCCCCCCCCCCACCCAACCTTTCTCTCTCTCTCTCTCTCTCTCTCTCTCTCTCTCTATTTCTCTGTTAATTAGCCCTTAATATGATTTCATATTCATTAAACTCTGTTAGCCATCACAAAAGAAGGAACATGTCGCAACCCACTCAAAACATCGTCTGAATTGTTAATGAGCAGAATGATAAAAAAATGAGAGATGCAATTAAACACATCTTCCTCAGAGACTCTGGATAATTAAGCCTAATGAAGTCAAGTTGTATTTTTATTGCATATTAACTGAAAGTGACATTTATGAGTGGACAAATAATACCACTTCCTATTGACTTCTACGGTGGAATAACGATTTTATTCTAAGATCTTTTCGGAAATCCAATAAAAAGGAATACTGACGATCAACCGCCAGTTTTGAAATTCTGATGAATGAACTACGGAATGAGACAAATTGAATGTCGTGCAGCTCAAAATTAGTTAATTCAATTTACATCACCTTAAGGAAGAGAAAACCGAAATAGTACGCAAATGATTTTGATATAATATTCAGAGAGAGAGAGAGAGAGAGAGAGAGAGAGAGAATAGTCTATGATACTGTCTAAAATTTCATCATGGTAGAAACTCTCCACGCCCCACGATGCACATAGATGTTAAAGTACGGATGATCCTTGACAGGGTCTACCCCACCCCAACCCTGAACGTTCCAGATGAATCACAACAGCGGTTGCTCGAAATCTGCACTCAGGAGGCCCCAGTTCCTCTATCAACAATGGCAAATGTGTTCGCAGATCGGTGGAGTAACCATGAGTTCTCCTCTTGGTATGCTGTTCGCCAACTTTTATATGGGGGTTGGGGGCGGGGGGGGGGGGGGGGGGGGGGGATTACCGAGCAGCGTATCTTCAGTAGGTTCCCAGACCAGCCACATATGTTCGTTATGTCAATGACACCTTCGTCAATGTCGCTAACGAAGATGAACTGGAGACATTCAGGCGCAAGGAACCGGTTCTCCGCTTCACATGTGATAGAAGTGTGGATGGCACCATTCCCTTGCTGGACATCTGTGTCGCCAGCACTTCTCAAGTCTTTCACACACAGGTCCATCGTAAGCCCACAAACATCGGGCTCTGCTTCAATGGCAATAGTAAATGCCCAGAAAAAAAAAAAATCAAATCCTCGGTCATGAACGCCTATGTTCGTCAAGCCCTCTCACACTGTTTTCCTGGAATACCACTTCCGGTGAGCTCAAACACATCACCCAAACCCTGGTGGATAATGGATATTGTTACCATCAGGTTGCCAGGGTGACAAGAAATGCTGTCGGCAGGCAGTATCGGCAGGAGAACTACTCCCCATGCGAGAGTAAGAGGACCATTAGATTGTTCTACAGGGGCTTCATGAACACTGAGTACAAGAGAGACGAGGCAGCCTGAAGAACATCATCGGCGCCCTTGTAAAACCCACGGATGCAGACAAAAAAGTTGACCTTATGTTCTACTATAGGGATCGGAAGACTACCCAGTACCTCATGGGGAACAGCCCTGTCAATAGTGATGATCCCATGAAGAGGACAGGAGTGGTTAACCAAATATCGTGACCTGAGAACGGATGCTGATACTTGTACACTGGTATGACTATGACTTGACTCTCCAAGAGGCAGTAAACCACCACTACATATCGTAAGGAGAGCAAAAATCCTAGACGGCGACCATGACCACTGCCACCTCCGATATAAGGAAGTCCCTCACCATCCTTTGATGGAAACCATCACTGAACGTAACCCAGGAGACCCTTCTCTTTCCACCGTCAGGAGAACAGCAAGGCGCACCTCTGGGAGAGCAATTCTGCTGCCCACTACTCTAGGCAGCGGTTCCTATGACCAAAACTCCTGAGACCTGGCACCAACCAATCAGTGATTACTTCAGTCAGCCAGACTTTCCCAGATGAGTCATTCCGCTCCCAGCCAATAGGAGCCTCCTTCCCTACTTCCCTGAAAGAACCGTGAAACTGAATGATTCTAGTTCCAATGACCATTATGTTAATTATCAACAACTAGTTAGTAATGTATGGGGTGCCATGTGGACATCTACACTGAGATTCACAGACGAACGTTTCCAAGTTTTGGTGCGTGGGAAGCTTTCATGCAGACTGGCCATGATGGGGAATGAATATATTTTGCATATAATCAAGTCTTTGGTTTTTGACTGGCTCATATATTCTTATATATGGTAGCGTCACAGCAGCTGGGGACTCTGCCGCTGCCGTGCAAGGACAGCAGAGATATAGTGACATCAACAAATGAAATAGGCCGTCTATGTACACAGTTTGAAACGAAGTATAGAGGAACATAGCTAAAAATTGCTTCTTTCTGCCAGACTCTCTCTTAAACAATAAATTTCACCAAAGGTTCCATTTGATTCCCAAGAGTTCGTGAGAGAGGAAGACCACATGTAAGTAGTAGAGGTGGATCACCAGTGGAAGAAACAAATTGGTTCATCTCTGGCAAGACAACGACATTTGGGCTCGGAAAGAATATAAATGTATTTTTATATTCAGGAAAACACCGGGAGGAATAGGAAAGGAGTTTGAAGATAAGAAAAATACCTTTTCATGGAGAGAAACCAGATACCAGCTGCGTGTGAGGAAGAACGAGAATAAAAAGGAGCAGAGAAACTCAACAGATGATGAGTATTTCCTGGTTCATGAAAACAGCTCCTTTCTTCTCGGGAGGGTTTGCATCACTGCAGGAAAGGAATCTATTTCACCTGACGCATTTTGTCTTCCAGTAACCGAGATTGTTCTGGGCGGCGGTGGCCGTCTCGGTCTCTTCATCCAAAATGTGGGGATGTTAAAAGGTTCTGTCAAGACTTCGACCTTAGCGCTGTGGCCTTAGTTATTCTTAGGCTCGAAACCAAAAGCAAATAATCATATAAAAGAAAAAGTAAAATGACTTTTTACAGTAAATGGAATAACAACCACTCTGTAAATATATTCTAATGAGAGGAGTTAATCATCAACTTTTATCATAATTATTAACAAACTTATTTGTGATCATACTCTCAGACGACAGTTCACTATGATACACATGCATTGCCAATGGATGGCAAATAAAAAGTAAAAAAAATAAAAAAATGGGGGAGAAGTTCGCAGAAACATTTAGAATAATGTGAACTTGGGCGTTCGGTCCTTCTTACGAGATGTTCCTTTGGGAAACCTCTCGAATATGAAACAACACTAAACATTCTCATGAGAGACGTCGCCCTCTTCTCAAAGTTCTTTCCATTGAATTAATAGAATATAGAACTTAGGCCAAAGGCCAAGCACTGGGACGTATGAGGTCATTCAGCGCTGAAGCGGAAATTGGCAGTAAAAGGTTTGAAAGGCGTAACAGGAGGCAAACCTCGCAGTTGCACTATGAATCAATTGTTAGGAGAGGGTGGAAAGTAAGATAGAAGAGAGGGAATATGAAAGGAGGTACAGTAAAAGGAAAGAAAGGGGTTGCAGCTAGGGACCCAAGGACGCTGCAAAGACCCTTAAGTAATGCCTACAGTTTTTCCACTGGCGACTTCATTTCGTTACGTATTCATGACTGCGCTCATATGGATGTTGTACACAACCGTTTTAGTAAGCATCTGCGTGTTTACAGACTCTAAATTGAATTGGATTGCTCGGTGATCTCAGAATGTGTTTGCAGGCTGTTATCCAGACTCTATCTGAAGAGTTTTTCCATTGCAAGCTTCTATGCATTGGTTTCTGTGTTGTTTCCAGTGATGCAGGGGGTCTTGATATTAGTTCTCCTTTGTACTGTTACCATTATTATTATTATAATTTGGCAGCAAACCCTCTTTTAAACAGGTTCTATTGAATATTATTGCTGCTTCAGCTGCATTTATTTTGTAGAAGACTTTTTCTATTTTCCTTATTGCGGACTTCTCTTCAGTGGAGGTGCGTGCTAACAGCTTGCCTATATTTGTCATTTCATGGGGGAAAAGTCAAAATCTGGATTCTGCTTCTTTATATATTCTATACAGTTAGTTATATACAATTGTTGCCGCGACGAGTTTCGACAGACTCTTCTGTCATTCTCCAGCGGGAGCTAGTAGAGGACTGGCAGATTGATGTTTGTTGTATTGTATTAAGCCAACTCTTGTGTTGGCACGGGCCTTTCCCTTGTTTGGCCCGTAGGTGATCTGAAAATTTCAGAAGGTCATTTGTTATAGGAAATGTGAAAGAGATTTAGTAGTAGAGACAGTTGTGGATGGAGGAAGGATGATGGTTGTAGTGGGAGGGGGCCATCATGTCACGGATAGTAGTAGTTTGAAGATGTAAGGTCTTTGAAAGAAAAATAGAGAAACATTGCAGGTGGGGTTGTCCAACCCTTTAAACCGTAGAGTCCCTGCAGAGTATTCTTAGTGGTAGAGTAGTTTAGTTGGAATAAGACAGAGATGATGTGTATAGGGCCTTACGGTGAGGGGATGGGATGAGTTGAGGAGGATGATGGTGGTAGTTAAAGAGGGCCGTCTTGGTTTGTTTGTAGTGGTAGTATGAAAGTACATGTTAAGTGAGTTGGTGGCCAGTGCCACTCTGAACACACTTAACATTACATTACTTAATTCAGCTGGAAAGTAGAAGGTGAGAAGTTTGAGTGTTCTCATTGCATTGTTCTATCTTGGTGGCGGTAAATTTACTAGCAGCTGGGCATGTGTGTCGATGTCCTCGATTATTGCCTTTGCAAGTGTTGCTGCTATTTTAGCTGCGTCTGGTGAGTTTACATCAGCTTGTACTTCGCCTCTGAGCAGTGCTGTCTCTCTGCATTCTAGCAGGTAGTGTAGGAGAGGCTGCTGTGTTTCTTCCTCGCAGTGCTCACATGGTCTGACACTGGGGTTAACAATTTCCCAGCAGGCTTTGTATCCTAGCCTTAGTCTGTGAATACATACAGCTAGTTTTCTCGGTGTGTGCCTGTCTATGGGGGGAGGCACTAGGTCGGTTGCCCATTTGTACCATCTGGCAGTCGGGGAGTGATCTGTCCATGCCCGTAGGTCTTCCAGCATGTTTGCTTTCATGAGCGGTTTTATGGCATTTTTGATCTGTTGTAGTGCAGGTTGTATGTGGATCTGCACTCTGTCAATGTACCTTGTGCTCTTGGCTAGTTCATCCGCTTTATCGTTGCCTGGAATTCCTATGTGACTCGGTATCCAGTTCATAGTGACTGGTCTTCCTCTTTCGCTGTGCTGGTAGAGCAGTGACTTGATCCCAGCCAGCAAGGCCTTGTTCTCTTTAATTCTGATTTGTTGCAAGGCCTGCATGGAGGATTTGGAGTCAGTGTGGATGATGACGGGTCCTTCCTCATTCTCCAGAGAGTACAGTAGTGCCTGTCTTATCGCTACTAATTCTGTCTGCATTGTTGAGGCACAGTTTGATGTTCTCCAGCATGCTTGGAAATTGTTTGAATATACTGCTGCTCCAGTAGTTTTATTTTCTGGATCCACAGTGCCGTCGGTGTAGTATGTTTGGGCCCCCAGGATTTCAGTGTTCCTGATAGACTCGTAGGCTGCTGCTCTTAGTTCCTCTCTTGAGCAGTCTTCTTTTGCTCTGGGAAGGTGTGTGTAATGGAATTTTGCATAATCCTTTTTCCAGGGCGGGATATGTTGCACATCCTGCGCTGTGTCTGGTCTCATGTTCAGCATTGCCTCTGCCATATCTAACCTCTTGATGTTGTCACTTTGGTCTTTTCCGTAGGAGTTCGGGCTCCGAATCTCTGGATGTTTATTTAGTTCTCCCTTTGTTCTGGTCTTGGAGATTGAGTCTCTCTCTGAGAGGAAGATTTTTGCCATTGTACTGGCATTTCTCTGTGCAATCCTATCTTCTACTTTTGGATAGGTCCTTCTGAATTTATACACGGGCTTCAGCGGGGTGTCATGGATGGCGAATTCTGATTGGTTGCAGTCAGCGAACTTCAAGCCAAATTTCTGCGGCGAAGCTCGATCCTGACAGATCTTCGCAACCTGGGAATGTCATTCATTCCGGCGTTCCCATTGGCCTGCCGTTGCGTGATGTCATGCCGGCTGACATCATCGGTAGTTTGGCTGCTATTGGGCTGCGGATGAATGATGTCATTATCTACTCTTTCTGTCGTAGTCGGGGGATTGTCTCGAAGGGCGCCTCGCTCATCAGGGGCATCTCCATTTTCAGGGTTGTCGTTTTCAGGTATTCGTTGGATTTGGTGGGTGTTCTGCATTATTCTTCTTAAATTCGTGGGTAGGAGCGATGCCTCCTGCGTCGTATTCATTGTTGGTTTTCTCCCAGCAATGAGGAGCGCCTCTAGCAGGCGCAGACGTCGAGGGTCGGCGGCTCTCCCGATTATACTTATATTTTGTATAATACTGTCGCGGGAGATGGAAATATTGTGAGTAGCACGGGCGTGGTTCATGATGGCACCCTCCTGGGCGTGGCAGGAGATCCTTTTTGACAGACGCATTGTGGTCATTCCAATATAAGCGCCGGGGCATCCTCGGACAGGACATACAAATTGGTAGACCACGTTCTTCTGCTTGAGGGGTTCTCTTGCTGGCGGAGAGGGGTTATTCTTCATCACCAGATCACGGGTGCGGCGGTTCTTATAATAAATTACAAGATTTATTCTCTTACTGTCTTCGGTCGGGGTGACGTTTTCCATGACGATATTCTTCATGGAGTTCTCGTCCTCACGGTACTGGGGATGCATCCGGGCCTTATAAAAGATCTTTATGTCATCTTGGGGGGCAGGTTGTGTGTTCTCACCGTTGTACCATTTTTCCAGGCCAGTTCGAATTTCTTTGTTTACGAGTTTGTTGGTGAAACCATTGTTCACCAACATTTGTGCAGCACGTTTGAATTCCTTGTTGGTGTCCTGCCAGGTGGAGCAGTGGGAGAGGGCCCTTTTAATGAAGGTCCTGACTGTCGTGTTCTTAAACCTAGCAGGGCACTCGCTATTCCCATTCAAGCAAAGTCCCAAATTGGTGGATTTTGTGTAGACTGATGTCTTCAAGTTCCGTTCCGTCTTTGTGACCATAACGTCGAGGAAGGGGAGCCGGTCGTCTGTGCTGAACTCGACAGTGTAGTTCAACACACTACGTTGTTGGAAGGTCAGACGAAGGGCTTCAACCTCCTCCTCGTTGTCTGCTTGAACGAAGACGTCGTCGATATATCGGGCATATTTCTTCGGCCGCTGGATTCTCTCGAAGACACGTTCTTCTACGGTGCCCATGTAAAAATTTGCAAAGAGGACGCCCAATGGAGAGCCCATCGCAACGCCATCCTCCTGCCTATACATGTGCCCTCTGTGCGTAGTGAAAGGCGCCATCTTCGTACAGATCTCCAGCAGAGCCTTCAGGGAACCTTCTGGGATGTTCAGCGGGGTCATTGTCGGCTCTCTATAGACTTTGTTTAGGATAATGTGGATGGTTTCATCCACAGGTACGTTGGTGAATAGACTTTCTACGTCCAGAGAAGCGATGGTCCCTGCGCCCGGGGAGTCTCGGATCACTTCGAGGAATTCCACAGAGGACTTCAGGCTATAACTGCTCGGGATGTAGGGGGTCAAGATATGATTTAGTCGTTTGGCGAGGGCGTAGGTCGGGGCAGGTGTTTGGCTGATGATCGGGCGGAGGGGATTGCCAGCCTTGTGTGTCTTGACATTCCCATACAGGTAACCAAGTTCGAAGTCACCTGCGATGGGGGGAAGATGGACAGCATTGCTGGCAGCATTCACAGTGCTGATGATCTTATTAGCTTCCCTCTTGATGTCTTCGATGGGGTTCCTCGTCAGCCTCTCGAATTTCATCGTGTCTGACAGGATGGCATCCAATTTGTCGAAATACTCCTCCGTACGTATAAGGACAAAAGCTGCTGTCTTGTCAGCGCGACGCACTGTGATGCCTTCCTTTTCCTTCAGCTCCTTCGCAGCTTTCCTCATCTCACGGGTGCAGACTCCACTGTCGTAGGACCCTCTCTCTGTGAGGGCTTCTGCTAACAGGAGGGGCTGGCGTTTCGACAGACTCTTCTGTCATTCTAGAGCGGGAGCTAGTAGAGGACTGGCAGATTGCATAGGTCCTTCTGAATTTATACACGGGCTTCAGCGGGGGGTCATGGATGGCGAATTCTGATTGGTTGCAGTCAGCGAACTTCAAGCCAAATTTCTGCGGCGAAGCTCGATCCTGACAGATCTTCGCAACCTGGGAATGTCATTCATTCCGGCGTTCCCATTGGCCTGCCGTTGCGTGATGTCATGCCGGCTGACATCATCGGTAGTTTGGCTGCTATTGGGCTGCGGATGAATGATGTCATTATCTACTCTTTCTGTCGTAGTCGGGGGATTGTCTCGAAGGGCGCCTCGCTCATCAGGGGCATCTCCATTTTCAGGGTTGTCGTTTTCAGGTATTCGTTGGATTTGGTGGGTGTTCTGCATTATTCTTCTTAAATTCGTGGGTAGGAGCGATGCCTCCTGCGTCGTATTCATTGTTGGTTTTCTCTCGGCAATGAGGAGCGCCTCTAGCAGGCGCAGACGTCGAGGGTCGACGGCTCTCCCGATTATACTTATATTTTGTATAATACTGTCGCGGGAGATGGAAATATTGTGAGTAGCACGGGCGTGGTTCATGATGGCACCCTCCTGGGCGTGGCAGGAGATCCTTTTTGACAGACGCATTGTGGTCATTCCAATATAAGCGCCGGGGCATCCTCGGACAGAACATACAAATTGGTAGACCACGTTCTTCTGCTTGAGGGGTTCTATTGCTGGCGGAGAGGGGTTATTCTTCATCACCAGATCACGGGTGCGGCGGTTCTTATAATAAATTACAAGATTTATTCTCTTACTCTCTTCGGTCGGGGTGACGTTTTCCATGACGATTTTCTTCATGGAATCCAGCGGCCGAAGAAATATGCCCGATACATCGACGACGTCTTCGTTCAAGCAGACAACGAGGAGGAGGTTGAAGCCCTTCGTCTGACCTTCTAGCAATGTAGTGTGTTGAACTACACTGTCGAGTTCAGCACAGACGACCGGCTCCCCTTCCTCGACGTTATGGTCACAAAGACGGAACGGAACTTGAAGACATCAGTCTACACAAAATCCACCAATTTGGGACTTTGCTTGAATGGGAATAGCGAGTGCCCTGCTAGGTTTAAGAACACGACAGTCAGGACCTTCATTAAAAGGGCCCTCTCCCACTGCTCCACCTGGCAGGACACCAACAAGGAATTAGAACGTGCTGCACAAATGTTGGTGAACAATGGTTTCACCAACAAACTCGTAAACAAAGAAATTCGAACTGGCCTGGAAAAATGGTACAACGGTGAGAACACACAACCTGCCCCCCAAGATGACATAAAGATCTTTTATAAGGCCCGGATGCATCCCCAGTACCGTGAGGACGAGAACTCCATGAAGAAAATCGTCATGGAAAACGTCACCCCGACTGAAGACAGTAAGAGAATAAATCTTGTAATTTATTATAAGAACCGCCGCACCCGTGATCTGGTGATGAAGAATAACCCCTCTCCGCCAGCAAGAGAACCCCTCAAGCAGAAGAACGTGGTCTACCAATTTGTATGTCCTGTCCGAGGATGCCCCGGCGCTTATATTGGAATGACCACAATGCGTCTGTCAAAAAGGATCTCCTGCCACGCCCAGGAGGGTGCCATCATGAACCACGCCCGTGCTACTCACAATATTTCCATCTCCCGCGACAGTATTATACAAAATATAAGTATAATCGGGAGAGCCGCCGACCCTCGACGTCTGCGCCTGCTAGAGGCGCTTCTCATTGCCGAGAGAAAACCAACAATGAATACGACGCAGGAGGCATCGCTCCTACCCACGAATTTAAGAAGAATAATGCAGAACACCCACCAAATCCAACGAATACCTGAAAACGACAACCCTGAAAATGGAGATGCCCCTGATGAGCGAGGCCCCCTTCGAGACAATCCCCCGACTACGACAGAAAGAGTAGATAATGACATCATTCATCCGCAGCCCAATAGCAGCCAAACTACCGATGATGTCAGCCGGCATGACATCACGCAACGGCAGGCCAATGGGAACGCCGGAATGAATGACATTCCCAGGTTGCGAAGATCTGTCAGGATCGAGCTTCGCCGCAGAAATTTGGCTTGAAGTTCGCTGACTGCAACCAATCAGAATT
This sequence comes from Macrobrachium rosenbergii, assembly GCA_039081455.1. Lineage (NCBI taxonomy): Eukaryota > Metazoa > Arthropoda > Malacostraca > Decapoda > Palaemonidae > Macrobrachium > Macrobrachium rosenbergii. The sequence goes on along the minus strand of JANJGK010000042.1, from coordinate 19,265,140 downwards.
CGCCATCCATGACACCCCGCTGAAGCCCGTGTATAAATTCAGAAGGACCTATGCAATCTGCCGTCCTCTACTAGCTCCCGCTGGAGAATGACAGAAGAGTCTGTCGAAACGCGTCGCGGCAACAATTGTATATAACTAACTGTATAGAATATATAAAGAAGCAGAATCCAGATTTTGACTTTTCCCCCATGAAATGACAAATATAGGCGAGCTGTTAGCATGCACCTCCACTGAAGAGAAGTCCGCAATAAGGAAAATAGAAAAAGTCTTCTACAAAATAAATGCAGCTGAAGCAGCAATAATATTCAATAGAACCATTATTATTATTATTATTATTATTATTATTATTATTATTATTATTATTATTATTATTATTATTATTATTATTTAAAAAAAAAGAACTCTTCTGGTGGCTGATCATCTCTCCAACAGTGGTGAGAAGAAAGTTCTTTAAGAGGATCATACTGACATCTATTGAAAAGTATCGAACCGTGGACAGATGTCCACGAATAGGAACACTAAGATTCGTAATTCAGAAAGCCAGACACAGAAGAATGGTCATCAGAGCACGATCTGGTATAAAGGCAAAGGGATGGTCTGAATCCCGTGGACTATAATTTGTGGAAAATTTGTCTTTCCTTATCTCTCTCTCTGAAGTGACATTGACTCATAATTGGAAATAAGTTGGTTTTCGCCATATTTTCCGATGACATAAAATCATTTCATGGCCTTGATATTTTTGGTAAAGTAAACCTAATTCATCGCTAGGTGAAATTCCGGAGTGCAAAATAAAGTAGCGACTGACTGATGACAATCGTTGGTTAAGGAGTAATAAATAAGTGGTTACTCATACAGAGCACGGTTGTCACATCTGAATGCAGGATGATATAAATGGGAAAACAGAAACATTCCTCAGTTTCCTGACTGACTAGTCTTAGGTACTCACTGGCAATCTTTTTTTGTATGTTTCCAATCTCTGATGTTATGTCCAAGATGTTGAGCGTGACCTTTGCGCTAGTAATAATAGTGCAGCAGATTGCTGTAAAAATCGTTCAGATAGTGAAACAAGCATGAAATTTGGCACAAACATTCCTAAGACTACGCTCTCTTAGAAAAGGGCGCTGGCCACCTGAAAATCCAAGATGGCGGCTATTTTTCAAAATGGCCGCCATCTATGTTGAGATTCACTGGTTTGGGAGCATCTATTGGATGGAATATGCCAGTTTTTTTTTTTTAAACCTCGACTTTTAGGTTATAAAAATGTTCCATACCACACATTTTATTGAAAACCCTTACTAAATGAATTGTAACCAAGATGGCGTACAAAATGGTTGCCATAAAAGTTTTTTTTTCTATCCACAGCGCTAGCAGACATAGAGACCAACTGTTTTTATTTAATGGTATATTCATGTGATGAGACAGTTTAACTAATATGCTATTTTCAACTGAAATAGTAATGGTATGGTCACATACAACATTGTGTCTAAGACTGTAACCATAAAAAGAAAAGAAGAGAAATACGGACTAAACGCAACCAATCTATGTATAGGTCTCTCAACCTACACCTTTGAAAAATTCGAGGATAAGAAGGTAGGCATAGCATGACACGTTGGATGCTCAAGCTAGATTATCTACTGAAGAGAGGGCAATATTTATCTAGACTTCACATTTGCAAGTGCACAGAGCTGTGCAGGGAAGACCCATCTTGTAGCACTTGCACCTTTCCCGACAGCCTGCTTTGCATCCACATTTGGTAAGCTGTTGGCAACTCTTGGCTAAGGGCGAGTTGGTTGTCCAGAGGACTTGCCATGCTTCACCAGACTTTTGCCATCCCCACTCAGCAGGGTTCTCTGGCTGTGGCTGACACTGGGTGGCCTGCCCCCACACACAACCAGCCTGGTACGCAGCACGCTTGGTGTGTTGGAGGAGAGCTCCCCTGGTTGGTGGAATGGCCTCATATGCCCTTTGTTTTCTGGCAAACATATCAAGTCTAGCCTCATCCACAGTGCCAGCAGTGCTGGATCTTTCATACATAAGTATGACAAACCTCTCCAGGACCTTCAGGTCACTCTCTTCCACTCTGAGAGGGTAGTGACTCAGTTTGGAGAACACAGTGGAGGCCTCTGGAAAGATGTTCCATGTCTGCCAGGCGGTCTTCTTGCCCTTGCTCCGGAAGGCTGACACTGTATCACAGCCTGTGAACGCATGGAAGAAGAGCATGCCATTCACCTTCTCCTGGCCCAGAGAGTTGCACAGGTCATGCACAGCAATCCAGCGCAGGCTCTGGCCTTGGCCAAATGCCACCCATAGCTTCTTTAGCCCTAGATTGTGGAGAGTGGAGAAAGCACTGACTGCAACGACAAGAACATCTGTGTCATTTGCTTTAACCGTGATGGTCTTGGCTCCATGTTCTGTGGCATATTTGGCATGGAGAAAGATGCGGGTGTCAGCTTCCTCATGAGAGCACTTTTCCAGTCCCTGAAGACTAGCCTCATGAGTGCTGAGGACAGCAGACCCTTTCGTGGCAATGACAACATTTGTGGCAGACATCTGGGCAACTTTGTCTGCCAGGAACTGGAACAACTCTGTCTTGTTGGCATCGTGTCTTAGGAAATTGCGCCAGTTGGATGGAATTGTGTTCTTGTCTGTCACCTTGCGCCTTCCTCCTTGACCACGTTGGAGCCTGGTCTCAGCTTTGAGGCTGGATGTATTGTATACATCAAATACAAGATGTGATGATGTGTACTTGCTGCTATAGGATTGTATCACAGGCAAGAAGTCGCAAAGTGCATAGCCCTCCAAGGTCTTTCCTTTCTTTGGTGGCAAGGCATGGACCAAAGCTGATCCATCTACAATGAGGACATCAGTCTTTGGTTCTTTGTCTTCTAGTGTAACATGACTCTCCAGGACCGAGGTCAGCTGAGACTTCTGACATGTGTACAGCCTACCACCCTCACTAAGGGAAGCTGGGAATGTTTGATTCTCGTGCTGGAAGAATTCCTGCAGATCACATTCACGGCTCTGACAGGATATAAATAGCTTTGAGAAAAGCTGGCAATCCTCCTTCAGAAGTTTCTGCTTTGACTGTTCTACAGGAGCAGCTTCTTGCCTGAAGAAGTCAGTTCTGTTCTTCTTTATCGGCTCATAGAAGAATGACTGCATTGTTTGCCAAAGAGTCTGAAAACTTCTGAAATTTAGTGCGGCCTCTGTCAAGGTGTGTCTGTAGAAGTTCTGCTGAGTTGGGGTGGGCAATGTCTTTGTTGTCAATGGAATACAGATCCTGGCTCTCTTCCTGAAAAGGACTTCCCAAGTGTTGCAAAGCCAATGACAGCTTGCTGACTCTCTCCAAGAATGTCTTCTGCGCATGAGGTGTTTGTTCATGGTGTGTTGTCTGCTCATTAGACTCCTTACTTTGAACCTCTGTTTCGTATGCAGACACCAAGCGGATGATCTCTGGGCCAGCCACCATCCATCTTCTGAGTGCTGACGGATCTTCAGTCAGCCCAATGGCTCCGCCATCAGCCTTTATAAAGGCATTGGTCTGCTCATGAGCTTGGTCAAGAGCCATTGCTGAGAACTGGCGACTGGTCTTGTGCACAACAAAGTTGCCAGCCTTGAACTCCTTGTGCAACTCTGGGTGTGAACTCTCTAGGGTAAGCATGTCCCTGAGGTGAATAGGCAGCCAACGAGCATAGTTTGTATTATTGTTGGAAAAGAAGTAGGGTATCAGCTCATGCAATGCCTGGCAGTAGAGGACAAAATTGGCCTCACGGAAGGACCTGATCAGTAGGAATATCACAAGTTCCATAGACAACACCATGTGCCAGAAGTGGAACTGTGGACTCTGCTGTCTTCGAAGGTCACACCACTCCTCAAACTCTAATGCCTGCTCATTGTTGTTTGCTTTCTCAGCACAGTAGTCAGTGTATGCTGTCCTCAGGAGTTTGTACAAACTAGAGGCTGTAACCTGGTGCATCTGCCGTGTCCTGGTTACACTTGCAGCTGACAGGAAGGATTCTGCAGTTCCAGATGAAGCAACTCCTGCCTCCACCAGAGCTCCTGTCCAACCACTGCCATGAAGAAGAGTACCAAGAGATGTCATTGCTGCCATCTCAATGTGCAGACCACCAAACATTACCAGATACTTGTCTTCGCCATACTGATCAGGCCACTGCCACTGCACCTGCTTTGCTACGGCATAGATTGGCTGATCAGCTGTGATTATGGGTATCTGGCCAGGGTTCAGAAAATCAGTGACATCCTGCACTTTCTGCATCACGTGTTTGATCGTAGCAACAGAATGAGCCTGATCACGCAGGAGAGGAAGCAATGAAGTTATGGTTACTTCAAATTCTGGGCTTCTCTTCATTGAAGCGTGATGAGCTGACCACGTCAGATTCACTGCATCATCTATTTCCTGGGTGACTATGACCTTGTCTAGCCACTGATACTCCAGTGCAAGCTGTGGCCCCAAGATATCTGTGGGTGGCTTTGGTATTGCAGTGTTTGGTGGCACAGGGTTCTTTGTTTGAAAGGAAGCTGGTGAGATGTTTGTGAATGTGTCCGGCAATTCAGGCACCGACCTCACTTTCTCAGGTGCAAACTTTAGTTGCTGTCTTTCCTGTCCAGTGTTCTCCTTGGTGGGGTGCTGAAATATGGAGATGCTAGTTCCATGGAAGGAGGTAGTGGCAGTAGTTGCAGATGGGTTGTGGTCGATGTTGTCCATCACTGCAGTGGTGAACAACCCTTTTCGCAGTACTGGGGGACAGACCACACCCTCCTCCACATATTTGCTAACTGTGGCATCTCCTAACTGTGCAGAGACCTCCAGTACTCTGTCATAAGAGATACTGAGGCCATACTGATGTAGCATTTCAACCAGGTTTCTCTTCCTGGTTTTGGCATAGACTGAGAGTCCCATGTAGACTGGGAATGGTGTTTCTCTGTCTTTGGAGTGTCTATGAGTTGTTGCTCCCTCTTTGTATCGGGAGTAGCAGTTGAACTGCATGAGCTGTGCAATGGCCTGGTCTGACTTTGATGCTCCAAATCGTAACTGTGACTTGATGTCAGCCCCATGCTCAACCATCCCTACAAACTGGAGCAGGAGAGGAGGCACAGAATTTCGTACACAAGCCTCAGAAAATGTGCCATCAAACCGTGACTGATGATCAAGTATAGACTTTCTGAGAATATTTGCTGCTTTAGCAATGATAACTGCCTCTGAAAGATCAGATGATTGAGCAAGTGCTTTTCCCACATCCTTTTGAAATGCAAGTAATACATCTCTGCCAGATTTATGAGCCTCAAGTTCTGGAATTTCTGCCAGAAGTTTGTCTTTGAGTCTCGTGGAATTTACACTTGGTGACTCTACACCTAATTGTTCCAGACGTTGTTGGTAGAGGTGGCAAATATCTGCCAGCCGAAATGTGACTGGATCATCTGAACAAAGGTTGTTTTCAACAATGTATGTCATCAGTTCTGACAGAACTAGTGGATACACATCTGATTCTGACTCAGTGCTACCTTGGTCTTTCTCAAGGCTCCTCAGGTAGGACCTTTTTCTGTTGTAGAGGGCACAAAGACAGGCATGGTGATACTTAAACTCCTGTGCAATGACATCCCCACCAGTCAACTTAGCAAGGAGCTTGCCATCACTAAGTATCTCTGTACATTCACGCAATTTCAAGTCAAGGCCCTTAGTACTAGCCTGTCTGAGATCAGATGCAGGTGCCACTTTCTCACAGAAAATGCAAACTTCATTGTCATGACTGGTTCGGCGCAGTTTTGCACGACTAGTCTCAGTGTTGCTGGTCTGGTCATTGGATTGTCGCTTTCTTGCACGGTCCAGTTTAGTGTTGTTAAACAACAAGCGACAGTTCACATGGTATTTTGCTGCATTTTTCCTGAGAGTGGCCTCTATGCCATCACCTTCATCCAGCCTTGCTGGATCCATTATCAGTGGCATTTCATTAATTTCACTGAACATGGGAATGTTCCTTGCCAGCATTGTGTACCCATCATGGTCTAGGACATGATGACTTGGAGGTGATGTCAAGTGCTCACCTCTTTTGTCCTTCTGACAAAGACAACACAAACTCCAGTTTGTTTTTCTACTGTTCAATATTGGATTGGCATCACATTCTGCCATGATTTCACTTTTGATTAAGGCCGAGGGGTTATCCTTTTACCACCTTAAACAAAGCACACATTCCTGTATGGGATTCAACTAGGTTCGGTCTCCCTACACCTAGCCCGATCATTCATCCAGTGCCATTTAAGTCCCGTGTGATCTGTACACCATCCGGGTAAGTACATGAACCATCATGTACAGCCCCCATACCCTTGGCTCGGCTCTCCCGCGCTGGCACATCCTGTCTATTCAGGTGCGGCTATCTAACTATAGCTGGTCTGGGGCTGTTAGAAAGCATTTGGGACTCTAAACTAAACTATACTACAACTACTAGTCTAAGACTACAGGATTAGTAAAGCTGGATTAGCTGGCACTGAACCCCATGCTGAGTTACACAGCAGTGATGTCACCAGTGTGCCCTGGTTGTGTGCAGACATACACTCTTTTACATTTATTAATTTTCCTTCAAAATTGATGAGTTATTCGAAAGAGATGGCCTCATTAGGATCTAAAACCACAGAAACCAAGATCCATGCTTAAAACGATAATTGTTGAACGGGCATTATTTCTCATTATAATTATTGTTTCTACCTTTTCTTGGCAGCCATATAGCCCCCATATTTAAAGGTAAACTGTACTGGGAAGCTACAGAAACATAATATTCACAAGAAATAGTATGGAAGAGCTTTACCATATTGCTAGAAGCAAATACATGCCATTCTAGTGAAAAATTAGCCAAAATCTGTCGATACTGGCCGCCATCTTGGAATTTGGCCGCCATATTAAATTTTTTGCGTGGCCAGCGCCCTTTTCTGATAGAGGGAACTTTAAAGAGCACTTGTGCAAAATTTCATGCTTGTTTCACTATCTGAACGATTCTTATGAAATATGCAATTATCTGCTGCACTAATAGAGGGAACTTTAAAGAGCACTTGTGCAAAATTTCATGCTTGTTTCACTATCTGAACGATTCTTATGAAATAGGCTATGCAATTATCTGCTGCACTATAAAGGAAGGACTACATCATCATTGTAAGTGAAGATGCACATTTAGTGAGATTTTTTTTCGCATTGTCAAATATCTGGGAGTAGATGCTCTCACAGACTTGAGAAAGAACATGATATTTGGGCTGTGCTGAGTTTGTTCAGTTTAAAAAAATGAAGATGACTGTTGGCGCTTTTCTAAAGTTGAAAGTGTCGCTTTCGTGACCAGAACAAGCAGTACTGAGGTTTTATCGGAAAGACTGATCCTTTAGAACAGTAGAGTATGAAGGAGGGCAGGGAGAGGTAGGAAGGTCAGGTCAGGTCAGGTTAGGGGCCAAAAGCGAAGTTTGAATGGTCACGTCCGCCAATTTTCCACTCTCAGTTCGGCTATATTTTCTCCGCTTGAACCCCAAACCGCGTCAGCCATAAGAAGCAGATATGAACAAAGGCAAATAGAAGAAGGAAAAGCTCCGACTCTGTTCTCACCTCGCAAACGCCATCTGCCTGCAATACCGTTCTCGATGGACATTTCAGGTCCGTTTGCAAATTCAGCCATTACGAGTTGAGAATACCAACTCCTAAAAATCATGAAAAAAAATATATGAGGAGTAATTTCATTGTCCTCTTTTAACCACGGAGAGAGAGAGAGAGAGAGAGAGAGAGAGAGAGAGAGAGAGAGAGAGAGAGAGAGAGAGAGAGAGAGAGGCCCGAAATGCATCTACCATAACCGTAAATAAGACAGAATCATTTCCTGAGACGAGACAACATGAGGTAAGCTGCACAAGGCAGAAGTGTAGGTTTGCAGCCCCACTCTTGATCGAAAGAATGTCATTTGAAACCCGCCTATCTCATTCTTCTGACAATTCGTTCGTTACAGCTGGAGAAAACCCCAAAGCCCCCAAAACAGACTCATTTCTGTACGGCCACGCAAACTTGACATTTTCCTTAAGCAGACTGAAAGAAATAATCCCATAAGGATTACTAAGTCCAATCCTTCAAATCCTTGAGACTATGGTTCCTTCAACACGAGATTTATCACTTGAAAAAATGAAGGAAATGCCACAAAATACGAATCTGAAATTCTTCTTATGAAAATGACAGAAAAGGTCTTGTAATATCAAATATGCCGCATAATAAGAGATAATAAAATAATAATAAAATGCCATATAATAAAAGAATCCTAATGATAAAACGTTCCTCAAAAGGAAATAAAATAAATTAATATGCCATGTGTTATAATATCAGGAAAGAGTCAATTGGACGAGAATCCTTATGATACAATAAAAGAAGAGACATTAAGTACGTTGTATGACCTGCGCGAAGTTATCATCTTGATGACCGTATTAGGTTAAGATCTGTTCTCAAGCAAGTGTCTCAACGCATCCTGGATCCAGAGAAGTCATTCCAAGTGCGAGCTATGAGGTCAAAGCAAAAGGGCATCTTGACCTCCCCGCCGGAAGACAAGAAAGGAAATCTTGACACAGTCGATATTCCATCGATGCTTCCGGTGTTCAGATACTTGAGTCGCCAGTCACTGCCTTCTCTCCACTTTGGCCACTGATCAGGGCTGAAGTCATTTCTTTATCATTCTATTTTTTTGGTATGCGCCTCTTTACTTTACAGAATGCTGCTGGATTACAGCGACAAGAAGTTCTTATATAAAAAAATATATACATACATACAGCTCACACACACACATTATATGTGTGTGTGTATATATATATATATATATATATATATATATATATATATATATATATATATATATATATATATATATATATATATATATATATATATATATATATATATATATATATATATATATATATATATATATATATATATATATATATATATATATATATATATATAATGTTGGTATGTGTATGAATATATGTATATATATTGCGTGAATGAAGGCTAATCCCCCCCCCTTCTCTCTCTCTCTCTCTCTCTCTCTCTCTCTCTCTCTCTCTCTCTCTCTCTCTCTCTGTGAATTATGCGCAATATTTGTTTTCATTAAAAGCGGTTCCAGGTTCTATGCGCTATCTCACTGCAAGTGCGGAACCTTTATAGCAATTATTGTCTTCGAAAAGCGAACAAGTCATTTGGGCATCGTATTGGACCTGCTGTTTTTTGTACAGTCGAAGGCAATTTGACTTCCCAGCGTTTGACTGCCATGTTAATTAGGCGCAGGCTACAGAAGGGCGCAGATGTAAACAAAACAAGCAATTAGACATCTTGAATGTTGGGCTGGTCTGATGCTAATTAGATCTCACGTCCTTAGAGCCTGATTCCATTGTATCAGCATCAGTTGTAAATGGGTTGCGTGTAAGACGAAAGTGAAGGAGAAGAAGAATTAAGAAATATTTCAGTGGGTAAACAAACTGATTGGGGGACAGCAAGAGGCAAACACGCAAGCAAACACAGAAGGACAGAGACGGAATCAGGACCTAATATAGCAACTGAAATATTAAGTGCCTGACAAGCTTCAATAATGTAATCCCAATTGGCTCTGGTATTCACCCAGACCGTTTTTCCAATGGTGGAATTAGGAATACAATACAATACAAATATTACAGCTGTATCTCTAAGGTTTTAATTGTAATTTGTGGTTCCTCACAAGTATCAGTGTTACTTCAAAAAGTTTACTATTTCTTAAAAAGGTCCTCCGGCAGGCCACCCGGCCGCTCACCATCCAAAACAACAACCGCCGTAGAATGTCGGGTTTCCCCAGAAAACACAAATCGATTACTGATGGCCGAATCAGTGATTTTTATGTGTTTTCAGAACTATAGTATTTTATTTGTAAAAAAAAAAAAAAAAAAAAAAAAAAAAAATCAACCACAAGTTTTCAAGTCATATGCATGAGAAAACTCTTATGTTGGAAAAGAATCAATAGGTATTATTCAAGTGTGAGAAAACACATCTGATCTTAAAATTATGCCCTTCTTGTTCTAGTGTCCTACACTACTTTTCGCTCACGGAAACCAAATGTCTTGTCAGAATCTGTGATAATGAATCAGTTAGTGGTTGACCATGTCTCTGTCTACACTCGCATCCTATAATTAATTTTCAAGCTCCCCTTATATTGTGCAACGTGTTTCTAAGGATAAGTTTTACATGTGAAGTTCTCTCTCTCTCTCAATTTATATAATATATATATATATATATATATATATATATATATATATATATATATATATATAGTATATATATATATATATATATATATATATATATATATATACTGTACATATATTGTGTGTATCCAAATTTCTATTTTTACAAATATCAACAAAAAAGACATAAAAATGATTCACTAACATGTACACTTACCAATAAACTTCAAATGACGTCACGCAACTCCGCAAGTCCACCACTCGTCCCTCTGAAGAAGAAGAAGAAAAGTTATTGGGCAAAAAACTTACAAAGTACAGCACAACAGGCAACCCGGACGCAGAATGTGTATAGGGGAAAGCCCTCTATAATGAATGACATTGGCTGTGGCATTATACATACCTTTTCCACCCTATTGATTACTAGACAAATGTCATTCATCAGGGCTGATATGGTATTCAGGTAGTATTACAAAATATAAGTGCTTACAGATAACTATACAATGGAATTACAATATATTAAGTAGAAATTACTCATTAAAAGATTACACTAAGAAATGTGTCTTAAATATTACAGTTATGCAACTCTTATATATTACTGTACATTAAGAAAATAATTTGAATTACTGCTATAAAAAATATACATTTTATCAGATTTCTGTAAAGGATCACAATTGCAACAGTGCAGCATGTGGTATAATTCATAGTAATTAATGTGCCATCTGATACTTTATATCATTTTAAGAAATGTTTCAAATAATTACTTAAACGAATAAATAACGTCTGGATGAGGTTAACGCATCAAGTTTTATAGAAATTTCATACAAAAATTTCTAAATACAACAGTTTTAATGATGCTAACAGGTAGCTGCAGAATAAGATGTACTTCAATTTAGTTTATGTTCAATATAGTACAGCATATACATGTCTATTGACTATCTGAAGCAAGCAGATTTTGGATGGGATTTCAAAACCATTTTCAGCACACTAGGTTGTAGAAAATGCTTAAGGATGGAAAGTAAGATGGAAGAAAGGGAATATGAACGGGGGTACAGTAAAAAGAATGAAAGGGATTACAGCTAGGGGCCGAAGGCACACGGCAAAGTACTTAAGTAATGCCTACAGTGCAAAGAGTGAGGTGGGCTGACAGGACTAAGCTCCTTACATGGGATGATAATTATAGGCGTAACCGTTGGAATACTAACAATCAGTATATTATTAAAATGAATCGCTTGTATATATATATATATATATATATATATATATATATATATATATATATATATATATATATATATATATATATATATATATATATATATATATATATATATATATGATCCCAACGAAAGTAACAGTTGCACCAAAACCCCAACTAAAATAATGAAAGTCACTTGGCAATGGCAGCAACACCAAAAGCCCAGTACCTGGACTCTTGTTCGACACTAAAACCGGAACGAAAATCCACGATGGAGACCGGAAGTGAAATTATTTCCCGGAAGTCGTGCATGTGGGTCTGCCTGATTCCTAATTCCCTACCATAATGCAAAACATCAAGGCTCTAAGTGCATTACGATGCCTGTCCTAAAGGATTGTGTAAGTGTTAACTGCAGTAATTTCCAGTCAATCTCCGTAATAATAATAATAATAATAATAATAATAATAATAATAATAATAATAATAATAATAATAATAATAATAATAATAATTAAAAAATACGCATAGTAGCATGAGTCTTAAAATGTAGAAGCAAATCCACTGTTATGTATGTGTACATATATTTAAAGGTAAATCAATATAGATAGCTTTCGGGAACTTGTTCGGTTCCCCTGTTCGGTTCCCCTTTTCAATCTATGAGATTGAAAAGGGGAACCGAACAAGTTCCCGAAAGCTATCTATATTGATTTGTCTTTAAATATATATACATATACGTAACTGTGGATTTGCTTCTCCAATAATAATAATAATAATAATAATAATAATAATAATAATAATAATAATAATAATAATAATAATAATAATAATAATAATAATGGAGAAATTTTCTTGTTCTGAAATCAATTTTTTTTATCTCTCACTAATCAGGAATCCCCTATCTGTATCAAATTAAAATTCGATAAAGCCCAAGTTATATAAAATGATGACACGCAATCTGTACTTGCACAGTTAAACCTCCGATTCTGAATAAGTGTTGTATATGATATCACATGTGTTCTAAAACCATATGCCATATTGATTCCCAAATGGTAGAGTCTTATTATCTATACAAACTTAAATTCTACTGGGCATTTCTGCCAAATACCCTCTCTAAGGCAGAGCTTGAATAAGTGGGACGGCCATAGATTTATCCGCAAATTGAAATTTTGGAGAGAGAGAGAGAGAGAGTGAGTTCACGAGCACTAAGAGAGAGGTAGAAAGTGTCTCAGGTATACTGAGAGAGAGAGAGAGAGAGAGAGTGAGTTCACGAGCACTAAGAGAGAGGCAGAAAGTGTCTCAGGTATACTGAGAGAGAGAGAGAGAGAGAGAGAGAGAGAGAGAGAGAGAGAGAGAGAGAGAGAGAGAGAGAGTGTGTGTGTGTGTGTGTGTGTTTATGAATACTAAAAGGGAGATAGAAAGTGTCTCATGAATACTGAGAGAGAGAGAGAGAGAGAGAGGAGAGAGAGAGAGAGAGAGAGAGAGAGAGAGAGAGAGAGAGTGTTTATAAATACTAAGAGAGAGAGAGATAGTAGTCTCATGAGTACAGAGAGAGAGAGAGAGAGAGAGAGAGAGAGAGAGAGAGAGAGAGAGAGAGAGAGAGAGAGAGAGAGAGTGTTTATGAATACTAAGAGATAGAAAGTGTCTCATGAACACTGAGAGAGAGAGAGAGAGAGAGAAAGAGAGACAGACAGACAGACAGAAAGTGCCTCATGCCTCGTGTGTGTGTGTGTGTATGAGAGAGAGAGAGAGAGAGAGAGAGAGAGAGAGAGAGAGAGAGAGAGAGAGAGAGAGAGAGTCTCATGAATACCGAGTGAGAGAGAGAGAGTTACAAGGAGTTTACAAGGATCAGGATGCCTTCAAGACTTATAAGTCCATCCGAGGAGACATCATGTGCTCACTCATCTCTAGGAGCAGGTTTTGCTGATCATTCACAGTGTTCTAATGTTATGCGGTGCACTTTTTCTTTGTATTGCGTTGCACCACATATGAATGACTCCGTTTCTGTCTGTTGACTTTCACTTGATAGTAACGCAGGGGACTCGGTAAGTTAGGTTGAAATTGTCTATTAATACTTTCTACTTCTCAAGAGGGGGTAAGTATTCACTGGGCACGATTTTTCATAAGTTTTATTAACACTAAACTATTTCACACGGCCAGCCACACTGGACTTAGAAATTTCTTGATGTTAAGAGAGGAGCGAGTGACACAATCCTACCCAATTTGGTTTTCAAGTAACTCTGGCTAAAAATTGATCAGAATGAACTCTGGACCTATGTTGAATAAAACTCCGCCTCCTTGAGGACGTCTACTTTACTCTTAATGGTTCAATCTTAACTCCCACTTTTGGCAAGGACAAATCAGGTCAATTTTGCTGACCTTTTCGCTTCATAACCTATCCTCTAACTCCTCCTTCCTTTCCCACATCTTGGAGGTTTGTTTTGGTTACACTTCAATTTACTTGGTCTCATGGCTCATCACTTTTAAACTATCAACATCGTCTCTCTCTCTCTCTCTCTCTCATAATCCCGATCAGTGAATCTCATACTTATTCACTGCATAACACTAATGATTTTGTCTAGTTTTCTTTGACACTCATCCACACTGTTGCGGTTACAACTTCTGGTAGCAGTTTATTCCATGTGTCACATATCTTGTATGTAAAGAATTGTATCTCTTCAGTTCTAGTTTCCATCCATTATTTCTTGTCTGGTTTTCGTTGAATGTGAAGAGGTTACTGTCTAATTTTGTTATGACTTTCAGTATTTTGAATGTTTCTATTAGTTGTCCTTGCAATCGTCGTGTTTCTAAGCCATACATGCTCAGGCTCTCTAGTCTTCTTTGGTAACCAATTTGTCTGATGGATGGAATTAACTTTGTGGCTCTTGCTTGTACCCCTTCTAATCTATTTATGTCCTTTCTTAGTGTTGGTGACCAAAACTGTACTGCATATTCAAGATCTAGCTACTGATGTGTAGAGCTGCAGCACGTTTCCTTGTTTCTGTATTTGAACTGCCTCTTTATGTATCCCACTAGTTTCTGTGCCTTCTTTTCAGTTTGTATGCACTGTATTGTAGATTTTAAGTCCTTAGTAATAATGACTCCAAGGCCCTCTTCTTGTTCTACACTATTTATTTCATTCCCATGCAGCATGCAGTTGGCCTGAGGGTTGTTCTTACTTTGAACACTTTGTACTTATCCAAGTTAAATGGCATTTGTCATCTTTTTTTACCACTCTCCTATTTTCCTTATATCGTTTCTTAAACTTTCCACTGTATCTGGGTCTGCTGCATTTACACCTAGTTTGGTGTCATCTGCAAATTTGGCTATCCTGCTAGTTAAGCCTACATCAATGTCATTAATGTAAATCAAAAACAAGAGCGGGCCAAGGACAGAACCATGAGGAACTCGGCTTGTCGCAACTGCCCATTCTGATTCTTCACCGTTTATTACGACTCTCTGTTTTCTATTATAATTCCAGCCTTCGATCCAGTCTGCTGTTTCTCATACAATTCTTAGAGCTCTAACTTTTGTCATTAGTTTCTTGTGTGGAACTTTGTCAAAGGCCTTTTGGAAATCTAAGTAGAGTATACCTATTGCTCAATTACTGTCGTAAATACCAAGCATATTATGGAAAAAATTCCAAGAGGTTTGATAGGCAGGATCTGATTTGTCTGAAGCCGCGTTGATTGTTTAACAACAGGTTGTTTCTATCAATGTGATCCACAATCTGATTTGCAATTATGGACTCAAAAATCTTACAAGGGACTGACGTCAGACAGATTTGTCTATAATTTCCTCGCTCTTCTCTTGGAACTTTTTTTGTAAACTGGGGCCATATTACCCATTTTCCATCCTTTTGGTACCTTTCGTTGTTCTGCATTTTTCCTGTAGAGTTTATATAGGTGAGGAATTACTCTCCTCTTTTAACTCTTTAATTCCTCTTGGATGAATCCTATCCGGGCCAGGAGATTTGAACTTTGGTTTTTCTATTTGTTTTTAACGTCTTCTTCTGTAAATACTATTTTGTGAAGCGGTTCTGCCCCTTCATATTTAATAGCTGGTTCAGGGATTGAGGTAGTGTCTTCAATTGTGAAAACACTAGTAAAAAAACTTATTCAGTAACTCTGCTTTTTCCAAGCCTGAATTCACTAGGTTTCCTCTATTGTCTCTTAAGGGACATATGCTATTTTTTATTGACTTCCTACTAATAACATGCGCAAAGAATTCTTTTAGGTTTTCCTTACAAACTGATGCAACTCTCTTATCCTCATTTATCTTTGCATTTCTTACTAATTTGTCCACCATTCTGCAGAGTTCTTTAAGCCTGCTTGCTTCTTCTGGTGTTGGGTGTGGATTCATTGATTAGTGCGATCTGTCTCTTTCTCTCATTTTATTTTTAATTTCTCTGTTGAACCACTTGGGCTGAGGGTTGCCGTTTGTTTAGTATTTGCTTAATGGTATACATCTGGGGCGTTTTTCTGTGTATTCTTCTAGAGAGAGAGAGAGAGAGAGAGAGAGAGAATGTGTTCATGAATACTGAGAGAGAGAGAGAGAGAGAGAGGAGAGAGAGAGAGAGAAGAGAGAGAGAGAGATGAGAGAGAATGTGTTCATGAATACTGAGAGAGAGAGAGAGAGAGAAAGAGAGAGAGAGAGAGATGAGAGAGAGAGAGAGAGAGAGAGAGAGAGAGAGAGAGAGAGAGTTCATGCATACTGAGAGGGATATAGGAAGTGTCTCATGAATACCGTGAGAAAGAGAGAGATATAAAAAGTGTCTCATGAATATTGTGAGAGAGAGAGAGAGAGAGAGAGAGAGAGAGAGAGAGAGAGAGAGAGAGAGAGAGAGAGAGAGAGAGAGAGAGAGAGAGAGTTCATGAATACGTTTTGATAGTTTAGTTCCTGAACTCGATTTCATATTACCAAGGTGACTCTGGTAGTAAACAAAATCTCTATAAAAAAATGCAAATGAAATAAGTAATTAAATACCAGAGAAAATCAAGACTTTTCAGACACAATTATTCTACTGAAGTATTAAAAAAAAAAAAAAACTGCAACTACCCAGTTGCGTGATCCTGAAATTCCTCAAAGGTTGTCGTTTTTTCAGGCATTAATGCTGATAAAATATACTGTAAATGCATCGGGATGAAGCAGATTGTCAATCATGAAAACCTTTAAACAAAAAGTTGTTGCTTTTTAGCAAACGAACAAATTTCAGAGACGCACAAGTGGAAGTATTAAGCCAATAAAAAAGGACTAATATGTTTGTAAATGGAATTGAATATAAAATTTTGGTCAAAGGCGAAGCGCTGGGACCTATGAGGTCATTCATCGCTGAAAAGGAAGCTGACAGTAATAGGTTTTTAAAGGTGCACTATGAAACGATTATTGGGAGAGGGTAAAGGAAAGTAAGATGGAAGAAAGAGAATATGAACGGAGGTACAGTAAAAAGAATGAAAGGGGTTGCAGCTAGGGGCCGAAGGGACGCTGTAAAGGACCTTGTAATGCCTACATTGCACCGCATGAGGTGCACTGACGGCACTAACCCCTTACGGCGGCGATTATAAAAGTGCCACTTTTACAAGAACTCTCTCTCTCTCTCTCTCTCTCTCTCTCCACAGACCACAAACGAACAGTCAACGAGAATCTAAAATTATCGTCAAAAATTTCCAGAATACGACGCCTTTTTTTCCGTCTCGGCTGCGTTAAGCACATTTTTAGATTCCCTCCGAGGATCCCCTTCCCTCCCCCTACCTCATACTTCCCCGGCAGATCAGTTGTATTGTTAAAATTATTTTGGTGGGTATACAGCATACTGATATACCCCATTTTATGTATAGGTCATATATGTCAATAAATCGTTTGAAATTTGAAACTGAAATTGATTTGTCTCTAGAACTGTGTGTATTTCTCGAGAGATGATCTTCGTACTAAAAGGACCTTTGAGACGCTCTTAGCCAGGACTAGCGGAGCCTCGTTATCAGGGAGTCTTGACATGCGGAAACGTAGTGCCTGACGCCAGACAAATAAAATAGAGATTACCATACATTCAAATGTTTGTTTGAGAATGGAAAATGGTACATAATTCTATACACAAGTTACGGACAGAGTTCTGATGAATATTGTTGGAAAGTTGACATTGTATTTTCCCGAAGAATATTGCGAGGACATGACGCCTTAATTTGTCGTCGGCGTTTCCAGACGATTCTTGTGTCTTAGGGCGTAATATGGAATTGGATTTGGAATTATAAATTCAGACCAACGGCCAAGCGCTAGGACCTATGAGGTTACTCAGCACTGAAAGGTTAACTGAGAGAAAAGAAGGTTTAAATGAGTAACAGAAGGAAAACCTGGCAGGTGCACTATGAAACAACTGTCCGAGAAGGTGGAAAGCGTGATGGCAGAGAGAGAGAGAATACGAACGGAGGTACAGCAATAGGAAAGAAAGGGGTTGTAGCTGGGGGCCGACGAGACACTGCAAAGAGCAGTAAATGATGCCTACCACGCAGTGCGCGAGGGGCACTGCCGGCACTAATCCCCCGACAAGGTCCCTCCTCGTGTTTTTGGGGCAGCATTGTTGAAAATGAAGGAACTTCACGTTGCTGTCTGTAGGGTTTTTACACCAAGAAGTCATGAGAAGGGAGGAGACAATTCCTCAGCTGTGACAGATTGTACCGTCAATATCACTTCTATTGTGACAGCATAAGGCAAAAAGTTAAGTATACCTTGTTTAACCAGGACCACTGAGCTGATCAACAGCTCTCCTAGAGAGGGCTGGCCCGAAGGATTAGATTTATTTTACGTGGCTAAGAATCAATTGGTTGCCTAGCACGGGACCTACAGCTTACTGTGGAATCCGAACCACATTATAACGAGAAATGAATTTCTATCACCAGAAATAGATTTCTCTAATTCTTACATTGGCCGGTCAGAGAATCGAACTCGGGCCCAGCAGAGTGCTATCCGAGAACGATACCAACCCTTCCAATGAGGAACTAGCATAGGCTAAAAACCATCTACGTCAATTCCACTGTGGAAACAGTGAACAACTTTTGTTAAATTTTAAACTGACCATTTATTCATCCTCAAGATTAGATTACGACACCTTCCTTAAACCCGTAAACCGAATTACCAGGACTTCACAATACTCGGTGACAGACCAATTACTACAAGTCAAATCAATTCTTGCTCATTCTAAATACACAGACAGTGACGCTTCCCACAACACCGTCTGATGTTTTCCTTTGCTCATTCAGACGTCAACTGGAGCAGTTGAATTGAAATGAACTGAATGGAATACAGAATTAGGCCAAAGGCCAAGCACTGGGACCTTTGAGGAGAGGTGGAAAGCAAGATGGAAGAGATAAGAAAGGAGGTACAGTAGAAGGAACGATAGGAGTTGCAGATAGGAGTTGCAGCTAGGAGCCGAAGGCGCGCTGCAAAGAACCCTTAAGTAATATCCTACAGTGCACCGCATGAGATGCACTGACGACACCAACCTCCTACGGGATGGAGCAAATGAGACGCGGCCACAAAGCGACGGATTTTCAATCCAAGTGGATTTCACGTCATCCAAACCAGAGGCAAAAGTCGAGTAGTGGTGGTTTCGGTGGACTTCAAAAGCAAATAGAATCTCTCTGAGGACATGCAAATATCTATATAGGTATACCTGACCGATTTGTTCCTTTGCATTTCTCAAGTTTTCTGAGGACCGCAAATATATTTACGCGTTTCTTAAAAGTATTTATTTTTTGTGTCGGTTTTTCTATAACGTGTGCTTGTGTACAAGTCAAACGAAGGGGGGGGGGGGTGTTGAGAGAGAGAGAGAGAAACTCCGTATACTTGCACAGTATGTACTACTGCGTAATGTCTTCAAAAATGTTATTTCAGATTCCCTCACTTTCTTTAAGGGAACATAGTACTGAAAGCAAAAATTCGACTATTTATTTCGACAAGTAGTTATAGGATATGAAGTATCTCCTCAGAATTTGGCGAGAGAATTTGCAGGATCATATACCTCTTATAATGACCAATTCCCGATTTCTGTATATATCTGATGAACAAAAATTGAGAGAATAGCCTCTCAGTAATAGACATCTTTTCTTTAAACCGATGTTGTTATTGCCAAGCAACTCAATAGAGATTCAGTCAATAACCAATTAATAAGGCATATAAAAACTCATTAATGGTACTTCTGCTTCACACTAAACGATATATACTTGTAAGCACGGTTGCAATGGATACAAGTTATAATCTAGTATTCAGTTTTGGCATATCATACATACCTGCTATAACCCTCTTTAGTTACCTGTAGAACAGGTGGTTTCCACAAACTTCCAAACCATTGCTGTGCTTTCCTGCTTCCTCCTAGAAGGTTTCTTGACAGACTCCTCTATCACCACCGGACCTGCCGAGAGGCTCAAGATCAGTATATTCCAGAAACTTTATTAATAATTTTTGTTCCTAACTTTAAGTCTAAAACTCATCCAGTCATCCGGTGGGAGCCACGTTATCTTTAAAATCATTCAGGGTCAGGGTTTTTAGTTCTACGTATAATGCATAAGGGTAGTTAGTGACCGCTAGTTTAGTTCTCTCAAACCCGCAGCTCAGTCGTTAACCACTGCCACTACTCCTTAAATTTATTACTTTACCTAATAAGTTTTAATCATGTTAGGAGCAACTTAATTCTATCAAAATCCGTTATATCCAGCAGATTGTGATTACACTATTAAGAATCATAAGCTGTGAATTTTACTTTCTCCAAAACTTCCCCTCTGACTGTCCAGAGTTTAATCAAGGTCATAAGCCTTCGAACTTTACACACAGTGATATCCCTCTGGGTCCAATCATCCAGCAATTACCTACTAACTGTCTCAGCGTAATTTCAAAACCTGCATACTTGTCTGGACAGGACAACCTAATTCTAGTTTAATTTCATGGTACATAGAATTGGAATAAAGAATTTAGGTCATTGAAACTTTCCATTCTCAGTAAGCAAAGATTATGGCCACAGGAGTATTTACCCCCCACATTTGCTGACATTACATCACAGACTGTGTTGCCAGCTTATTAAACTTAATTTTCAAAATTCTAAATTGGAACATTT